>OW121754.1:5041881-5649609 GCA_933228765.1 Miltochrista miniata | reverse complement strand
TGACATACATAAAAAAAAATACATACAGACGAATTGAGAACCTCCTCCTTTTTATGAAGTCGGTTAAAAAAGAGGTTAGTTCTCCGTTGTCCTTTGAGATTTTTCTGTGAATCGAAAAATTTTCAGTAAAACGTATGATTCCTCGTTTACTTCTTACATAGTGTTTGAACAGGCTGATGACTATTATTGAAGATAAATATTTTTTTCTTTCAGATCTTCTCTCGAGGGCGATGCGTCTAATCAAACCCAAACTCATAAGAAAAATGAGATCGACATAATAGAGAATAGTGACTTACAAAAATATGATTACGTCCATACATCTACATTTTCATTGCCTCGAACACATTCATATTTTAGTCCTGAAAAACTGATTAACCCTGAAAAAAAAATTCATATTATTTCCGACATATTATTAAAATCATCACTTTTTAACGATGGTCCAGAGAAGAACGCCATCGCTGAGACCTCTGCAACTCCACTGGACGATTCTGCCGCTCCCCTTGACGATGATCAGCCACTCCCCGTCGCCGTCGCCGGTGCTGTGAAGAGCCCCATTGCTGAGACCTCTGCATCTCCACTGGACGATTCTGCCGCTCCCCTTGACGATTATCAGCCACTCCCCGTCGCCGGTGCTGTGAAGAGCCCTATTGCTGAGACCTCTGCAACTCCACTGGACGATTTTGCCGCTCCCCTTGACGATGATCAGCTACTCCCCGTCGCCGGTGCTGTGAAGAGCCCCATTGCTGAGACCTCTGCAACTCCACTGGACGACTCTGCCGCTCCCCTTGACGATGATCAGCTACTCCCCGTCACCGGTGCTGTGAAGAACGCCATTGATGAGACCCCTGCAAATCCACTGAACGATTCTGCCGCTCCCCTTGACGATGATCAGCTACTCCCCGTCGCCGGTGCTGTGAAGAACCCTATTGCTGAGACCTCTGCAACTCCACTGGACGATTCTGCCGCTCCCCTTGATGATGATCAGCTACTCCCTGTTGCCGGTGCTGTGAAGAACCCTATTGCTGAGACCTCTGCAACTCCACTGGACGATTCTGCCGCTCCCCTTGATGATGATCAGCTACTCCCTGTCGCCGGTGCTGTGAAGAACCCTATTGCTGAGACCTCTGCAACTCCATTGGACGATTCTGCCGCTCCCCTTGACGATGATCAGCTACTCCCCATCACCGGTGTCAATAAACCTAGTGCTCTTAAGAGAAAAATAAAACGTGTTTCTGGACTTCTTATCTGATTAGGAAAAAGAATTTTCAGGGGGAAGTTCCGACTTATGGACTAATGACGAATCTGATTATTCTAGCGAGGACTCAATAAAACAGAAGAAAAAAAAGAAGAGAGTAACCAAATGTAAAGAAAACACAGAAAATAAGACTTTAATACAAAAAAAGTAAAGCGCCCTAATATAGAAACAAATAGAAAAATACTAAAAAATGACGGAAAAGCTTACAAAACCCGGAAAGGTAAAGACATTCCAGAAAAAGCTATGAAAGTGAACCCATGCATTGAAAAAAGATGTGTTAGAAAATGTTATGAAATTTTCGAAGAAAGACGAGCGTCTTTATTTGAACATTTTTACAGACTTGATATTCAGCGCAGGCGCGATTGGTTAATTAGATGCTCACGATGTATTCCAGTAAAAAGGAAGAGAACAAAGACTCCAGAAAGTCGTAGAGGCAATACTTATGAATATTACATAAACAATGGGGAGGATCATAGGCCAGTATGCCAACAATTTTTGCTGTACACCTTAGACATAAGTCAAAAATTTTTGTTGTACACCATACAAAACGCCACAGGTGACATGGCTATGAAGGATAAAAGAAAACCTAACGTTCCCACGAAGTACACCGAGGAGTCAAAAAACTATGTTAGAACATTTATTCAAAAAATCCCTATGATGCCTTCCCACTATAGCAGAAAACGAACTAACAAAATGTACTTATCCCAAGAATTTAGGAGTATCTCAAGTGTACGTCGCTTTTATTTAGCAGATTGCTCTAAAAATGAGAAAAACGCTGTTAATGAATCAATTTTTAGACAGATATTAAGTGAATACAATATCGGTATCCATGTACCTAAAAAGGATAAGTGCGTTGTATGCACGCAAAAAGAAAATAACGGTGTTATTGACGAATTGCAATTCCAAAACCATCTTGAGGAAAAACACGCAACTTATAAAAGATTCAAGGCTCATCAACAAATAACATCACTCAAAAAAGATACAGTTGTTACATCGTTTGATTTACAGAAAGTACTTAACACTCCGCATGGTGACAGTATGTTACTGTATTATTCGAGAAAATATACAGTATATAACTTCACACTGTATGAGAGCAATACCCAAGATGCGTTTAGCTTTACTTGGGGTGAGAGTGACGGGAAACGCGGTAGCAATGAAATCGCTACATGCTTACTAAAGTATCTTAAGCACGTAGATGAAAAAGGAATTAAGTACATATTACTTTATTGTGACTCGTGCGGTGGACAAAACAAAAACAAAACTGTATTGGCTGCGTTAAATTACTTCTTAAAAACCGCTGATAATGTTGAGGTTATTCAGATAAATTATTTGTTGCCTGGTCATACTTACATGCCAGTGGATTCAGTACATGCAATTATTGAGAGAGAAGTAAAACGCTTAATTGTATGGAGTCCATCACAGTGGCCGTCGGTCTTTTCATCGGCTCGCAAAAGGCCAAGACCTTATCATGTTGAAGCCTTAGATCACACAGACTTCTTAGATTTTGAAGATGTGACTAACTATAGCTTCACTTCATCTTTATTAAAAAGTCTTAAGCTCAAAAACATAAGAACAGTAACATTTAAGAAGAAAAAACCCAACGTAATCTACGTAAAATACTCCATGAAAGATGGTGTACAAGAAGATAATTTTACATTATGTGAAAAAGGAAACATCAAGCATAAAGGTAAAGGTAAAGGAAAAGGTAAGGGAAAAGGAAAAGGCAAGGGTAATGGCCATGTTAAAGGAGTTGAAGCAGTAGGGCATGAAAAAGACTTTAATGTGAAGCCTCTTTACCTCAACAAAATACCTTTATCATTGTCAAAATACAAAGACCTTATGCAGCTTTGTAATAACGGTACAATACCAAAAATGTATCACGAAGAGTATCGTCGTCTGCCTTCAGATAAAAATGCACTCGACGTTTTAGAGGAAACCGATGAAGAGGACGAAGAAGAGGAGTCTGCAGAAAACTATGTTTAATTACTTTTATTACGTCATTTTATTTACGTTCATGTTTATCGTTAAACCGAATTTAATCGAAGTCTGTGATTTATAATTAAACTTAAAGAAACGTAAGGCTGTGATTTAAATATTTAATTCCACTTAATAGTGAAGTTAACGTTATTTTTTGCCTAATAGTACTCGTATTGAAGATTGTTTGACATTTAAAAAAATAAGCGTTAGTATCTATTTAGGATTTAGGCGCTAAGTAAGATTCCTGTCAGTGCGGATGTAAGTAGTCTTAGTTCATGCAAAGTAATAATTATATTGTTTCTCCTTATCTGAAAACAGAATTAAACATACACAATAACTTTAGTGTGAACTTCAAACCAAAATTATTGCGTTTGTATAATTGAAATAATAAAACTAAATGGGTACGTATCATACTGCATAAGTTTAAAATCTATAAGTTTACATTGTATAAGTTCAAAATATATAAAATCAAAAGGTATAATAGTCAGAAGAAATAATCATCAATATGCATACTTTACGTTCTATATAAATATCATAATACATAAGTTTAAAATCTATAAGTTTACAATTTATAAGTTCAAAATAATATATATAAAATCAAAAAGTATAATAGTTTGAAGAAATAATTTGATTCAGTCATTGAGCGATGACGATGCCCTTAAAAATATTGATTCCTAGGGCTACGTTTTATAATATAATATATAATTTTAAAATAATCCGACATGGATGGGTTAGGTTCGAAGACTAAGGCGGGAGCAAAGCGAAGCGGAGCTCCCGCCTCAGCCTTAGTCTTCGTGGTTAGGTTTTTTTAAAACCACCCAGAATAACATTAGGTTAAATGAATTGGGTATTTTAAAAGTAAGCCAAACAAAATTCATCATTGAATATTGATAGTAAATAAATGATAATTATAGGTAACAATCGACAATCATTAATCAGGAACATATTACCGTCTTGATATGTGTATATTATTAATTAAAAAAAATATTCAATGATGAATTTTGTTTGACTTACTTTTAAAATACCCAATTCATTTAACCTAATGTTCTTCTGGGTGGTTTAAAAAAACCTAGGCACGAAGACTAAGGCGGGAGCTCCGCTTCGCTTCGCTCCCGCCTTAGTCTTCGAACCTAACCCATCCAAGTCGGATTATTTTGAAATTATATATCATAAAACGTAGCCCTAGGAACCATTATGCATTGTGTTTGTTATATATTTCGACCATTATGGCATTCAAACTTAGAAATTTAGAACTTATGTCAAATAACTTTATATATTTTTATGCATTATATTTTGATTTTCGGTATTTTAACTTCATATATTCCAACCATATGTATTTTGAACTTATATATTATGATACGTACCCAACTAAATATTAATTTTGTAACAATTAAACTTTATTTTCTTTTCCTCAAAGTGTTTAATTTATAAAAAACCTAAAATAGCTATTTTAAATGCGTTCACTCAAAGTCAACTAGGCTGTTACACCGCAACTTTTTACAGAACAGCGTTTTTTTTGGGTCTTAAACGCAAACATATCAATTTATTTTTGGCGTAATCACAAATCATTTTTGTAATCATTGGTTGAATTTTGAATACCATAGAACTGTGTTATAAAGCTGCCAATGCCATATAATTATATCCAAGTTTCATTTAAATAACATTATTAGTTTATAAGATATGAATTTTAATCTTTTTTTTTTTTTTGTTTTTGCTCTCCTGAAAAGTGACGATTTGGTGATTACGCCATTTGAGATTTAAGGTATCGATATGTTTTGGAATATTGGAGTTTTGGACTATAGACTTTTGGAATTTTGGAGTTTTGGAGTTTTGGAGTTTTGGAGTTATGGAGTTGTGGAGTTTTAGCCTTTTGGACTTTCGGACTTTTAGATTTTTAGACTTTTAGACTTTGGAGTTTTGAACTTTGGACGTTCGGACTATTGGACTTTTGGACTTTTGTACTTTTGCACTTTTAGACTTTTGGACTTTTGGACTTTTGGACTTTTGGAGTTGGAGTTTTGGAGTTTTGGAGTGTTGGAGTTTCGGAGTGTTGTAGTTTCGGAGTTGTAGAGTTTTGGAGTTTTGGACTTTGGACTCTGGGCGCTTTGAACTTTTGGACTTTGAACTTTTGGAGTTTTGTACTTCGGACTTTTAAACTTTTGGACTTTTGTACTTTTGGACTTATGGAGTTTGGGCTTTTGACCTTTTGGACTTTTGGAGTTTTGAAGTTTTGGAGTTTTTTTTTTATACCACTAGAGTGGCAGACAAGCATACGGCCCCACCAGATGTACCGGTGGTCACCGCAGCCTATGGACGTTTGCAACACCAGAGGCGCCACAATCGCGCTGCCGACACTTTAAAAACCTTCTGAGTCCCCTTTTGAAGAACCACACGTTCGCAGTGGTAGTGATTTTTCTAACCGAAAATTGCGCTTTATGACGTATTAAAAAAAACAACCAGCTCTATCTCGTTCAGACCAATTTTCGTTGGTAGTTTTAATGGCAATGTACATCATATATTCTTTTTAGACTTATCATTCTCTTAGTTTAGAAGTTACAGGGGGGGGGGGGGGACACATTTTTCCACTTTGGAAGTGTCTCTTGCGCAAACTATTCACTTTAGAAAAAAAAAATATTAGAAACCTCAATAACATTTTTGAAGACCTACCTATAGATACACACCACACGTACCTATGGGTTAGATGAAAAAAAAAAATTGAGTTTCAGTTCGGAGTATGGGGACCCCCAAAATTTACAGCTTTTTTTCTAGTTTTATATAAGAATCTTAATGCGGTTCACAGAATACATCTAGTTGCCAAGTTTAAATAGCATAGGCCTTATAGTTTCGGAGAAAAGTGGCTGTGACACACGGACGGACAGACAGACAGACAGACAGACAAACAGACAGACAGACAGACATGACGAATCTATAAGGGTTCCGTTTTTGCCATTTGGCTACGAAACCCTAAAAAGTCACAGCGAAGCGTGGCAGGGTACCGCTAGTTATAGATAAATAAATTACACCCAGACACAGAACAAATAAATGTGCTCAAAATCCCTCCGGCCGCCATGGCAACTGAGTTTGGCAACCAACCAGTTGCTAAAAAGTATATGAAATTCTTATTACTCAACTAGTTGCCACAGACGAATGTTGATTCTGATCATTGAGCGTATGCGGGCGCCCTAATGAATTCATAGTTTATTGTCTCTGGCAACTTTAGTTGTCTTTGTTAGGGTAGTTCATAGTTCGGTGTTTGATTGCCTCTGTGGCGCAGTCGGTAGTGATACCGCCTGCGGCGCTGGAGGTCGTGGGTTCGATTCCCACCGGAGACAAATATTTGTGTGACTCATAAATGTTTGTCTCAAGAGTCTGGGTGTTTCTATGTATAATATGTATTTATTTAAAAGTATATAAGTATTAATATCCGTGGTCTGATACCCATAACACAAGCAGGTTATTCCTAGCTTACTTTGGGATCAGATACCGTTGTGTGAAATAATGTCCGTGAATATTTATTTATTATTATTATTTCTCTCTTTCACACGGGTATCTTTTTTTTTTTTCTTACGAAGACACCCGGACTTTTGGTAGGCTTACACGGGGACACAGGTCCAACATGCAGAGGCCCTTTGAGACTTTTAATCTAAAGGGAAATGGGACCCCCACTGCAAACTATCCACATCCGTCTTATGTAGAAGACCGGTAATGGACCATCTGCAATGGGAGCTAACTATTGTAAAATATGCTAACTACGTAATGGGCTATTGTGATGGGTGTTAGATGGTCTGGTTAAGTTAGGCTATGGATGAAGACGGCGTCTGCCATTTCAATATACCTATTATTATATTAAAACTTTGGCAGACGGTGACTCGCCAACTCACTAGATGGGCCCCCTATACAATCGCCAAAGGCATTAAGCCTGTAAGGCGACAGAGGGCAACACCGGTGTGAGCGGCTAGGGGTGTCGAGCGGTGCGGCGCCGGTTTCGCCATCACGGGTCAGACCCGGAGCGGGTTTCCCTGTAGTTATGCCCTTGAAAATGACACTTCCACCCCCGAGCATAAAGCTCTGGCTTCCTCCCTCTGACCAGCCAATTAAGGCAAGCCAGAGTTGAGATTTGCTGCACTCCCGGGAGTACCGTCTCCCGTTAGCCCATTAAATGCTAACTGGTCGAGGAGCGCAACAAAACTCTGAGGAATCGGGACCGATGTGTAGCCACGCACATTCAGCTCGCCACAAGCTGCCCTGCGGATGTGTGCTTTCCTATAACCTTGTGAGATATTTTTTGTTGATCTCAAAAAGTGGATGACTCGAAAAGCAAATCTACTATGCCCTCATAGGGTTGCGTTAATCCCATGAAAAGATAACGACTGTCCACGAGGGGTTATTATTATTATTATTAGTGACGCAGGAGTCTATGGTGATTTGTTGGACCTATTATAAGGCGATTACGCTTGCAAACAGGTTTTTAGATAGGATTCTAGATTATTCCACGTTAGAGAGGGTATATAAAGCCCTGCTTTGAAGTTCCAAGCTTTTTTCAACCATTCTATCCATTCATCTTGTTCAACCATTTTCTCAGCACCTGTAAAATCTTAGAAATAACTTTGAGCTCTGTGAGAACTTTGAGGTTATCTTAATGCAGTAAAGAATTTCACTCAGGCACTGTACAAACCTGAGGATTTGCTGAGGAATATAGCCTAGGTTCTACCTTCCTCAGAAAGAATAAGTTTCTGTTCTAACTTATACCCAGAAAACTGGGTTTCTTTAGTTGGACTAGAGTGAACAGTCGTGGATGTTCGGTGCCACACCCACAAGTACGTGGACTGCACGTGATAGAGTGGACTGCACAAGCTTTGTACTTATAAGTTTGTATAATGTAGCAGCCAAGGCAATTTGTATCAAGTATCTGTAGACCGCCTCCGTAATATTAGTGCAGTAATCGGTACTACTCTTATGTATTTTTGGGATATGTGTGTCTATTAGTGAATACCTTCTCTCTGTCTCTGCAGTGTACTGTGTACTAGATAAATATATGTGTGTACACCCTACTTGGCTGTTTTCATCAGAGCCCTGGCCTACTCTTGCACACACACTAGAAACTCTGAAGTAAGGCGCCCTGGGAAAGAGTTCTTTGCATAGCTTCCTCGCGCTAGTTGGTGAGTAACATACTGAGCAATAAAGTGGTTACATACATACATACATAAATACTCACGCCTTTATACCCAAAGTGGTAGGCAGAGACATAGTCTCCGCCCACATTTCACCGTATAGTTTTATGTCCCACGTAGGTAATACATACATACATAACATCACGCCTATCTCCCAACGGGGTAGGCAGAGACTATGACTTTCCACTTGCTACGATCCTGGCAAACAACTTTCGCTTCTTCAACTTTCATAAGTGTCTTCATACATGCTCTTCGGTTAAGGGTACTCTTGACCTGGCCTTTTCTCAAAAGATTATCGATTTGATCGACATGAGTATGCCGAGGTGACTGATAATAATGATTTGACTTTTAGGTCTGTGTCCAGCAGTGGACATAAAAGGACTGAAATTGTAATGTAATATAACTTTACTACTATAACTAAAGTCAAACTATATTAAATCTAATGATACCTCATCAACAACTCAGTCGTATAGTTATATATCGTATAGTTGTATAGTTGGGCACCAAGCTACTCAGAGGCTGGAATGAACTCATATTGTTGGAATTCTATATTCTACATACATACATACATACATATAGTCACGCCTTTTTCCCCGAATAGGTAGACAGAGGCATATACGGTTGAATTTATAGTCGTTCTGGACCCGAGAGGGGGTTACTCGGAATCAATAATGGAACCATTTCGGAGTGTCAAAACAGCTGTGCAGGTTATAATAAAAAAATGGCTTCTATGTAATCTTTATCACTCGTTCGAGTTGAAACATTAGTAGCGCTTCGATTATTCATTGAACTTTTCAATGAATGAAACTCCGTACCTACGCCGCGGCGCGTGTCTCCATGTGATCAGTTCATTGGCCGAATGCATCGTTTCGATATTAATAGGAGGTACTTAGATAATAATAAAGGACTCCAATTTCTCCTTCATACTTTACGCAGGCTTAGGACCGTCGGAAATACTTTAATATTGTTCTATTTTACGGTGAATTAATAAGGTTTATGTAATAATAATGAAAATGAACACGAACAAATAGGGAGTATTTCCGGCGTATTTAAAAAATTGGAGCTATTTACAAAATAATCAACTTAAATACCTAGACCTACCTATTCACAGTTTATTTACACTTCCCTGTACCTTAGCAACTGCTCAAAATGGAGTCCAGAACGTTCGATACACAAACGGGCACGTTTTAGGCTATTGTCTTTTAGTTTATTCAATGTGTCTCTGTCACTTTTCACTATTTCAAAGGCGTCCACTATCGCACTGCGTAATTCATCACGAGATTCGTACTCTCGAGTGTAAACTAATCGTTTTATTTCCGACCACAAATAAAAGTCGATCGCGACGACAATACTGCGTGCGAGTTATAGTCGAACTGCGCGCCGCGGTCGCCGGTCGGCGGCGCGGTCGGCCGAGCGTATTTACCTACCTACAAGACGTAACTAGTCGAGTAGGTACCTACCGACGTTACTTGGCAACGAGTCCACGTGGACCGATGCGTTCATGCGTTGTGATTGGTCGAATTTTCCCGGCGCGGTGACTCTTGTTAGTGATTGGAACGTTAGACATTGAATGAAAAATTGTAGTAGAAAATCGTAGTAAACGTATTTCGTGAAATTTAAAGGAATAACCAGGTGTTCTCGTTTTGATTTTGGCAAACGATGTAGATTTTGACATTTTCGTAATTTTTTATTGTTGATTTTCAAATTGACAGTGCCGATCGGTTCTGTTATCGAAACTGGGCCTAAACCTTTCCGTTCCAAAACGACTATAAATTCAACCAGTAATATGTCCACATTTCACCTTTTTTAAAAACTGTGCCACATAAAAAGTGGTCTTATGATGGTCACACATCCATAACCGGCCACAGTAAATGTTGCTAACTACAATGATCGTTTACAGAACACTGAGTCCGTAGGGCCACGAGCGCTTTTATATTCACTAGAATTTTATATTCTCCTGTCTCGAAACAGCAATGATTTATTTATGTATCATGTAAGGTAACTATAACAGGTTTATAGGCCCCGCGGACTCAGTGTTCTGTAAACGATCACTGCAGTAAGCAACATTTACTATGGCCGGACATGGATGGGTGACCACCACGTGGACCACTTTATGACATTTATTTACGAGCGTTTCCGTGCTTCGGAAGGCACGATAAGCCGTTGGTCCCGGTTGTCGGTAAAATGACAGTCGTTAAGCCAAGTTGAAGGCCTTACGCTTGAAAATTTTCAACTGTGGGTCGTCACAACCTGCGCCCGGGTCGGCAGCGCGTGTGTAGCGCCTCTGGTGTTGCAAACGTCTATAGGCTACGGTTACCAACCTTCCGGTGGGCCGTAAGCTTGTCTGCCACCTAAGTAGTATAAAAAAAAAATTAAAAAAATAGGCCAGGATATGGTTTCAGTTAACCAAAAGTATTGTTGAAATGTTGTTACAACCTTAAAACTTTTGTAAATGGGGTTGACATCTTCCATTAGGTAGAAACCCTTAAATAAATAAAGAATTTTAAAAAAACTTGTGTGAAGTTTCATATCCCATCAAAGTCAAAATCAATTGACTCTATCTCAATTCCTCGTTTGCCACATCTGTACTATACTAATATTATAAAGAGAAAAGATTATTGTTTTTATGTTTCTTTGTTTTTGTTTGTTTGTTTGTAACGATTAGGCTCCGGAACTACTGGACTGATTTGAAAAATTCTTTTACTGTTGGGAAGCTACACTCTTTGCGGTGAACATAGGCTATATTTTATTCCTGTACTCCCACGGGAATGGGAACTACGCGGGTGAAACCACGTGACGTCCGCTAGTAATAAATACATCAAAGATTGAGTAGTTATACAAATATTATATTATATTGCCTCAAATAGCTACTCAAAATGTGACAACTCTCAGACTATTGTGTCTCACACACATCAAACAGAGGCATACATTTTCCCGTATTGTTCCCAACGAAAATTTTCTTCCTATTCGCATGAAAATTTCGAGAATGTTGAGCGTTCGAGGCAATATAAACGGGCATTAAAGTTGCGGGAAGGTATTTTATATTGTTCCGGTAAACAAGATGGCTGCTTCTGTATCCTACTTCCTACTAATATTATAAATGTGAATGTTTGTGAAGATGTTTGGATGATTAGATGTTTGGATGTTTGTTACTCAAACACGCTCTAACGGCTGAATGGATCTGGCTGAAATTTGGTACAGGGATAGAGTATAGTCCGGAATAACACATAGGCTGCTGTTGTATCCCGGGAAAATGTTCCCACGGGAAGCGGGAACAGGAACCAAATTTCACGCGGGCGAAGCCGCGCACATCAGCTAGTAATGTAATATTACTTGTAGCTGTAATAATATTCCAATGTTTCTTTAAATTTTCAGGGTAAATAGGAAAATATATCCATTACACAATATAAGGAAGAAAAATAACTCCGAATACAAAACACTAATATACTGAAGACCGGTCCTATTCACACTAAGTGTTAAACATACATACATACCAACATATAGTCACGCCTGTATCCCCGAAGGAGTAGGCAGAGGCATAACATACGCCCACATTTCACCTTTTAGTTTTATGTCCCACGTAATAGGTGGCGAGCCTATTGCCGTGTTCAAATGGACGACTGTCACTTTCCTGACAAACGGGTTTCATTTCAAGTTTTCCTTCTCTACGCAAGGGCTCTTTTTGTTTTTTTTAAGTGTTCCCTTAGTCACCTCTTACGACACCCTCGGGATGTATTGGGGTGGCGACATTTTGTACTCTTACCCGTCGCAACACGGGACCCCCTGTCGCCACACGGGGCTATATCATAGTGTAAATTTAAACATAACTGACACAAGGAGAAAAAGGGTCTTGACATACAGACGGACAAAAAAGTGATCCTATCGAGTTCTGTTTTTCTTTTTGAGTTATGGAACCTTAAATGAGAGAAAATCTAATCATGAATACTTCAATCACCACATATTTTAATTATTAAATAAGAGCGTAAATTATAAAGCGTAATAATAAGTAATAAGAGCGTAAATTATAAAGAGAATATCATGCCTGTCTTCTGAAATGATAAAAGACTTTTGAAACTATAACTTTACTGCCTCGGTGGCGCATGTGGTACTGTAACCGCCTGCCACACTGAGGTCCCGGGTTCGATTCCTGTGTCAGTCCAAATATTTGTGTAATCCACAAATGTTTGTTTCGCAGTTTAGGTGTTTCTTTGTATAATATTTATGTGGGATTGTATGGCAAAATAAATGCTCGAGTTATCTTGAAAAATATACTTTTATTGAACACACAGAAAATTTGCACCGTACACCGTAATTAACCGACATGAACAACGTATTAGACTAGTCGCCATTCGTCTCCGTTCTACCTCACACACATACTTCCCTCTCACGTGAACATAGGCTATATTTTATTCCTGTACTCCCACGGGAATGGGAACTACGCGGGTGAAACCACGTGACGTCCGCTAGTAATAAATACATCAAAGATTGAGTTGTTATACAAATATGATATTATATTGCCTCAAATAGCTACTCAAAATGTGACAACTCTCAGACTATTGTGTCTCACACACATCAAACAGAGGCATACATTTTCCCGTATTGTTCCCAACGAAAATTTTCTTCCTATTCGCATGAAAATTTCGAGAATGTTGAGCGTTCGAGGCAATATAAACGGGCATTAAAGTTGCGGGAAGGTATTTTATATTGTTCCGGTAAACAAGATGGCTGCTTCTGTATCCTACTTCCTACTAATATTATAAATGTGAATGTTTGTGAAGATGTTTGGATGATTAGATGTTTGGATGTTTGTTACTCAAACACGCTCTAACGGCTGAATGGATCTGGCTGAAATTTGGTACAGGGATAGAGTATAGTCCGGAATAACACATAGGCTGCTGTTGTATCCCGGGAAAATGTTCCCACGGGAAGCGGGAACAGGAACCAAATTTCACGCGGGCGAAGCCGCGCACATCAGCTAGTAATGTAATATTACTTGTAGCTGTAATAATATTCCAATGTTTCTTTAAATTTTCAGGGTAAATAGGAAAATATATCCATTACACAATATAAGGAAGAAAAATAACTCCGAATACAAAACACTAATATACTGAAGACCGGTCCTATTCACACTAAGTGTTAAACATACATACATACCAACATATAGTCACGCCTGTATCCCCGAAGGAGTAGGCAGAGGCATAACATACGCCCACATTTCACCTTTTAGTTTTATGTCCCACGTAATAGGTGGCGAGCCTATTGCCGTGTTCAAATGGACGACTGTCACTTTCCTGACAAACGGGTTTCATTTCAAGTTTTCCTTCTCTACGCAAGGGCTCTTTTTGTTTTTTTTAAGTGTTCCCTTAGTCACCTCTTACGACACCCTCGGGATGTATTGGGGTGGCGACATTTTGTACTCTTACCCGTCGCAACACGGGACCCCCTGTCGCCACACGGGGCTATATCATAGTGTAAATTTAAACATAACTGACACAAGGAGAAAAAGGGTCTTGACATACAGACGGACAAAAAAGTGATCCTATCGAGTTCTGTTTTTCTTTTTGAGTTATGGAACCTTAAATGAGAGAAAATCTAATCATGAATACTTCAATCACCACATATTTTAATTATTAAATAAGAGCGTAAATTATAAAGCGTAATAATAAGTAATAAGAGCGTAAATTATAAAGAGAATATCATGCCTGTCTTCTGAAATGATAAAAGACTTTTGAAACTATAACTTTACTGCCTCGGTGGCGCATGTGGTACTGTAACCGCCTGCCACACTGAGGTCCCGGGTTCGATTCCTGTGTCAGTCCAAATATTTGTGTAATCCACAAATGTTTGTTTCGCAGTTTAGGTGTTTCTTTGTATAATATTTATGTGGGATTGTATGGCAAAATAAATGCTCGAGTTATCTTGAAAAATATACTTTTATTGAACACACAGAAAATTTGCACCGTACACCGTAATTAACCGACATGAACAACGTATTAGACTAGTCGCCATTCGTCTCCGTTCTCCCTCACACACATACTTCCCTCTCACTCTCATCAGCTGCGTTCCGTTATTGCTTATGTCTAATAATTTATCCCACAATCGGCCATCCTGATCCATGTCTGTCCTCAGACATTCTGACACAATCATTCATCGCAATCATTCAAATCATAAAGGTTACAGTAACAACATGATAATTTGTATTACACAATTCTATGATACATTTCATATTATAGCAAAAGATACAATGTTTTACAGGTACAGATTAAAACCTTAAATCTAACAACTTAAGCTAAACTATAATATTGCATTCAACCTTTCACACACAAACCTGAAACAAAAATAAATAAAAACAAACAATACATATCCCACCTTTTATATAGTGGAGGTTGGCCATGCCTTCATGTAATCTGCTGAACTAGAGGTTACCCCAGGGCCTTCAGTATTAGGGTCTAATTTTTTCACATCATATCTGTTGTTCCTTTTCACTTTCACAACTTGATAGGGCCCCAGATATTTGGCTTTCAGCTTCATTCCAGTGCCAAACTGCGTGCGCTTTATTGCCACTAAGTCTCCTTCATTGTACTTTCTACTCTCCTTTCTCTTTCTATTGAAATTTCTTATGTTTTCTTCTTGAACTCGAAGAATTTGTTCTTTGGCTTTCTCTCTTAACTTTTCCCTTTCCTCGGAATAGCATTCTCTTTCTTCTTCTAGAAGCAAATCCATAATCTCGATGTCCTCCTTCGTCCTCATCTTAGTCCCAACCAAGAGTTGATATGGGGTCGTGTTTATGCTTCGTTGAAAAGTACTATTAAGAGAACGCTGTAATCTACTTACGTGTCTGTACCACAGAGCAGGGTTTTCTATACACATCTTTGTAAGTACAGAGATAATAGTACGATGGACCCTTTCCACTTGTCCGTTACCTCTCGGCACTCCTGTTGTGATTTTGATGTGCTGTATGCTCTCCTCTTTACAATACTCCTGAAACTCACCGCTCGTGTAAGCCGTTCCTCGATCAGTAATAAATCTGGTTGGATTACCAAAATGTTGTTGGTGAACTTTCAACTTTTCAATTGTTTCTTTACTTGTGGTACCTTTAGTAGGAAATATCCAAGTAAATTTCGTGAATGCATCTACAATTGTGAGAATATGGTTGTACTGCTTCTTAGTATCAGTCATTGGACCGATATGATCCAAATGAAGTGTATGCAACGGTGACTCTTCCTTTTCAATTGGAGATAAAAATCCTTCTTGTTTTCCAGATTTACGTGTAGCTAATAAGCATGGAATGCAACTCAAAATAAACTCTTCAACTTTCTTATCAAGGTTCTTGATAAAATAGTCTTTACTTATCAATTCAATCATCTTTCTTTTTGAAAAATGACCATTTGAATGAGCCCTTCTGATGATTTCATTTTCCATAGATTTTGGAATCACTAACTGCTTTTCTATTCCTTTGTACAGTAATCTATTATCAATGTAATAATCATCATAAGTTCTGTCCTTCAAAATCTCTAACATAGCTCTTAAACCATCATCTAACTGTTGGGCTTGTCTGACTTCATCGTGCAGAGTCACTACTGCGACATATGGGTTGCGGCTTAATGCATCGGTATGCTTCATCCTCGTTCCCGGCCGATGTTCAACCACAAAGTCGAACTCTTGCAGAAGTAGTGCCCATCTTGCAACCCTCGTACTCAAATCCTTTTTCTTAAGGGTCATCTGAAATGCTTGACAATCAGTTACAATTTTAAACTTTATTCCATACAAGTAGTGTCTAAATTTTTTCACCCCTTCTATAATAGCCAGGCTTTCCAGTTCATAACTGGTATACTTTTTTTCTGCATCATTCGTCTTGCGACTCATAAAATATACTGGGTGTAGTCCACCATCATCGTCTGATCGTTGCATGAGTATAGCAGCATAAGCCAGTAGCGATGCGTCCGTGTGCATCTCTGTCTCAAATCTTGGATTAAATATACGTAGAACTGGTGTAGTAGTCAAACATTCCTTCAAACAATTGAATGCATACCTTTGTGTATCATTGAATTCGAAATTGACATCTTTCTTAAGCAATTCTGTAAGTGGCCGTGCAATAGATGCAAAATTCTGTATGTACTTTCTGAAATATGACGCTAATCCAATAAAACTTTGTAACTTCTTAACTGTTTTGGGTTCAGGAAACTTGGCCACAGCATCAACCTTATCACGAGAAGGCCTCACTCGTCCATTCTCAATCGTATGACCCAAATATGTTATGCATCGACATATCAGCTGTGCTTTCTTCCAGTTTATTCGCAAACCATATTCAGCTGCCACTTTCAAAACTTGTCTTAGTCTATCTACGGCTTCGTTTTCATCTTTTGCTGGAATTAGAATATCATCGACAAATATTAGAATAATCCCTTTAGATATTAATTGTCTGAAGATCATAGTTATAAATCTCATAAAGTAATTAGGACATACGGACAATCCGAACGGAGCCTTTAAGAATTCAAACTGGCCTTGGTGTGTAACAAATGCGGTATACTTTATAGACTCACTGCTGACATTCAGATGGAAAAATCCATTTTTTAGATCCAATACACTAAATACCTTTGCCTCAGCCAACTTGTCAATATAATCTTCAATTATCGGCAACGGAAACTCATCTTTTATTATTTTACTATTTAATTTGCGATAATCAACACACACCCTTATAGCACCATCCTTTTTACGAACAAGAACTAATGGACTAGCATATTCTGAATAACTTACACGCACGATTCCTTGCTCAAGCCACTCCGCAACTTGTTCTTCTACGACTGCCTGCTCTTTTAAGGATATGCGTCGTGGACGTTGTGCCACTGGGACGTCATCCTTCACAATTATTTTCAGCTGTATAGGAGCCTCTTTAATTTGGCATGGTTGGTAGCTCTCAACCATCTGGACCACCTTTTCTTTAAGGTAAGTATTACTTACATGATCAACGTCGACACTGCAACTAAAACAATTTATTTGATTGACCCATTCAACGGGTTTCATCCACACAGAACTACCATTCATCACCGTAATAACACTCTTTAAAAACTCATGACCTATGATTACATCAAAAGGCATACAGTCTCTAGGTACAACGTAGAACAACACGTCGTCGTATTGCGTACCATCTATCACAATGTTTGTTGTTAAACAACCCAATGACTCCACTTTAGAGAAACCAAGTCCGGTTAAGGTTATGTTATTGTTCATCGTTTTATTTATGTTACCACAAAACTCAGACGATAATAAGTTCACATCACTGCCCGAATCAATGAGAGCACTTGTTGTTTCACCACATAATTCTACAATCTTCATAGGTTTCGTCCGTTGCGATCTTTTGTTTACATCGTAAATGTCATATTCAATTTGACATTCGACTTTATCATCTGTCAATTTGTCACTGCAGTATGAGTTTGACAGGTGTGACGTATCCTCCGTTTTGTCGAACGATGATTGGCCGAACATGGCTTCTTTCCGTTCACCATTCCCGCTCCCATACGTCGATATACCTCTGTGATATTTTCTATCGCCGGAAATACTGTGACTACGCCATCTTGGCGAATTCGAATCGCGACTGCCTGCCGCCGCCGGCGCCGCCATGTTTTTCCGATGAGGGCACTTTGGTGAAATATGACCGTATTCGTTGCAATTAAAGCATTTTGGACCTTGTGCCTTCTGCGGACAGTTTTCAGACACATGATCGCCATCACCACAGTTATAGCACTTTTTTGCTGCATTGTCGTGACGTAGCATGCCGCGTTTCTCGTAGGTATTTGTGTAGGTACTTCTAGGCTGTGCAAACTTCATTTTTTCTTTTACGGTCTCATAGATTTTCAGCTTCTCTTTAAGATCAGAGTACGTAGTAACACCATATAACATTATTTTGGTAGTTTCATGGTCAACTATACCATCGATGATGTATTTTATGGCCACATAATCGGGCATCTTACCCCGTTTTCCTAATTCTTTCATGACCATCATGTAATCAATGCAACTTTCTTCGCGTTTTTTCTTTCGTCGGCTCATAAGCTCGTGTATCGCCTTTACATCGACGGTATCAGGGAACTCTTTACTCAGAGCCGCCTTAAGCTCTTCCCATGTCTTGTGAGGACGTTCAGCTTGCAACCAAAGCTGTGCAGTGCCAGACAGGGATTTCCGTGCCATCAGCAGCTGTTGCAACGGCGTCCAACCGCATATTTCTCCGTTATCTTCTACATCTTGTACCCATCGCGCCACTGGGTACGTTTTATCTTGACCGGTGAATTTCGGTATAAGATCCGAAGTCAGATACAGCATGGAGCTCATACCTGTACGTGATTCGTCTTTCGCCATCTTCGTAATCACAAAATATTCTCGTCGTCGTCGTTATTTGATCACCTTATGCCGCTTTGGCCACCGTAGAAATTTTTTTTTCGCCGCGTGCGGGTCACCGTCGTTATTTAATTTTCGAACTCGTACACGCGAAATTATTTTGCCAATCCCGGACGAGCCCCCAATTTTGTGGGATTGTATGGCAAAATAAATGCTCGAGTTATCTTGAAAAATATACTTTTATTGAACACACAGAAAATTTGCACCGTACACCGTAATTAACCGACATGAACAACGTATTAGACTAGTCGCCATTCGTCTCCGTTCTCCCTCACACACATACTTCCCTCTCACTCTCATCAGCTGCGTTCCGTTATTGCTTATGTCTAATAATTTATCCCACATTTATGTATTTAGAAATATATCTATCAGTCGTCTAGATCCCCCAGCAGAAGCAAGATGTTGTGTGAGATTGTTCAACAATATTTATATATTATTATTTATTTTATAAAGTTTTGCACGCTCACTGACATACCAGCATGTTCAATAATATACCTGTTAATAAATTCAATAATCAGACGCTATGCAAATAGGAATTCAAATGAATAATCAAAGGCTGAATAACTGTATCATGATTAATGGCGTATGTGGTCATAGCAAGCACATTAGCACTAGCATTCTGTATATAACGCATATATACAGATTATTTATTGCAGAAATACTCCAACATGAACCTAATATAAATTGATCAATTTACCACATTTCACTTCAATTTGTACAATTCGTGCAAGGCAAGTTGAGGCACGCTTGGAAATATTTTGTTCTCTAGAATGCCTCAACTTTCCGAGAGTTTTGAAGTTCAAACATATTTATGGCAAGTATCAACGGTTTATTTACTCATGTGGTCAACAGTTTTTGATTTTATAAGTTCAGCCGTTGGTAGACTATCTTACAAAAAGTTGATTAAAATTCATGAGTCATGACACATGCCATCGGAACGGTATTTTCATGTCAAAAACCAGTGGTGTACCTACTTAGGAAAACTCAGAATAAAATCTTGTACCATCCCGACTGGCCAGCGTGGTACACTAATGTCAAATACTTTGACTAATTTAAAACGAAAATTCAAGGTCAATAAAAATATTTTTACAGGAATGATCCATTCACAAACAATATCACTGATACAAGAACGAACTCGCGAGTCAAGGGTCTAAACCGCCAATGGAGCACTTAAAAGCTTGCGGACTTATTAAGCAGTAGAATCGCTTGGTGGCTCGTCACACAACATCATCTAGCCTACATTAAGCCAATCAATGCTTGTTTAATGGGAACTAGACGACTGATAGACATTCTTATATATTTCTAAATACATACATATTTACATAGAGTTATATATATTATCATTAGAGAGGCAAGCACGAACATCGCGTCTCGACAAAAGCACGGCTACTTATGAGCTGAGAAGACGCAACTATGAAACTTTTTAAGCAGTAATGGTAAATATATATCTGTCTCACTCACACGCGTACGGTGAACACCGCCGCCACTGCGATTAAACAAAGACAAAAACATAAACATGACGAACGTGGGCCAGTGTTGACTACTGTATGAAATTTTTACCCACGATAATTATAGAATTACTAAACAAATTTAAAATTATTATGTACCTATTTCATTTATTATTTTATTTCGATTGAAACCGAAACTTACGTGTTCATATTAAAAAAAACCGGCCAAGTGCGAGTCGAATTTAAGCACAGAGTTCAGGTCCCCATACAAAAACGGCAATTTATGTTTGTTGTGTGGGGTCTTTTTCTGCTTTTAGTAGGTATTTTTTGTTATGGCGGCAGAAACATACATCACATGTGAAAAAATTTGCTCTATCAACCACAGTTCCTGCAATACAGCCTCGTGACTAACAGACAGACGGACGGCAAAGCCTCATGTCTCGTTCATAGAGTCTCGCGTTTGCCCCTCCGTGCGCGAATCCGACTCACACCTGGCCAGTTTTTTTGCAATATGTGCAGCAAGTTACACCAAGTGCCATTAATCAACGGTAGATATAAATCTTTTCTGATGTCCATTTTAGAAATTTCTCTACCTTAAGATGGGTTTTCCTCTTTTACGTATGAAATTACGCATGGATGCTATTGCGAACGCCTACTGACTAAAACCACACTGCGCCCTGCTACTGCCTACGAAGGGTGTCCCGGCTGGCATTTATTTGAGCGTTTCCGACGTTTCCGTGCTTCAGAAGGCACGTTGCTCTTGGTTGCCAGTAAAATGGCAGTCGTTAAGCCAAGTTGAAAGACTTGACCAAGGTTGAAAAATTTCAACAGCGGGCTGCCACAACCTGTGCCTGTCCATCTCAACACGGCAACGGCAGTACGTCTCACCACATATGACGTGGGTTATATTCTTATAAAAAGGTGAATTTTGGCCATTTGGCAATATAGGTAAAATGCCTCTGCCTACCTTTTCGGGGATAAAGGCGTGACCATATCGCATCGCATCCCGACAGACCTTGGCTAACACTGCCGTCTCGCATAGGGGACCTATTCCGCGTCTTTAGGGTTGGTTCCCGGTGTACTAAACAAACTCTCTCCGAAACTACTGGACCGATTTGAAAAATTATTTCACTGTTGGGAAGCTACACTCTTCCCGGTCAACATAGGCTATATTTTATTCCCGGCTGAAACCGCGTGACGTCCGCTAGTATTCTATATAGACCATTAAAAAGGCACTTACTTACAAAACGTCTAACCCTTTTCTTAAATTTATTTTAACACAGTACTTAATTGCCACTAGAGGGCGCACCATTAAATTCAGTGACACGATATATAGCTTATAACCAGTCGAACGTCAAGACGCTTCTAACAATATCTCATTAGTCCAGTTCTAATAAGTACCTAGTTGAGGAGCTCTGAGGGAATACATGAACATACATACATACGTATATAGCCTGTCAAAATCATAACCCTGCCTTATCGGGTATATATTAATGTATCTTACATGGGTAATTAATTACTAATTCTCCCACTGATGTGGGTAAACCAAACCGATATTTTTGTGGTAACACTGAATGGATTCACAAATTTTATTTTCAAAATTCGATTATAGCGGTATTTACGCTGATATCAATGCGTAAATAGTATAATTACGTGTTAAAAGTAATTCTACATGACTAATTGTGTTTTTATGTTTTAGAATCGCAATCTTTTACTGTGCATTTGCCCATTTTCTCGCCCGGTTCAATTTGTACGTACGATTGGCGTAACGGCGTCAGACTGAACTGACGTTTGGCTCACCTAAGCCTGTGGGCTTACGTTAGGTAGGCTTGATGTTAGTCATCTAGTCTTATCTATATCGATGCATATTTATCGATAAATTACATCCAGACACAGAACAAATGAATGAGCTCATCACACAAAGAGATTTGTCCTGAGTGGGAATCGAACCCATGACCTCCGAATCCGTAGTCAGGCACACTAAGCAAAAACAACAAAATAAAACAAAAAATATATATATTTATTTCACTTAGGTATATACAGACGCACTTGTAAAACGTTCAAAATACAAAACAATAAAAAATCTACCACCAGTTTACAACGCGACCCACCTGAGAAGAACTGGCAAGAAACCGCTGCAACACGAGGCCACTCAAATAGATTTAGAATTTTTATTTGTGAGTCACACAAATATTTGGACCTCAGCGCGGCCCGCGGTTACACTTTCGAATGTAGGTAGTAGTTTCGAGGCAGTAAATGACAATTGAATGAAGGTTGATCTACTTACAATGCCGCTGCCAGTTGAAGTTATGTTGAATTTCATGCCTCATGCCCCGCCATAGTTTTGTGACGATGAGTGAGTAGGCAAAGACCATAATGAAGAACGGCACCAGTAGGAGACCAGCGTCGATGCCAAGGTTGAAGGTTCTTTCTAGTTCAGGACTTGACCAATCTTCTCGGCATTTGAAAGCTGGTAAGAAAGAAAGAGAGTGAAAAATAGCATTGGGTCATCTCCAAGGTCTTACAGGTCTTTATCTCCAAAATTTTACAGAAACCTTTGAAGTTATACTTGCTGTACACTAGCATTTGATTTTATCAGCTTAAAAAATTACCAATACGTACCAACCAATGAGAGATTATAGAACACTTTTTACTAGAAGTTCATGATTAAATAATAACCCAATTTATACAATAAAAACTTTATTTTAGTGCCTATTGGCATGCAAATTTCGAATATGCTCACAATCACAAAATAAATGTATAATTTTATAATGTCACGGTTGCGTGAAGATTGCAATTTAGATTGTGCTTAAAAGTGAGTGACAGAGCCTTAACGAGTTTGAGTCAGCCAGCTAGACTGGTGATTAAAGCCACAAACTGGATGCCAGCGGCGACGGCGATAGCGGCGAAGTCTCGGCGCCAGAGTACAAGAGAGTAAAAAGCCTGATCCACTGCCGAGCAAGACCGTTGGTTCGCTAGCGAGCCAGCGAGCCAACGGTCTTGCCCGCCAGTGGAGCACCAAAGTCATCGGAATTTTCTCGGCTCGCTGGCCGAAGTACGCGGACTACTTAAAAGACCGCCAGTGGATCAGCCGAGCCGGCGAGCACACAGACTTTTTGCGAATTTTATATTGCGCAGCACGTTTCAGTTTTTTACTATTTAGCTTATGAAATCGTACGCGCTGGGCATTAAGCTTTTCATTAAATGCATATGAAAGCAATACCTACGTCTTTCTCACATAAATAATCATTTATTTAACATTTTTCTCTTTCTTTCAACTAAAAACATTCAGACATATATATATTTCTAAATATATACATATTTAACCGTATAGTCCTTAGACAGATTACACAGGCCTGCAAAATGAGGGTCATAAAATCCTCTCTGGAATTTGATAGCTGATTCTAGGGTATTTTGGTGCGCTGATTACGAATATGTACTTAGATTTTCTCCATCACCTCCAGATTTTTCGAAAAAGGCACAGATAGAAAATAGAAAAAAAGACCCACGTTTTTTCATAAAAAATATATATTTAAAAAAGTACATTACCTTTAACTTATAAAACGACTAAAATATAACAATAACTTGTTACTAGTCTAAATTACACGTAAATTTAATTTGTGGAACCCGGTTCTTTTTTCCTGGAACCTTCGGTTGTGCGATTTTCGCTTAAATTTCCAGTTTGGATCGTCGCGCTTCAATAAACAACAATAATCCGCCATCATGTTAGTATTCCATCTTCCACGATATCAGACCTCAAGCTCTTTCAAATCTTGGTACAATCTTTCGCCTTGTTCTTTGCTAACGGCTGCTAAATTTTCTGGGAAGTAATCAATGTGCGAATTTAGGAAATGATGTTTAGTGCTTGTTTATGTCCCTTTTATTTTAGAATTGTATCCAGTTATGTCACAACAAGAAAAGTAGCCATCATTATCATGGTCTTTAGCCTCTCTTCATAGCATAGGTGAAACGATTTTGAAGCTATTTTTCTGGCCTTTAAAAACCCTTGCGAAATTGTAATAAACAAGTCGAACAAAGTTTATGAGGTGTCGAGGTTTTGTCTTGGTTACTTAATACGTGTCCAAAATAACTTTTGTGCTGCTTTCATTGTTTTATCACCATAAAATTTCGGGAGATATTACAAAAACAATTCGTAGAATTTAAACACCTTCGCAATGACATTTTGAAGTTCATGTTTCGAGATTCAACTGTTAATTTTCTAAATCAGTTTGGGTACTTATACAAAAACCCTTTGGTTTATCTTTATTACACCCTTTTCTAATAATATTTACAAAAAATAGGTATCTAATATTACTACTAGGTAATTTTTTGATTTTATTACAAAATTAAGTCAAAACTACCCGTTTTTAACATGGTTAGGGCGAATTACTTGTACTTTTTATGTAGTAATTACCAAATTACTGATTTGCATGATTTTCTATGTCCCCTTACACTAATTTAATGCAATAAAATTTAAACTGAAGTAAGTTAATGACGTTTTAAAAATTTTAAAACATAGGCGCTCAGACATTTTAAAGTAAAATCTTAAATATTCAATATCAAAAAATCCTGACGTGTAGGATTTTTTTTATTATTTTTCTCGTAATCAGCACATCAGAAACTATAGAAAATGTTACTCAGATTTCAAAGAGGAAAACCATTGCAGACCTGTGTTATTAGTAAAATACCCAAACTTCACCAAAAAATTACAAAAATAAATTGGTTCAAGGTGGGAATCGAAACCAGGACGACTTATCAGTGTGACGACGACTAACAGATGGCGAGCAAAGGTCTTGCTCGCTAGATTCGCGAGCCGACGAACCAACGAACCAACGGACTATAAGACCCTTGGTTCGTTGGTTCGTCGGCTCGCCAGTGGATCAGGTGCTTAAGGCACCGCTCTCGCACACAAGCAAACCGCGCCCGCTTTTTTTTTTTTTTTTTTTTTTAACGTGAGGGAAAATCCTCGTAGGATGCTATGCCGGACTCTTACCGACTAAAAAACCTCACGTAACGCCCAACAGCCTATGGTTGAGAGCCCCGGGTAAGCCCTCAGGAAGGATGTCCCGTGACTCCCAACAGACCTACGGCCGCCAATGCGGCCTCGCCCAGGGGGTGGTTCGGGTGCAATCCCGCGTCTATGGGGGGTTTCGGGTGTGACCCCGCTTCTAAGGGGGGGCGTGCGTGAGTGCTCACGTCACGCTGCCGTCATTCACGCTGCCGTGCGTTTGATATTGTCTGTTCAAAGTTGCCTCTTGTACTCTGAAGACAAGAAAAGTTCAAAATAAAAACCCTGTACCAACGTGCCAGCCGGTATAGGCAAATCACCTTCGCAAAATAAAATGGCACATGTGCGTAATGGCTAAAATTGGGGGAGGCAGGTGTAGAATGCGATAGACCGATTTGATTTATTGTATAAGGCTCGGCGCACATTAGCGGCACGGTACGGCAAGGTATTTTTAAGCGGCGATTAAGTCTAGTAATAAATTTGAAAATTCAGTGTTAATCAGCGTGAGTACAAAAACAATGCCATAGTACACATAGGCTTACCGTGTAGGCAGACTAGAAACGCTTCGGCATCCCTCGGAATGGTTTCCCTGTTTTTGGGATACCGCGGTAAAATAGAGCCCCGTTCGCTTTCGAAATAAGCGCTGCGCTCACAGTGCTTAAGCGTTTTAAAAAATATCTAAACCCAAAAGAGGGACTTAAGAAAAATCTTTGGATGACTTTTGTTTTTGTTACCACTATCATGCTCGCTACAGGACGTCTTGGGATGCCTCGATACGCTTATGGTCGTATCGCATAGCATACTTTCATTTTGTACTTACATGTAGGAATTCCAAAGGATTCCTTGTCACGTCGTGTCGCAAATACTATAAAATTAAACTCACCCTGATTTCCTCTCATAGGTTGCAGTGTCGAAACTATAAGTATCGGCGAATTCAAGACGATGGACAATATCCAGACCATGGCAATCATCTTGTAAGCGTGGCACTGTGTCTGCCATTTTCTTGATTTAAGGGGTCGGCAGATAGCGAAGTACCGCTCCAGTGATATGGCGACCAGAGTCCACACGTCCACTGACACGGAAACAGCTGAAACAAATTAATATTGTTAGCTATTGTTCTGAATTTTTGGTAATTTTCAAAATTCATGGTAAGTCGACTGAACGATTATTCGAATTTAATTTACTACAAAACAGCGCAATACGCTCTGCTTCGATTGAATGGTTTTTAGAATTGATTAATTGATGTACATCGAACGAATTATTTGTTGAAAATGTTATTCTATCCCACTGAATTGAACTTAATTGTGAATGCAAATTTATTTGGATATTTTGAACAAATAGGATACGATTGATATGTTTAGCAAAAAAATACTTAATAAGTTCCCAAAATTAATTAAATCATAATTCCATTTCAGTGGTTCAAAAAAGATGCCATAACTCAAAATGGGAATGATAACCGTGGTTAATAAGTAGGTACTGTTTTTGGCTGTTTTGCAATATTTCGTGGTTTTATCTTGAACTAACGGACGTCACGCGGTTTTACCCGCATTACTTCTTTCTATGTTCACCGGGGATAGTGTAGCTTCCTAACAGTGAAAGGATTTTGCAAATCGGTTCAGTAGTTTCGGAGCTTAGTCGATGCGAACAAACAAACAATCAAATCTTTCCTCTTTACAATATTAGTATAGACTATTGAGATATTGGACGTCGAAATTTGATATTAATTCATTTAGAAATAGCTCTTACTTATCTTACAAGACGTAAAATGTAATAGGCATTATCGCGGGAATTCTGAAAGAAAAAAAAGATTTCTAAATTCTTAACGCCACTGTATAATTTTCGACTTATGCAGCGGCTAAGTTATTTTTTATCTTTCCGCATTAAAACCAATGAGAATGTTATACAGAAATACGAAGAAAATTTCACGCCATAACCTCTTGTTCTATAATATTATACAAAATAGCATCGTTTAATGTGAAAAATAGTTGTGAACAAAAATATTTTCAAACAAACAGGTAAGGTAACAACCTTGTTATTTGTTTGTTTGAATTTATTTTTGTTCAACAATTGATATTTCTATCAAATACTATTCTAGGCTAGTGAAGGTCCTTTAACAATATTTTGGCTGTTTGTTTGTTTAAATAAAATCCATTCGACCGTTCTTCCGTGACGGAACTTCCATCGAAAGAGTTTTACGATTCTTTTTTCATTAAAATTTAAAATGGGAATTATTAAACTTATTAAATGGAATTGTTTTTAGGGTTCTGTACTCAAAAGGTAAAAACGGGACGCTAATACTGAGACTCCGCTATCTCTCTCTGTCATTAGGCTGTGTCTCATAATCCGCGATAGCTAGAGAGTTGACAGATGTATTTCTGTTGCCGCTATGAATACAAATACTATGTACTGGAGAAAATTAATCTTCATGGAAGGCTCCCATACAAGAAACGTAACCATTTTGCCGGTTTTTGGTGCGGAACCGTCGGTGCACGAGACCGAGTCTCACTTGGCCGAACTATATAATTCCGATGAAGTGGTATAAGACTTAAATCTAGACTTTTCTTAGATGAATACCACCTTTTTTTTTGTTTAACGTGAGGGAAAATCCTC
This sequence comes from Miltochrista miniata, assembly GCA_933228765.1. Classification (NCBI taxonomy): domain Eukaryota; kingdom Metazoa; phylum Arthropoda; class Insecta; order Lepidoptera; family Erebidae; genus Miltochrista; species Miltochrista miniata. The sequence continues at coordinate 5,621,748 of OW121754.1, read as the reverse complement.
ATGAATGTTATGCCGGACTCCTACCGACTAAAAAAACCTCACGTCACGCCCAACAGCCTGTGGTTGGTAGCCCCGGGGAAGCCCTCGGAAGAATGTCCCAGGACTCCCAACAGACCCACGGCCGCCGCTGCGGCCTCGCCCAGGGTGTGGTTCGGGTGCTATCCCGCGTCTTTGAGGGGTTTCGGTTGTGATCCCGCTTCTAAGAGGGGGCGTGCGTGAATTGCTCACGTCACGCTGCCGTCATGGGCCTGCTTCTGTAAAGACGGTGAGCCGCCCTCTCACTGTCCTCAGGCCCCCAATCGTGGTGGCCGATAGTCCTCGGCGAAGACACGTCGGCGGCGCCCAGGCCGCCGACTGCGGAACTCGGGTGGGAGAGTTCTCTCCCGTACCCGTCCCGCCGCCTCCTTCACGAGCATGACCTGCTCGCAGAAGGAGGCGGTGCAGTCTCACTTACTCCCGCTGGAGAGCATGGCTCGCACCATGGTCTCGAGCGAGAGAGTGTCCACGTCCAGACCCACTACGAGGACCTGGCGCTGTTGCGCCCACGCCGTGCACTCCACCAGCGTGTGGAGCGCCGTGTCATCGCTGCGTTCCTCGCAGTGTTGACACTCGGCCGTAGTTTCCCGGTGTTTTCGCCACAGATACCTACCGAAGCTCCCGTGCCCGGCAAGCATCTGTGTCAACCGGTAGGAGAGAGCACCGTGTCTCCTCTCCAGCCACTCGTCCATGACCGGTCTGACGGCCGCGATTGTGGCGAATCCCCCCTTTGGTTGCTCAAGTCCCACCTTCCATGTCTCCACGGTTTCCTGTTGGAGTAGGGACCGCTGGGCCAGATGAATACCACCTTACTAATGTTATAAAGGCGAAAGTTTGTGGTGGGGATGTTTGTTACTCTTTCACGCTCGAACGGCAAGACGGATCTGGCTAAAATTTGGTACAACGATACATTATAGTCTGGAATAACACATAAGTTACTTTATATTCCGGGAATAATTTCCCATCGGAAGCGGGAACGGGAACAAACTATTACGCGGGAAAAGCTGCGGGCATCAGCTAGTAGTAAAATAATACGATCTCCTATAAAGGAAACTGTCACATTTAGTTAACTTATTGTGTTCTTTTGTCGTTCAACAGCTTTAAAACATCTGGAGACATTTTAATTAACTTTCCCGAGGGAACAAAGTCGCGGTAATCAGCTAGTGTAAAATATAACGTTCTATATAACGTAGACTATGCAATGAGATAAAATCTTATTACCTGCGTAAAGGGAAAGATAAATCCATTCAATAAATATGTTTTAACGTTGCGTAAAAGATTTCAAATTTTGCGCGAAAATACTGACTACGTTCGAAATGAAAGGCATTATATTTGTGCATTCGGTACAACAAATATAATCTTAGTGATTGTCAAAATGAAAAGTTTTTAATGGTTATATATTAAAATACCAGAAATCAAAATGCCTTTACTTAAAATGCATTAGACCAAAATACCCGAATTCGAAATACCTTAACATTCAAAATACCTTATTTCAGAACACCTTACCGTAAAATGTCTAAATTTAAAATACAAATAATCATTATATCAGAATTCAAAATACAAATTTTCAAATATCCTTAATTTAAAATACCTAAAATAGAATACAATGTGTCACTATCATAACTGCGTGGAATGTAACACATATTTATATATTGTCTTTTCTATAATAATTTCATTCACCAAAATTTAAGGAACAATTATACAATCTTGTGCTTGGAATAAAAAAAAACCATAACCTACCCAGTTTATCGCTATACTCACACGTTTTGTTATTTGGATTTAACTTATTTACATAACCTAAGTGAAGCCGCAGTTGTAGCGTAGCCGTAGGTCTGTTGGTCCTTGGGTATCCTTCTGAGGGCTTACCCGGGGCTCCCAACTGTAGGCTGTTATGTAGGATACGTGTGGTTTCTAGTCGGTAGGAGTCCGGCATAGTATCCATGTAGGATTTACCTCATGTTAAAACACTTTGATTCAGAGTTACAAAAGTACTACAGTGGGCTAACGAAAAATAAAAAAAAAAATAACCACGAAGGCTAAGGCGGGAGCTCCGCTTCGCTTCGCTCCCGCCTTAGTCTTCTAACCTAACCCATCCGAGTCGGGATACTCTGAGTCGGGGTGTTAACCATTCACAGATATATAGCATCCATGTAGGATTTAAATCATGTTAAAAAAAAGGTATTTTGTGTTTGAACATTTTAGGTTAAGGTATTTGATAAATTTATTTTTTGGGTTTCGGTTATTCGATCGTAAGGCATTTTAAATTATTTATATTATAAATATTTGCCTTTTGAATATTGATATTTCGATTTCGGGTATTTTGGGCTCGGGCATTTTAAGTAAAGGTATTATGATTTCTGGTATTGTGACGGTATACCGTTTTTAATGCTTTGTTTATTATTTACTCGAATTGGCATTTTCAATTTAAATATTGTTGTTCATGACAATTCAAACACTTGAATGATACCTAGGCATTTAGTTGTCTTGTTTAAAGTACGGTCAGAAAAAACGTCATAAAATAAAAATGAAAAATTTATTTGTTGTGAAATTATGGTTGTGTAATGTTGCTGGTTTTCTGTTTATGTACTACACTACACTATTGCATTGGGTTTACCTGTAATAATAGCTGTATGTTGCAATACATAAATAAATAAAATAAATAAATAATATTATAATAATTAGGTAAATACTAGCTGTTGCCACACCTTCGCCCGCGTGTATATCTGTCCCCTTTTCCACATCTCAAACATATTCCGGAAATTAAAAGAAGTCTTGTTTTAGACTATAGTCTATTCTAACTACTTTTCTATTTCTAAAGCGCTCTCAGTAATAAATCTAGGTTTTAAGTAGACCTAATAATTATGAGTTAAATTAAGGTTTCATCATTACTGACTTTAGCGAACTGGAGCGTACCTTCAGTTGGCTAAAGGTAGTAACTATTTATTAATCTGTGGCTAAAGTCAGTTTTCTTTCTTTTGTGGTCCATGTCTGTATAAGTCTAAAAGTTCTTAAAGAAAGCACTACTTTAGAAAAAAGACGTAGTGTTTTCTTTTGTGTAAGTCTAAAAGTTTTGTTGAGAATGAGGTTCAGGTGTATATTCGGATTCCACAGGACAATAAAAAGTTCTTGCAGCAGCTCTTATGGATCTTTAGGTTTGAGCTACATCAGACTGTACGGCTTCCCATTTTCTAATACTTCTATTTTCTGTTACATAAGACCGTAGTTTACTAGAGTATGAAAGAACCCTTACAGACCATGGTTTCCTTGAAACTGCATGTATTTCACTGAACCCGAATAGATTTTAAGGCAAATTTAAATACAGCCTCCATCATAGTCGGAACAAGTTGAAATTATATTTTGATAGCTTTTTGTATGCGGTGACATTTCGCTAACTTGTTGCGGGGGTGGCAGGCTTTGTGTGGGACTAGATTGTACAGACCACAGAATAGGCAAGAGATTAACGAATTGTGACATAATTATATTTTGGTAATTGACTTTGCCCCACTTGAATTCAAAAAGTGTAGCATTGTTACGATTCTTATGACTTACCTATACATCTATACATATCGACGTGTCTGTTATCACAAAATATCAGCTTATCACTAAATTCTTAATTATTAAAGTATATACGGTACCTTCCTAATATAAAATCCATTTAAAAATTTTTGTTTGTATGTTCGTTTGTTTTAGGTTTTAACTAATTTCTGATACGGCTGATGCGCTAAAGAGTCGGTATTTCACGAGGAGATAGCTGATGTTATAAACAGTAAGCCTACTTTTATTTTTGAAAAGAAAAAAATGGAGAGATGAAACTATCATCTCTACATTTTTTTCTTTTTTTAGTTACGGTCGAAGTCAGGGAGCACAGCACTAAATAATATTACGTAATATTGCAAATAAACTTACATTGAAGAAATGGAATCAGCTTGCACATGAGTGCTCCGAAGAGGAACCGTCGGTATACTTGTCCAACTAGCGTGAACGGAAGACAGAACACGCCAAGAAGGAAGTCTGACACCGCCTGAAACAAGATTGACAAGCTTAGTGCATGAAGGTTTTTGTACATACATACATAACATCGTGCCAGTTCTCTGTTGACAGAGGCATGACGTTGACAGAGACTATAGCTTTCCAGTCGCTGCGATACTAGTATATCGCTTCCGCTTTCATGCCATGCTCTCCAGGGAACTCTTGAACTGGCCTTTTCTAAAAAGGCTTTTAATTTGGTCGAAATAAGTCGCGGTCGACAAAAGAAATTTATATCTCTTTCATCTTATAAATAAAATAAGAAGCACCCGTGGCGTGGTCTTCTGTAAACGATCACTGCAGTAAGCAACTTTCACTATGGTCAGTCCTTGGATGGGTGACAAGTGACCAAGTGAAATAATTATATAAAGAAACTAGGTCTTAGGTTCTAACCATTATATTATAATATGCTAGCTTCCGCTAAAAAAATATAGATTTGGTGAGTCCAAATCCCTTAAAGCCCTAAATTAGTCAATTACAGTTTTTTTTATTTTATTTATCTTGTATGTACCTACCGTTATTGCTATTTTTTTTTTGTTTAACGTGAGGGAAAATCCTCATGGATGTTATGCCGGACTCCTACCGACTAAAAAACCTCACGTCACGCCCAACAGCCTGTGGTTGGGAGCCCCGGGGAAGCCGTCGGAAGGATGTCCCAAACCGTTACGGCTATTTTTACAATTTTATAATAGTAGAGATTATTATACCTAATACTTCGAGATACATCATAATGAGAGAGAGAGAAGAGTTGTTAGGTGAAAATAACATTATCGAGATTTTTATGCAATGCCTCAAACGTGCCGAATGGTCATTAGTTGTATAGCTGAACAATTTGGATCATTGTAAAATTCAAAAGAAGAAAATATGGATTCAGTAATCAATGGGGTGTCCACTTACGATCATATAGACGATAATGTCTGCTACCGTAGTAGGAAACAGGATTATCCCAATATTTACTGTAGCGCCCTTTTCTTTTTCTTTTTTTTTACGTGTGGAAATCCGTTATGGATGCTACGCCGGACTCTTACCGACTAAAATCACACAAGTCCTACCACTGCCTATGGTAGGGAGCCCCGGGTAAGCCCTCGGAAGGATGTCCCAGGATTCCCAACAGATTTTGGCTACCACTGCGACCTCACATAGGTTGTTCACTTGCTTTTCCACGTCTTTGGGGGTTGTTCGGGTGTTAACCAGCTCCTTGAGGGCTTGTGGCGTGTTCACGCTGTCGTCTTGGGACTGCTTTTGTTAGGACGGTGAGCAGGATCAGGCCCGTAAACTTGACTGACACCTTAGAGGTATTAAATAATTAGAGCTATGCCATGACGCCATAGATTGATACACCCAAGAGCACATCAAATTATGTTCAAGGCTCGACGTTTCATACTCATTATCCGCTATCAAAGGTTGAATTCGAAGTTTTCGTTTTAAGAAACCAATGTCAACTTGAAAGCACAAAGTAAATTCAAGTAAACACATTTCTAAACTAAAAATGGCTGCTAAAATTTGCCAAGTATTCAGGTAAGTATCTCACCGTGACTAAGTAAAAAGAAAGCTTCAAGGACTCAACACTACTTAACTTCCAAAGGGGCCCTGTATTGACTTGAATACTTTTAGCATTAAATTTATTTTTGGTACTGCATACTGAATTGTACCTTAGAAAAAAAAAACTTAGTAATGTCGAAATATACATTACTAGAGGACGTCACGCGGTTTCACCCACGTAGCTCCCGTTCCCATGGGAATACGGGAATAAAATATAGCCTATGTTCACCGGGGCGAACGTAGCTTCCCAGGGTATACTACGCCGAATCGAACCTGTATTCCAATATGTTCTACTATTTTTGTTCAACTAGTAGAACAAATTGGAATATTTTTCTCCAATGTTCTACTAAAAAAAATAGTAGAACAAAATGGAATTTAAATTCCTTATTTTTCTACTATTGGTTGTATCAATAGAACAAACTGGATTATCCATTCCACAATGTTCTATTGTTTTCATCAGTAGAACAAATTGGAATTATATTCTATAATGTTCTATGATTTGTTCTACTCTTAACGACGTCATGAAGAGGTGTGTGTATTTAACACATGAAGATAGAAGTAAAACATAATTTTCAGTGGAGAAATTAAAATGAGATGATTAGATATTTAATGACAAGAAATTAAAACGAAAACCGGCCGGGAGCAGCAAGTAACATATATGCCAAATAATCGAACATCCAAATACTCGAACGTTCAAAATATCGAACGTTTAATATATCGAACATTGATATTGTAATCTTCGATATTTTGAACTTTCGATATATTGAACGTTCGATATTTTGAACGTTCGATATTTTGAACGTTCTATTATTTGGCTGGAGTGACTTTAATGGACAAAAAAAAGAAATAGCGTGATAAGGGAAAAATGTGGTATAACAGAAGATGTAGTGACTAAGATCGAAAAAGGGATGCTTAGATGGTTTGGACACGTGGAGAGAATGGATGAGAATAGACTGACAAAGCAGATTTATGAGGCGAGAATGAATGGGCAAACTGGTAGGGGTAAACCTCGGCGTACGCATGCCGATCAAATCAGAGACGTTCTGGAAAAAGGCAAGGTCAAGAGTACCCTTAACCGGCGAGCGTGTATGAAAACAGTTATGAAAGTAGAAGAAGCGAAAGTTGTATGTCAGGATCGTAGCAAGTGGAAAGCCATAGTCTCTGCTTACCCCGATGGGAAACAAGCGTGATTATATGTATTATTTGGCATTCGATTTGGCGTAGTATACCCGCTTCCCAAATGTGAAAGAATTGTTTAAATCGGTCCAGTAGTTTCGGAGCCTATTCGATGCAAACAAACAAATCAACTAACAAACATACAAACAAACAAACAATCAAATTTTTCCTCTTTATAATATTAGTATAGATACAGATTCACGCCTTTATCTTTGAAGGGGTAGGCAGATGTAAACCATCTGCCTACCCCTTCAAAGTTTATAATTTTTTTCTAAGGTAGTGAAACGATTTTGTTAAAATTTGTCGTTAGTTGCTTTCGGCTGTTGAAATTACTAAACTACCTAAAAGGCAACACCAGGCTCAACTTGACTGACGTGCCTTTCGGAGCACGACAATCGTACATGAAAATGCCACAAAGCAGTCATCCATCTCAGAACAAGTCATAACGTTTGATGTTTAGTGCATAGATTGTTTACATAATACAGCATCGTAGAACTACTAAATGATGCGGCTTGAAATTCGGTAGCCTATGTGTTATTTCAGACTATAAGGAGGGGCTTTCCCCTTCGGCCAGATTGGAAACCAATGTTTGGAAACCGGTTTCGAAAAAAGAATTATTTTTCTTTTAACGAAACCTGGTTTCCAATATTAGTAAAGATAGATCTTCTTTCGAAACTCTCCCAATATAACTTTAGAACTCTCTTAGGCAAGATATAATTTCTTGGCCACTTACAAGTATCGTTATGAATAAAAACAAGACGTTATCCACACACAAACCATCTTGAGGCATACATTGGCCGTCGACAGCCCAAACCGATTAATATGAGAAGCAAAAACTACATAGAAATTGATAACAATAACAAGGCTTCCATAAAACTGCTCAAGGAAGGAAAGATTACATTAGGACACTGTAAGTATAGAAATTATTTCTCCATTTCTTTTTCTAATATAGGTTGGTACCTACTTAATATAATTTCACTAAGTTTAACTTACCATTTTACGTGAAGTTTATTATTATTGATATGACAATATTCCATGGTTAATAGGTACCAATTTCAGTTGAATATGTATTTCGTAACTGTACACATAAATAAACAGCTAGAAGAGTTTTGAAAGAAGATCGCACTTTCTGTTTGAGTTTCGAAAGAAGATCTAACTTTCTGTTTTGGAAACCAGTTTCGAAAACAGAATTATTTTTCTTTATTGGAAACCAGGTTTCGTTATAAGAAAAATAATTCTTTTTTCGAAACCGGTTTCCAAACTTTGGTTTCCAATCTGGCCGAAGGGAAGCTATCTCTGTACCAAATTTCAGTTCAAACCATAGATTTAGAATATTTCGACATTCTAAATCTATGGTTCAAACTGATCAACTGTTTTAGAACGTGATTGAGTAACAAACATCCAAACATCTAAACATCTTCACAAACTATCACATTTATAATTTTAGTAGCAAGCAGGATAAGATACTCGTGAAATTGTTTAGTATTTTATTAAACACATACAATAGAGATAGGAGGACGAGGAGAGACCTGCCGTAGACCCTCCATCTGCCAATTCTATCGTAGAACATTTAAGAGTTTCTCAAACTAATGTAACGGACGAACGATGAATCGAATTCCTCAAGGAAAGGATAAATTCCTTTCGGATGGTTCCCATCGGAAAGGTAGTGTATACCTTACTATCCCTTTGATTGTTAGTAATATATAGGGTGGAATTTAAAGATCGTAGTTGGAGGTAAAGTACCCTTTTTTTTTTTTTTTGTTTAACGTGAGGGAAAATCCTCATGGATGTTATGCCGGACTCCTACCGACTAAAAAACCTCACGTCACGCCCAACAGCTTGTGGTTGGGAGCCCCGGGGAAGCCCTCGGAAGGATGTCCCAGAACTCCCAACAGACCCACGGCCGCCACTGCGGCCTCGCCCAGGGGGTGGTTCGGGTGCTATCCCGCGTCTTTGGGGGGTTTCGGGTGTGATCCCGCTTCTAAGGGGGGGCGTGCGTGAATTGATCACGTCACGCTGCCGTCTTGGGCCTGCTTCTGTAAGGACGGTGAGCCGCCCTCTCATCGTCCTCAGGCGAGGTAAAGTACCCTTAATGTTGAAAATAGGAAGTTTTGCTGAAAGGAAACATTTCTTTACTTTCAAAAGTAATGAAAACTACATTTACAGATTTTTTTAAAATCGCCTGTTTAAGCGGGGAATCGAACCTGGGAGATGTGAAAAAAAAAACATCCTGTACTCTATGATACCAACCGAAAGTTTCTTATAAAGTGAACAATTTCTTTAAAAAAACATAGTATCTTAAATGAAAGGAAGACCAAGTAAAACACGTTTTTATTGTAAAGCATACTCACTATCTAAAGAAGAAAAAAATCAGTCGAATTGAGAACTTCATCCTCCAATACGGTTTTTAAATTCCATCCTGTATATTATTACCTACGCTTTACAAAAGGGTAATGGATAGAAGCAACCTGTTTTGTAACAGTGAGTGCTAGATTAAATATCAGAGAAAAGATTGGAATCTACAAAACATTTTATTCAAATATCGGAAATGTAAACAACTTCAAAAATCCCTTCTTGAGCGAAGTACCTAAATTGCACGATGCCTATGAAGCAAATTGCCTAAAGTCAATGTCTAAAACGCAGGTTGCCTATAAAGTTTTAATGTCTATAAGGTTATAATGCCTACGAAGCAAAATGCCTATGTTGTTTAATGTCTACAAAGTATAATGCCGGCGATAGTTAAATGCCTACAACTCAATTAGAGTATGACAGCATCATTCATTATGCACTTTACTCAAAAAGGATTCATTACATTATTTCGTTTAATCACCTTTTACAAAATGGATGTGAAACAATTTATCACAAAGTGTTGTCATAAATGGTAAACCAATTTGGCCGACCGTACCTGAATGGAACCGTACCTGAAGCGCTCGTGACCCCGCGGTCTCAGTGTTCTGTAAACGATTACTGTAGTAAGGAACTTTCGCTATGGCCAGTCCTTGGATGGGTGACCATCTTAGCTTCGGAAGGCACGTTAAGCCATTGGTCCCGGTTGCCAGTAAAATGGCAGTAGTTAAGTCAAGCTGAAAACCTTTTAGGCAGCTTGAAAAATTTTGAACAGCAGGCAGTCACAACCTGCGCCTGTCTATATCAATACGGCTCACCACCTACGTGGATAAATTCTTAAAAGGTGAAATGTGGGAATATAGTAGACCCACATTTCACCTTTGTCTACCCCTTCGGGGATAAAGGCGTGATCATAAATAATGTACCTGAATACCCCCGTACCTGGTATTGTGCTGGCAATCTTCATTTTAGGCATTTCCATTCCTAGGCATTAAACATTGTTGTCAAAGTATATTGTAGGCACATAAAGTTTTTAGGCATCGTGCAATTTAGGTACTTCGAGTTTCAGGTATTTCGCGTTTTAGGTTGTATGCAGCAGTGGCATCGTGCAATTTAGGTACTTCGCTCAAGAGGGCAAAAATCTAGTATAAAGGCAAGCAGCGGTATCTAACAGCAAGTTTCATTGTATTGCAACCATTATCTTGCCCGCCTAGCCCTGTAATCATAGCTAGTTCTCTACGGCTATGCAGTATGGCTGAAGTCATAAATAGCATATTTTTTGGTTTCAATAATGTGTAACTTTTTCTTGGGTATTCTCTTTTTCTTTTACTTTCAACCCTTCCTGCCAAAATGTTTTTGCTAAAACTTCCTTGTCGCCGGAACATTGTTTCTGATTATTCTTTATCAATTCTGTATGTAGATAGACATCTTTTATTGATATCTTTCTTATGATATCACTAATACATCTGACATTGATATTGATAGATTCGTGATCAATGCGTGATCATTTTGAAATAGGGGATGCAGCCACTTCTCACAGTATTCAATGAACTATCTCTAACAATAAAATAATCATGAACCATATTAGTGTTTTTTATCTTTGGTGGTTCGGTGTCAGTATCTTTTGTAGGTTTCCTTCCTCTCACAATTTATCCGGCTATTTCAGAATTCGTTCTATTTGTAGTTTCTTACATTCTTAGTCCGTCACCAACATAGCATTAATTTATTCACAATAACCACCCAATAGAGAATCCATTGATATTTTTTGACAACAAAGCTTTAATACTCATATATGATTTTTTTTTTAAATCTGGTTTGGACAGAATTTAATATTTTGCTAACTTTGTTGCATCTATATCTACATAAATTTTTCAAATGGAAGAAATACATGAAATGCCGTGAATATCGTCCTGTTTGACAATTTTGCTACTATCTGTCAGGTTTACATTTTAATTTATTGAAAGCTTTGGCAAAGCTTTGGCTTTTAGGTTTACACTGTAGACACAATAGATTTAGAATTTTTCGCTACACTCTTCTAAATCTATGGTAGACATGACTTTGTGCGCCTTCACACTAACGTTTTTCAAGCGTAGGCGTACGATGAACGTATGCGCGGCGGATACGCGACGGCAACGCAACGTATATGCGACGCATACGCCGCGTTACTGGGGGATCGTGTACAATCCTGTTCACGAGCGACTTATTCTCGGCATGTAAATGAATGCTACTAGAAAATAATTATCTTAAGAGTATATTTGACTTAATAAAAATTGATCAAGATGTTATTTGACGAAGCAATTAAAATGCGAAATATAAATTTGCTAAAGACTATTTTAGGAAATGAAACTATGCGATAAATTTTTTGGGGAGTGAAAATTGACGAAACAGCAGGATCCTGGTTATTTTATATGCTGAGTGGGAATTACATGATAACTTTGCAATCCAATATGGCCGCCGCGCCTGAATTACAAAATTACACGATGGGTATCGCTTAAGGGATTTTTGAGTATGCATAGTACGAATTACATGATTTTTTTTAAATATCTTGCTCGCCAAATTGACGTTGCTACCAGCCTGATGGAAAACCGTGGTGCATCTAGCGATTGGGGGCCACTTCTGACAGTGGTCCTCAAGTTGGCGGCCCTGTGATGTGCCTCTTCACGCTCCTCTTGAAGAACCCGGGATTGTAAGATGAGGCAAACACGTGAGCGGGCAGGTAATTATCAGGCAATTTTGCAATACAATATGACCGCCGCGCCGTATTTACAAAATTTCACGATGGGTATCGTTTAAGGAGTTTGAGTGTTCTGAGTACGAATTACATAATAATTGGGCAATCCAATATGGCCACGGTAAAATTTTGTAATAACGGTGAAGTGGCCATGTTGGATTGCAAAATTATCATGATATTCGTAGTCAGCATACCTAAAACCCCATAAAACGATACCCATCATGAAATTTCGTAATTACAGCGCGGCGGCCATATTGGATTGCAAATTTATCATGTAATTCATACTCAGCATACGAGAAACCCTTAAACGATACCCATCATGAAATTTTGAAAATACGGCGTGGCGGCGGCCATGTTGGATTGCAAATAACATGTACTTTCGTATGCATCGTTTTAATTATTGTGTAATTAATGGAAGAAAAAGATATAAAAAAATAATAGCATACGGTCCCGAGGCGCCAGCCCGGGTAGTTTTTCCCGAACCACGAACAAAATTTTATTCGCAGTTCGCACTAATCTTCTATTTTAAAAGTAAAGCCATCAATAGGGTTTTCTGGTCAGAATCTATTTTGTTAACGATGATACCAAAACGCCAACGGAATTGCGTGACGCTAGCGCGCCGTTTACGCCGCGTATACGTCGCGTATACGTCGCGTATACGTCGCGTCTACGCCGCGCATACGTCCATAGAACGCCTACGCCAGTGTGAAGGCGCACAACAGTGACCATAGACGAGAAACTAACTCAAACCTACTGCTACTGATCTGTATTATTACTCAAACCAAATAAATTAGACTGCTTTTAGTTCAACACACAATGAGTTGAGCATTTTCAGCTGAATAAATCCTACTAATAATATAATTGCAAAAGTTTGTGAGTGTCGATTTATGTTTCACGCTCTTACGGCTGAACGAACATAACAACATAAATTAGCAGAGGCATAATAATGAGCACGAATTTCACCTTTTTAGATTTTTGCCCCATGTAATTGGTGGTGAAGTGTATTGCCGTGTTGATATGGACAGACGTAGGTTGTGGCTGCCCACTATTGAAATTTTAAACTTCTTTAACTTGGCTTAATGACTGCCATATTTCTGACAACCGGGATCAACAGCTTAACGTGCCTTCTGAAGCACAGAAATGCTCTCAAATAAATGTTACGAAGTGGTCACGACCATGGTGGTCACCCATCCATAACTGGATATATTTTTTTATACCACTAAGGTGGCAGACAAGCATACGACCCACCAGAAGGACTGGTGGTCACCGCAGCCTATGAACGTTTGCAACACCAGAGGCGCCACACTCGCGCTGTCGACCCTGTAAAAACCTTCTTAGACCTCTTTTGAAGAACCCCATACTGTAGGCGTTTGGGAAAACCGAGTCAGGAAGATCATTCCACAACCTAAGCGTGCGCGGAAGAAAACCCCTACCGGATCTAACCGTGCTCGAACGCTCCGGACGTAGGGTGTGAGGATGAAATCCCTGTCTATGGCGAGCGGTGCGATGATAGAAGGTAGCCGTGAGCATCATGTCAAACAATTCCTCAGAGCACATACCATTGTACAGGCGGTAGAACACGCATAAGGAGGCAAAGTCTCTCCTGCGCGAAGAGGTTCTCCACCACCTGTCAGTAAAGGATCGTTGACAACTCTCACAGCTCGCCTCTGCACCGAGTCAAATGGACGAAGCTGATATTCAGGTGCCCCCGCCCAGAGATGACAGCAGTACTCCATGTGTGGCCGCACTTGCGACTTATAGAGAAGCAGTGTTTGCGCCGCAGTAAAGTTATATATATATATATATATATATATATATATATATATATCAAGTCGCAAGTAATATATATATATATATATATACACAGGATATAGTAAATATTGCTTACTGCAGTGATCGTTTACAGAACACTGAGTCTGCGGGGCCACGAGCGCTTCAGGCTGAACAAAATTGGTTGAAATTTGGTACTAGGGTAAATTATAGTCTGGAATAACAGATAGGCTACTTTTTTCTAAGAAATAAGTAGCCAATGTGCTATTCCAGATTCCACGGGACGCGAGATCCATCTAGTAGGTATCATTATAAGGATTTCAGAGCTGCACGTCTTCGGAAGATAGTCCCAGTATTCCCAATAAGCCTGGCTACTAATATGTTGTACTGCCAAAACAATAACAACTTACGTCACGCGGTTTCACCTGCGTAGTTACCGTTTCCATGGGAATAAAATATAGCCTATGTTCACCGCAAAGAGTGTAGCTTCCCAACAGTGAAAGAATTTTTCAAATCGGTCCAGTAGTTCCGAAGCCTAATCGTTACAAACAAAAAAAAAACAAAAAACAAATCTTTGCTCTTTATAATATTAGTATAGAAGTATAGATAATAATTCAAAATAAGTTATATAAATATTAATCTCGTATAAATTCTTCAAACAAAATGAGTAAATTCTATTTGTTCAAGCTTATAAATTTGAATTTAAAATAATATATAACGATTGTTACTGTGGACACACACACAGACATTATTATACACTTCGAGGTCTGCGGATGCCATGTTTGGTTAGTTCATTATGGCACTAGCAGGAATACATCATTTTGTAAGATTCAGTTTAATCTTACAAAATGATGTATTCCTACGAGTACATTTCATTGCAGTTGACTGTACTACAACGTCTACTTCTGGAGCTTAGAGATGCGTATGTCTGTGTGAGTGAGCTGTTTCGCTTGTTTGTATAAAGGTTTCCTGCAGCTTTAGCTCATAATAATATAATGCTTACATGTTAGTAAAGAAATTGAACGGTGATTTGAATTTTTCGTCATGCGTTCTAGCCATAGAGCAACGTGACCAGTATAAGGTGGTCAAGTTGCTCTATGGCTCTAGCTACCTGCGTCAATCTAAGCGCACGGCAGTGCGCAGGCCAAGTTCCAGCAACAGGCCGAGCGCATGCCGTACTCTATTTACACAAACCGCTTCGACCCACTTTTGACCCCCCTGTAGCTCAGTGCCTATTGCAAGTACAGAAATAAAATTTTACGTACGTAATCATATACTAGTACTAAGGCAGTGTACCAAATTTCATAGATGTAGCTTTAGTAGATCCTGAAATATGACCCTGTGAATATAGCTAATTTTGGCACTGACTGACTCACTCACTGACCGGTCATCAAAACCTCTAGGCCACTTCCAATTATCCTAGCGTTATGAAATTTGGCACACAGATCGGGTGTTATATGTAGATTAACGAAAAATTGAGAAATTTAAGAAATCGGTCAAGCGTGAGTTGGAAAAGGGTTACAAAGTTTGTATGGGACCACAGGATTCCTTGGTCGGATCTTCTTCAAATTTTGCATAAATCATCTCTAACATAATTGATGGAAGATGTGTTTCGTATTTTATTGAAATTCATTCCAGAACATGGCTAAAAGGGGGTAACAATTGTTTTCTTAGGGGGGTTTTGATTCGAATTTGTATCAATACTTCTTAGTGATGAGAGGACTCTTTTGATTTAATTTACTTTTTATTTTCACACATGTCATGTTTAAAAACTCAATCTGATTTGAGAAAGATGTTGTCAATGTTTTTATTAATGTCAATCAAATGCTCTATACATACAAATTATGGAAAAGTCAATACTGCACATTGAATATTGTTATTCATATTTGTGAAATATTTGGATCAAATCCGTCCAGTAGTTAAGAGATCAGCAAGCATTCTAAAGAATAACTCACGCTAGACCGTGCCGGGTCCGAGCCGAGTGTCGGCCGTACTACGGTCACCGAGCCGGTTGCATTCACGTCTGCTCGAGCGAAGCTCGGCGGCACTGTATTCATGCAACGGGCCGTGGCCGAGCTGAGGCGTGACCGAGTTGTTTCCGAGCGCTTTCCGTAGTTCGGCTGTCACTCAGTTGCCGCTCGGTTTAACGCGTAGATTTAGCGCGAAAAATTCTAAATCTTTGGTTTAACGCATAGATTTAGAATGTACAAGATGAACAGTGTCAAACTGAAGACGAGACCAAAAATGAAAGATCTATGTGTGGGTTAAATAGTGTTGTTGAATGGTCACACCTATGTTATCGATAAAAGTATCTGTACAAATGGATGGAATGGAAATGAAACTTCTAAGCACACAAAGTGCTTAAAAGTTTCATCTCCAACTTCTTGTTTTGGGGAATAAATTGTTAATTTGAATGTAATCGACTATGAAAAAGTAAAAATGGGATTATATGGGGTAACTCGTAATATTAGAAATTCTGTAGTGATTTTACGAATTTTGATTCAGTGTGTGAATGTGAAAATACACTTTTAACATGTAATTTATGGCATCGTACATTGCATTGTTGCCGTACCTACATATATATTTTGCCAATTGAATTTGAAATTTTACTAAAAATCCAACTCTTATGGTAATACTAAACCTAGAAACTCATTTATTATTGAACCCTAGTAACAATAAAAGATATTACTCGTAGATTTTTTTAAATATATTAACCTCGCCAAATTGACGTCGCCGCTGATGGAAACTAATGGAAAGCCGTGGCGCATCTAGCGAATGGGGGTCATGCTTACAGCACACAAGACTTCTGACAGTAGTCCTCAAGTTGGCGACCCTATGATGTGCCTCTTCACGCTCCGCTTGTAGAACCCGGGATTGTAAAATGAGGGAAACACATGTGCGGGCAGGTCGTTCCAGGATTTTGTAGTTCGACAGAGGAACGATCTTTTGAAACGCTCAGTTCTGGCGAAGATTCTCTTCGCTATATATGAGTGGCACCTCTGCCCAACGTGTTGTTCGAAATCGGAAAGGAGATGGTGGGATCAGGTTGAAGAGCTCTTCAGAACATTCGCCGTGATACATTCAGTAGAAGGCAGCCAAGGACGCTATGGTTCTTTGCTGCGCTAACGGCTCGAGGCTTACCGTCATCTTAGGACAACCTATAATTGAAACCGGATAACACGTCTCTGCATAGCGCCAAGCGCGTCCAGTAAGTACCTCGCACAGTCACCCCAAAGGTGAGAACAGTATTCGACGCAGAGGCTAATCTGCGCCTTGCACAGCAAACATCCCGGTGTGGCGTGGAGTAGGTACCTTAAGTGAAGTAAAATTATAAAAATTCAACTCGAAATGGATCACAAATTTTGGAAATATTATATTAAAATAGGCACAAAACCCTAAAAAAAAGGTTAAATAACACAGTTCGAGTAAAAATCAATCATATTTATAGTAAATTAAATCCAGATAAGTTTGTTTGCAGCAATGCCACTATAATGAACTATCGACATCCTTATCGATACCTACCCATGACTATTTTACTGTAAACAGCCCTTTCTATTTCTGCCTTAAATATCCTCCAAAAATA
This sequence comes from Miltochrista miniata, assembly GCA_933228765.1. Lineage (NCBI taxonomy): Eukaryota > Metazoa > Arthropoda > Insecta > Lepidoptera > Erebidae > Miltochrista > Miltochrista miniata. The sequence goes on along the minus strand of OW121754.1, from coordinate 5,604,538 downwards.
CATTTACACATTAAATATTGTGTTATGTATGAAGGAAAATGCATAATCTACGTTATGAGTTGGACTTTCAGTGAAATTTTACATCCAATTTGGCAAAATATGTACGTCAAAAATGGAATGAACGAAGTCACAAATGACCTGTTAAACGAGTCTTTCTTCGTATAATTGCGTTTTGTAATATCCTATTCACACACTAAACACGACAATATTGTTGAAAATATAAAATTTTCTATTTTAACGTAAGATCACTACAGATTACTGGATATTATGAATAACATAGAGCCGCCATAGGATCCCAGCGGGCTCAGCGATTCAAAATACTGACATATGAGTACACAATTTGCTTTCTCTTTTCCTCTCGAGCTAAGTGCTATGGATAATGAGGTCTCGCTCGCACGCTTTGTATATCTATTGAGAGTAGCGAAAAATTCTAAATCTATGGTTTAACGTGAGTTTGTTCACACAAAACATACATAATATTGACCTTGCTGCGGCCGGCACGGCGTAGCGTGAGTCATCCTTTTTAGGGTTCCGTACCCAAAGGGTAAAGAACGGGACCCTATTCATGAGACTTCGCTGTCCGTCTGTCTGTCTGTCTGTCTATCTGTCTGTCCGTCAGGAGGCTGTATCTCATGAACGGTGATAGCTAGAGATTTGAAATTTTCACAGATTATGTGTTTTTGTTGCCGCTATAACAACAAATACTGAAAACAAAAACATAATAATATTTAAGGGGGGCTTCCATACAACAAACGTGTTGTTTAGCGACTTTGTCTTATATATTCGGTAATAAGGTATCCTTTACAATTTAAATACGTTAGTTAATTTGAACATTTCATCAAGATCATTCATTTGGGGGCACGGCAGTGCCCCCAAGCCAAGTCGAGCGCGAAGCAAACACTGCCGTACCATCCTTTACAGGAACCATTTCGCCGCATTTTCAGGCCCCTAGTAGAGAATCTCTGGATAAGACCAGAACGCAGAAATTTTCGTCATCTAGTAAGCTATAATCACATACTTAAAATCCAAAATTTCAAGTCTGTAGGTCATTTACTTCCGGAGTTAAGCGAAAGCAAAGTTTCGCATTTATGACACTCATTCACTCATGATCATCAAAATACAACTAGTACTTCCCATAAACTCAGAGAGCTGAAATTTGGAACAGAGTTAGGGTTTAATAACCACATAAAGGGAAAACTATAAAAACTAGGATAATCGAAGATACCTGGTGACCCTGATTAGAAAACACAAGAGCCCAACCAAACTATTAGAGATCGACATACCGCCTTTACAAATAATATTCATCTTGGTGGGCCGCTTTATTAGAAGTCAAAAATCGAAGGTCTGAAGTATCTGATGAAGAACCTTCAGCTGGTCTCAGGTGTATTAGAGATATGGTAATGTCCCCTTCTACTATTGGGACATAAAAAATCGACATCTGACACATCTTTTAATTTAATCTAGCCTATAGCATCCCACTGCTGGGCGAATGCCTCCCCTTCTGCTTTTAATCACTACATATTATAAAACAAAGTCCCCAGCCGCGTCTGTCCGTCTGTCTGTCTGTTTGTTCACGATAAACTTAAAAACCACTGCATGGAGTTTCAGGCTGAGATTACCAATCGAGAGAGTGGTTCTCGAGGAAGGTTTTTCGTATATAATTTGTTGAGTTTTTGTTGACATTGACTAAAATATTACGACATTAGTTGGAGAGGTCAGAAAAAAATAAGGCGTCTGGGAGCGTTTAACGAAAACGCTGCCTAAACCCTTCGAGGTATTACAAAATAATGTACCATGGAATTGTGTATCTTATATAGGCCTACAGAAAAGTCCGCGGCAGCATATGTTTATCTCTTAAGGATAACATACAATAACCATGTTCGTTCTTTAAAAATTTAGCAATTATAAAGTGGTAATTGGAATGCTATTTACACCAAGAAAGTGTTAACCCATCTCAATTTAAATACATTAGTGGGCATGAAAATATAATGAAAATTATTTGTTCCCTTTACACCATGAAAATTAAATGAATACCTTAGAAGATATAGCAAATCAAAATAATGCGCAACGAAATTAATTTTGTGTCGCCATGATTGAACTGGGTCATACATTATACGGGTCACATACTAACTTATTCTTCTACTTTTATCGCAAATATTTTTTTCGTTAAAAGTGAATAACGCTTTCAGCAGATTACTTTAGGTAGGTGTAATATTTCAAAATAAGCAATTTCATAGAAAATAGTAAACAGAGAGCCTTTATTTTAGAATTTTCTTCAGTATTAGCCATTTACATACAAACATCATCGGTGTGTTACAATTTTATTACATGTATCAATGTAGTAGACGGTAGACGTAACGTGTATAAAATGACATCAATCAAATGTCATCAATATAATACACAAAACAAACTCTTTTGAAAATACATACTGTACCTACCTTAGAGGATCGTTATGAAAATAACATGATAGTAAACAACCCCCATTAAGCAATACGCTTCTCCAGCGTGTAGCTGTGTTTCTTTGTGATAACCACCATGAGAGGTACCTTTGTTCGGGCCAATCATAGAAAATAGATGGCATAATGCTGAATACCGCAAAGAACAAGTGGCGTGGCATAGAATGGGGAGTATCCTGATATCCTGAAGAATTTAGATGACGCCGATGACCTGTGCTTGCTGAGGCACTCACACGCTACAAATTAGAGATAGTACAGATGGAAACCTACATACTAAATCGTTTTGAAAACCGGGAAAATTTAATCGATATAAGAGTATCCGTTGCGCCTCTGCGTAAATGGTTAAAGTTGCATAAAAATAATGTATTACAAAATTAAAAAGTTAAAAAGTTCTTAAACAAAAAACCTATTTTCGATCTATTCATTTCGTTCGATCACAGTTACCTTTTTATTAACATGAGGAAAATCCTACATGTATGCTATGCCGGACTCAAACCGACTAAATACACACGCATCCTGCTTAACAACCTACCGTGTTGGGAGCCCCGGGTAAGCGGAGCTACGGCTACCACTGCGGCCTCACCTATGGGGATGCGGGAGCTATCCCGCGTCTTTCTCTCTCTCTCTCTCTCTCTCTCTCTCTCTCTCTCTCTCTCTCTCTCTCTCTCTTATAAGACGCAAACGAAGTTGCGCGGGTCAGCTAGTACAAATATAAATAAAATTAAAGAAAAACTCTGGATAAGACTAGACTGGCTTTTATACTTATACTTACAAGTTTACAAGAAGAAATAGTCGAATGATTATCTTTATTCTACTCGAAAATTACACAAATTAAATAAACAAATTACACTAAAATATTAGTTTCGCTCAAAATTTGGTCAAAATATAACGGCATGAACGCGAATGGGCAATACAAAAAACTGTTGTACAAGAATCAGAACCGGAAAAAAAGAAAAGAAAGATCTGTAATAATAAAAAAACTACTTCTAAAAAGAAAAAAACTGCGTCTAATAAGAAAATCTAATAAAATAAATCAATATGCCCACGTTTCTACAAAAAGAAGTGAAATCCCACCAAAAACATTCTGTAAAAAACTAGCCAAGTCTCGTTGGAGCTACTTGTTTATCTCTAAAAAGTAATGAGATCTAGACAAAGTCGTGCCAAGTCTAAGGTTCCTTACTGCGATTTATTTATTATTATAGTTAATGTTGTGTGACTTGGCCGTTGAAGGGTACAAAACAAGATGCTTCATGACACCATTGCACCAATCTGTCGCCAGAACCGCTACCCATTGACGATCGAAAATTGCCACTTGGAGAACGTTAATTCAATAACTAGTCAATTATTATTATTATAATCATTGATAGAAGTCCTTCTGTACGTCTATTTAATGTTAGATCGGTGGTCGTTTTGCCGCTTCAATAAGAAGAGAGCAGAAGTAAGCATTGTCAATGCTGAATGCATGTGTTGCCCAATCAATAACAGCCTAAAATGAGACACTAGCGTCCAATTACCAATACCAGTATGGGCTATTATCTCGCTTAACAAACATAGGTAGTTACAACAGATATAACATTACGTGTAAACATAATTGACTTGTACATACTCACGTATAAAGAATTTTCACCGGCCAAGTCACACAACATTAACTATAATAATAAATAAATCGCAGTTAGGAACCTTAGACTTGGCACGACTTTGTCTAGATCTCATTACTTTTTAGAGATAAACAAGTAGCTCCAACGAGACTTGGCTAGTTTTTTACAGAATGTTTTTTTCCTCTCGAGCTAAGTGCTATGGATAATGAGGTCTCGCTCGCACGCTTTGTATATCTATTGAGAGTAGCGAAAAATTCTAAATCTATGGTTTAACGTGAGTTTGTTCACACAAAACATACATAATATTGACCTTGCTGCGGCCGGCACGGCGTAGCGTGAGTCATCCTTTTTAGGGTTCCGTACCCAAAGGGTAAAGAACGGGACCCTATTCATGAGACTTCGCTGTCCGTCTGTCTGTCTGTCTGTCTATCTGTCTGTCCGTCAGGAGGCTGTATCTCATGAACGGTGATAGCTAGAGATTTGAAATTTTCACAGATTATGTGTTTTTGTTGCCGCTATAACAACAAATACTGAAAACAAAAACATAATAATATTTAAGGGGGGCTTCCATACAACAAACGTGTTGTTTAGCGACTTTGTCTTATATATTCGGTAATAAGGTATCCTTTACAATTTAAATACGTTAGTTAATTTGAACATTTCATCAAGATCATTCATTCCCTTTACACCATGCAAATTAAATGAATACTTTAGGAGGTATAGCACAATCAAATGTTGCTCAATGAAATTAATTTCATGGCGCCATGATTGAACATTATACGGGTCACATACTAACTTATTTTTCGACTTTCATCGTAAATATTTGTTCTTTAAAAAGTGAACAACGCTTTCAGCAGATTACTTTAGATAGGTATAATATTTCAAAGATAGCTATCATAGGAAATAGTAAACAAATAGTCCATATTTTACATTTTTGTCCAGTATAAACAATTTACGTACAAACACACAATTTATGTTGTAGACGTAGATATCGTGTTCATATTGTCATCATTCAAATGTCATCAAAATTATGAAAAAGAAATGCAACATAGAGTTCACAAACTCTTTTTGAAATATTTACTGTACCTACCGTAGAGGATCTATACAAGGATAGTTAACACTATAGAGCAACGCGACCTGTCTAAAGACGCGCGTTGTATAACACTATAGAGCAACGCGAACTGTCTAAAGACGTGCGTTGTATAACACTATAGAGCAACGCGAACTGTCTAAAGACGCGCGTTGTATAACACTATAGAGCAACGCGAACTGTCTAAGGCGCGCGATGCTATGTGTTAATAGGTAATGAGGGCAACCAGTAGACGCTTGAAATACTCCCAGAATATCTAGCATTGTATTTTCATAAAAAAAAAATAATTGAAACAAAATGGACCTTTACTGGGACATCCTTTCGAGAGCTTGTCTTGTTGAGAGAGAGGAGTCCGGCATATCATCCATTAAGGATTTTCCATCTCGTTAAATAAAAAGAAAAAAGGGGGGCTCCCATGCAACAAAATAGGTACGACTTTTTGTTGTTTTTTGGTACGGAACCCTCCGTGCGTTCGACCTCCACCTTTCGAATCCAGCCATTACCCACCACCGCATTCACGTCAACGGTCCATATGGCCGAAATTCACTTTACCATACACCCAACTTAAAATATGGTGTAGTCGTGAAAATACGTAGGTACCTACTTGGTTAAAAATATTTATAATAATGTTACTTCTAAATTTGAACTTGGCAGATTAATTTACATAAAAAATTTAATTATACAATTAATCAAGTGTTACGTACTGCACGAAACCCTGCCAAGTTCTAATTTAGAAGTAACATTATTTTAAATATTTTTAATCAAGTAGGTACCTACGTATTTTCACAACTGCACCATATTTTAAGTTGGGTGTATGGTAAAGTGAATTTCGGCCATATGGACCGTTGACGTGAATGCGGTGGTGGGTAATGGCTGGATTCGAAAGGTGGAGGTCTGAGTGTGGTGGCGAGTCTTGGGAATGGCAAATGTTTACCAGTAGATTAGGCTGTTGATGAAGATGATTATGATCGATTTTAAAGTACATCTAAACTTGGCATTGGATTGGATTTCAACCCTTTTTTAGGCGAACAATTAGCCCATTGGAACTTGGCCTCCTTTTCAACAGGGATGTTTTTGGTGGGATATTAATCACGAGGAAAACTTTACAATGCCAGTTAATTACGAGATTAGTTTCTAAGAAATTACCGGGTATTCGAAGTTCAGAAGGCTTCTGCTTCCATTTTTTATTACCATTAATTACGTACTATTTAACTACCAATATGAATAAAGGTGAAAGATTCTGAAGAAGTTTGAAGGTTTTTTACTCAATCACGCTCGAACCACCTGAACGGATCTGGCTATAATTTGGTGCATTGTAGGTTATAGTAATAACATCATGGCTACTTTTTGTCCCTGGAATACATAACCATGGCACGGGATCGAAACGGGCCTTGCTATAACTTACTAAATAATATATGGAATACTGTTACTGCTCCCGCATTCTTTGGTAAAATATTTCAGGAATAAATAGAAGCAGTGTTGGCGTATATGTGACGCGAACCCAAACGCAGAGAATTTATCACTTCAATATTGTGTTGCCAGTCTTAATGCGTTTTTAAGTCTGGGACATCTTTCCGATGGCTTACCCGGGCGTCCAACCTTAGGTAGTATATAGGGAACGTGTGATTTTAGTCGTTAAGAGTCCGGCATTACATCCATGACGGATTTTCCACACATTAAAAAATAGTAAAGAAAAAAATGCATTCTTACCATTTTGTCCCCTAAATAATCGTAGTTTAACCCCTAAATTGTAGCCTCTTAAAGGTACAACTTTGAAACATCCGTCTTTAGTGCACGACAGGCGTAGGTTACCTTTAAAATTTTAAGTTTCTAGAAATTCAGCTGCGTAAGTCACTTGGTAGGTATTTGAATTTGACGAAATTGAATACTCAGAAATAATGCTACTGTAAATGTATTCGTGACGTTTCGTAAGTGACTATGTAGGTATGTATGAGCATTTTGCGAAATAAATGTTTATGACTATGACTAACTATGACGACTACATGCCACAAAATACTTGAAGAAAAAATGTTACTTACCAAATTCAACAGATAGACGTTGGTCACGGTTCTCATACGTCTGTTGCTGGCTAGCGTTGCTATAACCAATCCATTGCCAGTTATAGACAACAGAAATATGAGGAAATACGGCGGCAGTATGAAACGCCATTCATACGCATTGCTGACGGCGTTACTGGCAACGCTTTTATTCTGGACAGCAACGAACGTAGCGCTGGTCGTGACATCTCTATATTCTAGCATCGAGAAGTTCATAATGGTGCTTATTTCCTCCATTTTGAGTACCTGAAAAGGAAAAAAATAATTAAAATAAAATTTGGTAGAGTTAAGCTACATAAAAATTTGATGTCTACGCGTCTACGGAATTCGTAGAGGCGTAGATCTAGCGACGCCATTTTTATGTCACTTTAAGCACTAACTTGTTAAACGACCTATGTTTTTTTGTTGACCCGGATAATGCCACCCATTAGTGTTCCTCCTCACCCTATAGTCGGCCAGAAGGGAATCACATATGATTTACGTCGACCCGGCAAGGGGCGCCCCGCACGTCTGTTGCTCGCCTTGGGGGAGTTAGATGGTCGGCTCCCCCGGAACTCCCTAAGGAGCTGACGATAAACGAGCCCTACAGCCCGAGCCTAAGCAGAAAGGGTAGAGGCGGACTCTTAAGGCACCTCCGGAACACGAGAAGGTGCCTCCCGCCACATGATCATCGGTGGATAGGACCCCTACTCGCAGAGGCCCACAGAAACACCGCCATGTCGTGCCCCCGACATCACAGGCGGCGGGTGGGAGCGTCTAATCAGAACGTTCCCGCACTGTATGCGAACATGACCCTTATCTTTTTTTATGTGTAAAAAGTCCGTCATGGAGGCTATTACCGACCAAAAACCAACACGTTTGCCCCGGGTAAGCTCTCGGAAGGATATCCCCAGGACGCATACATGGTCTATGTTTCTTCAGTATAAAAAAAGGTCACGTATAGAATCATAGCAGAGATCGTAATGTGGCTATAACTCTATTTTTGCAGTAAGAAATGTTATCTTTCTGTAAATAAAAATAATATGTAGTATGCCACATGAATCTCGCGTAAAGAATCATAGCATAGTGTGACTATAACTCTATTTTTACCCGAACTGCCGAAGACAGGACGGTAATGTTTTTCGGGATAATGTATGTATGTATGTATGTCCAATTCTTTGTCACGTCCTACAACCAGGGGGGAACATGCTGCATGCATAGCTATTTTGTAGACCACCTCACGCTTGACATAGCTTCTTGCCGCCTGCAAATGTTGCCGACAAAGTAAAACAGTAAGTAGCTAAAGAAAATCACAAAAGAAATGTAGAGCTTGTTTTTTGCTATTCAGTTGAATGTTTACTTGGCAGTCGGGATTTTGTATTCTAAATAGGTAATTAAGTTTATTACAGTAAGAAATGTTTTCTGTCTGTAAAGATAAATAAGTAGTATGCCACATGAATCTCAAAACTACTCGAACGTTTAATATAAACTTTCCTCGGGCATCCTGTCAACATGCTCGTTTATATCGTACTTAAGTTATATAAAGCTTAATGTATAACTTGTCGTGATCTAGGCGAACGCTGTATTTGATCTAGTTACATTTGCATTCCTGTTAGTTCAGTTGGAAATAAGACCAAGATTTGCATTTCATTGCACTTTTTTACAGTTTATTGAACAAGTGGGTCTTAAGGAATTAAAACTCGTGTGCCATTAGTTGAAGCTTAGGCACATTTTTAGGGTTCCGTAGCCGAATGGCAAAAAACGGAACCCTTATAGATCGTCATGTCATTTTGGGGTTAATTTTCGCTTGGGGCAGGATTTGGCTGGCTGGCCAGGATCCAACCATTGCGCTGAGCGCTTTCGATTATCGTAAAGAATCCATTTTTCGTCACAGGTAATGATTCGGTTTAAAATAACTTCATTATTGTGCCGGTTCAGTAATGTAACGCAGCAGTCGACGCGCTTTTGCCGGTTTGCTTCAGTCAATTCGTGAGGTACCCACCTTTCAAGCTTTTTAATCTTCCCAATTTGCTTCAAGTGAATTAAAACAGTTTTATCACTAACACCGCAGCCTGCAGCTAACTCGGACGTGGTTTGCGATGGATCCGCTTCCACAATAGCCTTCAATACTTCATTATCAACTTGAGTCTCATTCCGTCCACGGGGCTTGTTCTGCAGGTCGACATTTCCTGAACGAAAACGTTGGAACCAAAAACGAACTGTGTTTTCTTTTGCAACATGACCGCCATACACATCATTCACCCTTCTAGTCGTTTCCGCAGCACTAGTGCCACGGCGGAACTCGTACTCGTAAATAATGCGATATTTTAAGTTTTCCATTTTGTAAAATGAGTGACGCAAACAGAAAAAAACAGAAGAAAAAAACAAATGAATGACGGTCATCGAAGGATAAATACATGAGTAAATAGCTGGGAAAATTTGAATTTGGAATTCCTTACCAAAGAGGAGAAAATCGTACTTAAAGTGGCCAGTACGAAAAACGCCAATTTGATGTGTAAGCACCTAATATTATAAAGAGGAAAGATTTGTTTTTTTGTTTGTTTGTAACGAATAGGCTCCGGAAGTACTGGACCGATTTGAAAAATTCTTTCACTGTTGGAAAACTACAACGTTTTTTTTTTTTTTTTATACTACTTAGGTGGCAGTCTTTGCGGTGAACATAGGCTATATTTTATTCCCGTATTCCCACGGGAACGGGAACTACGCGGGTGAAACCGCGTGACGTCAGCAAGTATAAAATAAAAGCAAGAATTTCTGCTAAAACTATTTAACCTTAATGTCAATTCATAAACTTAGTTAAGTGATCTACTTTTACCATGAATATTACAATATTCCATTGATTATTACCACGTACTGCTAATGCACTGTTAATATTTTAAAAGCCACGTATGACGTAGGCGCTCATCAATATCCTACAATGCATTAACATGTCCCGTGACTCCGAACATGACATGTTCGTGCCACATTGTGGCGTATTGAAGGACATTACACTGATTACAACCAATTCACGATGGGAGTTTACAAAAATCCTACAGTTTTTGCAGCGATGCCAATAAATCTTTTGTGAACACTTTTTAAACCGCTCGTGGAGCCGTGGACTTAGTGTTCTGTAAACGATCACTGAAGTAAGCACTTTTCACTATGACCGGTTCTTGAACGGGTGACCACCTCCTTAACACTTTATGACATTTATTTGCGAGAGTTTGCGTGCTCCCGGTTGTCAATAACATGATGGCCTTATGGGGGGCAAGAAAAAATTCAATAGTGGTTTGTCACAACCTGCATCTGGGTCGGCAGCGCGTGTGTATAGCCTTTGGTATTGCAAGCGTCCATTAGATACTGTCTGCCACCTTAGGGGTATAAAAAAAACTTTAAATACAGTTCTGTTAAATTATGTTAATACAACTTTACATCTTTGTAGCTCGTTGTCTAATCTGATTCTCATCATACATACATACATATAATCACGCCTTTATCCCCGAAGGGATACGCACAGGCATAGTATACGCCCACATTTCACCTTATAGTTTTATGTCCCACGTAATAGGTGGTGAGCTTATTGCCGTGTTGAAATGGACAGGCGCAGATCGCCGCGCCTGTCCATTTCAACAAGTTGAACAAGTTCAACAAGTTGAAAATTTTCAAACCGCCCATAAGGCCTTCAACTTGGCTTAACGACTGTCATTTTACTGGGTTTCATTTCGAGTTTTCCTTCTCTACGCAATGGATCTTTTTGCGAAAGTGTTCCCTTAGTCGCTTCTTACGACACCTTCGGGATGTATTGAAGTGACGACATTTTGCACTCTTACCCGTGTCGCAACACGGGATTCTCATCATAATATTCCATTTTCAGGTTCCATACCAATGGTTTTTTTTTGTTTAACGTGAGGGAAAATCCTCATAGGATGTTATGCCGGACTCTTACCGACTAAAAAACCTCACGCCACGCCCAACAGCCTATGGTTAAGAGCCCCGGGTAAACCCTCAGGAAGGATGTCCTGTGACTCCCAACAGACCAACGGCCGCCAATGCGGCCTCGCCCAGGGGGTGGTTCGGGTGCAATCCCGCGTCTTTGGGGGGTTTCGGGTGTGACCCCGCTTCTAAGGGGGGGCGTGCGTGAGTTGCTCACGTCACGCTGCCGTCAAGGGCCTGCTTCTGTAAGGACGGTGAGCGGCCCTCTCACCGTCCTCAGACCCCCGGTCATGGAGGCCGATAGTCCTCGGCGAAGACACGTCGGCGGCGCCTAGGGCGCCTACTTCGGAACTCGGGTGGGAGAGTTCTCTCCCGCACCCGGCCCGCCGCCTCCTTCGCGAGCATGACCTGCTCGCAGAAAGAGGCGGCGCAGTTCCACTTACTCCCGCTGGAGAGCATGGCTCGCACCATGGCCTCGAGCGAGAGAGTGTCCACGCCCAGACCCACTACGAGGACCTGGCGCTGTTGTGCCCATGCCGTGCACTCCACCAGCGTGTGGAGCGCCGTGTCATCGCTGCGGTCCTTCCATACCAATGGTTAAAAACGGGACGGTATTCATGGAACTTCGTCGTCCGTCTATATTTTGTGCCGTTTCGTAGTATGGATCCGACTTGCACTTGGCCGGTTTTTCACACTCCTTTCATCATAATCATAATTCACCGTACCTGCTTTAAACCTGAAGCAATCCGTTTAGTAGATCTATACTTTGGACGAACCGTCAGCCAGCATTATATTTTTACATAATATATACGTGAATAGATAAAGACTTTAACTATCAATAAAGCTATATGCTACGGAGCCCATGACGGCAGCGTGACGTGAGCAACTCACACACGCCCCTCCTTAGAAGCGGGATCACACCCGAAACCCCCCCATAGACGCGGGATTGCACCCGAACCACCCCCTGGGCGAGGCCGCAGTGGCGGCCGTAGGTCTGTTGGGAGTCACGGGACATCCTTCCTGAGGGCTTACCCGGGGCTCTCAACCATAGGCTGTTGGGCGTTACGTGAGGTTTTTTAGTCGGTAGAAGTCCGGCATAGCATCCTACGAGGATTTTCCCTCACGTTAAAAAAAAAAAAAAAAAAAAAAGCTATATGCTACGGAATGCTTTCCATTAAATATTCATCATGATCATAATTAATGAAGTTTCTCTGGAAAAGTACCTAATGACTTGTTTTTTTTTTGCCCTGCCACCGTGGGTGGCTGGGTGTGTACCTGGCTATACCCCCGATGCTCATTTTTCGGGGACTTTGCTATACTATTCCTTTCATTCCAGTTCTCTCTTTTAAATGGTCATTTTCATACTGCATACTAGTTCTTTATTTCATACAATCCTTACACTCTTTTACAGGTGGGGCGCCTGCTACTCTTACTACTCTATATTTTCTTTATTTTATGTTCTTATTTCTAATACAGGGTAAATAATAATGCCACCTTCCTCCTCTCTACATTTCCTCCTCTTTGTCTTTCATTTTCTTTATCTTAACTTACGTTTTTAATATTACATCTTTTAGTTTTCTTACATTCTTATATCTAGACATTTTTATTTCTATGTATTTATTACCACTGAGTGGGTTGTGGTATATCCTTACATTTGCTGTTTCCTTATAATATCTAATAATCTTATTTCTATTAATTTTCGTTACTGTTATTTTACATTTTGCTTATTTATACTTGCCACTTAATTTTTTGCCTTTGTTACAATACGGGTAACATAATTACATAATTATGTTACTGTAGTTACACTTAATCTACTTATTTCTTAAGTTACTTGCTTTACTTGGGGGGGGATGTAGTGTGCCTTCACGAAGAGCGATACCTGTGCTCGGGCCCTCCCCGTAAGTAGCGGCGAAAGCGAAAACGCGAAACAAAACACTACCGATGAGTGCCGACAGGGCTAGGGCGTCCCCCCAAGGCGACGCGTACCGGTATGCCCCCGTCGGTACGACTGCATGCGCACGCGGCGAAGGGGGCCGCCACCCTTCACGCAGCGCCAACTCTGGCGGGATGCGAGGAGCCGAGTGCCGGATAGGCACGTGGAATGTGCGTGGTGGTATGGAAGGTAAGATGAATGAATTGATGGATGTAATGAAAGAGCGATGCCTGGATGTATTGTGTGTCACAGAGACTAAGCGGAAGGGGAGCGGCATCGACGATCTTCCTGGCGGAATAATTGCTTTGTGGTCCGGAGTGGACCAAGAGGATCATGCCAGTAAGGGAGTGGGTGTCTTGCTCTCCTCCCGTTTGGCCTCTGGAGTGAAAGATTATGGATTGGTAGGCCCAAGACTCCTGTGGGTACGTATAAAACTGGGGATCACGAGAGTTTTTTTGGTCGCAGCCTATGCTCCCGTCAGCTCGGCTAATCCCCAAGTGCTCGCGGAGTTCTGGGAATCCGTTAGGGACGTCCTCGATTTGGCTGACGGGAATGAAAAGTTGATCATGTGTGGTGATTTGAATGGATGGGTGGGGACCAAGCGAGATGGCTTCGATGCTGTCCTTGGTCCGTATGGAGATAAGAGATCGAATGATGCTGGTAAGTCAATCTTAGACGTATGCTTGGAACGAGACCTCCTTGTGGCGAACAGTTTATTCCGTCACAAAGATATCCACACGTATACATGGAGACGGAAGGAAGAAAAAAGTGTGATTGATTTGATTTTGATAGACAATCGTCTTCGACAGGCTATAAGGGATACAAGAGCCTACAGAGGCCCCACTCTTGAAACTGATCACTACCTGGTGGTAAGCCGGTTTGTTGGTCTTTTCAAGAAGTGGAGGCACTGGCGAGTGCGTGTCCCTTTCGGAGACTATGAAAGGATAAAGAGTGAAAAACTGGAAGATGAAAGCGTAAGGAGTATGTATGTTGGCTTAGTCAGTGAAAGGCTTGCAAACGCGAGCCTTTCCGACTTAGATGTGGATGAATGCTGGAATATTATGAAAGAAAGTATAGTGGATAGTGCAAAAGAAGCATGTGGGAGTGCAAAGAGACATGAACATTCGAAAGGTGATGCCTGGTGGGATGCAGAAGTTCAATCCTGCGTAGCAAGAAAGAAGAAAGCGTGGTTGGATTATGTCTCATCTTTGCAACTGAATGACAGTATGAAAGACACGAAGAAAGAAATTTACCGCCTCTGCAAGAATGAAGCCAAAGCTTTAGTGAAAGAGAAGCGTGAAAGGATAAATATGATTGCGGAAGAGAGGCTGACGAGGAACTTCGAGACGAATACCAAACTCTTTTGGAGGGAGGTCAAGAAGTCTCGAAGCTGTTCGTCAGTTTCCAGAATGGATAAGATAAAGAGTAAAGCTGGGGACATTCTTGCGGACCCCTTAGAGGTGTTAGAGCGGTGGAATGAGTACTTTGGAGAAATGTATGAATATCTCCCGGATGCGGGCACTGCGAGGGAGGCGATAACTGATCTTGCGGTGCAAGCATCAAGCGGAGATATTACTTTGGAAGAGATTGAATGGTCGATACGAAGCTTGAAAAATGGAAAGTCTGCGGGAATTGATAGGATATCTGCTGAAATGATCAAATTAGGTGGTCCTTGCGTCCGGGACGCCTTCTGGTCATTGAGCAATCTATGCTGGAAGACTGGAAGGGTCCCAATGGACTGGAGGCGTGCTATCGTCGTGCCCTTGTATAAAGGCAAGGGCTCACGTATGGAGTGCGCCAACTATAGGGCCATCAGTTTGATCAGTATAGCAGCTAAAGTGTATGGCAAAATTATTGAAAGGAGAATGAGGGTGGAATCTGACGGATTACTGTGGGAGGCGCAGGGTGGTTTCCGAAATGGAAGGGGATGTATGGACCAAGTTTTCTCGCTCCGCAACATTGTAGAGAAGCAGCTGGCTGTAGGCCGGAAGGTTTTCTGCGGTTTTGTGGACATGGAGAAAGCATTTGACAGAGTTGTACGGAAGGATCTCTGGGATATATTGCCAGGATACGGGATTGATGGTGCGCTGCTTCGTGCTGTGCAGTCTACATATGTGGGATGTACGGCATGCGTGCGGGTGGGCGGCAGCCTGTCTCCCTGGTTTGACGTCAACATTGGCGTCAGACAGGGTTGCGTGCTGTCGGCTCTGCTGTTTGTCCTGTACCTGGACGATTGTCTTAAGAGAGTAAGATCGATGAATGTTGGATTGCGAATGGGTGACTTACTTGTGAACTGTTTGCTGTATGCAGATGATGCCGTGCTCATAGCCGAATCGCCATCAGAACTACAGTCACTAGTCACAACGATGAAAGATGATTGTCTAATGAGAGGCTTACATTTGAACGCGACTAAAACGAAAGTGATGGTATTCGAAAGAGAAGAGGACAGAACGAATGCCAGGATAACTGTAAATGATGTAGTGCTGGAACAGGTGGATGAGTTTGTATATCTTGGATGTGCATTTAGCAGGGATGGACGGTACACCGCTGATGTAGAAAAGAGGGTAACTGCGGGAAATAGTGTGAATGGAGCGTTAGGCAAACTTTTAGGTACCAAGGCCTTAAGTCAAAAGGCCCAGCTCGCAGTACACAATGCGGTGCTGATACCTACGCTAACGTATGGAAGCGAGAGTTGGGTATGGCAGGAAACGCATGAAAGTAGAATAAACGCGGTCGAGATGCGCGCGCTACGCAAAATCTGCGGAGTAACGCTCGCAGATCGCGTTCGGAATGAAGATGTAAGAAAGAGAGTTGGTCTGAAAGAGAGTGTCGGTGTTAAAGTAAGGAAGGGCATGCTACGATGGTTCGGGCATGTGGAACGAATGGGAGATGAAAGAATGACAAAACAGATATACAACGCGAAAGTGGATGGACGTAGGAGTCGGGGAAGGCCACGACACACCTACCACGACCAAATTAATCATGTGTTAGTGGAGGGTGGTGTCAAGAGCCGTAGGAACCGACGTGCATGCATGAAAAGAAAAATGAAAGTTGAAGAGGCGAGTGAGGTGTGTATGGACCGTGCCGTGTGGCGCTCGGTTCTTTCTGCCTACCCCGCAAGGGATTTGGCGTGAAGATAGTATAGTATAGTATAGTATAGTATAGTATAGTATACTTGCTTTACAAATTTCTGTACAAAATTTCAAAAACCTCAATCTATGTTTGCTCTTCATTATAGCATTGAAATTTAGTTCTGTTATAGTACAATCTATTTCCTGCTCTACATCATACCTTTGCCTTGAGAAGATCGGGCACTCTACCAACAGGTGAGGGATGGTCTCCTCTACCTGGGGGTCACAGCCACACGATGGGTCGTCCCTGCACTTGAAGCGAGTCAAGTACTCGGAAAACCCACCGTGCCCTGTCAGGACCTGCGTTGTGAATTTAGTGGGTGTGAACTTCCTAATAGTGCTGTACGCATCCACCGCGCTCGGGAAGAAGAGCCTTGTGATGGAGGCGGTGTCACCGGACTCGTACCGCCGGCCCCACTCACCAAGCGTATCCATTCGGATACTTCGCTTCACGAATGAGACCGGACATAGGTCGTAGTCCGGTGCCCGCCTCAACCGCAAGGCTGCATCTTTTGCCAGTTGGTCCGCCCTCTCATTCCCCTCCATCCCCACGTGTGCCCTTAACCTGAACAAATTGACCAATTTGTCTGCCAGAAAACATTTTCTAATATTGCTACGGGTTTCCACTGCGAGGGGATGGAGACAACTGGGATTCGTGACCGTCTGGAGCGCGGCGGTTGAGTCGCTGAACAATCCAAAGGTTTTCGCGTTGTAATTACAAATCGTCCTCGTCGCCTCACATATGGCCAACAGTTCGGCCTGGTAAACAGTACAGTATGACGGCAGAGCAAGCTTGCGGGCTCTTGTCTCGGCCCCATCTTTCCATATGGAAAGTGCGGCTCCGACCTTGCCCGCAATCTTGCTGCCGTCAGTGAAGATGTTGATGTCAAACTGGCTGTTTTGCTGTAGTTGTTCGTTGTTTTCCAGGCTTATGAACTGTAGGCGCATATGCTCAGCGGGATGAGGGTTGTGTGCGAACGAGAGCATTCGCTCGGTCTCCCTCCCAGCCAGTTCCGGCAGTCATTCGCCCATTTTGGCTTTGTAGAGTCGGGCAGCCTCCTTGACCCTTAGATCAAGGAGGAGTATCCCCGCTAACACTAATGCCGAGTTGAGGGAGACCGTGCGATAGGCCCTGCAAATTTTTTGTGCAAAGCTTCGTTGAATGAACCTGAGCTTCCTCTGGATGCCCTTCTTCTCAACCGCCGGTGCCCATGCGCTGGCTGCGTACAACACTATTGGTTCTATGGTCGCTGTGTATATGGTGTATGTGATCTCCGGCTGTAGTCCCCAGCTTGTTTTAGCCGCCCTAGTTAGTTGTTTGTACAGGTTGGTGACTTTGGTACAAATGCTTTTAACGTGCGCATTGAAAGTTAATTTCCTGTCGATGATTAGACCTAACAATTTAATTTCATCGGATATGCCAATGTCGATCCCGCCCATGACAAGCCGTGGTGTGTCGTACCGAAGTTTGTTGGTAATTACCATGGCGCTGGTCTTCTGCGGGGCAAACCTCAATTTGTTGCTGTCACCCCACGACTTGACATGCGCGAGTGCGGCATTGGCACGCCGTTCAATTTCTTCACCTGTATCACCATTGAAAACAAGGACGACATCGTCAGCGAATGCCTGCGCATAATCTCCCCTGATCTCCAGGCTTTTTAATAGTGGGTCCAGTAGCAAATTCCAGAGGATTGGGCCGCCGATAGAGCCTTGGACGCAACCCTTTCTAGTCCTGATAGAATGTTCCTTGCCGGCGTATCTTACGTGAACCCATCGGTCGTCAGATAGCTATTTATCATCTTTCTGATGTTCTCCGGGCATTCCTCCTCCACCAATCTCATCTTTATCGCCGGCCACCAGGCGCTGTCGAAGGCGCCCTCTATATCCAAGGAGACTACTGTTATAATCTGTTTTTGCTCCAATTTTCCCCCGATGTACTGGGTTAGGGTATAGAGGGCGTCCTCGCAGCTCCTCTGCGGCATGAACCCGTACTGCTGGGTGCTGATTCTGGAGTGGAGATGGTGACGAAGCCTCGTCATAAGCATCTTCTCCAGAATCTTCCCCAGCAGCGGGAGCAGACCTATCGGCCTATACGATTTAGGGTGGGCATAACTGTCCTTCCCGGGTTTCCTCAAAGCGACGACCGTTGCCTCCTTCCACATCTTTGGGAAGTATTCAAGCTCCAGGCATTTGTTTGCCAGTTCAAGGAACAATTCTGGTTGATTTCTGATGGCGTGGCTACAAATATCGGCCGTGAACCCGTCAGCTCCCGGTGCCTTCTTCGGGTTGAAGGAGTTGACTGCTCTTTCGAGTTCGAAGATGGTGAACGAGGGATCCTGCAGTTCTCCACAAGTTCCCCCGGCCACCACCACCGAACTCTCTCTAACTCCTTTCTGCTCTGCCGTGTCATTCAGTTCTGAGTCGTCCGGGTAGAATGTTTCCGCTAAGAGTCTGGCAGAGCCTTCCTCGTTTTGAGCCACGCCATTCACCTCCAGGAGTACGTCCTCAGCTCTACCCGCGGTACGTCCAATCACTCTGTAAATGCCTTCCCACATACCCTCTCGGTCCTGTTTGTGGCAAAACTCTTTCCATGAAGCCACCTGTGCCTTCTTAATTCCAGCTTTTTCCCCCTCGGGGTTTAGGGGTCATGCGTTACTTCTCATGGAGCTAACGTTACACCCTGAGGGTACAGTAGTGGCTTCTTCAATCAGATCCCTAAGATTCAATATCTTAGGGATTAACGAAAAAGCCCACATTAGGAGGAAGGGCATAACGGTACGCCGTTCGGTGAGCAGCCCGCCTGGGGCAGTACCTCCGCCCTGCAGAAGACCGCGGTAATAGTAACCTGACTCCGGTTGGGTTATGTTCTCCGTCGGTTAGCAGGGATCCAGAGCTCATTGGGGTGACTCTGTGCCGGTGACGGTGAGACCAGAGGCTTAATCTGTCTCCATTGGCAGATAGAGGCGCGGAATATTGGTACGGCGGTCAGGGAGACCCGGTGAAACGGTTGACCGCTGACCGCCCGCAGGCTGTACGGAACCCGAACCTGGGGATTACATAATCTCCGCCCCAGGAGGCTGAACCAGCAGCCTGTGTAAAGTCCCTGGTGCTGTGGTCGTGCCGGAGGAGGATACCGGAGTGGACGCGGCCACTGCATCGGGGGGGGACCGGGGGCCCTTCCGTACGCCGTGCCAATCTACCGCACTACCTCTGTCTGCCTTTGGTTAGTTAGAGTCTCGCTTAGTCTCTTGCGCCACCGGCACACAGGCACCTCTTCACTTTTTTAACCCCCTTTTTTAAAAAAAACATGGCTAAAGGAATAAAAAGAAGAAAAGTATACACAGCGGCTTCGTCGTCCACACTTTACATGGACCTTTGCAACATCAGAGGTATGCACAAGAACCTCAACGTAGTCCACCACCATCTGGAAACTGCGAAGCCGACCCTTTTTTTCCTGACGGAGACGCAGATTTCATGCCCGGGCGATACATCTTACTTAATGTACCCTGGCTATAAGCTTGAGTACAACTTCAAGCCGAAAGCCGGGGTATGTATGTACGTCCGTGATGATGTCTGCTGTCGCCGTCTTACAAGCCTTGAAGACAGGGACCTGTCTACGTTATGGGCGCGCGTGGATCACGGGGGCCACACTCGGATCTACGCGTGCGTGTACAGGTCTCACAGCGGTAACACGGACACAGTTCGCCTTTTTGACCACCTGCAACAATCGACTGACAAGGTGATTGAGCAGTATCCTTCTGCGGAGATTGTGATTCTGGGGGACTTCAACGGTCATCATGTTGACTGGTTGGGCTCCCGGATGACCAACTTTGCGGGGAACGCTGCACACGAATTTGCCCTGACCTATGGGTTCTCCCAACTGGTTAAATCCCATACGAGGATACCAGATAAGGAGAACGAGCATAGTGCATTGCTGGACCTCCTGCTGACTACGCGTCCGGATGGATACAACATCTCAGTGGATGCTCCGCTCGGATCGTCGGACCACTGTATCATTCGGGCGCATGTGCCTCTCGCAAGGCCTGAACCACCTCGGCCCAAGGAGTGGCGACATGTGTGGCACTATAAGTCAGCAGACTGGGATGGACTGCGGGAGTTCTTCGCGTCGTACCCGTGGAGGCGGCTTTGTTTTGCCTCAGACGATCTGGATTCCTGCGCTGCAGCAGTCGCTGAGGGGATCTTGGAGGGCATGGAGTGCTATATTCCCAACCGCTGGATCCCTGTAGGAGCAAAAAAGCGACCGTGGTTCAATCGGCTCTGCAGAGAGGCTTTGATGCTGAAAGAATCTGCCTACAGAGCCTGGACCACGGCTCGTGCAAATTCAGATCCTAACATCTCTGAGGTGAAACGCAAACTAAATGCCGCCTCGAGGGCCAGCAAAAGAGCAATTGTCAGGGCTAAATTCGATTTCGTCGGCAGAATTGGTGAGCGGCTAGCAGGGTACCCTTCAGGAAGTCGTGAATTCTGGTCGCTTGCCAAAGCTGCCGAGGGAAACTTCTGTCAGTCAGGTTTACCACCTTTGCTTAAACCCGACGGTAGTCTGGCCCAGAGTGCCAGGGAGAAGGCCGACCTTTTGGGTTCTCTCTTTGCCTCTAACTCGACCATGAGCGACGGGGGTGCTGTGCCGCCGGACGTTCCGTGGTGTGGAACTTCCATGCCGGAAGTTAAATTTACGCAGCGGGACGTCCGACGGGAGCTTCATTCTCTGGACGTTCATAAGTCGAGTGGGCCAGACGGTATACCCGCGGTAGTACTTAAGCAGTGTGGTCCAGAGTTGTGTCCGGTACTTACACGTCTTTTCTCGCTTTCTTATTCCATGCGACAAGTCCCGGCGTCGTGGAAGATCGCGTATGTGCATCCTGTGCCCAAGAAGGGTGATAGGACCGACCCGGCCAATTACAGGCCTATAGCCGTCACCTCTCTATTGTCTAAGGTGATGGAGCGTGTAATTAATACACAGCTCCTGAGGTACCTTGAGGAAAACGACCTGCTCAGTGACCGGCAGTACGGTTTCCGTCACGGTCGCTCGACGGGCGATCTTCTCGTGTGCCTCACACACCGATGGGCGACGGCTATCGAGAGTAAGGGCGAGGCTCTAGCAGTGAGCCTCGACATTTCTAAAGCCTTTGACCGGGTCTGGCACCGTGGTCTTCTTAAAAAATTGCCCTCCTACGGACTGACCGAGAGATTTTGCGGATGGGTGTCCAGCTTTTTGGCCGATAGAAGCATCAGGGCTGTTGTCGACGGCAGCTGTTCTGACTGCATGGCCATAAACGCTGGAGTACCGCAAGGCTCAGTGTTGTCCCCTACCCTGTTTCTGCTGCATATCAATGACATGTTGTCTATTGACGGCATTCATTGTTATGCAGACGACAGTACAGGGGACACTTGTTACACAGGCCGTCCCGGTATCTCTCGGGACGCAGTGGAGGAAAGTCGTGAACAGCTTGTGTCTGAAATCGAGGCTACTCTTACTAGAGTGTCCGATTGGGGTAGACAAAACCTTGTCCAGTTCAATCCCTCCAAGACACAGGCGTGTTTCTTCACCGCTAAGAAAGCCCCAATTACTGTAGCGCCACGATTCCAGGGCACATCTCTTTCCATCTCTAAAAGTATAGGGATCCTTGGTGTTGACATCTCCAGTGACGTTCAGTTCCGCAGTCATTTGGAGGACAAGGCCAGGCTGGCGTCCAAGAAGCTCGGTGTGCTCAACAGGGCGCGGCGGTACTTTACTGCGGCGCAAACACTGCTTCTCTATAAGTCGCAAGTGCGGCCACACATGGAGTACTGCTGTCACCTCTGGGCGGGGGCACCTGAATATCAGCTTCGCCCGTTTGACTCGGTGCAGAGGCGAGCTGTGAGAGTTGTCAACGATCCTATACTGACAGGTGGTGTGGAACCTCTTCGCGACAGGAGAGACTATGCCTCCTTATGCGTGTTCTACCGCCTGTACAATGGTATGTGCTCCGAGGAATTGTTTGACATGATGCCCACGGCTACCTTCTATCATCGTACCGCTCGCCATAGACAGGGATTTCATCCGCACACCCTACGTCCGGAGCGTTTGAGCACGGTTAGATCCGGTAGGGGTTTTCTTCCGCGCACGCTTAGGTTGTGGAATGATCTTCCTGCCTCGGTTTTCCCAAACGCCTACAGTATGGGGTTCTTCAAAAGGGGTCTAAGAAGGTTTTTACAGGGTCGGCAGCGCGAGTGTGGCGCCTCTGGTGTTGCAAACGTTCATAGGCTGCGGTGACCACCGGTTCTTCTGGTGGGCCGTGTGCTTGTCTGCCACCTTAGTGGTATAAAAAAAAAAAAAAAAAAAAAAAAAAAAAAAAAGCTTCATATCGCTCCTTGCTCTCCAGGTACTCGTTTACCACGCTTTGTCTGCGGATCGGTGCAGCACATCTGATACGGCGCCTCTTGGTGGTGACCTCCTTCTTCATCTGATCCAGCTCTTCACTCCACCACGGGACAGATAGCCTTTGGCATTTGGCCTTCTCGGGGATGGCATGGCAGCACGCTTCCGTGATGGCTTCTGTGAGGACACTTACGGCTTCGTCGATTTGCGGCTTTGTTGTTATGCCCATAATTTTGTCTGCGGTAAGTTGCTTCCTAGCTTTTATGATGGTTAGTTCTTCGCAGAATTGTGTCCATTTGGCCTTTCGGGTGTTGTACTTCCGCGTGGTTCGGCTGATGTCCATGCCCCTCGACCGTCTAAGTCTGATGCCAAAGGTCACGCCGTTGTGGTCCGAGCTGGTCAGGTTTTCCTCCACTCTCCAGTTCACCACCAAGTCCAGCACGTTTGCCGAGCAGATGGTGATGTCGACGTGGCTACTGAATCTTCGACCGTCTCTATAAGTGTCGAAGGTCGGCGTGTTCCCTGTATTGAGTACCTGGAGGCCCGTCTGATCGATCATTCCTAACATTTCCCTTCCTCGGGTGTCCGTTCGTACGCTGCCCCACCACCTGTTCCAAGCGTTCCCATCCCCTCCCATTATCAGCTTCCCAAACCCAGGATTGGTCGCAATGCTCTGCAACTTGCTTAGATATGGACCTATTTGTTGATCCGGCTCGAGGTAAAAGGAGACCAGTGTGAGTTCCCAGGCGTTTGTTCGCAGGCTCACCACGACGATGTTATTCGTGGTGTACCTCGGATGTTGTATTACGTCTATGTTTGGATCAAAGACGGCTATTGCCGCTTTGACCCTTTCTTCGCCGGATGGGCAATTCTGGTAGATTCTCACCCCTGGGTAACTCCTCATACCTCCAGTCGGACCAGTGTGTGGTTCCTGGATTAGGGCCGCCGTAATCCGTATTAGGGCCGCCGTAAAAAAATAATAGCCTAATGACTTGTTGGAAGGTTGTAAACTCTATGACATTTTTAATATACACACACACATGGTCACGCCTTTATCCCCGAAGGGGTAGGCAGAGGCATATTATATGCCCACATTTCACCTTATTTTTAGAATTTGTACCACGTAATAAGTGGTTAGCCGTATTGCCGTGTTGAAATGGACTGGCGCAGGTTGTGACTGCCTGCTGTTGAAATTTTTCAAGCCACCTATAAAGGCTTTCAACTTGGCTTAACGACTACCATTTTACTGGCAACCGGGACCAACGGCTTACATGTCTTCCGAAGCACGGAAACCCTCAATTAATGTCACAAAGTGGTCACACGGATGGTCACCCATTCAAGGACTGACCGTAGGTGAAGTTGCTTACTGCAGTGATCGTTTACAGAACACTGAGTCCGTGGGGCCACGAGCGCTTCATTCAAGCGCAAACACGCTTTTGCATATATTTTAATACTAGCTGACCCCGCAACTTCGTTAACGTCACATAAGGAGTATGAAAGAAGAGGTATTTCTTCATCAGACTCATCAAGCAGCGTGTGAAACTGCCCTGTTTGCTTAATCATAAAAGAGCTTAAAGATTAAGTCTATTTTAAAACAATTTAGTCCAAACCTTCGACGCGGAATGAATTGTTTTAAAACAGTCTTAATCATTAAGCTCTTATAAGATTAAGCCAACACGCCAGTTAAGATTTACACTCACATTCAAAGAAACCCCTACAATTAAAATTTTCAAAATATCTGATTCTTAAAAGTGTTATTACTTTTTTATTTATTAACTGATTGACATGAAATAAACGCTAAATGCTAAGTGGAGCAACCTTCAACACAATACAAAAAACCGCATTGCGATCGGTTAAGCGGTTACTGAGATTAGCGTGCACAAACGTACAGACAAACAGATATACAGACATACAGACAAAAGTTCTAAAAATCATTGTTTTGGGTTCTATTGCGTTCATAAAGCCCCCCTATAATATTTTTTCTTGTTTATCTTCCATGTACAAACAGCGACCTGTTACGATTTTATTATATGTATATATATATATATATATATATATATATATATATATATATATATATATATATATATATATATATATATATATATATATATATATGTGTTGATAATATAATGCAAAAGCCTGTTATATTATCCCTCTTTCACATGGTAAGGAATTAATAGATTGATATAATTATAACTAGCTGATGCCCGCAGCTTCGCCCGCGATGGCGCTGTATGTGAAAAATGTTTTTCCCGCTTTTCTGTTGAAATTTTCCCTGAATTTTCTTTGCTATAAACTTCACGGAGCCCGAGACCTTTCCAACGAATGCAAAATCGTGGAAATCGGTTCGTGCGTTCTGGAGTTACAGCGTCAGGAGGAAAACCCGACTTATTTTTATATAATAGACTAGCTGACGCCCGCGGCTCCGCCCGTGTGGATATTTATAGGGTTTTAATTATTCCCCCTTTATTCTTTTTCTAAAATAAAAGTAGCCTATGTTACTCTTTATTACATACGATACATTACGATGCGAAATATCGATACAAAGTCAAATATCGGGCATCGCTAGAATGAAGCTCGCTCTCGGACCGGCCTTTTTATACCCTCGCCGCCGCGACCCGTCTCGAGCGCGGCAACCGTTACACAAAAATAATCCTTAAAGCATGATTCAGTATTCAGTATTCACGTGCGACCGGTGCGATGGCTTATATAAGTTTGGTGTTTCTATACCGATTTGTATGATTCTTTTTTTATTGAATAGGTAATAATGTTAACTTTTTTAAATTAGGGATGAGTGAGAGTATTATAAACGGAAGAGTAAACAAATATAATCAGAATCAGAATGATCCGAACTGCTAAGCTATCAGGAGTTACACGTGTTATTGTAAGTCAACCATAAAAGATAGACATATTTTTTAGACAATTTTATGTAGAATACGAATATGTATTTCCGTCATACATGATTTCTATGTAACTTAACCATTAAGGCTGCACACGCGACGGAAGCTTAAAAAATGGAGTAACTTCTCCCGTTTTCCCAAAATTTCCCTTCACTACTCTGCTCCTATTGATTTAGCGTGATGAAAAGTATACTATAACCTGCCCAGGAGTATGAAGAATAATTGTATCAATTTTCATTAAAATCCGTCCAGCAGTTTTTGTTTCTATAAGGAACATACAGACAGACAGACAGACAGACAGACAAAAATTTTACTGATGGCAATTTTGGCATCAGTATCGATCACTAATCACCCCCTGATAGTTATTTTGAAAATATATTTCATGTACAGAATTGACCTCTATACAGATTTATTATAAGTATAGATAAATTGTTTTATTACTCGAATGAATGATTTAGAAGTCTTTTTAGGGTTCCATACCCAAAGGGTAACAAACGGGACCCTATTCATGAGACTTCGCTGTCTGTCTGTCCGTCAGGAGGCTGTACCTCATGAACGGTGATAGCTAGAGAGTTGAAATTTTCACAGATTATGTGTTTTGGTTGCCGCTATAACAACAAATACTAAACACAAAAAAAAATATTTAAGGGGGGCTCCAATACAACAAACGTGATTTTTAGCCATTTTATCTAGTATATTAGGTAATAAGGTATACTTCTCAATTCAAATACGTTAGTTGGTTTGAACGTATCATCGAGATTATTCATTCCCTGTAAATCAAGTAAATTAAATGAATACTTTAGGAGAACAACAAAATCAAAATATTGTGAATTTATTTTCGTGTCGCCTTGATTGAACATTAGACGGGTAACATACTATTTTATTTTTCTACTTTCATCGTAAATATTTTTCTTTTAAAAGTGAACAATGCTTTCAGCAGATTACCTTAGGTAGGTGTGATATTTCAAAGATAGCAATTTCATACGAGATAGTAAACAAAGAGCCCATATTTTAGATTTTTCTTCAGTATAAACCATTTACGTACAAACACCGGCGTGTTACAATTCTATTACATGTACCTATGTTGTAGACGTTTCATGTAATGTCATCATTCAAATGGCATCAATATTCTGAAAAAAAAATTAATAAAAAATACAACCGACTTCAAACAAATCCTGAAAAATAAAATTTACTTAGCACAAAGTAATATATGTTTTGATTTATCTGATATTTATTCAATATCATAATGAAGGCGGCGCCAAGTAAATTCATAGGTTTAGGTAGGTATTATTCATGGCACCAACTTCATTATTATATTGAATGAAAATCTGATAAATCAAAATACATATTACTTTGTGCTAAGTAAATTTTATTTTTCAGGAGTTGTTTGAAGTCGGTTGTATTTTTATTAAAAACTTTTTTTCAATATTTTAAGTGACGAGTGAACCGAAAAATATATCTATCTAGGTGAAAGTTCTCATCAATACAAATCAATCAATCCCCAACACAAGGTAGCTGCTGTAAATCGTTAAGTAATTCCCTCGACTGTCTTTCAGTTCCATCATCATATCGACTCCAGACCTTCATTAATTGTAGTACCTACTTTAAAGCACTGAATTAAAAAGTTAACAAACGCACTAGTTGTCCCTATAATTTTCGGTGGTTGCCCTCAATTTCTCCAGGATCCCATCTTCAGATCCTAACCTGGTCAAAATGGGACCACCTCAGAAGTAAACCCTGATAAACAAAAAAAAATTGAAATCCGTTTATAATTAACGGAAATATCGGTGAACATACATAAAATATTGAGAACTTTATATTTTTTTTTAAGTCGGATCTATCAATCTAGGTGTAAAGTTCTCATCATTACAAATCAATCAAGCCCAAACACAAGATAACTGTTGTAAATTGTTAAGGAATGCCCTCGACTGTCTTTCGACTCTATCATCAGATCGACGCCAGACCTTCATTAAAGCGTAGAACATTAAAGCACTTAATTAAAAAGATAACAAGCGCACTAGTTGTCCCTACAATTTTCGGTGGTTACCCTCGTTTTCTCCTGGATCCCTTTATCAGATCCTGACCTGGTGGTGGGACCACCTCAGAAATAACCCCTATTCAACAAAAAATCAACGCGTTTGAGGAACAAACAAATATCACAATGGCGAATTCACGATCTATCACAAGAAATTAATAAGATCTTAACTAATATTATAAGCAAATTGATGCCAGCGGCTTCACCCATTCCTATTCCCGCCTTTCATAGAATTATAGATATTCCAGAGATAGTGTAACGTAGCCTGTGTTATTCCAGACTGTAATATTATCCTTGTATTAAATTTCACTCATTTTAGTTTAGCCGTTAGATCGTGATTGAGTACAAAATATCTTCAGAAACTTTTAAATTAATAATATTCATTCAATCATATGATCACGCCTTTTATCCCCGAAAGGGTAAATAGAGCCATATTATATGCCCACAATTCACCTTTTATATTTTTGTCCCAAGTAATAGATGATGAACCGTATTGCCGTGTTGATATGGACAGGCGCAGGTTGTGACTGCCTGCTGTTGAAAATTTTCAAGCCGCCCTTATAGGCCTTCAACCACAGATTAATAAATAGTTACTACGTAACAGTTACTGCTTCAACTTAGCTTAACAACTGCCATTTTATTGGCTACCGGGACCACCGGCTTAACGTGCCTTCCAAAGCACGGAAACGCTCGCAAATAAATGTCACAAAGTGGTCAGGAGGTGGTCACCCATCCATAACCAGCCATAGTGACAGTTGCTTATCGCAGTGATCGTCTAGAACACTGAGTCCGCGGGGCCACGAGCGCTTCATAATCTATCTTCTTCTTCTTCTATATCTATCTATCTATACTTATAATAAATCTGTAGAGAGGTCAATTCTGTACATGAAATATATTTTCAAAATAACTATCAGGGGGTGATTAGTGATCGATACTGATGCCAAAATTGCCATCAGTAAAATTTTTGTCTGTCTGTCTGTCTGTCTGTATGTTCCTTATAGAAACAAAAGCTACTCGACGGATTTTAACGAAAATTGATACAATTATTCTTCATACTCCTGGGCAGGTTATAGTATACTTTTCATCACGCTAAATCAATAGGAGCAGAGTAGTGAAGGGAAATTTTGGGAAAACGGGAGAAGTTACTCCATTTTTTAAGCTTCCGTCGCGTGTGCAGCCTTAATGGTTAAGTTACATAGAAATCATGTATGACGGAAATACATATTCGTATTCTACATAAAATTGTCTAAAAAATATGTCTATCTTTTATGGTTGACTTACAATAACACGTGTAACTCCTGATAGCTTAGCAGTTCGGATCATTCTGATTCTGATTATATTTGTTTACTCTTCCGTTTATAATACTCTCACTCATCCCTAATTTAAAAAAGTTAACATTATTACCTATTCAATAAAAAAAGAATCATACAAATCGGTATAGAAACACCAAACTTATATAAGCCATCGCACCGGTCGCACGTGAATACTGAATACTGAATCATGCTTTAAGGATTATTTTTGTGTAACGGTTGCCGCGCTCGAGACGGGTCGCGGCGGCGAGGGTATAAAAAGGCCGGTCCGAGAGCGAGCTTCATTCTAGCGATGCCCGATATTTGACTTTGTATCGATATTTCGCATCGTAATAAAGAGTAACATAGGCTACTTTTATTTTAGAAAAATAATAAAGGGGGAATAATTAAAACCCTATAAATATCCACGCGGGCGGAGCCGCGGGCGTCAGCTAGTATTACATAGGATATTAAGTAATTAGGGGTATAAGCGTACCATATAGGTACCTATTAAGCCCAAGCAGCCTCGCCAAAAGTGGTGAACCTACTAACGGATGAGGCAACGAAAAAACAATCAAAGCGGTCTCCGTAGCACTATGGAAGAATTTGAAGAGCTTCCTTTATTTGTCAAATCTGGTGACAATGTTATCACCAGGAACATAGTTTCTTTTTGATGTAATTGACTGCCTGCCTCGGTGGCGCAGTTAGTAGTGCAACCGCCTGCCGCGCTGAGGTCTTGGGTTCGATTCCCGGGTCGTTTAGAGTCACAAACAACCAAAGAATTTGAATCGTTCCAGGCGTGTCCTGGGACATCCTTTACCCGGGGCTCCCAACCATAGGCTGTTGGGCGTTACGTGAGGTTTTTTAGTCGGTATGAGTCCGTTGTCCGAAGAAAAAAAAATCGTTCAGGCGTCTTTACGGTAGTAAACCGTACTTCAAAAGGCACGCTAAACCGTTGGTGCTGGTAGTTGGCACATGGCAGTCGTTAAGTCAAGCTGAAGGTGTTTTTTTTAACGTGAGGGAAAATCCTCATGGCTCTAACCGACCAAAAAACTCATGTATTGCCTACGGTTGGGAGCCCCAGCTAAGCCCTCGGAAGCAGGGCATGATGATATATGGTAACATGGCAGTCGTTAAGTCAAGTTGAAGGCCTTATGGGCAGCTTCAAAAACAACTGCCTGCAGTCGCAACCAGCGCCTGTTCTATTGAACACGGCAATAGGTTCAACCGGACAAAAGCTAATGTTAAAAAATGTAATAAAGCCTAGTATACTTGTCTAGCCCTTGGGGATACAGCTGTGATTTATATGATATTATGTATGTATTTTAAAAAGCAAATGCTAAAATTTAAGCCTAGTATACCTCCGCCTTTCCCATCGGGGATACAGGCGTGACGTAATGGTACGTGAGTATTAAAATGTAATATGAATTCACGAGATCTAAATGTATTTGGAACTAATTTATAAATAGGCTTTCTTCTCTCGTGTGGAAAAGTAAGTACCTAATTTGTGAATATTATATTGCCAAAGAGAAGTTAGCAGACGTTATAATGAGAAGTTAAACTTTCTCCTCTAGCTAACCTTGTACAAAAATTATTTACGAAAATAGCATGGCCCACGCGTACTTACAGCGTAATTTGTTATGATAAAATAGCATAAATTCGCTGATTTTGAATACAAATTGAACCATTGACTTGTGATTTAAGAAGTACCTAAATTGTAAACGATGGCAGATATTGACATATTTATTCTCGGAATACGTTTTCATTGTATGCGGGAATGTGAACAGAATTCATAATATGGTGTAATACTTACTAGTAATCTAAATATATATGACTCAAAGGTGACTGACTGACTGACATAGTGATCTATCAACGCACAGCCCAAACGACTGGACGAATCGGGCTGAAATTTGGCATGCAGGCAGATGTAATGACGTAGGCATCCGCTAAGAAAGGATTTCAATAAATTCTATCCCGAAGGGGAAAAAATACGGAAAGCGGGAACGGGAACAAATTTTGCGCGGGCGAAGCTGCGGGCATCAGCTAGTTGGTTACATAAGTTGGTCCCGAAGAGAATCCGAGGGATACATGTATCGTAAGTATTTCGCATTATAAGTTTCCTTACTTAGGTGTCACTTAGATTGGATCACGTCCTATTCTGGTATATCGAAATAGAACACATGAAGCTCCTATTCTCAGAAAGCGTCCTTACTATCTTACATTAAGGGAAACTGGGGACACTTGATCCCCCCTTTTGTTTTTTATCCCTAATTTCTATATTGAGTATCCGTTTAAAAAACCGTTGTTACTAAAATACGTGAAATTTATTTGCTTATAATTGCTGTAAGAGCCAAAGATATGAATATCTAAATTTAGTAGTTATTTGACTAAAATCAATAATAAGGAATCGTACCATGTGTCCCCTATATACGTAAGACTTGATCCCCCCGGTTTGGATGACTTGATCCTGGGGGAACAAGTCTCCCATATTTAGGGTCACATGATACCTTTAATAAGGAGTTAAATAAAAAATGTCTTGTCTGTTTATTCATTTTCGAAATCACATATTTCTTCATATTATAACTATCTATATCACGGTTTATTGGTAGCGCTCGTGGCCCCGCGGTTTCAATGTTCTGTAAACGATCACTGCAGTAGCGACTTTCACTAAGAGCCAGTCCTTGGATGGGTGACCATCCATGTGATCACTTTGTGACATTTATTTGGGCGTTTCCGTGCTTCGGAAGGCACGTTAAGCAGTTGATCCCGGTTGCCAGTAAAATGGCAGTCTTAAACCAAGTTGAAAACCTTTTTAGGCGGCTTGAAAAATTTTAACAGCACAACTCGTTTGCTCCTCCGACCATCGGTTCTCCTACAGAGATGTGGCCAGCCCACTGCCATTTCAAGACGCATGCTTCAGCGAGCTATGTCGACCACTCTAGTTCTCTAACGGAGAACATCGTTCCAGATTTTATCCCTCAGAGACATCCATAGCACAGCTCGTTCAATTGCTCGCTGTGCGACTTTAAGGGCATGACCTAGCTTTATTTTCGTTCCCTGGCACCATTTTTCGGGGACCTTCTCTGGTTTTGTAGGCTCTTGGCATATTGTTCTGCATTAAATTGAAAAAAAAAAGGTAGGGGACACTTGAGCCAGGTGGATCAAATCTCCCATAATAAAGTGTACCAAGTATACCCTGAGCTATTTGAGGTTATAAACAAAAAATATTTTCAAATGTCTATAATATTACCACTTTATTACGTAAAGAATTGCTAATAATATAGATAATGGCTCGTATTAAATGCATACACACTTAAAAGTCCTATTTTAAATAAATGTTTAGTCACAATAAAAACTAATCAAAATTTTCTTAATTTAGGTTTACCATCTTTAGAAAGTTATCGTGTACCATATACAATCGATATTGCCACTATAAAACTAAATACAATACAGGTTCTGTAAATCTTGTGTACCTAGTCTCCCGTAAGGATCAAGTATCCCCAGTTTCCCCTATATTAAAAACGTGTGATAGTTTGTGAAGAGGTTTGGATGTTTGTTTTTCAATCACGCTCTAACGGCTGAGCAGATTTGGAATTTATTATATCATTGATGTTTTCCATTTAGGATCTATAACGATTAAAAAAGACAAAAAATTAACATTAAAAAAATCGACTAAAAAGAAACAAAACAGATTTTAATAGTCGGAGTCGGAGTCCATTATTCTGAAGATTTGAGTTGTGTCTTTTTAATGGGTTCCGACTATTAAAATCTGTACTGGATTTGTTTTGTTTCTTTTCAGTCAGGGTTTTTATAGAGGCTTAGTGCTTCTCGTGCCGGGAAATGTAATAGTTCGAAGATCAAAAGAAGGCAAGTTTGAATGATTTGAATTAATGCGATGAATTGAAAGATACTCTGGGTCTTTCCGTTCATATTAAAAAAACCGGCCAAGTGCGAGTTGGACTCGCCCATGAAGGGTTTCGTAGCAGCAAGTAACATAATATAAAAGTTCTTATAGTTTGTTGTACCTTTCATTGATGTTTTAACACGTTCGCAGTGGTAGTGATTTTTCTAACCGAAAATTGCGGTTTAAGACGTATTATAAAAAAACTACCAGCTCTATCTCATTCAAACCAATTTTCGTTGGTAGTTTTTATGGCAATGTACATCATATTTTTTTTTTAGATTTATCACTCTCTTAGTTTAGAAGTTAGAGGGGGGGGGGGACACTCATTTTTCGACTTTGGAAGTCCCTCTTGCGCAAACTATTCACTTTAGAAAAAAATGATGTTAGAAACCTCAAAAGCATTTTGAAAGACCTATCTATAGATACCCCACACGTATGGGTTTGATGAAAATAAAAATTTTGAGTTTCAGTTCTGAGTATGGGGACCCCCAAAATATACTGCTTTTTTTCTAGTTTTATATAAGAAAGTTAATGCGGTTCACAGAATACATCTAGTTACCAAGTTTCAACAGCATAGGCCGTATAGTTTCGGAGAAAAAGGGCTGTGACACACGGACGGACAGACAGACAGACAGACATGACGAATCTATAAGGGTTCCGTTTTTGCCATTTGGCTACGAAACCCTAAAAAGGTGCTAGCACGATAAATAACGAAATAAACTAAAATAAACGAAAATAACTGTTTAATATTTATTTGGGTACTAGCTGATGCCCGTGGCTTCGCCTGCGTGGCATTTGGTTCCCGTTCCCGCTTCCCATGGGAACAAATTCCCGGGATGAAAGTTACCTATGTTTCAGCCCGATCCATTTAGCCGTTAGAGCGTGATAGACTAACAAGCATGCAAACATCCAAACATTTAAACATCCAAACATCTTCACAAACTTTCACATTTTTAATATTAGTAGGAAGGATGGTAACGAGGTAACTAATATTATAAAGAGGAAAGATTTTAATTGTTTGTTTGTTTGCATCGAATAGGCTATGAAACTATTGAACCAATTTGAAAAAATCTTTCACAGTTGGGAAGCTACACTATCCCCGGCGAACATAAGCTATATTTTATTCCCATATTCCCACGGGAACGGGAGCTTCCAGAGTTAATCCGAGTGACGTTCGCTAAAAGATATTAGGTACTTATACGGTCAGGTTCTGCCCGCGCACCAGTAGAGCATAAATGCTGAAGACGCCGCCTTATTGCTGACGCTCACCAGCCTGAGGGTAATAGTAACAACCATAATAACAATTTAACTGTTCAATATTGATTAATTTATTTCGAATTAGCTGATGCTCACGGCTTCACCCGCTTGGAATTCGGTTCCCGTTCGTGCTTCCCGTGGGAACATGTTTACTGAATAAAAAGTATAATAGAATATTAATTATTGATAGATGCTTTTTTGCCCTGTGAATCTGCACATTTTTTTTCCGTTATATTTTACTCTGAAAACTAGTGTGATTACAGCAGAAACGTGTAATGAAAAATCAACTAAATATAATTTATTCCCAAAATATTTGCCCTTAAAAGTAGTAACAAAAACATGAAAAATTCTACTATTACTTCTCCTTTGTAACCACTTTTAGCATTAGAAATTTCGGCAAGTGCTCAAACAAGTCGGGTAAAGCTTTTTGCCAAATAACCTGAAACTAGTTAATGATTCTAGTCACTCTACACGACAAAGCTCGCCCATTACCGCGCAGAATACCATTACGTAACTAAAGAACCACGCCTGAAAACTCTATGTCACTCAATATATTTTCCGCTCCTACAGATTTGTATGTATTTTATATGTACACAGATATGAATGCCAATGCCGTATTGTAGTAGGGGCCGACATTTCATCAGTTTTATGCCTTGGAATCTACAGTTAAGATTTTCAATGCAGCCGGTATTTAATTCTTTGCTCGAAACGGTAGAAGCAACTTTTTTTTTCAACGTGATCACTTTGTGACATTTATTTGAGCGTTTCCGTGCTTCGGAAGGCACGTTAAGCCGTTGGTCCCGGTTGCCAGTAAAATGACAGTCGTTAAGCTAAGTTGAAGGCTTTATTTCAACAGCAGGCAGTCACAACCTGCGCTTGTCCATATAAACACGGCAATACGGCTCACCACCTATTACGTGGGACAAATTATTATACAAAAAAGGTGAAATGTGGGCATATAATATATGCCTCTGCCTACCCCATCGGGAATAAAGGCGTGACCATATGTATGTATGTATGTATGTATGTGAGGGAAAATCCTTATGGATGCTGTGCCGGACTTCAACCGACTAAAATAACTCACATATCCTGCCCACAGCCTACGGTTGCAAGCTCCGGGTAAGTCCTCGGAAGGATACCCTGGACTCCCAACAGAGAAGAAACAACCTAATAAAACAGATAGGTATTTAAATTGTGTGGTTGGTATTTTATCTCAAACAATATGGAAATTGACAAAGAAGCAATACACAAAGAATGTGTTACTTACGTGAACAAAGATACATAATAACAACATATTGTATTGGTTTTCCATTTTTTGTCCTTTATTCAATGAACGTGTTGACATTATTATATACCAATATTTTAAATGTATCAAATCGTCTTATTTCTATTTCTATTATTAAAAAAGCTTTAAAATAAACAAACACATTTCTTATCATTGTTCACTGGATAAAGCTGAAATTTGTATTTTTTTTTTCTAATTTTCAACATCAATGCAATAAATATATTTTAAAATTAATCATTCAATTATAAATTGTCATATAGTTTTATTTATTTATATTGTATCTGTCTGTTCGTTAATTACTAGGCAGGTACGAATTAAGCATATTATTTTAATTTATCGGTACCATAAATCATCTATTAACAATATGAGAAAATCCGACGCATATTTTCACAAAGAAAACCTTCAAACAGTTTAACGTTAAAAAAATGAAACTTCGGGGAAATAACTAGTAAGTTCTTAGAAATTCATGAGCATATTCAGCATAAAGTGATAAAGTAAAGTAAAGTAATTAATTAATTTGTACCTATTAATTAACCAATATGTAACTAGATTTTTAAAAAAGTAATGTATTGTAAAGTAATTAATTAATTTGTACCTATTAATTAACCAATAAGTAACTAAATTTTTTACTTAGAATAAAGGAATCGGCATAGACTGACTAAATAAATTTATAATAACGAGATATAGAACATAATAACGAGATAAATAAATAACAATATAAAATTACACTCATATTGAATATTACTTAAAATTATTTACTTACTTTAAAATTTACGAAGAGCTTTTATCTCCACTATTAATTAATAAGAAAAAGTTATTTTACACTGAATCCACAAACACTAAGAAACACATTATTACACACTTAAACACACACATTTGTATGTAGTTTCACTGCACACGAGGTATATGAAAACCCCAAAAATTCTACTATCACCACTTAGTTAAAAACTTTCGTGAAGTTTTTAAGTTGAAAGAGACCGAGTACATTCCACGAGAGCTTTTCGGTAACTGAACTTCACGTACCTATATCAGGCCTGTACTGCGCATGTGTTATTCTGGACAAAGATATCTCTCAAAACTTTTGTGTGCTGTCAGTTGAATTCTGCGATTTGACTGTTTATGAGGCTGACTGAGCTGAGGCGTAGGCTTTTCCATGACAGGCTTAGACCCCCTAATTTAACAACTTAGAGGCGGAATTATAGTGAATAAAGTATATATTATTATTCCCTTTATTTACATCTATAAACTTATTAATTTACATTTTTAAATACATTCTAAAAATAAAAAAAAATATAAAAAAATAGCGTCCCACCGGCATCGGGTACAGGGACCAAGCTACCGGTGGTTAGGGCTGCAGAGACAGGAACCGTCTCACGATACGTGCCGTGTCTAGAAGTACCGCCTTTTGCATCTGGCTCTTGACCCAACTACCTAACGCGAGCCTCTTGAGATGTTGATCAAGGCTCTTGGCAATTAGACCGTGTGCTGATACGACTATCGGAACAATAATCGCTGAATCTACATCCCACATGTCGACAACCTCGTGAGCCAAGTCCAAATATTTTAATTGTTTGTCTTTTTCGGCTTTCACAAGGTTTTCGTCATGTGGAACCGTGATATCAACGATTATTGCGAGGCGCTCTGATCGATCTATTACCACTATATCAGGCTTATTGGCTACAATAGTCCTGTCAGTGATAATAGATCGATCCCAATACAACGTGGCACGACCATTTTCAAGAACTGGGTCGGGCACATACCTGTAATACGGTACCTCCAAATCCACAAGTTTATATTTTAGCGCAAGTTGCTGATGGACAATCCTGGTCACTTGGTTGTGTCTATGCAAATAGTCGCCGTTGGCAAGACGAGAACAACCAGAAATAATGTGTCTGAGAGATTCACCGGGTAGGTGGCATGCCCGACATATGTCAACCGTACCATCTCTCAAAATATATTTCCGATAGTTATTCGTCATAACAACTTCGTCTGTAATTGCACAGACAAAACCTTCTGTTTCGCTGAACAAATCACCGAAACGTAGCCAGGAGACAGATGCTGTTAAATCTACATCGGGCCCGTGTAAGGCCCGATAAAATCGTACATGCAGCTCTTTGCTCTGCCATATCTCCTTGCGATCCGTAGTTGATAGTATTACTGGTTTGTGCCAGTTCTCTTTGGCAAGAGCAAGAGAGGTCAGTCCGTTATCCATTGCTACCACATCCCGATGCATACCCACGTCAGCATGAAGGAAATATTCAATAAGGTTGTATACCTCACGATTGTGTAAGGTCTTGGCATTTAAAAAGCCGCGACCTCCACACTTTCGTGGGATATACAACCTCAATACAGACGAACGTGGGTGATGCATTCGGTTTATGGTCAATAGTGAACGGACTTTCCTATCCAGGGCGTCTAATTCAGTCCATCTAAGTATGCCGAAGGAATAGATTAAGATTGGCATGGCCCAACCGTTGATAGCCCGCACCTTGTTACCGCCCGATAAAAGACTTTTCAGTACTTTTTTTCAGGCGGCCAAAGAAACGGTCCACCAATGTTTGTTTCATGCCAATCTCTGTAATACCTAATGCCTGCGACATACCCAGATACTTATAGGTTTCAGTCGCGGAGATGGATTTAAGTTTTGTAAAATCTGAAAGATGTACTCTTTCAGATTCCACAATTCGTCCCTTCTTTACGTGCATGACAGCGCATTTATCTACACCAAATTCCATTTTGATAGAATTACTGAAAGCTTCTGTTACTTTTAGTAACTCTATCAATTGGGAATCGGTGGAGGCAAATAATTTCAAGTCATCCATGTAAAGAAGGTGGGAAACAACTTGACCTCCTCTCCTGAACTGATAGCCTAGCCCTGAACCCTCCAGTAAGGTACTGAGAGGATTCAGCGCCAGGCAAAACCATAAGGGACTCAGGCTGTCACCCTGAAATATACCCCTCTTGATCCTGACAGGCTCGCCATTCCCAAGAACCTGACAACATCCTGGATATACAAGAGCCGTTGTCCATTGCCCCATACATGCCTTTAAGAAGGTGCTGAGAGTTGCATCAACTTTATACAACTCCAGCACCCTCGACAGCCATGTATGTGGCACTGAATCGTAGGCTTTCTTGTAATCAATCCAGCATGTCGCCAGATTTTTTCGGTTACGGCGAACCTGCTGGTTAATGGCCATGTCAATAATAAGGAGTTCCTTAGTACCACGTGACCCGCTTCTACATCCATTTTGAGAGTTAGACATTATGGAATTATTTTCAATATGAGTACCTAATTTTACTCTCAAAATAGATGTAAGAAGCTTATAGACCGTTGGTAAATAAGTAATCGGTCTATAATTTTTAGGGTCCGTAGTACTACCGGATTTGTGGAGAAGGTGGGTAATTCCAGAAGTCATAAAAGATGGAAGCGACCCCGACTCAAGTGATGATTGAAAGCAGGATGCTAAACAAGCATGTGAGCTATGGAACCATTTTAGCCAAAAGTTGTGCAGTCCGTTCGGCCCAGTTGACTTCCAATTGGGCAACGAACGAACCGCACTGGCAATGTCGCTAGGTGTTATTAGGACTGGTTCCATAGTCTGTATAGACTCACATGAAAGTTCGACATCCCGCATCCACTCACACTCTGTATGACTAACAGGTACCGACCAAATGCCTCGCCAGAATGTACTCGTGGTGTCAGCATCCGGTAGGCACATATTAGTCATACTCGAATCGGGTTGCTCCCATCTTCTATATACCCACCTCTCATCTTTTTGGAACGAGCGATTCTGAGTATAGCGATCCACTCTCTTCTTGTATCGCCGTATACGGTTTGCCCACGCATAAATTTTCTGCTTCAGGTAGTCAATACGTTCTGTGACCCGTACTAAATATTCGCGAGGACTAATATCAGTCCCCGCGAATGCACGAGTCACAAAACGCATGACCCTAAGACGAGTATTACCCTCCCTGAAGCAGCATAGCTTACTAATGAGTACCCTAGTCTCAGCAATGCGCCGCTCAATTCTGCATTGCCAGACTGGAACAGAGTTAGGTCTAGTAGCTGGCTCAAATTTTGGAAATTTAACACCAGCCACTGGACACACTGCTACAGCCGCACAATACAGAATTGAGTGTGCATCACTTATTTCTACACAAGTAGCAAAATAACTTTGTAGAATAGAGTCCAGGGCACCCACCAGCGCTAAATTCTTTTTATGCGTAGACAACCGTGGTATACGTGGACGACACATGGGATCACAAAACCTATATTCCTGAATCGCTCGTTCCAAAACACTCCTTAATTCGTCATTGTATTGTGTACTTACTGTTGTAACAATATCATCCTCTACGTCGTCAATGGGCACGATAGGTGGTAGTTCGTCAGTAATCACTTCACTAGTTACACTAGGTAGAGACGAAGTAGGGATGATAATATTACACTGTACTTCTGAGCGAAGCCTCTCAAGCACGGCTTCATCCAACAAATGGCTACGTTGAATGACCCGCACTTGATCCGAAAGCCGTTGCGCCGAAACGTTGATAGTCGGTTCAT
Organism: Miltochrista miniata; assembly: GCA_933228765.1. Taxonomy (NCBI): domain Eukaryota; kingdom Metazoa; phylum Arthropoda; class Insecta; order Lepidoptera; family Erebidae; genus Miltochrista; species Miltochrista miniata. The sequence goes on along the minus strand of OW121754.1, from coordinate 5,564,751 downwards.
GAGCCTGAAACAAAGGCAGCAACCGAACACGGTATGCAGTGAGGTTAGTTCCCCCTCTGTAGCCGCAAAATATGCCCGCATGTCGCTTTCGTTCATGGATGAAGTCCATCGCATGCGGTGCACATTACCACCGGTAGCAGGGGCCCTATTCGAGGCCGGTGGGCCTCGGGGTCCCAAGCAGATCGGTGGCCGGCCTCTCCCCGGCCGACGTACAGGTGTTGGCGACGTCCGTCGGTGGGAAGAAATACTCGTCGCTCGATGAGCTCGACGCCTCAGCAACAATCGATTCCGGTAGTATGGTTTCCATGGGTTGCTAGGCGGAGCTGTGCGACGAGTCCGGTGATGTTGGTCGTGCATTTAGTATTCTGGCTTTGGCTCTTGTTAGCATAATTATATATTTCTTGTTACATATTTTCAATATTTTCCGCTGTCATGACATATGTCATTTGGTTTATTGGTACAATTTGTACAGTACAATTGGTATACATTTCTATAAGTTATGAGATTGACCCGTTTTATTCAGCAATAAGAGTAGGAGAATTAATAAATTCAATATATATCACAGATGCTGGATTTAAACCTTTCTCAATTAACTTTATCTTGAAGCTTTGTACTTTTAAGAGAATTCATGAACGTGAAGTTGGAGACAGTTAAAGTGTATAAGGAGGAGAAGCACATAAGCTATTGTTTTAATGAATTAGTCGAATATAAACTAATCTAGTACTACCGGGCGTCACGAGGTTATACCCACGTAGCTTCAGTTCCCGTTGGATTACGTGAATAAAATACAGTTTCTGAGCCTATTCGATGCCAACAAACAAACAATAAATCTAATCTTTCCTATTTATAATATTATTTTGTATTATATAAAGATTTGATTGTTATTATATATTTCATTACATACTATTGTCTATAAATTTGTTATATTATAGTATAGATTTTAAATTATAAGTATAATTTTAGTTTCCTAACAAAACTTTATTTGAATCGTGGCGGTTACATTCGGTGTTAACGAGGAAGGTTTTACTGAAAGTTTCCTTGGGGCAAGTTTTGTTTGTCTTGTTTATCGATATTTAAACTTTTGATCATCAGCTATTTGTTTATTTACTATGTTAAAATTACAAGTGCTTTCCGTCAACATTGGATTATCTGATTAATTTTGGATTATTGTTCAACTTTGGATTATCTGATTAATTTTGATGTAATTTAGTAAATCGCTGCTTAATTGCCGAACTTTTATTTGCAGTAAAAAAGGAATTAACTGACTGCAATATGCCGCTGATTAGTGGATTACCTGTATTTTTTTGGTTTTATAACAAAGTCATTTGTTTCATCATTGTTAGGTATACCTAGATAAAGCAAATATTTTTTTAACAATCTTTATGAAATTATTTCACAGTCCTAAATCAATAACGAAAATCAAAAATAGCGAACACGAAAATATATATTTATCAAATTTACAATATCTAACTATAAGGTTAATTACAACAGAACAATACAGACACAAATTAAAAAAATATAAATTACTATCTGATGCCCGCAGTTTCGCCCGCGTAAAATTTGTTCCCGCGGGAACTTATTGCCCGGGATAAAAAATAGCCTATGTGTTATTCCAGACTATACTGTATCTCTGTACCAAATTTCAGCCCGATCCGTTCAGCGGTTTGAGCGTGAAAGAGTAACAAACACCCATACTCACAAACTTTCGCATTTATAATAGTAGTAAGCTAAGTAACATAGTAATAATAAAACAAACTTTTGTATGTAGTGAAAAACCGTGTAATCGAATCAATTACGATCCTTCCGGTCGACAAAGTCAACCGGAAGGATCGTAATTGATTGTCAGTTTCAGTTAAGCGAAAACTTAACGAAGGTACCGCTGCCTATCAAGCTGTCAGAAGGCTGTATCCACCCCACACGGATAAACAGCTGATGTGTTGTTGGAGCGTGTTGCCTCAACAAAAACAAACAATAGATATTTTTACGTGCTAGCTCAATTTTAATGATATATTTACATAATTAAATTGAACTAACAAAATGTTCAGGCTGTTTTCTCATAAAACGTTTTAATCACGTCACGCCAAACGCCGCGTCACTAATAATGTCACGCTGACGTCAGCGTTTGACAAGAATTCCTATAGTAAGCATAGTGCCATGGTGTTTGGGAGTCCTGGGAAATCCTTCCGGAGGCTTATCCGGGACTCCCAACCATAGGCTGTTGGGCGTAACGTGAGGTTTTTTAGTCGGTAAAAGTCCGGCATGACAACCATGAGGATTTTCCCTCACGTTATAAAAAAAAAGCATAGTGCCGTGGCGTTCACCGCTATATTCACACGTTACTCTAGAAATGTCACGTTAACGTCAGCGCATGAAACATACCATAACAGTACCTACAATTCTATAGTTAGCATAGTGCCGTGGCGCTTACCGTTATCTTCACACCTAACTATAGGTATGGCACGCCTATGTCAGCGTATGAAACAGACCACCAAAGTACATTTCTATAGCAAGCATAGTGCTGTGGCTTTCACCGCCATATTCAGACGTTACTATAGGAATGTCACGTTGACGTCAGCGTATGAAACAGACCACAACAGTATATTTCTACAGTAAGCATAGTGCCGTGGCGTTCACCGTTGCATTCACACGTTGCTATAGGAATATCAAGCCGATGTCAGCGCATGAAACAGGACACAATAGTACATTTCTATAGTAAGCATAGTGCCATGGCGTTCACCGCCATATTCAGACGTTACTATAGGAATGTCACGTTGACGTCAGCGTATGAAACAGACCACAACAGTATATTTCTACAGTAAGCATAGTGCCGTGGCGTTCACCGTTGCATTCACACGTTGCTATAGGAATATCAAGCCGATGTCAGCGCATGAAACAGACCACAAAAGTACATTTCTATAGTAAGCATAGTGCTGTGGCTTTCACCGCAATATTCAGACGTTACTATAGGAATGTCACGTTGACGTCAGCGTATAAAACCGACCACAACAGTATATTTCTATAGTAAGCATAGTGCCGAGGCGTTCACCGTTGCATTCACACGTTGCTATAGGAATATCAAACCGATGTCAGCGCATGAAACAGGACACAATAGTACATTTCTATAGTAAGCATAGTGCCATGGCGTTCACCGTTATATTCACACGTTACTAATAGGAATACACACAACAGTACATTTTTCTAGTAAGCATAGTGCCGTGAAGTGTACCGTGACGTTTATAGAATCCCATAGTCTTCTATATAAAATTGCTTGTAGCCCTGGGAACTTAGACTGTTGTTTCCTATAATCGCGTCAGGTTGCGTGCAACGTCACGGCGTACGTCCCGGCGCGACGCCATACTTATAGTACGAGAGCCCACGACCAAAACCATGTCTCATAGCAATACGGCAAAAACCCTATAAAATCGTTAGATTGTATGATTCTGAACCCGACTAGGTGTGTAGTAACGGTCGAAAGTGTAGCAACTGCGTGGGAGGCCATTTCTGCTGTGTCAAAAAAAAAAGGCAGTCGGTATTATAGCAATACGTCTGATAGTGAAAATGTACATAGATTCTAGAATTGTATTACGAAAAAGTTTGTTTTCAGATATTTTGCGCGTAGCACATAGCCTGAGCGCATTTTTGAAAATGTCAACAAATTTAGCCAACCTGTATCATAGCAATACGGATAATTTTTTTTTAAACTTTTCGTATTGCTGCCATGATTACCAAAAACCTGTTTTCAGACACTTTAAGTGTAGCATATACTCCCAAAAACGAAAATAACGTTTCGGAGTCGCCTGGCCGACGCCTCTGTTAAATGTTTTTTTTAATTTACAGCCTTCATAGATATTCAAGAATCTCCCTTGTCTATTATATGTACTTTGACAGATGACAGATGTCATTACTTATTTCTTTTGTAAAAGTTACTCAAGTGTGCTTTTTGTTACGGTTTCGGGTAAATTCTTTGTTAATTATCATCTAATAAATTCAGGGTCGCAACGTATTCATTGGTTTGTAACAGAGAATTCAAGATGCCTCAATACGATTTTTAAATGATATCTGAGTATCGAAAAGTTGTCTGATAGAGAAGGTGCTACACTTAATTTGTCTGATATAAATTTTTTGCACATGTGGACAACTTATTTTATCATGTCCGACAATTTTCAGACATATTGCTATGATACCGATCGGTAAAATTTGTTAACATTTCCAAAACGGTCTCAAAATTTAATGCGTTCACATTTCCGTCTGAAAATTGTTTTGTTCGCATCAAATAACCAAAATTTACTAATAAAAAAGATTTTCAGACGTATTGCTATGAGACATTTTTTTTGTCTCATTTTTAATTTTTTTAAGTGATTTTACGGGTCTGCGCTACACCACTAACGTCTGAAAAATATTTTTCCGGTATCTCAGAACTATCATTCAACTACAGTCTGCAAATCAGACATATTGCTATGATGCAGTTAGGTAAAATTCTTTGACAATTTTGAAAATTCGGTCAGATCAAACGCTACGCGGAAAATGTCTGATATTGGTATTTTCGAGTTCAGGATAATCGTATCTATCGATTTGATGAGGTTTTGTCTGTATTGCTATGAGACAAAAATTTTGGTCGTGGGCTCTCGTACTATTATCATAGAATTATACTGTTGTGGTCTGTTTCATGCGCTGAAATCGGCGTGACATTCCTATAGTAACGCGGCGTTTGAACGCAGCCCATGGTGTTCTAAGAGACCATAGCCTTATAGTTCTGTAAACGTTCACTGCGCTAAGTATCTACATTGTCTGATCCTGAGATGGGTAACCGCTTCGGGGCTTTTCTGTTTACGAGAGATTCCGCGCTTTGGAAATCAAGTAATACGTTAGCCGTTAAATTGAATACTTTTCGTATGACTTCAATATTTTGACAGCAGGTAGCCGAAGTCCGTGGAGCCCCGCGGACTATGTGTTCTGTAAACGATCATTACAGTGAGCAACTTTTGCTGTTCTCCGATGGCTGTCGTTATGCCAAGTTGAAGACCATGAGCAACTTGAAAATTTTCAAAAGCGGGTCTTCACAACACCTCCGCCTTTCCATTTCGATACTACAATAAGGCTCGCCACCTATTACGTAGGACAAAAAACAATTGGTGATAAAGACGTGACCATATTATAATATGAATTCAGGCCCCGTGTGGCGACGGGATCCCGTGCTGCGACGGGTAAGAGTACAAAATATCGCCACCCCAATACATCCCGAAGGTGTCGTAAGAGGCGACTAAGGAAACACTTTCGGAAAAAGATCAATTGCGTAGAGTAGGATAAATCGAAATGAAACCCGGTTGTCAGTAAATTGACAATCGTTAAGACAAGTTTTATGAGCGGCTTAAAAAATTTAAATCGTCCATTTCAACACGGCAATGAGCTTACCTCCTATTACATGGGACATAAAACTATAGGGTGAAGTGTAGGCGTTGTAACGTTGTGCAACAATTAATTGAATAAATTAATTGAAATTAGATAATTAGAAATGAAATTTAGGTCATATAAATGAAAGCGCCATCTACCGAGTAGGTGTCGCAACGACGGAAGCTTTGGTTCATAGATACGGTCTTGACGTTTGAGTAGTTTCGAGTTATGCCACCAGAGGCGCTATTCATTAGTATATAAAGCGGTGCATCAATGCAAGATGACCGCCAGATTAATATTTAAATTAGCTCACGGACGTATAAGTGTCGTTTGAAATTGTGAGAAAGATAAAAGTAGAAAAGTCGCCGTTATTAAAGATAGTTGTCAAGTATAAGGAGCAAATAGCTCTAGACAGAAGACCCCATATTTGGGATCCACCCTCCGGGTTCTACAATAACAATCCACCCTCCGGGTTACGGAAGTTCACCCTCCGGGTTCTACAGAAATAATCCACCCTCCGGGTTGAGGGAGGATCGCCCTCCGGGTTGCAATATTTCACCCTCCGGGTTAGCACACATTCACCCTCCGGGTTCAGCAAGTCCGTGCAGTTCGACGAGTGGACGGCACGGAGACGTCGCTGACTGCATCACTTCAAGAAGGCCGACCCCAGATAAGTCGGAACCCTGCGAAGGCCTTCGGAAACCGCACTTTCTGCCTGAAAACACCCACGACCCCGAGTTATATCTAATTTGCAATAAACTATCATTTTAAATTTTAATCTCAACTTCTTATTTATTCTCTCTTCTTCTTCGTGAAAGCCATCAGCCTTTCAGCGTGTACTGTAGCTCTGCCTACCCCATCGGGGATGAAGGCGTGACTATATTATAATACGTATTCATGTTATAATAAAGTAATAGGCGTATTGTTGAGATAAGGTAGGATTATATTGTTCAAATCACTCTTAGCCAGAATGCCGGCTTTTATGCGCTCATGTATTATTCTGAAGAAATACGCGAAAGTTATCTAATCCAACTGAACATCTGTCTATATATAGTCTGTACGTACTAAACGGAAATGAAACGCCGCGTCGTCGCCGTCTGTTTGCAAAGAAAAGGGGAAAATTAATATAACTTAGAAAGAAAAAGATGTAACACTTTGAATTGGTAATGAAATTGTTACGGCTACACTAAAAGTCTGTTCATAATTTCTATAATTACTTGTATCTAATTTGATTATCACGGCAATAGGCTCACCACCTATTACGTGACATATGAAACTATAAGTTGAAATGTAGGCGTATACTATGCCTTTGCCTACACCTTCGGGGATAAAGGCGTGACTATTATGTATGTACAGTCACCTCCAATATTGCATGGGCCCCTTAAGATCTATAATCCCATGCACATTTGACTCCAAATTCACAAAAACTCCACTAGATGGCGAAACTTTACTCGAATATAATATTGCATAGACACCTTAGAATCACAAAAAAATACTAGATGGAATATTTACATTACTCAAAAGATTAATGAGTTGCTATTTTGACAATAATCGCGTTCATGTGTGAGGTATTAAAAATCAGCAACGCTAGATACTTAACTTACAATGTTATCCGAGAGATGGCGTCAATTCTCAGTGCAAAGCAATTTCGTTTCGGATTGGCCATGCATTCTTAAATTCGTCTGTATGTATGTAATTTGATTATAACTTAATTCATATTATATCATTATTTGCGCCTTTTGACCCTCTTGGCAGATGCAGCAGCAACATAGTGTGTCCTGACGTGCTAGGAAGATGAGAAGGAGTCAGGGTGTCAACACAGATTACTAAATAGTTACTTCGTGTGTCAACAAGTTATTTCCTAAATGAAAGAAAAACATTAATCTTGGCGTTGAAAAAGATTTTCTTTTAATTTTAGTGGCAAATGACGTCAGTTCCACGTTATGGTACGAAAGTTGGGAGTAAAGTAGCGAAACATAAAACTTGTGTTTTATTCAAGGTAAATGATTTACTTACTATTTCTACACTTATTTAAACTTTTCAATACTCAGTCAGTTCCTTACTGGAGAATTTCTCAAAATGATGTTTCGGTACGCATTCGGCCGCCTACGGGACCTTTGCTACGGTACCACTTTAATAAATTTGTCTGTGCAGCTTATCATTTCAAACGTTTGACTATCACTGGGTCAGGTCAAAGCTCCGAAATAACACGACTGTTTTTGCGTAGGTGATCGTTCAAAACATAAAGCTCCTTAATTAATATTTATCTCAGTTACTGCGGTATTGACATAACATCGAAACCAATTTGATCCCTGAGCTGCCAAAGCGATGAACCATTTCCATAGGCAATTTAAATTGTGACTTAAGGCTTGTATGTTGGAAAGAGATTCATCTTGGGGTGAACGTTATACTAGGAAATATTCTTGATTTGATCTGATAAAACTATATTTTGTAATTAATTAGATAAGTACTCATGTTTTTTTAACATATCAAAACACGATTAGGAATACTTTGTTCGATCGAAATCGCACTCGAAAAATGAGAAATATTGCAAAAATCTTAACAAGTAATGTACTTTTTTTATCTAAATAAATGAGTTTAATTCTCACAAAAACTTGTCATAAAATAGATATAGGTCTTTAGAAAAATATTTTACGTATAGATTTTTTCTTAAAACCCCTCAGATTTTATAACAGTAATATAATGTATTAGAATCAAATGAAATTCGGCAAAAGCGTACCTACGCTGCAATCGTTCGAATTGCCTTAGGATTTGTCAAGGTCGAACATATTGCAGCCTTAACGACCCACGAGTGATTCGATTTTTCGTTAATTATAATTTTTACCATCCTTATTTTTTATATTCAGCTGTCTATAAACGTGAGTTTTTTTAGGTAGTGTATATATTGGTAGGTTCATAATTCTGATATAAACTTTGATGTTATATTCTATGTATAATAGGTATATAATTATAAATATTGTATGTCTATCAGTCGTTTAGATCCCTTAGCAGTAGCTTAGTTTGGGCTAGATGATGTTGTGTGATAATGTCTACTAAAAATATAGGTACCTACTGTGATCGATTTATTTTTCTCATATATTATTGGTGCCCACTATACCAGCATAAATGAGTATTTTTTAAGGCTCCATCGATTCTTTTTCTCCGAGTTCTATGACGTCACAAAACACAGTTGTGACAGGCTTACAAAAAGAAATACACCTATAGAAATAGATAATGATACCGTGGTGCTAGTCTAATGATTAATTCAGAAAACGGGCACTATAAGCAGATGTCTATGAAAACTTTCATTATAAATCTCTTTCTGAACAACGTGGGTATGAAAGCTTCCATTATAAATCAAAAACTTGTAGCGCAAATAAAAACATTTATATAAGCTTTTGATTTCAAAATAACTCGATTAGTAGGTCTTTTTCATTGATTTTTTTCTATTTGTATTCATATCTTGCTCCTTACAAAATATCGGGTCTCTGACGTCAATCTCAACAATCTGTTGCTTTCGAAGATGAAGCTACGAATGATAAAAGGTGAGGAGGGCCCTCACCTTTTATCATTCGTAGCTTGATCTTAGGTCAATCAAAAAGATTTATAAAATTTTACTCTATAAACAAACAGTAAATGCCTACATTATTATATAGAGTTACTGGCGATATATTGGTAGTAAGGTCCTATTAATTCTTAATCAACAGTTTTATAAGTCGTTTATTTTATGCCTGTACGTGAAAAGATTGATTTTTACGTGTGAAAATCCCTTCGAATGTCGTGCCTGACTCAAATTGACTAAAAAACACGGCACCTTTAAGTGTAATTTAACATTAACATTCCCGACAACCCGCATGGCATCAGAATTTGAAAGTTATCCTATCCAAACTACTTAACCCCAAGGCCGTGTCGTGTCTCTTCACCCTCGATGAAGTGAGATGGTACACCCCCCCCCCCCCCTCCAAGTAGGGGGAGGATTTATTGAGGATTTTCACACGTAAAAAACCCAAACTACTTAACCTTAAGTGATGTTGGACTATAAATATTCAGGACTCCAACAACGATTTCACCAAGGTAATGTAATGTATAATGTTTTTAGCTAAGAAGATAAGTTTGCTACTGAATATTTGAGGCGTAGGGTTATAAACGACAACTTATACCTACCTTTTTCTATATTAAATAGTCGGAATTCTCGAAAATTTCTGGGACATCTTTTTTTAGGTGTGGAAATTCTTCATGGATGCTATGCCGGACTCTTACTGACTAAGACCACACGTGTCCTACCCTTGCCTATGGTCGGGAGCTCCAAGTAAGCCCACAGAAGAATTTTCCGGGATTTCCGACAGACATTGGCTACCTCCGCGGCCCCACCTATGGGTTCGTACCACCCCGCGTCTTTAAGGGTTGTTTCGGATGTTATCCCGCTTCTTGTGACGTGAGGCGTGCGTGAAACTTTCACGTCACGCTGCCGTCTTGATCCTGCTTCTCGAAGGACGGTGAGCAGCCCTCCCGGCGCCATCCTCAGACCATGGAGGTCGATAGTCTTGGGCCAAGAGTGGGAGAGTTTTTTTCCGCCTCTCCTGGGACATCTATCCGAAGAGTTACACCGCGTACCCGTCGCTAGAAGGGTAAGTAGGGACTGTGTTTGTTATGTCAGTTTAGAGCCTAGCATAAAATTCGTAGGGATTTCTACATACAGACTTAAGATCACGCCTATATCCCCCACGGGGTAGGAGAGACATAGGTACTATATGCCCTTTATTTTTATTACATTTATTAGGTCGTGAGCAGTATTGCCGTGTTGAAATGGACAGAAGCAGGTGGGGTGGCAGCCCACTGTAGGGACATATTTTTTAAGCCGATGGCCTTCAACCTGTCTTAACGACTGCCATTTTACTGGCAACCTGGACCAACGGCTTAACATGTCTTCCAAATCATGGATACGCTCGCAAATAGAAATTTCACATAGTGGTCACCCATCTGAGAACCAGCAACATTGAAGTGCTTAATGCAGTGGTCGTTACAGATCACTGAGGCCACGGGGTCAAAGCGCTTCTAAAATATTGAAATTAACCCTTCAAGCTCCTTCAACCCACACAAAATTTATATCGAAAATCAATAATCGCAAGCACCTATTTCCACCACCCTAAAAATGAAAAAAGATTTCTCATTTTCCAAAAAAAAATTTATTTCTCACTTACCAGTCCAAATTTTACAATTCTGCAAACGGCAACCGGATTATTGATAAATTGTTTATTTTACTGTGTATAATAATAAATAATAATGAAAACACATTATTTATAATAAAAAAACAAAACACACACGCACACACGCACTTGGTACACATGCACTCAACTCAAAAAAACCTTTATTACTCTACCACCACACCATATTTTACGATTCTGTAAACACCAACCGGATTATTGATATATTGTTTATTTTACTGTGTATAATAATAAATAATAATGCAAACACATTATTTATAATAAAAACACGAAACATATACGTACTACACAAACGCACGCCAACCATGCGCAATCCACTCTCAACTTCAACTGTTCGATTTTTATAAAAAATTCTGGCCCATTGACGTCATTTTATAAGATTCCAAAAACAAGAAAATGTTATATACTACACATGCAATCAAACTGTTCATAGAAAAGTAGGACGTAAGGAGGCTAAATTTAAGTTTATAGTCGTCTGGGTAGGTGCGGCGACCGGTCGCCGCGCGGGGCTCAACGGAAAAGCTTGATTATTATGCGCGGCGACCGGTCGCCGCGAGGAGCTCTAAAACTAAGAACTCATGGAGCGGTTTTCACCCGCACCCACCGCGTTTACGGGCCCGCAGCTTCTGTAGAGTGCAGATATATATGTAAAAAATTAAAGCACATTTCACGACGCGTTTTACGGCCGCCGTTTGCGCGTTTGTTTGCGGGGCCCGCTGCACCGGCGGGCAACTTGTAGAATCGCGCGGGCCGCGGTTACCCGCATCCTCGGCGGGTTGCGCCCGGGCGCTCTGCGGCCGGGCGGCGCGGCGCGGCGGGGCGAGGGTACAGAAATCCAACGCCATTTTGCTCCAGTTACTTGCGGCATCGGACGTGTTTCGTGTGCATGTTCAGCAAACATTATAAAATGGAAATCGAGGTCGATCTACTTATTACTTTAGTGCAAGAAAGGCCAGTTCTTATTATAAGAGATATAAGGATAAGAGCTTAGAAGAATATAAGTAAAATAACTATTTATGTATCTGTATTTATGTATATGTGAATATGATATATGTGTGTTTGGAATATTTATTTCTAAAGTAAGTATGTATAATCGCTTGTTTTTATCTAGATCTTTTTTTACACACTTCTACCTCTTTCAACTCTATTGTTGTCATGCTCTCCTCTCGCCGGCCTGCTGGAAGAGATTTCTTGTAGAAATAAGCAGTGCCATTGTACTCTTTTCTCCTAACTCATTCTTTGTAAAATACATGTGTGTACATAAAGTGTAAATAAAATAAAAGAATTTAACGTGTCCATGGCAGTTTGGATTTCAACTGATCGTTAACTGCCCGTCTTGTGTCTTGCGATTATCACCCGCCACGTTTGCGGGCGATAATCGCAACCGCGACGGCTGTGTAACCGCGCAAATAACCGGTCTCGTGAGTTTAGAAATAAAACCGCAGTTCCGCAACCGCGGCGGCCACGGTACAAAATCGCTTCGTGAGTTCTTAGCCTAAGGGTAATTGTTTTTATGCATTTTTATGCAGCTTTTACTACTCATTCAATTCACGAGTGATCACGTTTTTCTAAAAGTTGATATCCAGAGGGTCATGCGGTTCCTGGATTCACCTGCTGTTTACTTTATTGAGTTGGAACCGTCATAGGCTGCTTTAAAATTTTATTTAATCCCAGCCATTTAGAATGGAATAGAACTAAGTGGCGTTAACCTTCTAATTGATTTAAGCACAAATTGTTGTTTACTTTAGAGGTGTTAATGAAAGTTTGTTGGTCTGTAATGCTAATGTACTATGTAGTTCAGTGACTGCTAGGCACTTTATAAATTTGTAAGGATTAGAATTTTAGTATGTAGGTATGGGTTTCCAAATATTCACACTCTGACAAGCGCCTACAGTAAGAGGTTCTTCGAGGGTCGGCAGCGCGAGTGTAGCGCCTCTGGTGTTGCAAACGTCCATAGGCAGCGCTGACCACAGGTACATCTGGTGAGCCGCATGCTTGTCTGTCACCTTGGTGGTATATATAAAAAAAGCGCCATATTTATTTTTGTTGCTGAACTTCAAATTGATAGTTTGCGGCAGCGAGCTATTTACCACTACGGCCTTGCATGATGCGGGACTGCTGGATACACACACCCCAGCGGCGACCCAACTTCGAGGAGATCGTTCATAGAATACAAGAATAGAGAACAATAGGCGGATTGTCAGGGTCAACTCCCCACTGGTTCTCCTCCAACGGCTTCCTTGCCACAGGCATCCTGAAGAAACAGATAAGTCCGTTTGTTCATCTGTATCTCATGAACTAGGCAGTAATACATTTCAAAGATGTGTTTCTGCTACCGCTGTAACAACTATAATAACACTAGATAAAGAAAAAAATAAGGTTACTCCCATACAACGTAATCTTCTGGCGTTTTCTGGACTTCCACTCCGACCAACTAAACCGACCAACCGTTGTTCGGAATGGAACTCAATAAGGGACTTTATTCCTATCGGACCAACTGGTTGATGACAGATGTTAATTCATGAAAAAATGTTCCACTCGGACCAACTGCAATACTAACTGAAACGGATGAAACGGATCAACGATTTTCTTTTTCACCTATACATACTTCTTATAGTTGTTCGATAGGAATATTGTATTGATTTAGCTGAAACGGATGCAACGGATCAACGATTTTCTTTTTCACCTATACATACTTCTTGTTCGATAGGAATATTGTATTGATTTAGGTATGTTAGGTCTTTACCTATGAAATTACAGTTATCTATGAAAAAAATTAAACGATTTTTTTTCATGTATTTTTTATTTGCATTAATCGAAGTAATCACCCATGCAATCAATGCATCTTTGCCAAAGCAGCGGCAGTTTATTTATGCCCTTCTTATAGACATCAGCTGGACGGGAGCCTACAAATTCTTCAAAGGCACTTTGTACTGCTTCTCGGGTATTGAATTTCTTTCCCGCCAAGAAGTTATACAAATTCTGGAAAAAGTAGTAGTCTGTAGGCGCAAGGTCCGCGATATTCACCATATATCGCGGTTGACGGAGAGCTTCCAACCCCAGTTCTTGCAACTTGGAGATCGTCTGCTGTGCAGTATGAGGTCGCGCATTGTCGTGCAGGAGCAGCAGAGACGAGCGATTGACCAATGCTGGTTGGAGATGTGCCAGCTTCTCCATCTTTGTGTTCAGTTCTTCACAGTACACATCTGTAGTAATGCTCACCCCGTTTCGTAAAAAGCTGTGATACATCACACCGGCGCGCCGTTGTGATGTGCCGGTGCTAGACCACCAAACAGTGACCATCACTTTTCTAGGGGTAAGTTTTCTTTTAGGGCTTTAGGTGCTGAACCAGGATCCTACCAACTTGCTGAGCGCTTGCGGTTATCAAACAAAATCCATTTTTCATCGCAAGTATGTAACAATGCGGTTGAGAATTCCTTCATTTGTGTGTCTGTTGAGCAATGGAGCACTCATTTGTCAAACTCTTTTACCTTGCCGATTTTACGCAAATGGACCAATATTGTTTTGACGCTAACGTCGAAAGCTGCTGCTAATTCAACCGTAGATTGTGTATTATCGGCTTCCACAATCGCCTTTAATTCGTCATTGTCGACCAAAGTCTTCGGACGACCGTGAGGTTCATGTTTCAGGTCAAAATTTCCAGAACGAAAGCGAGCAAACCAATAACAGGCGGTGCGTTGGTTTGTAGTGTTAGCTCCGTAAACGTCGTCGTTGATGTTGCGTGCCGCTTGTGCCGCGTTGCTGCCACGGCGATAGGTCCTAACCTATCGCCGTGGCAGCAACTAAAATTCGAATTATTATGGAATATGAGTACCTATACTCATATTCCATAATAATTCGAATTTTTAACGTATCCATGATGACGATAAAGATTGAAATGCGATGAAAACGTTACACTAATCAATAAACAAATGTCTACTTTTGGAAAATGAATTCCATGTTTTAGCCCCTCTCTATAAAATAGAGTGCAGAGGGGCTTATGGCGAGACTTTGTCTGTAGTCTGTGACTCTGTTGCATTAAACTACGTCACTAGGTCACGTGGATCATCTGTTCAAAGTTTGAAATAAAACAAAAATTACAACGTCAATTGGATTGAACATTCACAATAACGTTTTAGAGAGGGGCAGTCAGGTGACACCATCTCACGGCTTCTTTTTAAAATTAAATTAATTTCAAATTAGAATTCTGATTCAAAAAAAAAAAAATTAATTTGAAATGGCCAGTACTGCAAAACGGCAATTACTTATGGTAAGTGGTAAAGACCTATTATTTTATTCTTATCCGCAACCAAAGCTGTCACTTTGGTACCTATCAAAGCGTGAGTAGGTATTGGACCTTTTTCATTAAAGTATGGTTCAGTGTAAAGAAAGGGGTATTGTGGGATTCAAATGTGCCGGTTTCCTTGTGGTCTGACAATATGTTTCATTAGTGGTGATGGCGAGGACTTCCCTGTCCGTCTGTCTGTTAAAACTAGAGGGGCGAGAATTAGATTCTCCCCCTCTACATATCTACATACTTAATTGTTTGTATGGAATAGATTCTAGCTTGGAGTCTATGCGATGCAAACAAACAATCAAGTGTTTAGAACACAGATACGAGTATCAGAAAATATCTTTTTTCTGATCTCTGTGGTAGATTTTTTGATTTTTGATATTATATTGATTAGATACTTGATTTTTTGTTTGCATCGAACAGACTCCGAAATTGATTGTGATATGATTACATATTTGAATAAGAATTATGGGAGTCAGTGCAACTTTACCACTTTTACATACATACACATGGTCACGCCTTTTATTCCCAAAGGGTAGGCAGAGGCATTTTAGAATTTGTCCCACGTAATAGGTGGCGTACCCGTATTGCCGTGTTGAGATGGGCAGGCGCAGGTTGTTACTGCTTGCTGTTGAAATTTTTCAAGCCGCCTAAAAGTCTTCAACGTCGCTTAGCGACTGCCAATTTACTGGCAACCTGGACGTTCTTAACGTGCCTTCCAAAGCACGAAAACGCTCAAATAAATGTCACAAATTATTTATACTGTTGATTGAGAGCACTTGGTGGAACCTGCTGCACATATTGAATAACGGCACTTGTACTATTCCACACACAACACATGTCATAAAGTGG
The DNA here is from genome assembly GCA_933228765.1 of Miltochrista miniata. Taxonomy (NCBI): domain Eukaryota; kingdom Metazoa; phylum Arthropoda; class Insecta; order Lepidoptera; family Erebidae; genus Miltochrista; species Miltochrista miniata. The sequence continues at coordinate 5,548,989 of OW121754.1, read as the reverse complement.
TCACATGGGTGGTCACCCATCCAAGGACTGGCCATAGCGAAAGTTGCTTAATGCAGTGATATCGTTACAGAACACCGAGGCTACGAGCGCGCTTTTACCTAAAGAATTAATAGTGGCAGGTTGGCAAAACATTCAATTGGAACCGGAACATGACAGGATTGATTAAAAAAAATTGCTGTATTGTAGGACGTTTATTTAAAAAGTTGCACAATAACATCAGATTTTACCTATTTCTCTTTTACCTTGTACCCTCACTCACACTTGATCCTATTTATGTGTGGACCGCATAAACAATTACCAATACACACTGAGTCTTTGGCGGAAACTGGGATCGCCAAAAGGTAAAAAAGCAGCGTTTTTGGCCTCCGCTATCGAACGAACAATGTTCTAGAAATCTAGAGTCTTTCCATTCTGCACTTAATAAATCAAAATTAAATAAAATAACTCATAAAAAACTGTTGAGGGTCGAGAGTCTGTACATGGAAGATATTTTGAAAATTTTAATTGTAGGGCGTTCTCTAATCGATACTGAAGCCAAAAATGTAATTTAAAATTTTCATGTCTGTCTGTCTGTCTGTATCCTGAACTGAAAGAAAGAAAGAAAGAAAAAGAAATTTATTTCACATAGGCATTTACAGATGCTCTTGTAAAACGTCCAGAATATAAATCAAAATCTACCACCAGTTCACAACGCGACCCACCTGAGAAGAACTGGCAAGAAACTCAGCGGGTTATTCTTTTTAGAGCTCTATTTACAAAATGAATCTAAAAACTATGCATTTGACAATTTTTTGAGAATCCAGTAGAGCAGGTCATTTCCAGGCTTCTCCATCCAACAAATAATCACCAATTGTATAGTAGCCCCTGCAGTACAATTTACTTTTTACAACCTTTTTAAATTTATTAAGGGACATACTTTTAATTTCGTCTGGTAGCCTGTTGTAAAAGCGTATACAGTTACCCATGAAAGAATTGCTGATTTTGTGCAATCTGCTATGATAAACAGCAAGGTTACTTTTATTTCTAGTGTTCACATTGTGTCTATCACTTAACTTAGCGAAACTATGTAAATTTCTTTGTACGTACATAAGATTCTCAAAAATGTATTGTGATGCTACTGTAAGAATTTTAACCTCTTTGAATTTCTCGCGCAGAGAGACCCTTGGACCTAATCTATATATAGCTCTTATGGCCCGCTTTTGTAAAATAAAAATTTTATCTATATCTGCAGCATTGCCCCACAGTAGAATACCGTATGACATTATGCTATGAAAGTAACTGAAATAGACTATTCTAGCCGTATCTACATCCGTCAAGTGCCTTATCTTTTGTACAGCAAATGCTGCTGAACTTAATCTATTTGCTAGTTTAACAATATGTGGACCCCATTGTAAACCAGCATCGACCGTTAACCCTAGGAACGTCGTTGATTCCACAAGTTCCAACACCCGACCATTAAGTTGAACATTGGTTTCTGACTGTGTTACATTGGGCAAGGTAAATTTTATGCATTTAGTTTTATTATCATTCAGTCTAAGATTGTTAGTGTTAAACCAATGAACCACTTTCAAGATTGCGTTGTTGACATCGTCATAGTTATCTATTTGTCTTTTAACTTTGAAAATCAAAGAAGTATCATCTGCAAACAAAACAATCCTGTTGTTGTCCCCCACGTAAAAGGGTAGGTCATTAAAATATATAAGGAATAAAAATGGTCCGAGTATTGAACCCTGTGGGACGCCCATAGTAACTACAGAGCCCTCCGAGCGTGTACCATTAACATCAACCCTCTGAATTCTATTGTTCAAATATGAAGTCAGAAGATCGAGAGCCTTGCTTCTTATGCCATAATGGTGTAATTTCCTGATTAATGTTTCATGTTGGACACAATCAAATGCCTTGGACAAATCGCAAAACACACCAATTGCATCTTGTTTATTCTCCCAGGCCTCGTAAATACATTTCAATAACTCTACACCAGCATCGGTAGTCGAGCGTCCTTTAGTGAAGCCAAATTGTTTCTCATGAAACAATTTGTGACTATTAAAATAGATCAGCATCTGCTCTAGTATTAGTTTTTCAAATATCTTGCACAAGGTCGGCAACACCGAGATAGGTCTGAAATTACCCGGATCTGAAGTACTGCCAGCCTTGCCAGATAGATACTTGCCAGACTAGCGGACGTCACGCGGTTTCACCCACGTAGTTCCCGTTCCCGTGGGAATACGGGAATAAAATATAGCCTATGTTCACCGCAAAGAGTGTAGCTTTCCAACAATGAAAGAATTTTTCAAATCGGTCTAGTAGTTCCGGAGCCTATTCGTTACAAACAAACAAACAAACAAACAAAAAAAACAAATCTTTCCTCTTTATAATATTAGTATAGATAAGTATCACGCCGAAACTACTTAATCGATTTGAATGAAACTTAGTACAATCTGAGCTTATAGTCCGAGGAAGGTTTTAGGATACTTTCTCCCGATATTTTGTGCGGTTCCTTCGAGAGAGGGGATGAAAGAGAAAATGGTTTTTTAGTTGTAACTTCTCACTGCGTGGTCTGATTTCGAAAATGTTTTCAGTGTCATAAAAGGAATACTCTAAGGAATGTTTCACACAAGTTTCAATGTTGAGGGTTTTGCAGTTCAGGAATTAGAGACATCTCAAAGGAAGTAAATTCGACGGAAGGAAGTAAATTACTTAAATATGAATAACACAGCTCTCTCTTTCTTTCTCCCACGTAAGGCAAATGTAGTTGTACGCGTCAGCTGGTTTATAATAAAAGGATATTGTCTGTCCAAGCTTGAATTGTATTTTATTGAGGTCCTTTGTTGTAGCTGCAAACCGTAAACTGATGATGAGATGTACATTCCTTGGCTGTGTTAGTAAATTAGGTGGTAGTGTGTAAATAAGAAGGACAAGTTAAGATAATTGTTGATCTTTATTTCACGCTTTAAGTAGGTACAGTATTCAGGTGACTTGTAAAAACTATATATTAGCTAATACAAGTTATTACATTTTGGTATTGCTAGGTCGTAAAATTAGAATATTCATGACATGGCTAATAAACTTCGATGGTTGTGGCTCTTACTCTGGGACCAGGATGGTATAAAGTTCTTAAAACTTTCTTTTGCGGTAAAAATAATTATGTTCTGTGGGTATCTTCTGAAGAATGATTTAACTGAAGAATGACTGAAGTAGACTATTTTAACCATTTCAACATCAGTGATCCGTTTAATTGTTTTAACTGCATATGCAGCAGAACTTAATTTAACTAAAAATATTTTTATAAGCGGGCCTCACTGCAGGTCATAGTAGACCAAAAATAATAGTCTTAGCAGAATCCGCGAGATCACGCCGTAAAATATTGCTTTTCATGCCATACCTACCTCAAATGCAGAAGGAAATCACGACGATTGTGCTGATCAGAGAACTACGCGAGCACTTGAAGTCCATTGTAGCACCTGGAGACATTCACCGCTTCCATCTTTCATCCTGATATATAAAATGGTTTGCTAACATCGTAATAAATGTAACAGTTTTCGTTAATTTGTAGGAAATTTACAATAAATGCATTACAAAATCGTCAGACAAGACTACATAAACAAACAATGTTTGGGACTGCCAGTATAACTGACACTGATAGTTTTACATAACGTCAACCTGATTTGGCACTTTGTCTTTTACGGTATACCTATTTATGGTACCTAGATGATGCTGGACGTGCGGACTCATCAACCGTGCAGGAAGCTGGTACCTCAGTCATACATACGGCCTTGTCAGCAGCACGGCAGTGGAAAGCTGCTAGAATATGAGGCATTGCGGGATGGACTTCTGGCTGCAGGAGTTTAAAGGCGAAGCGTTTTGCGGAGGAGATAGGGCGTAGATTATGTTAGCTTCTATGCAGCGCCGCTAGTTCTTTGTGATGGTATTAAGCATTATACCATCCATCGAAAATAATTGAGTCATAGTAGTCCCCTTCACCAACCCATAGTCTTACCAGCCTCTTGGCTGATTTACACGCCGTACTTGCGTGTTATCTGTCCGGTGCGCTCTCCTCGTCCTCTCCCCATTCTGGAGCGGCCTTGCGTTCTTTGCGTTCATTTCCCAGTTTAGGGATACGGCACGATTTACAGGCTACTTCGCCGTACTATCTCGGGATCTCTAGCTCCAGCGTGTTTGTCGTGCCCGTGAATAGTAAATGTGGTAGTTGTCACAGAGCAACACGTCTACAGGCGGACGGAACGTATCGCTCTGTAGTGGTTGTTTACTATCCAGTTATCCTCATAACGATCCTGTAAGGTACAGTACGAATTTTCAAAAGATCTTATGAACTCTTTGTTCACCATTTTTTTTTCAACATTTTGATGACATTTGAATGATGTCATATATAAACGTTACGTCTACTACAAACATGTAGGTAATAAATCGTAACGCGCCGGTGTTTGTACGTAAATTTCTTAAATTGAAGAATACCTAATCATAAATAAGAACTCTTACTTTTTTATTTAAAAATTACCTTTTTATGAAATATTACACCTCCCTTTTAGTAATCTAATCTATAACTGTAAGCGTCGTTCACTTTTTAAAGAAATATATTGACGATGAAAGTAGAAAAAATATTTAGTACGTGCAAATACCTACTAAAGACAAAATAAAACCGGCCAAGTGCGAGTTGGACTCGCCCATGAAGGGTTTCGTAGCAGCAAGTAACATAATATAAAAGTTCATATAGTACGTTGTAACTTTGATTGATGTTTTAACACGTTCGCAGTGGTAGTGATTTTTCTTACCGAAAATTGCGGTTCAAACTAATTTTCGTTGGTAGTTTTTATTGCAATGTACATCATATATTTTTTTTAGATTTATCACTCTCTTAGTTTAGAAGTTAGAGGGGGGGGGGACACTCATTTTTCCACTTTGGAAGTCCCTCTTGCGCAAACTATTCACTTTAGAAAAAAATGATGTTAGAAACCTCAACAGTATTTTGGAAGACCTATCTATAGATACCCCACACGTATGGATTTGAAGAAAAAAAAATTTTGAGTTTCAGTTCTGAGTATGGGGACCCCCAAAATTTACTGCTTTTTTTCTAGTGTTATATAAGAATCTTAATGCGGTTCACAGAATACATCTAGTTACCAAGTTTCAATAGCATAGGCCGTATAGTTTCGGAGAAAAGCGGCTGTGACACACGGACGGACAGACAGACGGACAGACAGACAGACATGACGAATCTATAAGGGTTCCGTTTTTGCCATTTGGCTACGAAACCCTAAAAATTGTCTTTTTTCTTGCGGGTTCATGGAAGTAGGAGTAGGAAGGGTATTTACTTTCTAGATGATGCGTTAATAATAAGAAGGCATATTATTTCCATCGTTTATCTATTGATATCAACTAGTTACGTTAAACCAACCAAAGTTAATACAGGCAAGTGGCAACCCGGTTCATTCATGGCGACACTTGGGTGCCACGCATTATTTTGATATTGTGATTTTGCTTTATCACATGGTGATCACCAATTCATTTAATTTGTATGGTGTAAACTTAGATCATCTAACCACAGGATGCGCCTTACTTAAGCATTGTTTTCTGCCATTGCACATGACCATTTGGTCTTTTGGCTTTATGAAAAGCCTGTACATCAGTACATCATTTTATATGATTAAACTAGTACATTACATTGTAGTTGACTGTACAATAACAATTAACACACAACAGCCATTACGCGTTTGTCGATTAATACATTTTTAAATGCAACGAAATTTTATATGTCTTTGTGTTTCCCCCTTCACTTGTATGAAAACTGGCAGAATATTTTTGTATGCGGTGGTTCGCAAAGGCTAGTCCCGTGTTATATGGTCTAAGGGTGTAAAGGACAAAAATTTGTCTTCATTATTATATTCAAGTCAACTAACGTAGGTACCTATTTAAAATAAATTACACAATGAATCTGGCTTATTCAATATGACTCCTAAGATCCAATATCTTAGGGATCTTCGGACAAAAGACCCTACATTAGGAGGAAGGGTATAACGGCATCCCGTTCTTTGAGCAACTCGCCTGGGGCAGTACCTCAGCCCTGCAGAAGACCGCGGTAATAGTAACCTGGCTCTGTGCTGGGTTATGTTCTCCGTCGGTGAGCAGGGTTCCAGAGCTCAATGGGCTGTACGGGACCAGAACCTGGGGATTACTTAATCTCCGCCCCAGGAGGCTGATCTGAGGCAGCAGCCTGTGAAAAGTCCCTGTGGTCGTGCCGGAGGAGGATATCGGAGTGGAAGCGACCATTGCATCAGGGGGGGACCACGGGCCCTTCCGTACGCCGTGCCTATACACCGCACTACCTGTACCTGCCTTTGGAAAACATGAGTCTCGCTTAGTCTCTTGCGCCACCGGTACTTAGGCACCCCCTACCTTCTTATATCCCCTTCTATTTAACAAAATCATGGCAAGGAAAAAAAAGGTATCCACAGCGCCTTCGTCGTCATTTGTTTTGTCGATTTTCATTTGTTTTGTAGATCTTCATTTGTTTTGTCGATCTTTATTTGTTTTGTCGATCTTCATTTGTTTTGCTGATCTTCATTAAAATTTGTTTTGCCATATAGACATGTGGGTATATTGATAAAGTAGACATTATGGACATTATTTATTTTATACAGTCACAGGTGGGTGGTTAGGAACTTTTATTCCTAACTGACCAACCAGGTGCACAAGGTGGGTGGTTAGGAACTTTTATTCCTAACTGACCAACCAGGTGGATAACTCAGGTGGTCGGTTGGGAACGGGGGGGAATCAAAATAGGGACCTGTCAACGTTATGGGCGCGCGGCAACAATTGTGAGCGAGACCGTAGAGGTAGTGATTGTGCGGGACTTCAATCACCACGCTGACTGGTTAGGTTCTCGGAAAACTGACGTTGCGGGGAGAACTGCTCACGAACACTGGTCGTCGCACACGAGGATACCAGACCGGGAGAACGAGAAGAGTTCGTTGCTGGACCATATGCTGACTACGCGCCTATACTACGCGGATATACTGTCTCAGCGGATGCGCCCTTTGGCTCATCGAATCACGGTGTCATTTGGGCGCGAGTGCTACGAGTGCCACAATTTTTTGAATTTGAATTTTCTGGGATACCATCATCAAATCCTGGTTTCCTTGTAATGGGACCAAACGGCGAGTAACAACATTCAAACGAAAAAAAAATCGAAATCGGTCCACCCATTTAAAAGTTATGAGGTAACAAACAAAAAAAATCCGTCGATTTGAAAACCTCCTCCTTTTTTTTGAAGTCGGTTAAAAATGAATGCAAGCAACGTTCGACTGTATCAACTTGCCGATAGTCTTTTGTTTTATTGATCTTTTAAAGATCGGTCTTCACTTGTTTTGTCGATCTTCATTTGTTTTGTCGATCTTCATTTGTTTTGTCGATCTTCATTTGTTATGTCGATCTTCATTTGTTTTGTCGATCTTCATTTGTTTTGTCATTCTTCATTTATTTTGTCGATCTTCATTTGTTTGTTTTATTGATCTTCATTTGTTTTAATGATCTTCATTTGTTTTCTCGATCTTCATTTGTTTTCTCGATCTTCATTTATTTTCTAGATCTTCATTTGTTTTACCGTTCTTCATATTTTTGCCGATCTTCCTATGTTTAACCAGTTTTCATATGATTCACCGATTTCTAATTTGTTTTACTGATCTTCGTTTTTCATTGCAAAATTTCCCGTGACACGTGGTTACTAAAATTTGTTCAGTTAAGAAAGAAAACTAGATGATTTTTTTAAAGTTGTGTAGTTGGTAACAACTTTTAATAATTAAAATATTCCTATCGAACCAACTAGCAAGTTGTTCAGTTGAGAAGAAAATAGTTGTTCCGTTTTATTCCTATCGGACCAACTAAAAAAGTTGTACCGTTGGGAATAAAAATAGTTGATCCGTTTGAGTTGATCCGTTTAGTTGGTCGGAATGGAAAGACAGAAGTCGTCTGGTCCACTTCTTAGGTTACAGGAGACCATTCAGCGAAGTAGGTACCTCTCCTAGCACCGAAAACTAAGAAGCACAGCTCAGACCTGAGTCAGGTTCACACATTAACACAGATAAGGTAGCCACTAAGGATACAGTTGTTTCTGGATACCCAATAATCAGTATGGTAATGAGATATAAAAAGGTGGGATAAACAGGATGGATAGCAAAAATTCGAGTTTCAAGACATTTTTTTATTCTACACAGATTTTTTGCCGCGTGTGGCAACGGCAAAGAGTACAAAATGTTACCATCCTTTTCATCACGAGGGTGTCGTAAGAGGCGACTAAGGGAACACATTCGCAAAACGATCCATTGCGTAGAGAAGGAAAACAATAAATGAAATCGGGTTCATACTTATAGAAAACATACTTATTGCATAAAAGTATTTCGCGAAATACTTTTTACTTACATACACCGACGTTTCGGACACTTTCAGCGCCCGTGGTCACGGTTGGGCTGATTGTATGTATATAAATGTCTGTTGTTGTATGATTGTGTATGTATCTTTTGGGTTGTATGTACCTAAGTAAAAAGTATTTCGCGTGAAGTCTCGAATCCTATAAGTAAACTCAAACTCAAACTCAAACTTAAAAAAACATTTATTTCGCATAATCCTAATACATAGGCACTTGCGACACGTCAATGAATACAATGCAAATAGTACCACAACGCGGCCCGCTTGAGAAGAACTAAACAGAACAGTACGAGTGTTAAAAATCCGTGATAGATTAAAATAGTAGATTGTATAACAAGGGACGATTTTAGAATAGAATCCCGAGCTTAGCGAGGGATTCTAACGTAGAATCCTGAGCGCAGTGAGGGATTCAAAGTACACCGCCCGAGGGAAAAATAATATGCTCTCGAGTAATAAACTCTACTTTTCATTCCCTTTCTATGAGAAAAAATAAGTTTTGTTCGACGTAGTTACCTTCTATAGTTATTGTTCCAGGAGTGGATTGTCACTTTCATAACTTGACGTACGACAAACTTATTATATTTGCAGAATACAATAAAATATGTTTACTGATTACAATACTTAATGTTCTTGTAATTGATTACAAGAACATTAATAATGACGAACGCGAACAGATAAATGGCGCTCTTTAGTTTTTTTTTAGTTGGCTTAGGACACCGCGATGTGCAGCCAACACTTACCAGCCAGTAAGTTCAATTTCTATGAAATTTTGAAGTTCCAAATTCAAATCACTTTGCCGCCCGCTAAAAAGCTCTTAACAGAAAAGAGCTATTTTGCGCCCCGTTATCGTGGTGCAAAGTGATTCTTTTCGAATAGAAGGAATGAAAATAACATTATGAAACCGGGTTGTCAGTAAAATGACAATAGTTAAGCCAAGTAGAACTGCAGGTGGTCACAATCTGCGCCTGTCCATTTCAAAACGGCAATAGAATTACCACCTATTACGTGCGATATATGGGTAATTATAAAGTGAAATGTGGGTATATAGACTACTTATGCCTATATATACATAATATAAACTCAACTGCCTAAGGCCGGGAGTTCCAGGTAAGCCCTTGAAATAGAGAGACTGAAATAATGTTGGTTAACGACTAAACGATCTTCCCACCATTACTTACAACGGTAAATATCCTGTTCACTGTAAAACTAATAAGTGCCCATAAAAATTTACCAATTTTCTTAATTAATTTTACCCAGAAACATTTCTTGTAGCTTCTCAGAACAGAATAGCGCTGATTGAATAACTTTGAAACAAAATATTATTTTGTTTTTATTTACTTAACAGAACATAAATAAACGCTACACAAATTTTCATGATGAAAATGTTTCATTACTAACTACTTACCTACTTACTTGTATTTCTAATAGAGAAGTAAAAGATTTTCTTTACAAATTTCAATATCAAACGAAATAAATGTTAGCTTTTCTTTTGAAACTGAATGTAATAGTTTGCTAAGAATCCCTGCTCTTATGAATTTCAATGTGCCGTAAAACATCCTTTTCATTGCATTAAAACTCCGTATTTTCAAAGCAATAGATACCAAAATACATGTTCCTAAATGAATACCTGCTTGACTAGTTTCTTATGTGCGATATTTTTATGAATAAACTAGCTGACTCCGCAACTTCGTTTCCGTCACATAAGGTGTATTTAAGGAAAGGCATTTCTTCATCAGAATCATCAAGCAGCGTGTGAAACTGCCCTGTTTGTTTTATCATAAAAGAGCTTAAAGATTAAGTCTATTCTAAAACAATTCAGTCCACGCCTTCGAATACACGCCAGTTTAGATTTACCTTTAAAGTGATATAAAATTTATTTATGAACCGATTGACGTGAAATAAACACTAACCCCCTTATTCATAATCGTTTATTAAACCTATTTTAGTTAAAACACACTTTAAGTCTATTGCTGTCTCTAACCAATGACAGAGTATGGTTAGAGACAGCAATAGACTTAATTTGTGTGGGTAGGCAACACATAAACATTAAAAATATTGAGCTCTTAGTTATAAATACTTTAATAATAGTTAAATAATAAAATTATAAACAGTTTAATTTATGCATTAATTTGTTGCCAAGCTCACCTCCACTCGCCACATAATTTAATTTTCAATTATTCTACATTACTGCAAGAGTTACATACTTGATCTTAAAATGGACAGCAGATTTGAGGAAAATCTCGAGAAATTGGAAATTTTGTTTACAAGCGGTCTTCGTAATCATGAAGAGAAATTGCAGAAGGCACTGGACACCACAGGCCCCGTACATTCCGACGTCGTGGCCCTCTCCAAGGACTTTAATGAGTTCAAATGCTTTGTGATGGACTCTCTAGGGCACTTGAAGACTCAAGCTCAGCTTTTCTCACAGGGTTTGGATCGCATAGAAACATCAATGCGCAGAAAGGTTCTCCTGCTTCATGGTGTCCCCGAAGGACCGGGTGAGAAATTACATGGTACTATTCGGGACATATTAACCAACAAAATGCAGTTGCCTGATGTGAATTTGAATACTGTTGAACTTTGTCATCGCCTTGGGTCCAGACAAGATAAAGCACGCCCCATTGTCATAAGGTTCCGTGACATGGAGCATCGTCACCTGGTATGGGATCACAAGACGTCCTTGAAGGGAACTGGATACACCTTTTCTGAGTTTCTCACTAGAGTAAGGCACCGGGTTTTTACAGCAGCGCGCAAGCATTTTCTGATGAAGAACGTCTGGACTACTGGAGGGATCATAAACATTATGACTCCAGACAAAAAACGGCATAAAATCGAATCTGCGTCGGAATTGGCGGCTTTGGTCACAAAATTCCCTGCTTGTGCCGGCAGTGACGTCTCCAGGAATGTTAGAATTGCCCCTGCTGCTGCGTCATCGAGTGGACCGAATGCGCCTTCTAGCTCCAATCCTGATACAAGGTCCACAAGGAGCCGTCGTCGATAGCCAGCACGAAGAATTATTACTGTTCACACTGTTTAAAAGACTGACTTGTTATGGTCACTATATTTAGCCGTATAGTTGTACATCTTTAAGTAGTCGGTATGTTTTTTTAATTATTTTTAGTTCCATTGTTTGCAAAAGTTATAATTTAATTGTTTTTATAAGCCGGTAACTTGTAAAAATTCTTGTTTGGATTACACACTTCACCTTGACAGCTATTTGACAACTTGTCACTGTCATGCTAACATTTTTTTTTTTTTAATATTTATTTAACGGCCTCTGGCCTCAGCCTTTTAGCCAATCTTAATTTTCTTCTCTTCATGTTCTAATTTCCATTTTTTTTTTTTTAACTTCTAAATTCATGTCCTAGTAGTATTCTTTTATTCTCATATTCTTCAGTTTTTATGTTTTCTTTTCTTATTTTTCTTAATACCTTCATGTTCTCTGTTGTCTTATATTGTCTTCAGTGTATTGATAATATATTGGTAAATATCGAAATATGTGTTTGGATGCTTCAGGATAGATGGCAAGTGGCGAGGAATATTGTCGGAGTTTTTGAATACTTTAGTTAAGCCATCTATCAGAATAAGTCTGTGTATGGTAAAGGCAGGGCATTCCAAAATAAGATGTTGAAGATCAGCTACTTTGGCCTGGCAATATTCACAGGCTCCAGTTCTGTGCAAACTAATTCGTTTTAAGTGTGATGGATATAAGCCATGCCCAAATCTAATCCTATTCATAGTTGTTATGAATTTTCTAGTAGGGTCTTTCAACTTCGAATGCCACGATGTATTGGGTATTGTCGGTTGTAATTCTGCATACCATTTTCCTTTTGTTTTCAGTGTGTGATTCCAATTGACGCGCCATCGGCGGTACATTCTTTCCTTTATGAGCAGGTTGAAGTCCGTCAGCGGAACAATGTTATCGCCGATAATTGTGCTCTCACTTTCCCTCAACATTTTGTCCACAACTTCATTGCCAGTAATGCCAGAATGAGACGGTACCCACATGAATTCAATATTTTTGTGAGGTTCTTCAAATAACTTATTTCGAATTGAGTCTATTACAAAATTGTTTTTATAGCTGATTTTCATATTTTCCAAAGCTGTAGTTACACTTAGAGAGTCCGTAATAATCATGAAATTTTGTGAATCTTCAATTTTTGCTATGTGAATAATAGCCATATAAATTGCATAAGCTTCTGCAGTAAATATGGATGAGTTCTTATCCAATGTATAGGACTTGCCTAAACCTGTTTTAGAGTCATAGTAGGCAGATTTTGTGCACTTTTCCGTTTTAGAACCATCGGTATATATTCTTCTGTAATTGGGCTTTTCAGTATGAACATAATGTAAGTATTCGGTGTTATTGAATACTTTGTGTTTTATAATATTTGGTGTAGTAGTCTGGATTTCAATTGTCCCGAGATTCCATTTATCTGATACATGTATTTTGGACGTTTCCATTTGAAGCTCTGTATTGCCTTGCAAAATTAAATTATTCTTATATCTTAACATAAATGTACTGTTACTAAAAAGTTTTAAGTAAAATTTATCGGCCATATATGAAGTTCGTACATTAAAAGGAGCAATACCTGCTTCTATTTCTAAAGAATTTATGGGAGTTGAACACATTGCACCAGTTATACAACGCAAACCTATATTTTGTACAACTTCTACTTTTCGAAGCAAGGTGTTGTTAATGCATGGACCATAAACTATTATTCCATAGTCATAATGACTTCTCACTATTGCTTTAAATAAAATGTTCATTATTTTTGGGTCCATACCCCAACTAACACCCGCTAAGTGTCGCATAATATTTACACTTCTGTGCATCTTACTTACTACTTTATTTACATGGCTCGAGAAAGTAATTTTACGATCAAAGATTATACCTAGAAATTTTTTTTCATGATTAACATTTATATTTACATTATTTACATACTTTATATATACACGTTCATTTTGATCAATCCTATTTGTGAAAATCATGACTGAACTTTTATGCGGATTGATAGCCAATTTTAGGGTATCGCCATAATACGCATGTAGTTCCTTTAATGCCTGGTTTAAATAATCCTGTGCAAGTAGAAGATTCCTATTTTCACAGTACAATACAATGTCATCCGCATATTGTAAAACTCTAATGTTGTTCAAATTTACATATTTGGCTATTTCTGCGGTATATAGTAAATAAACAAGTGGGGATAAGGTTGCTCCCTGCATAACGCCTCGGAATGCCACCTGAGGTCCATGCAGAGTATTATTATAACGAACAAAAATAGTTCGACCATAAAAAAAGTTAAATATCCATTTCGACATTTTTCCTGGAATGTTGTAATTATGAAAAATTTTCACTAATTCAGTTAAATCAATGTTATCAAACGCTCCTTCTACATCTAAAAATACAGTGACAAGATATGAGTTGTTCAATAAAGCATGTTTGACATCACTTGTAAAATTTAGCAGACTATCTACAGCACTTTTCCCTTTCCGAAATCCGTATTGATAAAAAGGTAAAAGTCCTCTAGATTCAGCGTATAGTTCAAGTCTATTTTTTATCATATTTTCAAAAATCTTGCCCATACACGAAGATAAAGATATTGGCCTATAAGAATTAGCGTTATTTGGTTCTTTATCAGGTTTTAAAATAGGTACCACTACGACAGTTTTCCATGACTCTGGAATTAGATCTTGTTCCCATAAATCGTTATAAATATTAAGTAGTGCTATTTTACAGTTTATGTGCAGGTTTTTAATTAAGATGTAAGGAATGTCATCAATACCGGGGCTTGTGTCTTTTCTAGAATTTAGTGATAAGTGAAACTCGTTAAGCGTGAAAGGTGTAATAAGATGGCCATTAACACCATTTTCGTTGAAATATGGTTGAATATTTTCTACCTGATCGGATTCTATATTGAAAGCAATTTTATCTAAAAATTCATTAACCCAACTGTTATCGTTATATTCCTCTTTCTTTGGATTAAGTCGATTAAATTTTTTAATAAAATTCCATATCTTTCCAATATAGGTTGACCTATCAAAGCTAGAACATAAATCAAACCAACTTTTTCTTTTTTGTTCCTTAAGTATTAACTTTTTACTTGCATCTATTTTTTTATATACAATGTAATTTTCTAATGATGGATATGACTTGTAAACATGCAATGCTAGCTTACTGCTATTAACAGCTTTGGTGCATGTCTCGTTCCACCACGGAACAGGGACACGAGATTTACTAGTACGGTCTCTGGGTTTACTTACGGGTACAAATTCTACTTTTAAGTTATTTACATATTTACAAAATAAGTTATAAGACCTTAAGGGATCAACTTTACTATTTAGGTCGTCACAAAAATGGCTTGATTTCTCTGTATAGAATTTCCAATTTACTTTTTTATAAAGAAATTTAAAAGGTTGTTCGACATAGTCATATATCTGAGGAGATAAATGCATACGTACCATAGTAGGGTAATGGTAACTACCTAAAGGATCATCTGACAGAACATACCAATCGCATAATGCTGCGAGAATGGGTGAAACCAGAGAAACATCAATGGCCGAAGGTAACTGATCGGGGCGATTAACAGTGGTCATAGATCCTGTATTTAAAATACATAAATTTAGCTCATCTATCATATCATAAATCTGTTTACCTCTAGGTTTATCACTATGACACCCAAAAGCTGTGTGGTGGGCATTTAAGTCTCCCATCAATAAAATAGGTGCGTTTAAGGAACTAATTACATTTCTTAAGAAGGCTACAGGAAAACGACCTTTTCTGGGTGGACAATAACAACCAAGTATATTTATAGATCCATATTTCATTTCAATCCTAACAGCTATTGTCTGTACTTTGTCATTGGATCTCGTAGGAACCAAGATACATTTAATATTCTGTTTGTATAAAATAGCAACACCACCGTGACCGACGTTGACGTTGTCATCCCACCGAAATAATTTATACCCTCTAATTCGAATGCTGTCGGATGTTTTCAAGAAAGTTTCGTTCAAAATTAATACATCTATTTCATTTTTATGTAATAAGTCAATTACAAGGGAAAGCTTAGGTTTTAGACTCTGGATGTTGTGCTGAACTATCTTTAAAAATTCTGGTGAAGAATGAACTGCAGTATTCATGATAGGTAGTAGCACTTAGGAATTAATATTTTTAAGAAATAATTCCTTTATTGTTGAAGAATTAACAGGTAATTTATCAGTGTTCTTACAAAGTGAGGTCAGTGTCTTAACAAATGCAGATAGAATGGAAGAATTATTAATAATCTCTGTAATTAAATCTTTGTCTTTCTTTACATTTACATTCGAATTAATAATAGGTTGATGTACAACCTGTGAAAAGGATTTACTATTACCTAACCTAGGGAAATTATTACTAGCTATGATATTTTTATTTAAAATTCTGTCCTTATTTTCTATAATCTTTTGTGCCTTTACAGGACAATCTCGAGAAACTGCAATGTGGTTGCCCTTACAATTGACACAACAAGGACTGTCTGTATGTGTACAGTCTCTAAAATGATGGCTTCCTGAACAAATGGAGCATACCACCTCTCGTTTACAAAATTTAATAGTGTGTCCAAATCCCATACATTTAAAACACTGAGTAACAGGCCGTATATATACATTAACTCTGAACTTATATAACTCATAACTTACATACTCAGGCAAGGAGCTTCCTGCAAATGTGATGGAAACAGTCTGTAATGGAACAATACCGGTATCTGTTTTCTTAGTGAAACGTCTTACACAAAGTATTTCCTGTTGAGAAGACAAAGTATCATACAAATGTTTGGTGCTTAGATTGGTTGGCACAAACCTTATCACTCCGATGCATTCTGATGTAGCAGCTGGTATGAAAGCCTTCAAGTCATGGTTCTTAAGGAAAGTTGAATCACGGATAAGTGCATTAGCATTTTGGGCATTGTTAAATATTACTGCATATTTGGTTGCATTTACTCTTTTCAACTCTTTAACTCCTTTTACGAATCTTCTAAATAAATTATTTAAATAAATTGGATTTTTATTACCGAATTTAATGTCCTCTTTGGTACTCTCTAAGTATACAGCAAAAGTTGTACAAGTAGAGTTTTCTGGGTAGCGTCTGGTGACATCAAGATCATCATCTGAATTATTACTGCTGGCATCTGAAATAACACTAGAGTCTTTTTTCCTCTTGGATGGAAGAGGTTTACTAGCCGCTTTATGGGCTCCGCCACTTTCGGAACCCATTTCCTTATATGACAAACTATTCAAAAACTATATTTACAGTGACTTGAAACTATTTAAAACTTAAAATTAATTATTTTTACAAAGTCGAGAAAAATTGCGCGCGCTCTATTCAAATTCCCGCCAAAGAATCCTGTCATGCTAACAGTTGCGTTTAGTTACGCCCGAGCGTGATAATATGTATAAATTGTTGCTGTTCCTTATTTTGACACCTTGCCTGTTACTATTTTTATTTTCTTTCATCTTTTGTAATTCTTATGAAATCTCTCGGTATGTTTGCGGGTGGGTGAGTTTGGTATTTAGTTTCATAGATCATTATTTTATAAAACAATTATATAGGTATTTATTTTTAATTATTTAGGTATCTATGATACTTATATTTATTTATAAACATATTTATTGATTTATGTTATGGGTTTTTTATTATTCTGAATCAAGTAATGACTCTTTTCATTCGATTAGTTCTTCAGAGTCGAGTTTTCTTAGTGTTGGCAACGTTAATTCTGCATCTCTTACTTTGCATGATCAGCTTTCTTCTATCTATTCCAACTATGTTTAAAATTTCAACGTAGTTCACATCAATGCTCTGAGTATTCCATTCCATCACCCTGATCTTCTGGCATCCTTTAGCAGTGACCGTCTTGATGCAGTATTGGTCTCCGAATCATTCCTTAAACCGTCTCATCCGCCGCTGCTTTTTAGAATTCCTGGCTTTGTCCTGGTACGCAATGACAGGACTGACAAGGGTCGAGGAGGAGTGGCTATTTATCTGCGTGAGGATATTCCTTTTAAAATTTTAAGTGCTTCCTTTTCGATTTATACTCATTCAGCGGAGCACCTCTTTTTGGAAATTACAGTACAGCATAGCAAAATGTTGTTGGGAGTTTTTTATAGTCCTGACCTTCACATTAACTACTTTGACTCACTAGACACCTTGCTTCACGATCTGCGCCCCTCTTACAGCCGCGTTGTCATAATGGGTGATTTCAATACTTGTTTGATCAAAAATGATAAACGTACCCACTCCTTGCAATCTCTTGTATCCTCAATTAATCTGCATATCTTACCCTTATCTGCTACGCATCATTCCCCTAACTTTCCTCCTTCTCTTCTCGACTTAATTATAGTTTCCTCCCCTGATCTTGTTGCCACTCATGGTCAACTACCTGCCTGTTTTTCGCACCACGACCTAATCTATCTATCTATGTCTATTCGCCCCCCTAAGCGTAAACCTCAATTCTCTGTAATTCGCAACTTCAAAGGCATCCCTTTGGAGGCATTGAGGCGAGATGCAGAAGTAATTGATTGGTCATCTGTCGTTGCTGGTGAGACCATTGACGAAAAAGTTCTGCACTTTAACAATATTGTAACTGCGCTTTACGATCGACATGCACCTAAGCGCCGTTGTAATTTGAAACATATTCCTGCACCCTGGATTACTCCTGTCATCAAGGACGCTATGGCTAGGAGAGATAGGGCAAATCGAAAGTACAGGCGTAGTCCAACAGATTTGAATTTCGATAGATTTAAATACTGGCGTAATCGGTGCAATCGTCTGTGTCAGGATGCTAAACGTCGCCACTTTCATCAATCTCTTGATACACGTAACTCCTCCGATATATGGAAATTTCTCAAAGCTAATGGTATCGGCAAGTCTACCCCTATCAATTGTCACGACATTAACTTGAGTGACCTCAACAAGTATTTCTCGCTTCCTCCTTTATCACTTGATCCGTTTGTTAAATCTCGCACTCTGCTAGATCTCTCTCGCTCTCCTCTTCCACAGTGTCCTGAATTCAACTTCATTGCAGTTGATGAGCATGAAGTCAAAAAATCACTCTTGTCGATTACTTCTTCTGCTGTTGGTGACGATCAGTTATGCTCAAGAATGTTTACTCCTATACTTCCCAGTGTGATTCCCATCCTCACACATATATACAACTTCTCGTTGAACTCAGGTTGCTTTCCTAGTGCTTGGAAACAAGCACTTATAATTCCTTTACCCAAAACTACGAATCCCACACTCATGTCCGAATTTCGCCCTATATCCATTCTTCCTTTTCTCTCTAAAGTTCTTGAGCATTTAGTACATCGACAACTATCTAGTTACCTAACGCAAAATAATCTTCTGAATCCCTTGCAGTCTGGCTTTCGGCCAGGTCACAGTACTGTCTCGGCTCTCCTGAAGGTGACTGATGATATTCGTCTGGCCATGGAGAATAAATTTCTCACTGTCTTAGGGCTGCTAGAATTTAGTAGTGCGTTCAACTCCGTGGATCTAGATGTCCTTCTCGGTATACTAAAATCAATAAACCTCTCGCCGGAGACTGTGGCCTGGTTTGACTCATATCTTCGGGGGCGCTCGCAGTGTGTGCGCCTTAACGATTCGTTGTCGGAATGGCGTAGTCTCACTGCTGGCGTGCCTCAGGGTGGCGTGCTTTCTCCTTTACTTTTTTCAATTTTCATCAACTCTGTTGTTCGAGTTATTTCCTCCAACTTCCATCTTTACGCAGACGATTTGCAGCTATATCGACATTTTGCATTGAATGAATGTAGAAGCGCCATTGTCAATATGAATCGAGATTTAAGTGCTATTAGTGAGTGGGCTAGAACTTTTGGCCTACAAATAAATCCTAAAAAGTCTCAGGCAATGATTATTGGTAGTTGGCAAATGCGATCCGGAATAGACATCTCTATGCTACCGCCTCTCCTGCTTGATGCAGTCCCTATATCATATACCGATACAGCCAAAAATCTTGGCATTATCTTTGATTCAAATTTGTCCTGGAAAGCTCATGTTGGGGAGGTCAGCAAAAAGGTTTGTTATACTTTCCACACCCTGAAATGTCTACAGCCGTATTTGCCTGTGGATGTTAAGATCACGCTAGCTCAAACCTTAATCCAACCCATTATTGACTATGCGGATACTTGCTATTTGGGTGCTACTGAGGAGCTTTTAAATAAACTTGAGAGACTGCAAAATGTATGTATTCGATTTATTTTCAATCTTCGCAAGTACGATCATGTCTCAGAATTTCGCAAGAAACTCAGGTGGCTCCCAATCCGACTTCGTAGGAATACTCGAATATTGTGTGTGCTATTTAATATCCTTCATAATCGCTTATATCCATCCTACCTAAGGGAGCGTTTTTCTTATAGGTATGCTCCAGATACTCTGTGTCGGACACATCTAAAACATCTCCTTACTATGCCTTCCCACAAAACTAATTTCTACTCTTACTCCTTCACTGTTCATGCGGTAAGATTGTGGAACTCTCTTCCACCAAAGATACAATCTTGCCAAACTATTTCGCTCTTCAAAAAGAAAGTAAAAGAACATTACTTTTCCTCTATACCATAACAATGTTTTATTTTCTCTTTTCTTAGTTATTTATAATCATTAAGTTTGTATGTAACTAATCTAATTACACTTAAATAATAGTGTATGTATGTACATAATATTTAATTATATGTATGTATTTAAGTATTTATGCTATTATCTTTATGTATGTTTATTAACCTGCACACACTTATTTACTTTATTCTACTTCACATCTCCTCTCTCAGGCCTACTGGAAGAGATTTCTGTAGAAATAAGTAGTGCCTTGTACAATGTTCCTTGTTATTGTTGTAGTTTCCCGTTTGTGTGTACAAAATTTATAAATAAATAAAAAAAATAAAAGACTTAAAATGTGTTTTAACTAAAATAGGTTTAATAAACGATTATGAATATGGGGGTATATGATAAGTGAAGCAAACCTTAACACAATAAAGAAAACCGCATTGCAATCTGTTAAGCGGTTACTGAGGTTAGCGTGCACAAACCTACAAACAAACAGATATACAGACAAGAATTCTAAAAATTCTAAAAATCATTGTTTTGTTATGGGTTCTATTTATCTTCCATGTACAGACAGCGACCTGTTACGATTTTATTATATGTATTATTGATGACGTACCTATTTACAACCAACCAATCATCGAAGGGGTAGGCAGACGCATACGAGTACTACACGCCTTGTTTAAAACAAATAGCTTAATTATTAAGAACGAAAAAATCAATATTTATTGTTAAAAATTACAGAGAAACATAATTATTACATATCTATATTTACATTATTACTATCTAAACTAAACCTAAATAAGGCCCCCGTGGCATTGTGCCCAAAAGACTAGCAGCATTCCCCCTTTGAATAGCAATACCTATTCGTTGAGCGAGAAAACTGCCAGCCCTTGGGTCACCAGTTGACTCCACAAGGCGCTTTTTCAAATTCTTGAAAAATTTTTGCGCATTGGGACCCCATGGACCTAGGGTCTCGACACCGACTGGACAAAAACGATACGATGAGTCGAGACCCTTATATTTATTAATTTTAATATTTTCAGCCGCTTCCGCTGCGGCACTGGCTTTTAATTTTGTTTTAGGAAGATGGGACGGGGCTAGAGTGTCAACACAAGTTGCATCCCACACCAGGACCCGACCCATCTCCCACGGTATCAAAGTTATACCATCCGGTCTCTTGCCATCGTCCCTGAAAACGCCGTTTGGCTCTAAGAGCGCAGGCACATTGGCGGTGGCAAGAGCACGGCGGATGATGTCATTCAGCGCAGCGTGGCGTGAGAAGCGGCCTGCGCTCTTTAAACATGAAAGACCATGATGCCCCAAAGTGTCAACGTTAAAACCGCAGGGGCAACGATGTGGAGCGCAAAGCGTGACGCCAAGTCTCAAACCAACTGAAATTCTTAGGATGTCCGGTTCCAAAAAAGTTCCGGTGTTGGCTATAGGGAAAGCTTTCAACCAATCACCGGATTCCTTTCTACTGAGCGCTAATAATCTGGCCCGATCCGGGCCTAGACTAGCATTTAAAAAGGAGTCAAAGGTACTCCGTTGTAAATTTGGATGGGTGGGTAAATTTTGACCCGGACAAGCCATTAGCCAAGCATTCTTGGCATCTGTAAGGCCAGTCGTCTCATAGTCTGTAAGACAATTCGTCAGAATTTTACCTACGAGACTCGACGTGGCATGTACAGATGACAAAAAGGCTGGCAAAGCCACACTAGAAATTTTGCGGATCCCTAGCCCACTATATTTAATGGGAAGAGATGCCTGGGACCAAGATTGTTCGCTCAGTTGTATATTGATTGACGAAAAAATTGATTCTAGATATAATAGGTTCCATTTTCCAGTTTTTGCGGTCGCGTTGCCCCGTTAATTAAAGTCGCCCCATGGTACCAGTACTTTCTGGACTGATACAGCAAAATAAATTACGTTTGTTGTATGGGAGTCCACCTTAAGTGTTATGTTTATTTTCTGATTTTAGTATTTTTGTTGTTATAGCGGAAACAAAAATACATCATCTGTAAAAAAATCAACTGTCTAGCTATTACTTTCATGAGATACAACTTGGTGACAGATGGACAGACGGACAGACCGACAACGGAGTCTCAGTATTAGGGTCCCATTTTTACCCTTTGAGAACGGAACCCCAAAAAGTAAATTAAATCACAAAAAAATAAAATGGTCAAAGTATATAAATCAAAGTATATAAGTCAAAGTATATAAAGTCGCAAGTGCGGCCGCACATGGAGTATGCTGTCACCTCTGGGCACCTGAATGAAAAAACCTGGGCAGCTTCGTCCATTTGACTTGGTGAAAAAACGTGCTGTAAGAGTTGTCAACGATCCTATACTTACAGGTGGTGTGGAACCTCTTCGCGACAGGAGAGACTTTGCCTCCTTATGCGTGTTCTACCGCCTGTACAATGGTATGTGCTCTGAGGAATTGTTTGATATGATGCCCACGGCTACGCTCTATCACTGCACTGCTGGCTGGCACAGGGAGTTCATCCTCACACTCTGCGTCTAGAGCGTTCCAGCACGGTTAGATGTGATAGGCGTTTTCTTCCGCGCACGCTTAGATTGTGGAATGATCTCCCTGCCTCGGTTTTCCCAAACGCCTACAGTATGGGGTTCTTCAAAAGGGGTCTTAGAAGGTTTTTACAGGGTCGGGAGCGTGAGTGTGGCGCCTCTAGTGTTGCAAACGTTCATAGGCTGCGGTGACCACCGGTCCTTCTGGTGGGCCGTATGTTTGTCTGCCACCTTAGTGGTATAAAAAAATGTAATCAAAAACTGCGAGACATCATTCCTAATGAAAGTACTTATACGTGTAAAATTAGGACGGAACTCTTCGTGGGCAAGTCTTACTCGCTCTTTTCCAGGTTCTCTTTACTTAAATTGAAACAAAACACTTACTCGTGCTATCATCCTCATAAAGGCTTTGTTGAACAGCCCGGTTAAGTAGTGGCAGGTATTATGCTATCCATTACGTGACTTCATAGTGCTGAAAGGCATCCTTATTCTATGCAGATGTGACATGCATTGTTGTACCTACTACAGAGCTTTACAAAGATCGTAGGTTAATATGTTTTTGCTTTTTCCCTTGTATTACCTACCTATTAAAGTTTGCTGTATGCCTATGTACCTGTTAAGTATTCTTGGCTCGGAATAAAACACATTTTTCTTTATTTTTTTATTGGGTTAAGTAATTATTACAGTGATGCAGTGATTTAAAAAAAAAAGGATGAATTCATCATGAATATAATTTACTTTCATCGGCAGTGGTGAGCTGTATGAAAAGCGGTCAGACCGGTCATGGACGAGTGGCTGAAGCGGAGGTACAGGCTCTCTCCTACCGACTGTCACAGATACTTACGGCGCAGGGGAGCTTCGGTAAGTATCAGTGGCTAATACACCGAGAAACCACGGCCGAGTACCAGTACTGGGAGAAGACAAGTAAGAAGCGGGATGACACCCGAAAACCCCCCAAAACTAGGCGAGGCCGTAGTGGTAGCCGTAGGTCGGTTGGGAGTACTGGGATATCCTTCCAAGGGCTTACCCCGGGGTCCCAACCGTAGGCTGTTGGGCAGGATACGTGAGGATTTTTGGTCGGTAGGAGTCCGGCATAGCATGCATGAGGATTTTCCCTCACCCACAAGAAAAGAAGCTGTATAAAAAATATACTCTCGCAAAACAAAATCCTATTAAAGGTCATCCATCTTGTTGCACGCCACGAGCAAGCGGGATTACAATTCCTAGCAAAATGAATTAAATCCAATATCATAATGGACCTGTCTTTGATATTGATAGCACTCTTACTTTAGGCTCAGTATATATATATTTATTTAGGCAAAGGAAACACTAAGCCCTAGAAAGTAAGTCAGTTAGCGACGGCCGTAAAGCAGTCAAGAGCTTCGGCAGCTGTGCCTTGTTTAAAATAAATTTCTTTAGTGAAAACTGTTGAGAGACTTGAGATTTATTCTTTCATCAGGAGTAAGTAATGACATTGAATTCTAAATCGACAACTGAATTTTATTTCTAGTAATTTCTTTAAGTACCTAGATCCTCACTTTCACACTCCTTTATTTCTTGTGGAGTTATATTTATAGGCAGGCACGAATTGAGTTACGTTTTCGTCACAGTCAATAGAAACTGCCTTCGTTAGTAATTGGAACTTTGGACGTTTATCATCAGATTTTTGCAAAACATAAGTAAAATAATCTCAACTCGAACAAAAGGCTCATAGGAAGTTCAGAGGTAAAGTACTCCTTAGTCAAATTAATTAACTTTCTTTCCTTTTTATAGTAATTAATCGATGAGTTCAGTCAATTTTCGTTAACCCTGTACCAGCACACTTTGTTACCAAAGGAATTTTCGTCAAATCCAAGTTCATTAAAGAAAAATCAATGATGACGTCGTTACCAACTACTCAAGGTTGAGCTTAAAGATTTTTTACGTATTAATTCATATGAGGTGATTTTATTCTACTGTGTTGTTTTTACTATAGAGGAATGTTATGAAAAATCATCTAAACCAACAATAAGAAGAAAAACAGTTTTATGAGTTTGTTCTCATACTTTGTAGGCTTCTAATATAATATGTATACTCTAAGGCGGCATCCATCTTTGCAAATATGACATTCAAACCACAGCTCATTTGAATAAAAATAATTTTATCAAGATGACGCAGACACTTCTTAGACCATATAACACGGGACTAGCCTTTGCCAACCACCGCATACAAAAATATTCTGCCAGTTTTCATACAAGTGAAGGGGGAAACACAAAGACATATAAAATTTCATTGCATTTAAAAATGTAATAATCGACAAACGCGTAATGGCTGTTGTGTGTTAATTGTTATTTTACAGTCAACTACAATGTAATGTACTAGTTTAATCATATAAAATGATGTACTGATGTACAGGCTTTTCATAAAGTCAAAAGACCAAATGGTCATGTGCAATGGCAGAAAACAATGCTTAAGTAAGGCGCATCCTGTGGTTAGATGATCTAAGAGACACTTAGTTCATTCTTTGTGCCATTATTAAGCATTCAATTTTAATGTCCGCTAAGATCATTTTGTACAGTCTGGTCTTAACTATATTATTGGTGCTTAGTGTTGAAAAGCTGTTGAAGGCTGTGAAGATGGTGGCAAGGAGTGACTGAATGCAGAAGGCACAGGACCGTGTATTGAGGCGTAATTTGGGAGAAGCCTACGTTTAGCAGTGGACTGTTGATACGCTAATTTGATTGATTGATATGCACGCCAGTTGTTCATGATTCTACGTAATGAGAGGTTAGTCTTGACTCTGTTACGTTGTTCATTCTTTGTGCCATTAAGTCCTGAATCGACCATAGTCGGAGTAAGACTGCAGAATAACTTATACCTCTTCTAAAGTGACTTCCTATTTTACCAACAACTAATAGCCTAACGTAACTATAGTAACCCTACAGGAAAGAGTACTTCAGTATGGGACATGGGTTACCATAGTTACGTTGTGCTTGTTAGTTGAGAGACCGGATTATATGAATTTGAATGTTGCATATTCTGCCATATTTCGTCCATATTTTCTCTTAGCTTTTAGCCCCTCTCAATAAAATAGATTGCAGAGGGGCTTATGGCGAGGCTTGTGTCTCTAGTCTGTGACTCTGTTGCATTAAATTACGTCACTAGGTCATGTGGATCATCTGTTCAAAGAACAATGGCAGTTTCCCTTACTAGCAATTGTTTGACATAAAAGATGAGCGCACATAAGTGAAAAATATGTCAAACGTTTCAGTTTCGCTAGTAGATTCCATAAATGAATTCATTTTCCATCGAGAAAGCCGGAAAATAAAGATATTGTGTTTTGGTTGTTAGGTTATGTTGTCGTATAGTCCCGCCATACTTACCTATATATATGTTCAAACACTACAGTATTAAATAACCGACTGGAGTGTTTCCTGTGTTTCTCGATGGTCATTTTAGTAGGTACATACAGTAGTAGGGTATAGATTTGTTGTCAATATGATCGTGAGTCGTGTCTTGAAAGAAAAATAAAATCACTATTTTTTCATTTCTTTTATTTCACATAAATTACACTTCACATTCGGTGCAATATGTTCACACATATAATGCAATTGAACACATAAAATGCGCGTAGGCCTCGATTGTCTCCCACGATCTCCCATTATCGAAGAACAACAAATCCAATTCACAAATAAGCAGTCCAGTAGGGAATAGAACAAAGTCATTCAAAAGCTATATCAAGAGTCCTTTGGGCACGCACTAGTCACACGAGGAAATAATCGGAGTCCATAAAACAGTCCACAGTCAGAATTATTAAAGAAAATCAGAAAAACCGGCCAAGTGCGAGTTGGACTCGCATGAAGGGTTTCGTAGCAGCAAGTAACATAATATAAAAGTTCTTATAGTTCGTAGTAACTTAGATTGATCTTTTAACACTTTTGCAGTGGTAGTGATTATTCTAACCGAAAATTGCGGTTTATGACGTATTAAAAAAAACTACCAGCTCTTTCTCGTTCAAACCAATTTTCGTTGGTAGTTTTTATGGCAATGTACATCATATATTTTTTTTGATTTATCACTCTCTTAGTTTAGAAGTTAGAGGGGGGGCGGGGGGGACACTCATTTTTCCACTTTGGAAGTCCCTCTTGCGCAAACTATTCACTTTAGAAAAAAATGATGTTAGAAACCTCAACAGCATTTTGGAAGACCTATCTATAAATAGCCCACACGTATGGATTTGAAGAAAAAAAAAATTTTGAGTTTCAGTTCTGAGTATGGGAACCCCCAAAATTTACTGCTTTTTTTCTAGTGTTATATAAGAATCTTAATGCGGTTCACAGAATACATCTAGTTACCAAGTTTCAATAGCATAGGCAGTATAGTTTCGGAGAAAAGTGGCTGTGACACACGGACGGACAGACAGACGGACAGACAGACAGACAGACATGACGAATCTATAAGGGTTCTGTTTTTGCCATTTGGCTACGAAACCCTAAAAAGCACACAAAACAACACTTTCGACAAAAAGCGCGGAGTATTATTCTGTCAATTCTGTGATCTGTCAAGTCAAAGTGACAAGGTAGGAACGAACGGTTTGATTGGCTAGTTCACGCGCCTCATTGCTGTAAATAATCGATGAAAATCTTTTAAAATGTAGATTTAACGCCGGCTTTTATTGGAACATTTAGATACTAGTAAAATCATAAAATAAACAATTAATTAATTTGGCGTAACTAATATTTATGGGCGTTTTTAAATTAACAGACAATTTTTTGCCATTGTTCTTTGTTTGAAATAAAACAAAAATGACAACGTCAATCGGATTGAACTTTCACTTTCACAATAAACGTTAGAGGGGCAGTCGGGTGAGACCGTCTCACGGCTTCTTGTTTATGTTGCATATGATCCGGTCTCCAGTTATGACTGTTACACATAGCAGGTTTTTGGTAAAAGAACAACCCAGTCTAACCATGTAACATATTACAATAGTTTCTTGTAAGTAAAAGCAATAACTCTACTTCAAGAAGTAATTACATTAATAAAAGGACAAATTGAAGTTAAATGAAATGTAAAGTATTTAAGAAGAATGTGCGTCTTAAATAAAACTGAGATAATAATGGTGGCAATCAGTTAGATCCAGATACGTCTAGACATTTCTTGAATGTTTTTGAACAGACGTTATGATAAGTAGCACTGCAGCTTGCAGTCTATTGTGCAGCTTTAATATCGCAGTAGAACGAATTATATACATTTTTACGTACTCTTTCTGAAACGCCTTCATATTTAAGGTCTTTTGTTGATTTCGACGTCTCATCATTTGAATGAAAGTATTTACAATACTAGAGGACGTCACGCGGTTTCACCCGTGTAGTACCCGTTCTCGTGGAAACACGGGAATAAAATATAGCCTATGTTTTCCAGGAAGAGTGTAGCTTCCCAACAGTGAAAGAATTTTTCAAATCGGTATAGTAGTTTCGGAGCCTATTTGTGCAAACAAACAAACAATCAAATCTTTCCGCTTTATAATATTACTTATGCTTTATAGTACAGATTAGGGTTCCATACCCAAAGAATAAAAAGTGTCTGTCACCATGAACCTTGGATAGCCATATCTACAGCTGAAATTCATCATCTGTAAAACTTCAACTGTCTAGTGTTAAATAGGTACACTTCAGGAACAAAATAAAACTTGAAAATACAACTTTAAATTTACATTTATTTGAGCAGCGTTACAGCCTATCTAAGCGTTCAGAATAAAGAGAGAGCTCCCAATGATCTTACCGCCATTTTATACATTTGTCCCCAGAAGCTGCTAATTAGACAATACCATTTAATTACACAATATTATACAAAACTAACTTAGCAATTATGTATAATTATAACTAATAATTTTAGGACTCGATATAACACAAAACACAGTTATCATGTAAATGATACAATTAAATAGTTGTTGACTATGTTGGGGTAAGCGCCATCTATCATTGGTTGCATTCTGTAACACTAGCTCTAGTTGCGATATTCACAAATGATATATTTTGTTGCCACCGAAAATACGGAAAATATAATTAAGGAGGCTTCCAAACAAAAACATGATTTTCTTTGACATTTTTGGTAAGTTTTGTGCGGTGTCTGACTTTAGCCCCAAAGGGTAGTCAGAGGCATGATATGCGCCCACTTTTCATTGTTCGTATTTTGTCAAACGTGGTTGTAAGCTTATTGCCGTTTTGAAATGGGCAGGCGCAGGTTGTTATCTGGTATTCGAATTTTTAGGCTGCGTATAATAATTACAGCAGTCCACTGCTGTAGGCCTCTTCCAATTCACGCCACAGTACACGGTCCTGTGCCTTTCGCATCCAGTCCCAGCCTGCGACCTTTACCAGGTCGTCGGGCCATCTGGCGGGTGGACTGCTATAGGCTGAGTTGATTGATTGATTGATTGATATAATACTTCAATTTGGCTTAACAACTGTCATGGTATTGACATTCAAGAACCAAAGGATTGACGCGCCTTAAAAAGCACGAAATAATCATAATCAATATGACACAATGCGGTCACCCATCTGAGAACCAGCCATAGCGTAGATGCTTAACAAAATAAAAAATATAAGTCACATGAATTTCAACAGTTATGTCCACGCCTACCACCTACCATATAGCCCACCCATATACAGTCTCAAAAGGGTAGGTAGAGGCACACTAACGTCTACATTTTTCAAGTTATATTTTGTTACAAAAATGGTGAACGTATTGCCGCGATGAATTGAGAGGACGAGGTTGAAGTAATATTATAGATTCTATTCATCACAGAGTTAGGTGGAAAAGGTCCTTAATGAGTCCTCTGTAATCAAATCAGGCTAGGATTTAGCTCAACTTAATCAATAGTCGACTTATGTAAAAATACTAGCTGACTCTCGCAACTTCGTTCACGTCACATAAGCTGTATGAAAGAAGAGGTATTTCTTCATCAGACTAATAGGAGCGAGTGAAACTGCCCTGTTTAGATTTACCACTTACATTCAAAGGAACCCTTTAATTCGAGGTTTGGCGAAAGTTGGTATGTCTCCAAGTTCTTAACTGCAAAACCCTTATTACTGAATCTTGCGTGAAACAATGGTAAAGTACTCTCTTTTTGACATTAAAAAACAGCCCCGGATCTAGGGGGGGGGCAAGACGGGGCCCATGCCCCGGGCGGCACAGCCAGGGGGGCGGCAAATCAGAGGGCGACGAATTCAAACTTAGCAGACAAATGCCCAACTCATCAGTTAATAACCTTGACGATAGTAGATTACCTAACTTATAATAAACACTCCAACTTATTCAACTCTTTTCACAAGAAATAATTATGGTCAATTCAATTCTAAGATGCATGCATCACTTCTTTACAAACTTGCAGCATGTTGTGGAGGCGGCTAACGCAGGGGCGGCGGAAAATTGGTTGTGTTGTTTTTAAAATACTTATGTCTTGTTGCACCATACATCAACGGATAACGTTATAAAGTTTCTTTTAATTCTTTTCTTCTTGTCTCTTAAAAATGAAAAAAGCTGAGCGCTATTTTTACATACGATTAAATTGAGAATTAGGCACTATTGCGCTGACCGTCTCAATTGTGCCGCTGGATGGCCACTTACCTGCACGGGTGACGTATATCTACTAGTCCTCTGTGCTGGTCAGGATCCCTGCTTTCTGCAGTTTAATTCAAGAGTACCACAGGGATCAGTGTTGTCTAACACTATTTCTTCGGCATATTATCACTTGGGTGCACATAATGTTATACAGATGACAGTACTCTACAGGAGAGTTAATCTGGCCGTCCAATGGAGAGGCGGCCCGACCTGGAGGAAAACAGGCGGCAGCTCGTAGCGTATCTCGACCGGGTCTGACCGCATTTACTCATGGGATTTAGAAAATTTCGTAGATTAAAATCCCAGGAAAGAAAAGGCGTGTGCGTTTACAGCTGAAAAATCTCCTTTCTGTCCTCTAACCTCTCTTCACAATGCGATAATACTACTGAAGGACTATCTAGACATTCTCTGACCTTTCAGAGGGGGTCGGTCCGACGTAGGAGAAAAGAGGCGGCAACTCGTTGCGGATCTCGACCGGGCCTGACCGCATTTCCCAATTTAATTTATAAAACCTGGTAGATTTAAATGCCAGGAAACACAGGAATGTGCGTTTACAGCTGAAAGATCCCCTTTTCTTCTCTACCCTCTCTTCATTACTGGGCACGGGAGCTTCTGTGTGACGAATACACCGGGAGCTCTGAGAGCACTGCGAGGAACGCAGCCAGGACACAGCAGTGCACACATTGGAGCAGTGCACAACGTGAGCGCAATAGCGCCAGGTCCTATTAGCAATTCTGGTCGTCGACATTCTCTCATCATAGTGGCCATGATCGCCAGAGGTAGTAAGTGGGATGTCGCCTCGACTTTCTGCGACCAATTCATGCTCGTGAGTGGCGTGGCGTGGAGTACCGGGGAGGAAGCAGGAAACTAGAGATAACTGCAGCGCCCCCGCAGGAGACGTGTCTTTGCCCAAAACTCGCTCTCCATGACCGGGGGCCTGAGGACGGCGGGGGGCAAACAGTATGACGTGAACGTGTCACGCACGCCACACACCCAAAAAGCGGGATAACACCTGAACAACCCCCAAAGATGCGTAAGAGGACACGAACCCCCTAGGTAAGGTCGCAATGGTTGCCAAAGTCTGCTGGGAATCCTGGGACATTCTTCCGAGGGCTTTCCCTGGGCACCAGACCGTAGGCAGTGGTAGTATTTGTGTGCTTTCAGTCGGTAAGAGTTTGGCATAGCATTCATGACGGATTTCAATACGTACCTATATAAAAATCCCTCTCTTCAGAATGCGATAATACTACTGAAGGACTATCTAGAGAATGTCTACTAGATTCTAGACATTCTCGGCCTAGACGTCCACCGCGAGCTCCAAATTCATCTCTCGCGGAAAATAGGAGCTCTTTAATGAGAAGAGGTGGTTCATTACGCGGATTACGCTACCATAGAGGTGTCTGCTGTACAAGACGCAGATTTGTACCTTCGCTAATACTACTTTCAACTTTGAACTAAAGAAACTAAAAAAAATAGGTGGGAGGTTTAAGGGGGGCGGCATTTTCACATTTTGCCCCGCCTAAAAAAATCTCTAGATCCGGGGCTGTTAAAAAATATTTGAAATCGGACCACGCGGTGAGATATTACAGCTGAAAAATTATATTATCTTTGATCCTCTCTCCTGAAGGAACCGCGCAAAATATCAGGATCAATAGTATCTTAGAACCTTTCTTGAATTGTATACTCAGATTGTACCAATTATCATTCAAATTGATTCAGTAGTTTGCGTTAGATGCGTATTACTTATTCAGGATACAGACAGACAAAACATTTTTAAATTATACTTTCGGACTCAGTATCGATTACAGAACGCCGTACAATTAAAATTTTCAAAATATCCTCCATGTACAGACTTTCGACCCTCTACAGTTTTATTATTGTGTATAGATAAGTTATCATACTGACCTACTAATAGAATATTTTAGCATATTTATATATTTTTTCATCCGCGCCTGCGAAACGTATTTCAGATAGAAATTTTATTATTGTTAAAATTTCAGTATCTGCCTAGAAATAACAATAACAGAAGGCAAGTTGATATTACAATAACAAACTCATAAACTTATTCTCTAATGTTGGTATAACTTGGTTGACTGCCTCTGTGGCGCAGTCGGTAGTGATACCGCCTGCGGCGCTGGAGGTCGTGGGTCCGATTCCCACCGGAGACAAATATTTGTGTGACCCATAAATGTTTGTCTCAAGAGTCTGGGTGTTTCTATGTATAATATGTATGTATTTAAAAGTATATAAGTATTAATATCCGTGGTCTGATACCCATAACACAAGCAGGTTATTCCTAGCTTACTTTGGGATCAGATAGCGTTGTGTGGGATGTCCGTGAATATTTATTTATTTTATTTATTTAACTGATTTTTCATAACATTTTTCTATAGTAAAAACAACACAGAAGAAATAGAATAAAATCACCTCATTTGAATTGGTAGTTGGTAGCTAAGGAACTGTTACCAATTTTCCGCAAAAAATATTAAGCTCAACTTTGAGTTGTTAGTCTATATCTATACTAATATTATAAGGAGGAAAGATTTTATTGTTTGTTTGATTGTAACTACTGAACTGATTTGAAAAAATAGTTCACTATTGGGAAGCTACACTCTTTGCGGTGACATAGGTTTTTTTTATTTACGTGAGGGATAATCCTCAAAGGATGTTATACTTTGTAGGCAACATTTGCAGACGAGAACAAGATATAGGAACATGTAGCTATTTTGTAAGCCATTACTCGCTTGACATAGCTTCTTCCCGCCTGCAAATGTTGCCGACAAAGTAAAACAGTAAGTAGCTAAAGAAAATCACAAAAGAAACGTAGAGCTTGTTTTTTGCTTTTCAGTTGTATGTTTACTTGGCAGTGGGGTTTTTTGTATTCTAAATAGGTAATTAATTTTATTTATTACCGTATTCTCACTGGAACGGGAATTACGATGAAACCACGTGACGTCCGCTAAACATCAAATCAATAAGTTGGTAACAACGCCATTGGTTAGTCATTGATCTTTCTTTATTGAACTTGGATTTAAAGATTTTTTTTTATTAACAAAGTGTGTGGGTACAGTGTAGATACCCCTAAAGGGTTCTTTTTTTTTTATGAAAATGGCAAGTCCGAAAATTGACTGAACTCAGCGATTAATTACTATAAATTTAAGGAAATAAAACTGATGAATTTGATGGAGGAATCGTATATCTGAAGTTCCAATGAGCCTTTTGTTAGGGTTGAATTTTTTTTACTTTACTTTGTTCACCAAAAGGACGCTGCTTGTCTGATCCCATGTCATGGCGACTTCTAAGCCAATATGAGTCCGGCATGGCATATGTAAGGATTTCCATACGCCAAGAAAAACAAAAGCAGAAAAGCGCTTATCTCACTTTTAAATGAAAACAAAAATGTGTAAATAATATATTATGTTGGTAAAAATAAGTCCAACTGTACTGTAATCTTTTCATTCACCTTATAATAAATAGCTTGAATAATTTAAACTTAATCCTGCAATATTTTGTTGGCAAAATATAAATACGTCTAAGTAGACTTTTTTACTCTACACAAAATTTAGACGGCTCACAGGCATAAAGTCGGAAGTGTTATACTGTTGATTGAGAGCACTTGGTGAAACTTGCTACACATACACAATATTTATATATATATTATTATTATATATTTGATCGGTTTCGCGTCGCGGCATTTTCAATGAAAGAAAATGGTGGTCTCGAAAACACTCAAACAATAATATTTTTATAGTGTAGGTCTACAAAAATCAGAGAATACCAGGTTATAAATTTTCCCCAAATTTAGGGAAATAACAAATTTAAATTAATATTTTTGTTAAATAAAATATGTTACATATTTTATTAAGTTATTTATGACGTTTCAAATGACTAATTTATTTTATAAATTTGACATTCTGAAAAAGATAAGTACATTGTTTCACGCCAGTAAAGTATGCTATTGTAATTTGATTTTAGATTAAGTAGGTTATTGACGTTTGTATAAATATGACATTTTATAAATCTTGCAACTTATTATAATTAATGTAAATCAAATCAAAATATTGTTGTACGCCAGTAAGGCATGTTACGGAAGGTTTCATATATTTAAATTTATTACAGTAACAAACCTGTGACAAACATTAAATAAATAAATTTAATTGAAATTAATTATTATCCAAAATTTACCCCAAAAAATAGGCAGCATAATTTTTTATTTTTTTTTGCAATCTTAATGTTACAGTTAAAATTAAAATTTCAAATGTCTAAATGCAATATTACTAAATGTGAAGAGTTCAAAAATATCAAATTATTAAAATTACTAATGTCAAAAACTATAATTACTAAATGTCAAGAGTTCAACTGGTAGCATAATTATAGTCGTAATCATACGACTTCATACCTTTCATAATATTTTTTTTTACTGACATCAAAAAAGGAAGAGGCTACTCAATTCGAACCTATATATTTTTTCACTTACCTTTGTACGGAGTCGAGTCTTCAGAATTAAGTCCACTTACCACCAGCCATAAGAGACCACTTAATAAGACAAACTTATAAACTTAAATTCAGAAGTAACCTATAAATTTATATCAATAGATATTAAGTAATGTGCCTGTCGGTTCATATTGTTTAAAAAAGTTATTGGGCATTACGGTTGTCTCGGCTTATTAAAATGAATGTTTGTGAATTGACGCGTCCCCTCCGGTGTGATTGTACCACAGACATACAGCCTACAGGTACAGTGGTGCGAGCTCATTGCCGAGTGTTTATTGTGATAATATCTCATTTATCCCCAGCAGCCACATCAATGTATGAGCATAATATTTATCTCCAAATATTGTGAGGTAAAATTGTCGTTGAATTCCCCAATATCCTAACTTCTTGTTTTCTTTGTGTGGTTCCAGTCACAGTATTCCAGTTCTTGGTAAACGTGTAGTTCACAAACAATTAAAACAAGTTCCTAAATTGTTTACGACATATTGTTCAATGTTCATGTCAATTAGGAGCAATGCAATGGCATCCCGAATACGGTCAACCGAAAGCCACAGGGGAACATTCACATGATATTGTGGTTACACAACTACTTTTAATTTACTTTAATATAGGTACTTAGTTATTTTCTTTAGTTGGTGCTAAGTAGGGAATGCAATCCCGCAACATAATTGTAATCCCGGTATTTGCGAGATCTCAGCCCCGCGAGATCCTGGTATTTGCGGGATCCCGCACATTTCTGAAAGTCATTGAGAAAAGAATAGAATTCTGTATCATACATGCATCAAGAACTGAAAAATAGTCACGCCTAAATCCCCGAAGGGGTAGGCAGAGGCATATTATATGCCCACATTTCACCTTTGAAGATTTCGTACTACGTGATATGTGGTGAGCCGTATTGCCGTCTTGAAATGAACAGGTGCTGGTTGCCACTGCTTGCTGTTGAAAATTTTCAAGCCGGGCCTTCAACCCATTTTACCGGCAAACGGGATCAACAGCATAGGGTCCGTTCACACAGACCGGCTCCGAGAGAAGAGCAGATTCTTATCACGTTGAAAACAGAGTTTTTAGTATTTAAAGTAAGGTTTATTTTTGCACGTGCACTGCTTTTGTCATTAAGAACGCTTGAACGCGCTTGGTGTGAAATAATAAGAGGAGCTAACCGGCTCCGATCGCGTACTTTTTCTCGTTCGCGCATCAGTTCGGCTCCGATTTCATGCTCGCGCAGCCAATCGGCTCCAATTGCATGCTCTTTATCGCTCGCGCAGCCGCTTGGCTCCGACTGCGTGATCTTTCCCGCTCACGCAGCCGATCGGCTCCGATCGCGTGCGCGCCTCCCCACGCTGACCGCCATTTTGATAGCACAATTTAAACAGAACAGTTGTGTGTACTTATAAGAAAACATGACTGATGAAAACTTAATATATTTCTACATCGGAACTATCTAAAAGCATGTTTTGAAAGGCACACGTTAATACCGAAAACAAAACTTGGATTGCGTGGAACACTGGTACTGCCTTTGTCGAGAATCCACCCGGCTGCGAGCGCATCCGACCGGCTGCGAGCGCATCCGACCGGCTGCAAGCGCATCCGACCGGCTGCGAGTGCATCCGACTGGCTGCGAGGGCATCCGACCGGCTCCGAGCGCATACGCTTTCCGATCACTTCCAGCCGGTCTATGTGAAATAGTTAGCGGCTCCGCTCCGTCCAACTCCGAGCGTATACGTTCCGGTCTGTGTGAAAAGAAAAGTGCGCGCTGATGCTCTCCGAGCCGGTCTGTGTGAACGGACCCTTAACGTGCCTTCCGAAGCAGGGCAACGCTCAAATAAATGTCACAAAGTGGTCGCCCATCTAAGGACCGGCCATAGTAAATGTAACTTACTGCAGTGAGCTTTTACGAAACACTGAGTACGCGGGGCCACAAGGAAAAATAAATTATTGATAATTACTTATGTATTGAGATTAATAAACGGATATACATATAAGTAATAAAATGCCTAGTGCAAATTATTAGAAGCAGATAAAATGGGTAGTTTTGGTATTACTTTAAAATTGCGCAAAAACATAGCATGTCAAAATTATTGTCTGCCAAACGACTCCTAACTTTACATGTAGCAATTATTTATTATTATTTTTTTAGCTAGCAAGCATTGTACGAGATAATTGAATACTTTTATAAGTATTCAATTACGTTTAGCTGTTTATAGTACAAGAAAAGTCAAATCTCCCTGATTAAATCACTAAAAACAAATAAGTACTTTATTAGGTTAGTATTATTACGTCACAATTACAAAAAACTTATTCAAACCGAATCAGTTTGCGCGCTTCCGCTTACAGAACAACACATGGCGTTTACCTTTGCACAGTCCCGCTAATCCCACGGGATCCCGCACGATTTACGTGCGGGACTGGTCCCGCAAAAATACTGCGGGATCCCGGCATTTCGGGATCCCGGTATCCCGGTATTGCATTCCCTAGTCGTAACAAAAACATACGAGACCTTTACGCTAGTATAAGGTGATTAATAATTAAATGGGTTATATTTTGAAAATATGATTTTCAGTGCACCCAAGCTGTATGGTTTACCTAATTTT
This sequence comes from Miltochrista miniata, assembly GCA_933228765.1. Classification (NCBI taxonomy): domain Eukaryota; kingdom Metazoa; phylum Arthropoda; class Insecta; order Lepidoptera; family Erebidae; genus Miltochrista; species Miltochrista miniata. Next base: position 5,511,748 of record OW121754.1, on the reverse strand, counting down.
CTATAGCACTAGGCACTGAAAAATAAAATAAAATATTATATATTATATTATTTAACAAAACAACAATGTTCGCAAAACAGCTCTCCTGAAAAAAAAAACAGCTATTTTGAGTTACGACTTAATACGTGACACCCGTCGATTTATTCCCGCAAGTATGTTAGTATATAAGTTGGTATGTTAAGTAAACAGACTTTCATGAATTCACTTAATTTAATCCATTCATCTCCATTAATTTATGACTAGCTGAGCCCGCAACTTCGTTTACGTCACATAAGGTGTATGAAAGGAAAGGTATTTCTTCATCAGAGTCATCAAGCAGCGTCTGAAACTGCCCTGTTTGCTTAATCATAAAAGAGCTTAATGATTAAGTCTATTTTAAAACAATTTGAATTGTTTAAAAATAGTCTTAATCATTAAGCTCTTTTATGATTAAGCCAACACGCCAGTTTAGGTTCACTGACATTCAAAGAAACCCCTACAATTAAAATTTTCAAAATATCTAATTCTTAAAAGTGTTATAACTCTTTTATTTCTAAACCGATTTACGTAAAACAAACGTTAAATGTTAACTGGAGCAAACCTCAACACAATAAAAAAAACCGCATTGCAATCGGTTGAGCGGTTGCTGAGATTAGCGTGCACAACCGTACAGACAAACAGATATACAGACATACAGACAAACAGACAAAAATTCTAAAAATCATTGTTTTGGGTTCTATTGCGTTCATAAAGCCCCCCTATAATATTTTTTCTTATTTATCTTCCATGTACAGACAGCGACCTGTTACGATTTTATTATATGTATTGATTGCTCAAGGAATATTTACGGAGAGTAAGATGGTAAAATAACAATAATGGACTTTATTTATAAACTGTAGCTTTTTGTGATATCTTAAATAAATAAATAAAATGAAATATCAACCGAAGCATATAGATCTAGTTACCTACTTTTACGTATTTAAATGATTCGTTTTAGGGATATACACAAAGGATATAAACGTGTTTTCTCGTCTGATTGTCTGTCTGTCTTCTGTCTATCCTTCACGAAGCTGAATCTCAAGAAACGTGATAGCTAGAGAGCTGAAATTTTTGCATTTGATATTATGTTTCTGTTGCCGCTATAACAACAAATAATATAAAAAAATAACAAAAAAGAAACCGACTTCAAACAAAACTAAAAACTGAAAAATAAAATTTACTTAGCACAAAGTTAGTATATTCTGATTTAGAATAGAATAGAATAGAATATAACTTTATTTGTACACCAAGTTATAGTTTACAGAAAAAAACCAATAATCGTAAGATATTGTACAAAGGGCGGCCTTATCGCTAAAAAGCAATTTCTTACAGGCAACCTTGGGATGGACAGAAAAAGATATTGAAGACAGATGGGTAGTTAGGTGTAGAAATATGAAGCTACAAAACAATACATACATACCAGTTGGTATGTAAATGAATATAGACGTACATACTGTATATATATATATACATCCAGGCATAAATACAATACATATACAGGTACATACCAATATACATACATACATAATAAATAAATATTTATATACATACATATACACATACATATAGGTATACATATACATGAAACAATTATTATGCTAAGGAACATCCTACCGGGTCAAATAGTGTTCCTTCACCAAACGCTTAAAGACAGCCAAAGACTGGGCCTTCCTAATAGTTTCAGGCAGCGCATTCCACACCCGCACAGCCTGTATGGCGAATGATTTATCGTAAAAACCAGTAGAGTGAGTAGGCATAGCCAGTGTCAAATTTTCCGACGACCTCAAGGATCTTGAATGTGTGTCATTAAGGAACATGAATCGTTCTTTGAGATAAGTTGGGGAACGTGGATTGAACAGAATACTGTAAAGCATAGAGAGGATATGAGCATTCCGTCGAAGGCGAATTGGGAGCCACTCGAGCTGTTTGCGATATTCGGTTACATGATCATATTTGCGTAATCCAAATATAAATCTTATACAGAAGTTTTGAAGGCGCTCAAGTTTATCAAGTTGCTCTTCTGTGATATCGAGATAACTGACATCGGCGTAATCTAGAATAGGAAGAAGGAGAGATTGAGCAAGAGCAATTTTAGTGGTCGTTGGTAAGAAATTACGTAGTCTACGCAAGGATCCTGCGGATGCAAACAGTTTCCGGCTGACTTCCTGTAGTTGGGGAGACCAGGACAACTTATCATCAACCAGGATTCCCAGATTTTTAACAGTTGCACTAATAGGTATTACAACACCGTTAAACATGATGTCAGGCAATTTAGAGCGGTCTATACGTGACACCATAATCGGACTGCCGATAACGGTTGCTTGGGTTTTGGATGGGTTCACGCTTAGTCCGTATTGCCTACTCCACTTACATATCCGCCTTAAATCCGAGTTTATTATAGATATTGCTTCGGTAATTTCATCGACTGGAGCTTGCATATAGATCTGTAGATCATCTGCATAAAGGTGGTAGGATGATAATAAAGATTTAGAGATGGAATTTATAAAGATGGAGAATAGTAATGGAGATAGAACGCCACCCTGTGGTACGCCCGCAGTCGTGTCGCACCAAGAAGAAAATGATTCTTCAATGCGTACACGCTGCCGCCGTCCAAACAGGTAACTGTGAAACCAATCAATAACTGTTGGAGATATGTTAATCGAGTGCAGTATACCGAGCAGTACTTGGAAATCCACTGTATTAAAAGCGTTGCTGAAATCAAGTAAGGATAGTACAGTGATATTCCCATTTTCCATGCCCAGCCTAATATCATCAGTAATACTGATCAACGCACTAGCCGTGCTATATCCTGGACGAAAGCCTGATTGGTAAGGGTTAAGAAGAAGGTTTCTGTTTAGGAATGTACTTAATTGGGTATGAACAAGCCGTTCTAGGACTTTAGAAAGGAAAGGCAATATGGAAATGGGACGATACTCGGCAAAGGATGTAGGGTTAGGTTTTTTGGGAATGGGGACAATTTGTGCCTCTTTCCACGCCGTTGGAAATACACTGCTAGATATAGAGTGGTTAAAGACGTGACACAATATAGGAAGAATTTCATCCAGAATAGGCACGACCATGTTACGACTTAAGCAGTCAGTACCTACCGCGTTCGAACTAAGCGATACTATGCACCTCTTAACATCACAAGCAGATAGTTGATCAAAACGAAACGGTGGGAAAGAAGGAGTTGGAAGTGATGAAAGATGTTGTAAAGTATTTGCCTTGCTAGATTGATCATAACACGGCGACGAGCAGAAATGTTGATTTAGTGAATATGATGAAAAATGATTTATCAGATATCACGAAATATTATACAGAAATCGGTGCCCAGTAAAAGTATGTAGGCTTAGTTAAGCTCTCTCATGGTCATATTGGCTTGTTAGGTATAGTTGGATTTTCCCTCACGTAAAAAAAAATAGTGAAAAAGACTATTAGTTTTAGATAAAATGTGAACCTGTTTATTCACTAAGTGCACCGCCTTCATCGCGAGGCTACAGAACTTTACTGACTCGAGCTGGAATTTTTTGATATTGTAAAATCGTTTTCAACAGTAAACTAGCAAGGAACCGAAATGGAACCAGCGTAACGATAATAATATCTACAACGCCGCTCATGAGTCTGCATGTTTGTTTATTCATTTCAGTGGCAAAGTACCATGGCGGACCACGTGATCTCGTGAATTTGTTCTTCAAAGTGAACTCAAAGATTACACAAACGTTGTTTTCCTGTTTCGCAGGTACAATTTGTTTTCCAATTTTCTCGTCCGCTTAGTCTCTAAATCTAAGGTAATGACAAAATAATCTGTTCCATAATGTTATTCTTGTCGGCTCATTCATATAACAATATACTTACCTACTGCTTTATTCAAAGAACGAAACAAAGCGCTCTCATTCGTGCGAAAACACAACGTCATCCATGTCCAATACAAGAAATAATTCTATTTCCTTTATTCGATTGTATACACAGGTGTTTGTGTATTGGGTGAATTCGTGCCCGTTCAAAGAATAAATTGTATGTGGATGTGAAGATACTGAGAGCAATATTCAAAATATTTTCACAACCACTAAGCGCTTATGGCCCCGCGGGCTCAGTGTTCTGTAAACGATCACTGCAATAAGCAACTTTCACTATGGCCAGTCCTTGCATGGGTGACCATTGACCATTCTTGTGACCACTTTGTGACATTTATTTGAGCGTTTCCGTGCTTCGGCAGGCACATTAAGCCGTTGGTCCCGGTTGCCAGTAAAATGGCAGTCGTTAAACCAAGTTAAATGCCTTTGTAGTCGGCTTAATAAAAAAAATTATAGCATGCAGCTGTCCTCACCACCTACTACGTAGGACAAATTCCAAAAAAGGTGAATTGTGGGCATATAATATGCCTATGCCTACCATAAAGGCGTGGCCATATGTATGTATGTACAACCACTAAGGAAAAATATCACTCAAGAACATATAGAATTTTTGTTCTACTGGAAAAAACATACCTATATCAGAATGCAAAGACTGTGAATGTGTCACATCTGTTTCGGCTGTGAGAATTTAGGTTAGGTTTATTTAGGTTTATTTATTTATTCATAAAATAATATACATTGTGTTTGAATTAAGAATACTATAGAATTAAGGTTACAGAATCTCTTCTGTATTATAGTGCCCGTCATTCTACAGCTCCTTCGTGTCATGAGTTCGATTGTAGGAAATCTTGTACGATGATCAAGGAGGAATGTTAGGCACTGCACTTTTACAAGGGGTACATCAGCGGTACATCAGCCCGAAAACAGAACAGTACTGTAGTCAACGTGAAGAAAGGTAAAAGGAATGTATGCTGTCAAATATATTCTTTGTCATGATTGATACTGTTGATTGATGGCACTTGATGGAACTTGCTACACATATTGAAAAACTTCACTTGTACTGTTCCACAACATTTATTATCGTAATACCTAACCGGTTTTTTATACAATTGCAATTGTTTATGCGTTCTAAGTGTAATTATGATCTAAATAAGTAAATAGCCTTTGAGAATGCCGAAAGGCGAAACCGGTTAGGTATTACAATAATAAATGTTGTGGAATAGTACAAGTGAAGTTTTTCAATATATTCTTTGTTAGCCCCTCTCTATAAAATAGACTGCAGAGAGGCTTATGGCGAGACTTTGTCTGAAGCTGTGACTCTGTATGTCGCATTACTTACGGCACTAGGTCACGTGGATCATCTGTCCAAAATTTAAAATAAAACAAAAATGACAGTGTCAATCGGGTTGAACTTTCACTTTCAGAATAAACGTGTCAGAGAGGGGCAGTCTGGTGAGAACGATCTCACGGCTTTCTTGTTTTACTTACATAAATTATAATGTTTAGATATCGTTTGGTAGTAAAATGCAACGTGACGTGCGCTGTCACTATCACTCATAATTTACCGTTACTGTACTGCAATGCAAAAACTAAGGTCATTTTGAATGCCCGCATCGAAGAATATCAACTTGCATTCTTATTTTTTACCGTAATTTTTATTCGTACATTACATAGTGAATCTTGAAAAAGATCGATTGTGGTACACTATCAGGGCAGCTCAGGGCGCCGATTCTCGACTACACTATTTGAATGCGTGGACGGTAATTCACGGGCGAAACGTCATCCATCTCATGTTTTGATAATATGAGACAGATGACGTTTCATGCGTACAAGTCCGCCCACGTTACATTCATGTCCTATGAATCGAGAACCAGCGCCCTGGCAATTCTGTGGCAAGTTTTCATCATTGCAAACTGTTTATGGAAACTTCGCCGAATCGCCTGAACTGACCTAATGTGGTATATCTCGGAGACTTCCATTCTATTGGAATAGGTCTCACAGCCGTTAATTATTGAAGAATTCCGAAGAACATACATGCAATATACATATTACACCTGCGTGGCGAACGTTTTTTTAGTGAAACAATTTTATTGCAATACTATGAAACGACAAAGTACATTGAATTGATAACTATAGTAATCGAAAAAAACGCCAATTTACGACATGAAAATTATATTCATAAGCGCTCGAACCTGTCATCATACAAACAGATATACGAGATATTTGGAGCCACAGACTAAATATAGGCAGTGGCATGACTGCTTGCGCCCATACATTGTCACACTGTGAAACATCGTCGGTTGGTAATATGGGACAGGGTTATTGCTCGGGTATCTTCTTTTTTTTCTCATAAAGATACCCACTCTTCTTTATTCTGTCCTTTAAGAATTTTGATCTAATAGTAAATGCGATAAGTAGAATAACAGAATAAATAAACCGGCCAAGTGCGTGTCGGACTCGCGCACGGAGGGTTCCGTACCAAAAAACAACAAAAAATAGGAGGCTCCCATGCAACAAATGAGACCATTTGTTGCATGGGAGCCTCCTATTTTTTTATTTAACGTGAGAGAAAATCTTTCATTAATTGCTATGCCGAACTCCTACCTAAAACCTCACATAACGCCAACAGCCTACGATTGGGAGCCCCGGGTTTGCCCTCGGAAGGATGTCCCAGTAAATGTCCATTTTGTCTTAATTGTTTATTTTTTATGAAAATACACTGGTCGATATTCTGTGAGTATTTCAAACGTCTTCTGGTTGCCCTTATTACGATTATTCCCAGTTGTTCCGTTGAAGTAGTTCCGTGGCGGAACTAGTGAGACTTTTTTTCCCAGTTGTCCCGCGGAACAAAGCATCAATAATTCAGTTCCCATTAGTTCCGCGGAACAAAGCATTAATTAAAAACTAATAAATTAAGTCCCAGTAGTTCCGCGGAACAAAGCCTAAATTAAAAACTAATAAATCAAGTCCCAGTAGTCCCGCGGGAGAAAGCATCTCTTACATACGAATATTTTATGTTCCCATTAGTTCCCTACGGTGTCTTATAAAACAAGTAATGCTCTATGGTGTTTGTTAACCATAGAGCAACGCTCGCCTTTAGACAGTTCGCGTTGCTCTATGTTGATCCTCTACGGTAGTACCTACAGTATGTATTTCAAAAGAGTTTGAGAACTCTATGTTTAATTTCTTTTTCAGAATATGGATGACATTTGAATGATGACGTGACATTATAAACACGATACTTTCTACAACATCGGTGCATGTAATGGGGAATGCTGCTAGTCTTTTGGGCACAATGCCACGGGGGCCTTATTTAGGTTTAGTTTAGATAGTAATAGTGTAAATATAGGCATGTAATTGAATTGTGTGTTTGTACGTAAATTGTTTACACTGGAGAAAAATCTAAAATACCGGCTCTTTGTTTACTATTTCCTATGAAATTGCTATCTTTTAAATATTACACCTATCTAAAGTAATCTGCTAAAAGCGCTGTTCACTTTTTAAAGAAAAAATGTTTACGATGAAAGTCGAAAAATAAGTTAGTATGTGACCCGTGTAATGTTCAATCATGGCGACAAAAATTACTTTCGTTGCGCAATATTTGACTGTGCTATACCTTCTAAAGTATTCATTTAATTTGCATGGTGTAAAGGGAAGAAATGATCTTGATGACATTTTCAAGCCAACTAACGTATTTTAATTGGGATAGATACCTTATATTCTAATACTAGCGGCCCGCTCCGGCTTCGCACGGGTATACAGTATTTCTCCACTATTTATTGAATGTGATTATACATATAAACCTTCCTCTTTAATCACTCTATCTATTAAAAAAAAACCGCATCAAAATCCGTTGCGTAGTTTTAAAGATTTAAGCATACAAAGGGATATAGGGACAGAGAAAGCGACTTTGTTTTATACTGTGTAGTGATATAAGATAAAATGGCCAAAAAACACGTTTGTTGTATGGGAGCCCCAGTCAAATATTATTATGTTTTTGTTTTTAGTATTTGTTGTTATAGCGGCAACAAAAACACATAATCTGTGAAAATTTCAACTCTCTAGCTATCACCGTTCATGAGATACAGCCTCCTGAAGGACAGACAGACAGACAGACAGACAGACGGACAGCGAAGTCTCATGAATAGGGTCCCGTTCTTTACCCTTTGGGTACGGAACCCTAAAAAGTACTTATTGACAAAATTTAATCTACTTTTCAAAGTTTTTTTTTTTAATTTGTCAATAAGTAGTGATTCAAGTCTGGGTATTGGAGAATTATGCTAACTACAGCACGGGCTATTGGGTCGGCTTAAGAAGACTGGTTATATAACTTCAACACTTTCCTTATATTTATTTTATTACATTACTAGCTGTTGCCCGCGACTTCGTACGCGTGAAAATTAGTTATAATGCCAATTTGATTGCTCTCTGCTCAGCCCCTAGGATATGTAGCCTGATAATATATAGCCTATTTGAAGACCCTACCCCTAGTTAATATTTGTGCAAAATTTGAATCAAATCTATTGAGTACTTTTCGAGATCCTTCCGGACAAAGCAAAGCAAACAGACAAACAGACAAACCGACAAACAGACAAAAATTTTTCTAACTACATTTTCGGCTTCGGTATCTTATGTTGAACACCCAGCGAGTATTTTTTTTTAAATATTTCCAATGTACAGTTTTGACTTTTCTATCATTTTATTATATGTATACCTAGATTATAAAAAAAATGTATCATTGATATCACAACAATCTCCTTCCACTGACAATTAGTGCCATGCTACCCGTAGACAGCGTTTCTATTGTATATTTATTATTGGATAATATTGGATAATATTGTCTTAATGCAATTCGATCGCAATAAACACCTTTAAATGCTCTATTAGACATGACAATGGAACGAGGCACGACGTTTACTGGTATCTATATAAAGAAGTACAAACTCGGATGAGAACTATTTAACCGTAAGTGTCTGTTGAACACGTTAGTAATAATTTACTTTGATGTGCAAAATGATTATTACAATTGCAAAGTTCTTCGTGTTGGGACTTTTTGTTTGCAAACGCGTGACTGCTATCAACTATAGATTCTATCCATACTACCATCTTGCACCGCCGTATGGATGGATGAACGACCCCAATGGCTTTTGTAAGTTCAACAATGAATTTCATCTCTTCTACCAACATAACCCAGTGACGAGCCAGGAACCAGGAATAGCACACTGGGGTCATGCGAAAAGCAGAGATTTATTTCACTGGGAGCATCTTAAAATTGCGCTGTACCCTGATAAATATTACGATAAGTCTGGGGCGTTTTCAGGCAGTGCTATCATCGTAAATAGAACGATGAATCTACTTTACACCGGCAATGTTAATAACCCAGGTGCAAATCCAGATCATACGCAACGTCAAGCATTGGCCTACAGTAGAGATGGATACAATTTTATGAAATATCCCAGGAATCCTGTCATTATGGGAGAAGAGTACCAGCCAAACTTCAGGGATCCAAAGGTCTGGGAATATGGAGGTACATATTACATGGTGCTGGGAAATTCTTTCAACAATAATAAGTTAGGTAGGGCACTATTATTTTCATCGAAAGATTTGATTTCTTGGCAAGAAGAGGCAGTTTTAGATGAGTCCGATGGTAGTTTAGGTTATATGTGGGAGTGTCCAGATTTCTTTGAACTAAACGGCATGTATGTGTTGTTATTTTCACCACAAGGCGTAAAGTCTCAAGGAGATAAGTACAGAAATTTATATCAGACTGGCTATATCGTTGGTTACTTTGATTATATATTTAAAGCTTTTATGCCGGTGACAAAATTCCGAGAATTGGATCATGGTCATGATTTTTACGCCACTCAAACAATATTAGACGAATATAACCGCAGAATTGTCGTGGCTTGGTTTGATATGTGGGAAAACGTATATCCGGAACGCAATGATGGATGGACTGGTCAAATGACAATTCCAAGAGTATTGCGTCTGACTGCCGATCTTCGACTGGTACAAACACCTGTAACAGAAATAAATACTATAAAAAACAGACTATTATACATGGGACAAGCACTTGAAGGAACTTCTGTGAGATTAACTGAGAACACTGGAGAAATCAACGTTGTAGCATCACAGTTTGACGACTTTTCTCTAATACTTGAGTCTTGTAATACCACTATTGTTACTATACAATATGATGATTATAATGGTAAAATAACTCTAAATCGAGGTGGTAACGATGGAATTCGAAGAACTGATTGGCGGCCTGTTGGTGTACTTCGATGGCAAATCTTTGTTGATCGCAGTTCTATTGAATTATTCGTTGGTTTTGGCGAGGTTACGTTTTCAAGTCGGTTCTTTCCATACTGCAATGTTAATGTAAAACTGGGGCCCAACTCTCGCGCAGACAGTCTCTCCGTTTATAGCTTAAAACGAACGATCCAAAATTGATCATCAAAATCCATGTATTTGCAATACCTAATTCTTGAAAGTACCTGTCTTTTACGAGTATTTAACCGTTAACCAAAAATTTTTATAGTGTATAGAAACTAAGTTATTTAATTTATTTTTAATGTAAATACAATGTTCAGTTACCTTAAATATATAAGATTTCATTGGTTTATCGATTGGTTCATGTTTTCCTGAATTTATAAATTTTCGAAAATTTCACAATCCTCATCCCACTTTTACCAACGGGTATCACATTATTCTAAAATTATGTGGTGGTTTTAACGACTATCTGACGTAGAACAGGTAAACCATAGTAAAATAACTCTCGCGACCGTATTCAATATTTGTCATTTTTTTTGAACAGATCTATCCTATATGAATATGTTTCTGTAAAAACAAGTTAAACGCCATTTTTAACGAAATTGAATTTAATTATCTATAAATTTATCTAGGTTATTTAGCGAACCATTTTCTATGGGAAAAGTTTGCCCCGCCCGCCGCCCGACTTTAAATGTCTTACCAGCTAATAATAATTTGTTCCACGTCATAATTATACATCAGAGTCAAATTACAAACACACAAATGTCACAATTAAAATAAAACTAACACAAATTGTTAGCTTAATAAGCTCAAAACGCTCGCCGCATTTCCGCGCTGGATGGCAATAGCTAACCCTTGCACCCGGTACGAAAAAGAGCGAGAGTCACCGATTTCCTCCTATAAATTGTTATGTTTTTGAAGGTTAATTTGTGTTAAATGTCAAGTTAATTCTTGTTGTAAAATATGTTCAAATTTTAATTTGGCTTTCGCAAAACTTTTCCCAAAAAAATGGCACTTGAATTAAATTTATCACTTATTATTATATTTTTTTCTTCGTTGTTTTGAGAATTAAAATTAAAAATTTTTCAAAGATGGTACCTACTGAACATTTAACCAATGTGAAAATACTTGAGAGTACCTAGCGAAAAATTCTAAATCTATGGAAAGTACCAATACCATATTTTTAGGTACCTACCTGATGTGTATTCTATTATTCCACCTTCTATAGTTGATGTTTCCGAGTCTACGACTACTAAGACGATGATGTTAATTGATATGATGTGTCTTTTTCTTTTTTTTTTTTTAACGTGAGGGAAAATCCTCATGGATGTTATGCCAGACTCCTACCGACTAAAAAACCTCACGTAACGCCCAACAGCCTATGGTTGTGAGCCCCGGGTAAGCCCTCGGAAGGATGTCCCAGGACTCCCAACAGACCTACGGCCGCCACTGCGGCCTCGCCCAGGGGGAGGTTCGGGTGCTAGCCGCGTCTTTGGGGGGGGTTTCGGGTGTGATCCCGCTTCTAAGGGGGGGCGTGAGTTTCTCACGTCACGCTGCCGTCATGGGCCTGCTTCTGTAAGGACGGTGAGCGACCCTCTCACCGTCCTCAGACCCCCGGTCATGGAGGCCGAATGTCCTCGGCGAAGACACGTCGGCGGCGCCCAGGCCGCCGACTGCGGAACTCGGGTGGGAGAGTTCTCTCCCGTACCCGCCCCGCCGCCTCCTTCACGAGCATGATCTGCTCGCAGAAAGAGGCGGCGCAGTCCCACTTACTCCCGCTGGACCCCATGGCTCGCACCATGGTCTCGAGCGAGAGAGTGTCCACGTCCAGACCCACTACGAGGACCTGGCGCTGTTGCGCCCACGCCGTGCACTCCACTAGCGTATGGAGCGCTGTGTCATCGCTGCGGTCCTCGCAGTGCTGACCTTCAGCCGTGGTTTCCCACAAACAGTTTTTGGTCTTCGCCACAGATACCTACCGAAGCTACCGTGCCCGGTAAGTATCTGCGACAACCGGTAGGAGAGAGCACCGTGTCTTCTCTCCAGCCACTCGTCCATGACCGGTCTACGGGCTCAGCAATCTAGCCACATTGCTGGCCGTCAGGGTCTCCGCCCATACGGGTGCCCCGTATAGGGCCATGCTTCGCACGATCCCCAGGTACAGTCTTCTGTAGGGAGCGTTGGGTCCCCTGATGTTGGGCATCAGCCGCGCGAGTGCGGCTGATGCTCCTCTCAGTTTTGGGACCAAACTTCGGAAGTGATGTCCGAAGTTCCACCGGCCATCGAGTACGAGCCCCAGATACTTCATTGAGGGCTCGATGCCGATGCTGACGCCCCCTACCTGTAGGCTGGATCCCGCAGGTGGCCCCATCCGAGGTCTGTGGAAGCACAGAGCCTCAGATTTATGAAGTGCGACCTCGAGACCCAGCCGCCGAATCCGACCCACGGCTTGAGCGACCCCTGCCGTGGCCTTTAGTGCTGCGTCCCGGTGCGTTGCTCCCCGCGCCGTAACGAGGGTGTCGTCGGCGTAACACGTTACGCTGACCCCTCTGAGCAACGGACCCCGCAGCACCCAATCGTAACCGATGCTCCACAGGAGCGGTCCTAATACCGACCCCTGTGGAACACCGCACGACACATCTCGCCGACCCGGCCCTAGCCAGCTCGGGTAAGTAATGGCCCTCTCGGAGAGATAGGCCCCGACAATTCGACGGAGGTAGGGAGGCACTCCATGGTAAATAAGCGCTTCCCTAACGCAGCTCCAGGGCAAGGTGTTGAAGGCGTTGGCGATGTCAAGAGACACCGCCATCACCACCTCACCCTGTGAGACTGCTTCCTCCGTCAGGCCTCTAATGCGCATGATCGCGTCCACGGTGGAGCGCCCCTGACGGAAGCCAAACTGGCTATCCGCCAGATCAGGCCCCACACGTGTTAGGTGCCCGACGAGGCGTTGTGCAATAATGCGCTCAAAGAGCTTGCACACCTCGTCGAGCAACACGATCGGCCGGTACCCTGATGGGGAGTTTGCCGGCCGCCCCGCCTTTCGAATTAAGACCAGTTTCCCCGTCTTCCAGACCTTGGGAAACTGGCCTTTTTCGAGGCATGCGCTGAAAAGACCTATAAGTCGAGGCCCAAGCTCCTCGAGAGCCAGGACCCACGCTCGGCCTGGAATGCCGTCGGGTCCAGGGGCGGTGTTTCTGCAGGATTTAAGCCGCAGTACAGCCGCCCCTAACTCACCCTCGGTGACTATGGGCACGTCGTTATCGCTGCCTTCCGCGTTGGGCGCCTGAGACGGAGCCATGCGCGCAGGAATGTGTTCCTCCGCTCTCGTCGGGAACAAGGAGTCCAGGACCCCCTCCAGCCGCTCCGGCTGGAGACTCTGGGTCAGTGGGGGCTCCTTAGGGCGTAATTTTCCCCTTATCATAAGGTACGGGCGCCCCCACGGGTTCCGCTCCAGAGTCTCCATCAGCTCTTCGCGGCCCAGCTTTTTGGACCGCTTGATGGCCGTCTGGAGGGCCCTCTTGGCCTCCCTGTACCCATCGTAGAGCTCCGTCTCTCGGGCTGCCGCATCGTCTGGGTCCGGCGGAACCTGGTGTACCGGCGACGTGCGGTAACGCACTCCGCGCGCAACTGCGCGATTTCCGCCGTCCACCAGTACACTGATATGATGTGTCTGTCACTTAACGGCCTTAGAGAAATAGTAGTTGGCCGAAGCTGTTACGGACAACTTGGCACTCTTAGGACTTTCCTAAAAAGAAAAAAAAAATTATCTTTCATCCCCTTTTCCAAAATAACTCAGAATATCAGTATCAAAAGTACTCTTACGGCCTATAAACTCAGTTTCTGCTATCATAATTATTTGCTCGGTGCATGCGGCACGGCATTATAACTACAGCAAATTGTTTTAGAAGTAAATCATACTTACCTGAAAACTATATTAATCGATGATAAATACAGGTTAGTGAAGAACACGGATTAAGTTAGCCTGAGTTCATAAGCGTGACGGATGATTATACCATTAAGGTTTCAGCTATCATCATTGTTGATTACACAATTATATGAGGTACATAACATGAATAGTTATAATAATTTACACAAATGTTTATATTTTTAAAAGTGTTCTTCCATTCATTTAAATTTATTTTAGTATCAAACAATAAAAGTTTAATCACTTAAAATAACTTGCTATTCCAGGACACTATACTCTTTATTTCCAAATAATAAATGGTAGTATGAAGTAAAGTACCTAGTTAAAAATTAAATTTTGCGACTGTCTATTTTATACCACCTAAAGTATTCCAACGGATACATTAACACAATTATAAACTAGTTCTTACTGGAATGTTTAACCAAACAGTAGAAAGAAAGCAAAATCTACATAATAATAACAGTAGGTACAGTCATTTGGTTCAAATCAGGACATTACATACATACATTTTATGAAAAAGTTGTGTAGACGTAAATTTAGGAAATTTTGTAGTGCATGTTTTTATCTTACAATGAATTTAAACTTAAGAGATAGATCGATATAATTACCACTAAGCCCTATCTAGATCTTAGGGACCCGAATCGGCTTCACTTACAAGTGGTGCACCTACTGAAAAACGGACGAGATCATGGCAAATGAAAAAAAAACTTGACATAAAGCCCTGTATCAACCCTGACTAGACGATCAGCGTAATAAATAATCAGTGGTGAACATCACGAAATAAAATTTTAAAAGATCTGTTCTGAATTGGAGAGTCGAGTAGTAGACCATTAAAGCACATGAATGGCTGATTTGATTAATTTATTAAGGACTAAACCTAGCATGCATCTGAAAAGCAGGATGTGCTTGAGCAGGCATTTATTATATTATACTCGTAACTAACAATTACGCCAAATGAGGATAAAGATGGTGGATAAATGGAATCATGAAGGACTCCGTTAGAAACTGAAGCCTACAAGGCAACGTAAATATAGTTAAGCACGATTAAGCTACGGCACAGTTGACTTCGTTAGTTCGCACTAATTCTGGGACGACAACCTTGTTTATATGCATTTCGTCTATTGCTCTTCTAATAACAATAGTAAAGTATTTAATTGTATTAATAATATGATTTTTTTTATATTACCTGATTTTATTATGCTTGCTGAATTGTATAAATTCAGTGCTATGACCATATTTTATGATACCTATTATATCTTATGCGAAGGATGACAAAACAACTAGCTTATTGTGATAATATTAAATGACTTCAGTTTCATTATCTGTATTAAAGTATGCAGGAGCAAGTAGAAGCACATTACAATTCACCCTCCTTTAGACTTGTTCCTTACTTTAGAGAGCACAAATTTTGGTTTTTATGTAGTACCATTAGAAGCCAATCTAAATTATGGTCTTTGGAAGAGATTATTTAGTATCCAGCTCTGTAGTGAAGATAATTTCTTAGACAGATTTCGGTTATGACGGAGATCGTCAGACTACAAAATTTACTCCAAGTTAGTAAGATGATATACGCACGCAGCTTGCTATATTATATAGACGTAGTAGATGATCTTTGTGAGATACTTAAGCCATTTCATGTATTTTAAAGAGTTGTAAGAATTTTACGAAATTTTAGCACCACATTCACTAGATTATTCGTATATAAAGGTGTGCAAAACTTTGAGCAGAAATTAATTTGACACAGGTGTTCTTAGGCGATGTTTGTAATACGATAATGTATGTCATATTGCTAGAATTTTTAATAACTTATAATGTACTCATACATTTCTCATATAAGTGTTCGGTCAGTGCAAACTATACAAGTGATCAATTCTATCCTAACTACCATTTTGCACAACCTTATGGATGGATGAGCAATCTCAATGGCTTCTGTGTGTTCAACAACGAGTTTTACATTTTTTATGAGTATAATCCAGTGATAAATAAGAGTATTCAAGCAGTGCAATGGGTTCATGCAAAAAGTAACGATTTATTCCACTGGAAATTCCTGGAGGCTGTTATGTACCCTGATAAAAATTACAATAAAATTGACGAGTTCTCGGGAAGTGCCATAGTGGTTAATAATACATTAAATCTATTTTATACCAAAAATGCTAAACATTCTGGTAAGTTTACCAAGAATACAGGCAGCATACATCATCAAGCTCTTGCCTACACCACTGATGGATTAAAATTTACTCCATATTCTGGGAACCTTGTAATTTTGGGTGAAGAAAACCAGGCAAACATCAGAGATCCAAAAGTTTGGCAATATGGTGATACATTTTACATGATAGTAGGGGATTCCTTAAATAATACTTTTGGACGAGTTATGCTCTATTCCTCAAAGAATTTAATTTCCTGGCAAAGCGTGACTGTTTTAAATGAATCTGATGGTCGTTTTGGTAATATTTGGAAACGCCCTGATTTCTTTGAACTCAATGGTAAATTTGTACTTATATTTTCTCCTCAAGGAATGAATACTGGTTATATTGTAATGATATATTGTAATGAATTGATATGACTTTGATTATGAATCTAGTGTATTTATCCCGATATCAATTTTCAAGTTACTTGACTATGGTCATGATTTTCAAGCAACACAAACTACTTTAGATGCACACAATCGTAGAATTATGCTGGCTGGGTTTGGTATGATGGAAGAAGTATATCCAGAACGTTTTGAAGGATGGGCAGGTCAATTGACGATTCCAAGAATATTGTACCTTACTTCTCATCTTAAACTCATTCAAAAGCCTATGAGAACAGGCATACGAAACAAATTGCTTTACTCGGGTTTCGCACCTGCTGGAACTAGTATTCAGTTAACTGGTAATACAGGAGAGATCACAATCACAGGAAGTAAATACAAAAATCTAAATATTATTTTCGAATCTGGCAATGTCACTGTTATTGTGAAATATGATAAAATCAAAGCAGAAGTGAGTCTAAATCGTGGTGGTAAAGACGCTATTCGTAAAACGAAATGGAGACCTCAAGGAAGACTCCGAATGCAAATTTTTATTGACAGAAGTTCTATTGAGTTGTTCTGTGGGATTGGTGAAGTCACGTTTTCAAGCAGATTTTATCCATACAGGGATATTGTTATGAAACTAGGTGAGAATTCTAATGTGGATAATATGTTGATATACAGTTTGGGCCGTACTATTCAACTGCCAGACATTTGATTTACATGTCCAACTTTTCACAAATCTTGAAAATATGTACTGTACCTAGTGAAACATGTACTGTACCAGTATAACTTGTACCTAGTGTAAATGTGATTAAAGTGATTTTCAAAGTGTTATGATTTAATTTCGCATCTGCCATAATGTAATTACGCAGTGTTTGTGTAGCAAAATGTCTGCTAACAACAGAATTTGGAATAAGTAAATATCAATGTCTGAGTAAACTTATGTTTGAACAGGTTGTTAGAAAATTATTTAAATGGAACCTTCTGTTCTAACACTCTTTTTTGATCACAATAAAGAAATTCTTTTAGAGATTCTTTTAGTTTTAGTTATAATAAATATCAGTTTATTTTGAATGTCTAATTAATAAAACACCATGAGAAAGTATATTATAAATTTTAATTTAACATAACTATTATCAATCAATCATCAATATATATTATATTATATACATATAAGAAAATTGTAACAGGTCGCTGTCTGTACATGGAAGATAAATAACAAAAAAATTTATAGGGGGCTTTATGAACGCAATAGAACCCAAAACAATTATTATTTATAATTTTTGTCTGTTTGTCTGTATGTCTGTCTATCTGTTTGTCTGTACGTTTGTGCACGCTAATCTCAGTAACCGCTTAACCGATTGCAATGCGGTTTTCTTTATTGTGTTGAGATTTGCTTCACCTAACATTTAGTGTTTATTTCATGTCATTCGGTTTATAAATAAAAAAGTTATATCACTTTAAAGAATTGTACATAGACATATGAATCTAAAAATGCTTAAGAGCTTGCCTGACCCTAACCAAATCGCAGGATTCACTGCCGCTACCCCCGCACCCCTTTGCTACAGATCGCGCGCCATATTCACGCGGCGCCGTGTCAGTCGGTGACAGATTACGATAGTAACGCAAGTAGGGGCGGATCACAAAGCACTGGCGAACAATGAATAGAATGGAGTAGATATTTGTGTGAATAGTTTTAGTCGGTTTTTAAATTTTACTTTTTTTGAAATTGACCGTGTCATACTACTTATAAAAATAGGAGGAGATTTTTTATAGAACTTTAAAATGAACAATTTCGCAATACACAATTTTTATGTAACTTTAATTATATTTACTCAGCGCACGCAACGTATACTCTCAAAAGAAATAAATTTTCCCGTTTTCGAAACTTTATTCATAGTTGCTCCTATTCGTTGAAGTGTAATGTTATAAACCTTCCTCAACAAACGGACTATCGAGCACCCAAACTCTGAAACATCATTTTGTGGATCACACAAATATTCGGCCCGACCCCAGAATAAAATCAGGGCCTCAGCGCGGTCATCGGCTAGACTACCGAATGCACCACCGCACCGAGGCGAATTATGAAGAACGAATAATCCTTTTTTACTGTAAAAGAACAATGATGAAAAAGATACTAACTATCTATCTACCTTCACGCCAAATCCCTTGCGGGGTAGGCAGAAAGAACCGAGCTCACTTGCTTCTTCAACTTTCATTTTTCTTTTCATGCATGCACGTCGGATCCTTCGGCTCTTGACACCACCTTCAACTAACACACGATTAATTTGGTCGTGGTAGATGTGTCGTGGCCTTCCCCGACTCCTACGTCGATCCATTTTCGCGTTGTATATCTGTTTTGTCATTCTTTCATCACTCATTCGCTCCACATGCCCGAACCATCGTAGCACTTCTCTCCTTACTTTAACACCGACACTCTCTTCCAGACCAACTCTCTTTCTTACATCTTTATTCCGAACGCGATCTGCGAGCGTTACCCGGCAGATTTTGCGTAGCGCGCGCATCTCGACCGCGTTTATTCTACTTTCATGCGTTTCCTGCCATATCTAACTCTCGCTTCCACATATTAGCATAGGTATCAGCACCGCACTGTATACCGCGAGCTAGGCCTTTTGACGTAGGGTTTTGGTACCCAAAAGTTTGCCTAACGCTCCATTCACTCTATTTTCCGCAGTTACCCTCCTTTCTACATCAGTGGTGTACCGTCCATCCCTGGTTAATGCACATCCTAAACATACAACTTATCCACCTGTTCCAGCACTACATCATTTACAGTTATCCTGGCATTCGTTCTGTCCTCTTCTCTTTCGTATACCATCACTTTCGTTTTAGTCGCGTTCAAATGTAAGCCTCTCATCTTTCATCACTGTGACTAGAGACTGTAGTTCTGATGGCGATTCGGCTATGAGCACGGCATCATCTGCATACAGCAAACAGTTTACATTCACAAGTAAGTCACCCATTCGCAATCCAACATTCATCGATCTTACTCTCTTAAGACAATCGTCCAGGTACAGGACAAACAGCAGGGCCGACAGCGCGCAACCCTGTCTGACGCCAATGTTGACATCAGACCAGGGAGACAGGCTGCCGCCCACCCGCACACATGCCGTACATCCCACATATGTAGACTACACGGCACGAAGCAGCGCACCATCAATCCCAAATCCTGGCAAGATAATGATAACATAATCCAAACACGCTTTCTTCTTTCTTGCTACGCAGGATTGAACCTCCGCATCCCACCAGGCATCACCTTTCGAATGTTCATGTCTCTTTGCACTCCCACATGCTTCTTTTGCACTATCCACTATACTTTCTTTCATAATATTCCAGCATTCATCCACATCTAAGTCGGAAAGGCTCGCGTTTGCAAGCCTTTCACTGACTAAGCCTAGATACATACTCCTTACGCTTTCATCTTCCAGTTTTTCACTCTTTATCCTATCAAAGTCTCCGAGAGGGACACGCACTCGCCAGTGCCTCCACTTCTTGAAAAGACTGAATGAAGAAAAAGATACTAATAATACATTTTTTTTTAACGTGAGATAAAATCCATCATGAGTGCTAGAGACTCCTACCGACTAAAAAACCTCACGTAACGCCCAACAGCCTATGGTTGGGAGCCCCGGGTAAGCCCTTGGCAGGATGTTCCAGGACTTCTAACAGACCTACGGCCACAATTGCGGCCTCGCCCAGGGGGCGGTTCGGGTGCTATACCGCGTCTTTGGGGGGTTTCGGGTGTGATCCCGCTTCTAAGGCCGTGCGTGAACTTTTCACGTCACGCTGCCGTCATGGGCCTGCTTCTGTAAGGACGGTGAGTAGCCCTCTCGCCGTCCTCAGGCATATGGAGGCCGATAGTCTTCGGAGAAGACATGTCGCTAGCCCAACTGCGGAACTCGGGTGGGAAAGTTTTCTCCCGTACCCACCCCACCGCCTCTTTCAAGAGCATAACCTGCTCGCAGAGAGAGGCGGCGCAGTCCCACTTACTCCCGCTGGAGAGCATGGCTCGCATCAAGGTCTCGAGCGAGAGAGTGTTCACGTCCAGACCCACCACGAGGACCTGGCGCTGTTGCGCCCAACAGCATCATCATTCAGTTAAAACTCATTTTTCTTTCATTAGTACCTTCAATAAAATGATTATTCTTTTATGTGAATCAACAAGTATTTTTGAAACAATAAATTTGTTTTGAAAATATCACCGACAATTTTCTACTATTAAGTCGAAAGTCTAAAGACAGTGTTATATTTTACAGATTTTTTTTTAAATACTTACACTGTCTTTTTTGTACTTGAATTAGCCGACTCCATTGTTTTATGTTCCGTGCAATTACTTCCGGCACCGACTCGCCCGCACTCCTAGTAGTGGCGGTTTCTGGGTTTTGTATGACATTTTTAGGGTTCCGTAGCCAAATGGCAAAAACGGAACCCTTATAGATTCGTCATGTCTGTCTGTCTGTCTGTCCGTCCGTGTGTCACAGCACTTTTCTCCGAAACTATAAGGCCTATGCTGGTAAAACTTGGTAAGTAGATGTATTCTGTGAACCGCATCCAGATTTTTGTATAAAACGAGAAAAAAAGCAGTTAATTTTGGGGGTCCCATACTCAGAACTGAAACTCAAATTTTTTTTTTCATCAAACCCATATGTGTGGGGTATCAATAGATAGGTCTCGAAAAATGCTATTGAGGTTTACAACATATTTTTTTTCTAAAGTGAATAGTTTGCGCAAGAGACACTTCCAAAATGGAAAAATGTGTGTGTGTGTGTCCCCTCTAACTTCTAAACTAAGAGAATGATAAATCTAAAAAATATATATGATGTACATTGTGATAAAATCTACCAAAGAACGGTTTGAACGAAATCAAGAAGGTCGTTTTTTTTTTATACGTCATATACCGCAATTTTCGCCGAGAAAAATCACTACCACTGCGAACATCAATGAAAGTTACAACGAACTACACGAACTTTTACATTATGTTACTTGCTGCTACGGAACCCTTCATGGGCGAGTTCAACTGGCACTTGGCCGGTTTATTATTATTGTTCCTAGAAAGCGTCCAGTTCAATTAGGCAACCAATCGAGCTTGGGGATGTAAGACAGCAGTCGCTCTCAACTTTGCCAATGGGGATGAAAATTCAATTCATAGCTGCTGCTCCTGGCAGCCAATAAAAGCTGCGTCTGGTTTGAAATATGGTTGGGCTTGAAGGCAACTGGGCAGATGCTAATATGCAGATAAGGTCTGGACCCCATGAAGATCTTCTAGGCCCAGGCCGAAGTCACTTGAAGCAGTGCAGGTGCTGACCAACGAACGAGGTCCTGGTACAGGCATTCCGTAACGCCATTGGGAACTTAGATGATTCTCGGTGGCAACAATATCGAGGAGATAATATGCCAAATCATACCGACCTAGTCCACACAAAAGTAACACCCCAGTTTCTACAAGCCTTCGTGAAGAGGCTAAGTAAGATAAAGAAAATTTACATCGGATAGTAAACAATCAATACGGTTCTTAGCTTTTTATTTTTCTCGGTCTACGAGCGAAAAACGTTTTTATGTTCCTTTTTAGTCATTTTTTTGGTCTTTATATTTATAACTTTTATAATTAGTTACATTTATTATTTACACAAATTAAGATTTTATGCACCTACAGCCATCGCCCCTAGGTTACTTCAGGAATTCAAAAGTTTTTTAATCGATCTATCGATGTCGTAATTGAGCATTGTGTGACGCAATCGGGCATAGGTCCGCTTCCTACAAGGCGCGCAGCCAGACTAATCGTAATCGGTATAGGATAGCGCATACAGATTTCGTGAGGAAAGAAAGAGAGAGAAGGTTTGGAGCGCGTTCAGCGAAATGATATGAAAGCTAAAAAACAGATAATTACAGATAAAAAGAAAACTATTATAAATATTAAAAAAACCGACTAGTGTAAATGAAGTTTTTAGTATTGTCTTTCTTATACATTAAAAATTATATCCAAATAATAGATAATTATAGAGATCCAGCCTAAAGTTTAACTAAAACGAGGTGTTTTAAAAAATTAAAAGTATCGAGGTTTTTTTTAGTAATCGTGTTTTCAGGCTAGTAGATCTTTAGTTCATGAACTGAAGTTGCTTGTGTTGTAATGTTAGTTCATCAGACCTCACGAGTCCTGAGATCTAGATCAAGATAATAGTCCATTTGGCGTCATACGTCCTCTTAATGATTATGCCATTTTAAAACAATTCCGTCCACGCGGACTGAATTGTTTTAGAATAGACTTAATCTTTAAGCTCTTTATGATTAAGCAAACAGGTCAGTTTCACACGCTGCTTGATGAGTCTGATAAAGAAATATCTCTCCTTTCATACCCCTTATGTGACGCAAACGAAGTTGCGGGGTCAGCTAGTCTTTTATAAATTCGTCTCTATTATCAGACTAATTTTTGCCATGCTCTCTAATAAATTCCACAATTTCACAACAATACATAAATCTATAAATAGTAAATCCATAAGTATCTACACGTCAGCAAAACGTCAATACCTTACAAAGTCGTATGTGTTTGGAAACACTATTAGATTTCTTACGCATGTCGTCAATTTATCTGATTCATTCAATAAACTTTTATCATCATAAACAATTTGATTTTTTTCTGCGAAACAAAGCTTGACGGGAAATGGATTTAACTTTCTTTTTGACCTTTAAGCTTTAACATTTTTTTCAACACCAACTTACACAGCCTTTCAGGTGATTTCCCGCCAGATCGCATGAAGTTCTATCTGGTCTGCATTCTAGCAAAGATAATATAATAGTATTACATACAGATAGGCAACTTCCTGCCCCTCACTGACCAAGTTTCCTCACTCCCACCAGTCCAGCCACAGCTGCCATTATAGTTGGCGGGTATTTTGAGTGAACATTTGCATGAGTCTATATTCAACGGGAACAGTTGTCCTATAGCCCTAAGTTCCTATAGGTAATATGCCTGTATATTTGGGCTATCGAATGGTAATAGAACTGAAATTTGTTCCGTATTATTTTCAGAATAAATGATGGTTGAAACCTTTTTATTGAAGTCAAAAACATAAAAAACCTTTTTATTGAAGTCAAAAACATAAAACCATATCATTAATTAGTGCTAATCCTTTGCTTACACTTTTCAAACTTGCTTTTGTATTATAGCAGACTATTCATTATTACGAAAAGGTTTGATTTCTCCCTAATATTGTATTTCTTAAAGAACTGCATAAGTACCTTTAAATTACTATTTAATGTTATAATTTTATAATTATTATCATTTAAATGATTAGCACTAATTAGCACATTCCATTTATTCCATAACAATTCTTTATTTTTAAGTAGGGTAAACCACCCAATCGTTGGCACTCCTCCAATTATTGGCACTTTAGGTAATTTTGCCCATTTCTAACAGAAAAAGAATGCTATTTTACTTTTTAATGCATACCTACAACTACATAATGGGCAACACCGAACTGAAATAAACTAGGTTTCCCTTATTTTTCGGAATATACTCTTAACTTAAATTGATTAAATTAAATTGACGTCACGTCATTCGCTGTGAACAGTCGTGTGTGCGTTGCTCTCATATAATATATTATTATACCCACCTACAATGGTTCTAAGTAAATGTGCAGTGTGTAAGAAAAATATAACGAAAAAAGCACCTGGATTGGAGTGCAGTCGGTGCAATAAAATAGTACATGCTGATCCGGTCTGTGCGAAACTTTCGAACAAGCAGCTAAACACCCTACGTAACTCTTCGGGTATAGAGTGGAGCTGTGATGACTGTATGAAGAACGTATCTCGTAGATCATCGTTTTTTGCTCCCGGAGATGAAGATGACGAGGAGTCTGACACAGGGCACGTCGATAATTTAAAGAACTCTATCGACCCGCATAAACTCGTCCAAGACATATCGCGAGAGTTGAAGAAAACCTTCCGTGAAGAGCTCGGTAGCCTTAAAGAATCTCTTCAATTTCTAAGTGAGCAAATGGATTCCATAGAAACATCTGTTAAGCAGCAAGATGCTCGAATAAAGAACCTTGAAAATAAAAATATGGACCTTCAAAACAAAAACAAGAATCTGGAACTCCGAGTGGCAGTACTGGAACAGGGTATGAAGCAAACTGAACAAAATGCTCTCTCATCAACTCTGGAAGTGACTGGCTTACCTGAAATCTCATCGCCTGACGTCTCGAATATCCTTACAACCGTGGCCTCGAAATTGGAATTAGATGTGCAAGATATACAATCGTCTTATCGCATACCGGGAAAAAAGGACAAACCGTGCACTATTGTGGTTGAAATGAAGTCAAAGAATGCCCGTAACAACTGGATTTCTGCTAGTAAAATTAAAACCATCACGGTGGGTCAGGTATGCTCGGATGTAACTATCGACAAAGCATCGAAACGGATATACATAAGAGAAGCTCTCACTAATTATTTCAAGACCATGTTATATAACACTAAGCTGCAACTACGAGACTCCTTTCAGTATATATGGTGTAAAGATGGAAAGGTATGCGCTAAAAAATCATCTAACAGTAAAACGTATTTCATAAAATCTTTAGATGACATCTATCAAATTAAAAAAGAAAACAACTTGTAAAACTAATATACGTGTAATATTATTATTTATTTAGCTATAATATACTAAATTTATTGCATGGAAGAACCTTATATTAAAGAAATATTTGATTGTACTTCGATAAGACATTTTTTCCAACAAGTTCCTACTACAAAGAATGTAAAATTAACCTGTATACACATTAATATACGATCAATAATAAAAAACTTTGTAAATTTAATGTAAGTCATACATAGCTGTCCATTTCATATAGACATAATAGTTCTCACTGAAGCTGGTATATCGGAAAATATTGTCCAGTTATATAACATACCTACCTATAATATGTACTCAGAGCTTCGCGTAAATAAAAAGGGTGGTGGTGTAATACTGTATGTAAAAGATTATTTAAAATTCACTCCGATCAAACAAAACACTTTGACCTTCGAAAATTTGTCGGGTGTTGTGAAGATTGGGTGTAAACAAGACGTTGCAATATGTTGTATTTACAAACCACCGAGTTCAAAGAAAGTTGATTTTGTCAATGAACTAGGTAAGTACATTTCCAAATTTAACTCCAAACCCAACCTTATTCTCCTTGGGGACACAAATATTGACCTGAAATCCATGTCATCGCATCGAAACTCTTATTTGGAAGCACTGCACGGGCGCGGATTGATGTGTGGAATAATAAATTACACTAGAATCGAAACAAAATTAACCGTCGTCTCAAAAACTTGTATAGATCACATTTTTGCTCGTCTCCCCACATTAGATCCGTACTCGGCAGCGCTCAACGTAGTACTGGCGGACCACCGAGCCGTTATACTTACCTGCGTTGACGAGTCGGCAGCGAGGCAGATACAGCGTGTATCAAAAATAAATATTAACTATAAAAAACTTTTTGATGAATTGAAAAAGATTAAATGGACTCAAACAAATGAAATGAAATGTCCAACTGAAATATATAACTTTATATGCAAATCTTTCTGCCAAGCACGTGATCAAGCAAGTAAAAATAGTACATATAAAAAACATCACAAAATATTTCGAGTACCATGGATGAACAATAATATTATACAACTATGTGACAAACGTGATGAATTGTATAAATTATGGAAGAAAACTCCAACTAACTTCCAGTTAAAATTAGATTATAATAAAACTAGAAATAAAGTGCATTGCCTATTAGAAAAAAGCAGAAACTCTTATTATATTAAACACATTGAATTTAATTACAACAACACGAAAAAAATTTACC
The DNA here is from genome assembly GCA_933228765.1 of Miltochrista miniata. NCBI lineage: Eukaryota > Metazoa > Arthropoda > Insecta > Lepidoptera > Erebidae > Miltochrista > Miltochrista miniata. Next base: position 5,485,315 of record OW121754.1, on the reverse strand, counting down.
AAATTATTAATGAAATGCTGGGTCGTGTCACGTTAACAGTGGACGATATAATACTAAAGGCGTTCGATTCTCAGGGATACAACATTAAGACATTAGTCAATAATTTTGCCAATGGTTTTAAAAATGCAGTCACAAATATAACTCCAAATTGTAGCAAGAAATTACTTGGCCCAGAATTTAACTGTAAGCCTATAAACTCCTCTATACTATTCCAGCAAGCCACTGCAGATAGAATTAAGAAAATAATTAATAACCTCGCTCAACATAAAGCCCCTGGTGACGACGCCATTAAAAGTTCTCACTTAAAATTAATAAGTGGGGACATATCGTTCGCTATAGCGAATCTCATCAACGCAAGTGTTAGGTCCGGTATCTACCCAGATTCTTTGAAAAATGGATGCGTCAGACCAATTTTTAAGAAAGGTAAACGCAATGATTTTGGCAACTACCGACCGATAACGCTCCTCTCCACAGTAGATAAAATTATCGAAAAATATATATGCGAACAAATACATAATTTCTATAGCAAACATAAAGTTTTATATCCCAATCAATTTGGTTTTCAACGCGGCAAAGGTACGTCTGTACTGCTGTCAAACTTCACAGACGAAGTCAATGCTCAATTAAATAACAAATGTCACGTGCTGGCTTTATTCATTGATTTCTCACGCGCGTTTGATACTCTAAATCACGCACAGCTAGTAAATAAGCTTGACAATTGTGGTATACGCGGTCCCATGCTGGCTTGGTGTAAGAGTTACATCAACAATCGAAGTTACCAAGTCAAAATTAATGATATTCGTAGTGACACTGTGGTAACTACTGAGGGAACGGCGCAGGGATCCGTGATTGGCCCATTGCATTTTCTAACGTACGTTAATGACATGAGCAATAGCGTAAAATTTTCTAAATGTTACCAGTTTGCTGACGACACGTGCATAGTGGTAGCCAACAAGGATCCAAATAAGGCATGTGAACTACTACAATCAGAATTCAATTTGTTAAGTAAATGGTGTCATGACAACGGTTTAGTACTTAATGCTACAAAGACTAAACTTATGCACATCAAGTCACCGTACCTTAAGCACCCAATAACTAACACAATAACGGCACATGATCACATGTGTCTTCACAACGGCCACTCTAACACTTCTTTGTGTGGCTGCCCAAATATTGAACTTGTAGACCAATATACATACTTAGGACTCAAAATTGATGCCAATATGAACTGGACAAACCACATTGGAAATGTCTGTATTAAATTGAGACAGTTCCTGGCAAGCATTACACTGTTAAAAAGACGTATACCATACAGGGTTAGGTTAATGCTATATAATTCGTTGGCGGAATCTCATGTGCAATACTGTTTAAGTAGCTATGGTCGTACATTTAAAACACACTTAAATAAAATTTATAACTTGCAGTTGCGAATATTAAAGAGAATTGTATCACCGAAGACCAAAGAACAATTCCGAGATGACGAACTAGGCCTTTTCAAGCATTGTAATACACTACCTATATACCAACAATTTAAATTAAACTTGATAAAAGAGCAATTTTTTAATTCCATATTTGAAAAAATTGAACATCCTGTTTATACACGAAGTGTTGCTCATAACAGGTTACGTACTATGCGAGCCGATAACGTGTTTGGTGAGAGGACTACTCGTTATTTAGTTCCTCGTTTAATTAATGAACTACCCTCAGGTTTGCGAAATGACATGACTAAGGACAACATCAAAGTAGTTTTAAAAAAATTCTTTATTAACCATATTGTAATCCCCGATTAATAATTATTAATGTACCCACCTGGTTCATGTAGGTCACTGCCAGCGAATTATACGAGTATAATGTTTGCGTGGTTCGTTGTTTCATTCGATGGGATTAATTGGAATGTTTTGGCGTGGTGCGGAATCTCTGTCCACAAAGCATGGGTCAGAGGTTCTGTACAGCGTCAAATATTATAATTACTCGCCTGTACGGTGCCATGACAGCCGTAGTACATTGCAACTTATGGGTTGTAATGTGTTGCGAGTGGTCGCAATACATAACAACTTATAATAAGAGATATTAAAAAAGCTGTGACCTTTATAGCCTAGCGCTCGCGTTTGTTAGAATTATAAGTATTGTTATAACTAGACGTGAGCGTTGAATTGTATACTGGGTAACGAAATGTTTATTTATTTAACGAATTATGTATGTGTATGTACATTATGTAGTATTTAGATGTAGTAAGGAGAAAAAATACCATGGCACTGCTTGTTTTGTCGTTCCTTTTAGAAATATTATATTCAGCATTGAAAGATGTGAATGCACTGTACTGGGATAGTAAGTAGGTACCTACATGTATGGGAGATCGCAACGCTGGCATTTGTTTTGATTACACTTATTGTTTTCTAGCATAAGGACAAACCTCTGTGGTTTTATTGTGCTATTTGTAATATTTAATGTACAATTTAAGATCCAATAAATAAAAAAAAATAAAAAATAAAAAAATAAAAAAAAAATAAAGTGCCAATAATTCATTCTAAAAGTGCCAATAATTGGGTGGTTTATAATAATAATAATAATATCTTTATTGCTCAAGTAACAAGACTCATTCTGTTAGTAACAATTCCTTAATCTATGTTAGTATTCTTAACCTAAACTCATACAATAAAATAAACATAAACAAATAAATAATATAATATAAATAGGTAATACAAATAGATACCTGCTGATATGAGAATCACCGCCACACGTCTATCACCGAAGTAGACAGCCTGCAGCAGTGACTCACATACAAGCAGTCCAGTCTGCTCGCTACGCATCGCAGGATGACGTTGGGGCTGGCCCGCACCCGGCGCACCAGGGAAGCGCACCGTTTTCTCATAGTCGTGTAGAAGCAGTCTACACGAGCTTCAACAAACATCCCTGAGGCGCTACAGAAACGGGGCAGCCCCACCATCACCCTAAATGCATTATTATATTGGACACGAAGGGCACTGTACGATTTCCGCGAATAATCAGCCCACAGAGTACACGTGTAGAAAGAGGTGCAGTATGCACGAAATAAGGTTTTCTTAACACCTTGTGAGCAACGTGCAAATCTGCGAGCAATCATATTCGCTCTAACCGACAGTGCCCTCCGCTCTCTTTCAATATCTTCATGGTCCTTCATGTCGGCGGTCAAGAAATGTCCAAGATATTTAAATTTAAATACCCTTGTTAGGGGAATTCCATTCAGCATAAGCGAAGGTATAGATTCCGGACCCCTCCCGCCGCCGGCACCAAAGACCATGACCTCACTCTTCTTTACATTGTAGACCAAGCCGTGTACTCGAGCATATTCTTCACAGATGGCCACCAACCTCCTAAGGCCACAAATTGAGGCGCTCAGCAGAACCATATCATCGGCATAACTAATGTTATTAACACAAACACTGTCAATGTAACATCCAGCCCGCTCTCTGCTGAGCGTCTCAATCAGTTCATTTACGTATAGATTGAAGAGCGTAGGCGAGGTTAACCCCCCCTGCCTCACCCCGCACTCCAACCCATACGGATCCGAAAAAGCCCCAGACCAACGAACTTGATTGATCTGTCCCCCATACCAGTATTTTAAAGTGCTTATCAGTTCAAACGGAACTCCGACTTTCTCAAGCTTTTTCCACAAAATACTGTAGGAAACCAGATCGAAAGCCCTGGAAAGATCAAGGAAGCAAGCATACGCAGGAGTCTTCCGGTCAGTATAATACCTAACAGCCCACTTTAAGGACAAAATAGCAGTCTCAGTGGATAACCCGGTTCGAAATCCAAACTGGTTATCGTGCAAGTGTATGTGGTTGTTAATTTGTCTGTCCAGTAGGCCGTCAAACACTTTTGCTATCACCGTCGCCAGAGAAATAGGTCTATAGTTATTTACATCTGCGATATCGCCCGTTTTGTTTTTAACTATAGGCACTACTATAGTTCTAGTCATCTGACTAGGCAAATACGCATGACCAACACATAAGCCAAACAACATTGCCAACACTCTCGGTAGATGAGGACCCGCGAACCTGAGATGCTCGATACTCAGACCATCATGACCCGGAGACTTTCCTCTGACCATGGTGTTGATGACACCTTTGATCTCCTTAGCTGTAAATTTTGTTTTAAGATCATGACAGCCGACTGCATCTTGAACAGACATGCCGGGGCCCAGCGGTGATTTTAATTGAAAATGTTCCTTGAAGAGGTTAGCAATTTCCACAGCATCTCTCACACCATTGACCGATACAGGAAGGCCAGGCTTACAGCTCAGTCCGCGCGTGTTTCTCCAAAAGGAGCGAAAGTCATTGCTTGAATGGTGTGATGCCAGAATGTCCATTTTTATTTGCTCTTGGTGTGTCTGACACCACCTTAACCGAGACCTAAATATCCTTCTGGCCTCACACATTTCAGCAAATACAGAACCTGAAGACGGCTTTCCACAATCCTGCCTAACACTCAACTTCCGCCTGGCCTCCCCGAACGCATCACTGACATGACGGTTCCATCCTATCACAACCTTCTTTCTCCTACGTCTGTTGCCCCCCCGACCAACCAAAGCCGATTCCCTTAACGCTCTCACAATGTCATTATAGATATTATCTATAATATTACGATGGCAATACTCATTACATATTTTATCACAACACCTTCCAAGTTCTTTAGGGAAGTCAATAACCCTAGGTTTCTCATGACATGCCATTGTATACGACTGCGTTTGTTCTGGGTCTCTTTCCCCCCACATGACAATATTTTCTATATTATTAAGATAAATTTGCTTAGGACATACTTTCTCAAATAAACAATTGATTTCGAGTGGGTAATGATCTGACCACATTACATCATAAATAACCCTCGCTGAGACCACAGAGTCACGAGCTGCCTTTGTGACCACACAATGGTCCAACCAGCTGCGTGAACCATGTGCCTCACTCACAAAAGTGTACGTGTCCGAGTAAGCACCCAATAACTCCGTATCAACACATATCCATTCAAATTCCTGAGCAAAGTCTGTAAGTTCTTCAAAAAATTTACGTGTTGGATGCGCATTAAAGTCACCTAAAATATAACAGTTTTCTATGCTACAGTTATCAATAATGGCACTCACCACACTCAGACAATCCGTGAATTCCACTAAATTACTGGGCTCGTCCGTGGGCATGTATACACTAAACAATAACACTGACCCTTCATTAAACTTTATTTCTATAGCACACACTCGCGCACTGTTACACGGAATAACTGTTACATTGCTGAACATACTTTTTCTCCAAAGTATAGCAACTCCCCCATACGATCGGCCACGTAAAATGTCCACCGTTGTATCCACGGCCGAGGTACCAGTACAGCCAAAATCATCACTGATACTGTTCAGGTATGCCAGGTCCTCTGGCAGCAGCCATGTTTCCTGAAGCGCTATGACATCGTAATCAGAACATAATTGCCGTATGTAATCAATGGAACGTTTTATGTTTTTGCAATTAAAGCTTACTAACTTATATAACTGTTTATCCATCAATTAATAGGTTTATGGCCGTAGCCAGTACTAATATTCCTGGCCGCATAGCGATGCTTATAATGCACGAAACGCCTGAAGACTATTGACTTTGGCCACAAATTACTATCTAAAAATATATCTTCTTTTAATTCCGGCACAAAGAACTTGAAGGACTTATACTCTAAACTCTTTTTAGAGTTTATCCTCTCCGGTTTAATAGACATATTGGTTTTCGTCAAAATGTAGTCGGTTATATCCTTCTCACTCGTTGTAAGACTTATATTAGAGATAAAAATAGGTACTTTCCTCTCGGCCGCCCTAAAATTGCTACTGGAATCATTTGCTAGTCCTATTTTACCTCTAACGCGTTTTTTGCAGCTCGACTTCTGATAAGTAACCTTAGTCCACTGCCCATCACAATCATTTAATTGTTTATCATTCACGGCTACAGAAGGAAAAGCCTCATCGGTTTGTTTACGTTCTTGCGGCGCTGGCGGGTCTAACAGGTCTAACAGCTGCTGTTCACTCGTCGCAGGCGTAGCCGATACTCGCCCCGGCTCGGGCATACTCGGCGTTCGACTCGAGTGCGCTAGCAGTATGGCTGTATCGCTTTCGATAGCCGGCATTAACGGTTTCGGAGTACCCGCCTTTAGCACTTTGTGAGTATGACTAAGTGGGACGCTCTTAGGTGATAACGAACAGCATCTAGATGAGTCGAGCTGATCAGATAACTCGATAATTGACCTATCCACACTCTTGTCACGTTTATCTGTACCTCTTCGCGTATTTATGAATGAGCTAACGCCCCCCGAGTTACTCACCATGCTAGGCGTAATCCGGTACTCACTTCTTAATTTTTCCACTAACTCGATTGTAGCGTAAGAGGTTTTAATATTCTTTAATTCCTCCTGCACCACTATCAGTTTCTTGAGCACATCAGACACATCCACATGATCGAAAGTAAGAGGCGGGAGCCTTTCTAAGTTACGAGCCACAAACACTGGCATCAGATCCGGAAGGGATTTAAAGGCACCTATAATGTCACTGAGGGCTCGATTTTCCTTTCCTTGTCCTTTTTGTACGGGCTTTCTCTTGTCTGACGGCAAGGATTCAAATAGTAATGATTTTGATTTTTCGATTTCATCACCACTAAACGAAGCCACACAAAGTCTTATCAAGCTTTCTTCATCACAAATTGATATTTTGTTCTGAACATAAGCCAACAATTCGTCTATAACAATGTTACAACTACTGCACTTTAGTGTAACCGACATTTTTAAACTAGTTAAAACTACGTAAGCGATGAACTTGTAACACACACATTACGCGTCATACTCGGATGCGTGCGCGCACGGGACTGATGGAGGATGGAGGTTTACCCTATAATGTTATGAAAAAAATGCAATTATTTAAACCTAAACCGGCCGAGTGCGAGACGGCCTCCACAACGACTGAACTGATTAGACTTATTTTTCTTCTTATTTAAAAAAACTTTCCTTTAAACAATTTACTACGAAATACATACGCTGGTGAAGTTTCTTGAAGGTATTGAAAGATAAAAAAAGGTATAACTACAGATCAATTCATTTTTGTTTGTATTCGTAAAGGGGACCTTTATTAAAATATGGTTTGTAATTTTCAGAAAAGAAAACTAAAAGTTTCTTTTGCAAAGTTTCCCTTAGTGCGCACAAAGGATATTAAGCCGAAACTTCCCTTCAATTTTATGAACTAACTTTCCCCCTCATAGCTCCGAGATGTTAGGTGCAACGCACACTGATCTGATGTCAAGCAAGAACATGGCGTGGACATCATTCTGATTCAGTCAAATACCGTACCAAATACAACATTGAACATTTTGTTAGGTAAGTACCTACTTATTGAAGTATCAATAAAAAAAGACGTGTGGCACTCGGGGACTGCCGCGGTAAAGCTATTACATAGCATTTTTTACCGACTATGCTAGTATAATTATTTCTATATAAGAAAACTAGCTGATGCCCGCAGCTTCGCCCGCGTAAAATTTGTTACCGCGGGAAGTTATTCCCGGGATAAAAGGTAGCCTATGTGTTATTCCAGACTATAATGTATCTCTGTTACCAAATTTCAGCCCGATCCGTTCAGCGGTTTGAGCGTGAAAGAGTAACAAACATCCACACTCACAAACATTCGCATTTATAATATTAGTAAGATTTTAAGGCCTATGTTCAACAAAGTAAAGTACCAAGTACCTACTCGACTGTGGACATTTGGGCTTTTGGACTTTTGGCCTATTGGCCTTTTGGACTTTTGGACTTTTGGACTTTTGGCCTTTTGGACTTTTGGACATTTGTACTATTGGACTTTTGGACTTTTGGACTTTTGGACTTTTTCAAAAGGCAGGAATCTTAGCATTATGTTATGTAGCCTATAGCCACTATCAATTAATGTACCTACTTACTATCGAACAGTTTTTGAAACCCTACCAGTAGTTTCAGTAAGACTTGCCTTGGTATGATGTGATCGTGGTCCCTTTGCAGCGTGTGTCCAATCTAGCGCAGCAGCTACACTTCCGACGTTTGATCTGTTGGTCTCACTGCAGCGTTCCAATAGTCTTACGTTCGTGATGTTCTCGGGCCCGTATGTACCGAGGATTCATTGGAGGCAGCGTTTGACGAAGACTTATAGCTGGTAGCTGGTGCGAAATGTCTTTAGTGACCTTCCATGTCTCGCATCCGTATAGCAGTTAGCAGTACAGTTTTAACGTTTACTTTGTTTTGAGTTTCACTCTTCGTGTCCATTTTCGCAACTGCCCACGGGGCGCGGCTGTGTAAAGGTTGTTCTGGCCTTGGCGAGACTCGAAATGATGTAAGGTACTCTTCTATCCCATCAGTTTCTGACACGACACTCCCGAGGTACGTGAATTAGTGCCTCCACCACATCTCTTGCGTCTGTCGATTTTAATTTCAGTCCAGCCATTCGCTGCCTCATCCTGCTCGTTGTCCTGCACGTTGTCCTGCAGACATGCATGACGGCGTGTGTGTGCCTCAGCAGGCACAGGACATCGGCATCATTTAAATCCTCCAGGATATCAGTATAGGCCCCATTCTATGCCGCGCCGATTGTTCTTTGCGGTATTCAGCATTATACCATCTATTTTCTATGGATGGTTGTTAACTATCCTGTTATCTTCATAACGATCCTCTAAGGTAGGTACAGTACGTATTTTCAAAAGAGTTTGTGAACTCTATTTTTAATTTCTTTTTCAGAATATTGATGACATTTGATTGATGTCATTTTATACACGTTACGTCTACTACATTGATACATGTAATAAAATTCTAACACGCCGGTGTTTGTATGTAAATTGTTTATACTGAGGAAAATTCTATAGTGAGGAATAGCTTTAACCATTAAGCTCTATTTTGATTAAGCAAACAGGGCAGATTCACACGCTACTTGATGAGTATGATTAATAAATACCTCTAATTTCATAGACCTTGTGTGACGTAAACAAAGTTGCGAGGGTCAGCTAGTTAAAAGATAAAACAATAGGTTTCTTCTTAAAAACTATTTTTACAAATTTTATGGTAATAATAGACATTCTTTGAAATATGCATGTATGGTATTGTTGTGACTTTTATGACACGTTTAAAGTACATAGGTATGAGATAGATGGCGCTCGCGGCTACGTCAGCGTGAAATTTTCTTCCCGCTTCCTATGGGAACGTACTCCCGGGTTTGGTTATCTTTATAGCAGTATTATATATAAATTAACAAAACAAAAAATAATACTGCATTGGTGATAATAATAATAAAATGTGTGTATATAGAGTACTCACCTCTTATATTTGCTCCATGGTACTCACTCATTTTCTTTCACTATTTTTCGTGACTTTCTTCATTAATAACTGCACTTTGTTTATTCATATTTAAAACACATTTTACACAAATTATACGAGTACAGTTCACTGTTGTACATAGATGATGAATACCTATACACCTATAGTCGAATTTTTATTTAGACGAAGTAAATTGACAGCAACTAATGTAATTGACAGCATCGAAATTGTCATTTCACATTATGAACTCTAATTTCGACCAGCACTCTTAATTCAACTTTGGTCGAGTGGTTAAGACGCGGATCGGTACGCAGAAGGCGCAAGATCGATTCTGGGTACAAGCATCAATTTTTGGATTATTTGACACAATATAATAATATATAACGACTGCAGAGTTCATAATTGACGTAAACAAAAAATTTATGAAGTGCGAGACGAGATACACGAACGTGGCCGAAGGTAGCCCAGAGTGTGACTCGTTTTCGTGACACAATTTCTGGATTCGGTCTCCACGCAAGGCCCGCGATAGAAGCTATGCAATAGCTTAAAAATAATAAATCAGAATTATTACTAAAGAAAGATATGTGTGGTAATACTATTGTCGTTTAGTTTTATACACATCGATACGGTCACGCCTTTATCCCCGAAGGGGTAGGCAGAGGCATATTATATGTCCACAATTCACCTTTTCATATTTTATCCCACGTAATAAGTGGTGAGCCGTATTGCCGTGTTGATATGAATAGGCGCAAGTTGTGACTGCCTGCTGTTGAAAGTTTTTAAGCCGTCTAAAAAGGCCCTCAACTTGGCTTAAAGACTGTCATTTTACTGGCAACCGGGACCAACGGCTTAACGCTCAAGTAAATGTCAAAAAGTGTGGTCACATGGATGGTCACCCATCCAAGGACTGACCACAGTGAACGTTGCTCATTGTAGTGATCGTTTACAAAACACTGAGTCCGCGGGACCACGAGCGCTTCAATGTATGTATCTATACATAATTTTTAAATACATAGAAGACACACTAACTCCAAAGCAAACATTTTGTAGATCACACAAAAATATACCTAAATATGCGCTGCAATTTAGTATTTATTATACGGACTTAAATCTATCCAAAGAGTAACAAACATCCAGACATCCACATCCACTACCCACAAATCTACTATAAACTTTCGCATCTTTATGTCCACAAAGATCCATGATGGATCTTTTTAATGGATTTTAGTGGACAAAGGGTTACCATCTTAGTAATATTATAAATGCGAAGTGCTGCTGTGCATGTGTAGAGTCCGCGGGCGTGTTCCTTTACATATTATACACGCGATGGAAAACATGCTTTCGCAAACGAACTTGAGCAGATCAGCTAGTTCATTCATATAATAAAAAGGAAAATAAAAATACACTATTTCAATTTAATTCTTTTTATTAAGCATAACATTATTTAGTTGTTGTCCATTATTCAAAACATAAATAACGGAAATTGATAAAATGGACCTGAATTTTGTTAAAAGAAGTCCCATCAATTTGGAATGACAATTTTCAATCTTAAAGGCAGGTACTTATTGATTAAATTACTGGTTGAGGAAATAAGTTGATTTACTTTGCCACATTTTGTTCAGACAATTTTGAACTGTAAAGCACTGGGGAAAAGGAACTTTACCATTTTTCTATGTATTGAAGAGTTTAAATATTGACCTTAGTAAGATTTGAAGAGGCAAAAGATTATTTTCTCTTCATCTATTAAGGACTTTGTACAACATTACTGTATAATTTCGTCCTGTACAAATATTTTGTTGTAATCAACTAAAAGTAATTGCGTTTTAGTTATAAAACTCTTCTCAACATCATCAGTTAATACATTTGCGACTAATAATTGATGTAAAATGTACATAAAAAGTATAATACCCATATAATATGAACGCAAATACAGTGTGGTATCCACGTTTACCGACGGTTTACCCGTCTACTCCCACCTGTTCTGTTGAGTAGTTCTGTTAACAGAACTACAAGTTTTTTTTTCCCAATAGTTCTGTCCACAGAACAAATGGTAATGCAATTCCCATCTGTTCAGTTGTACCCTATGGGTAGTACAGTGAATGAAAAGCAAAAACAAGCCAAAAGTTAGTCAGACTCGTGCACTGAGGGTTTCGTACCAAAACGGCCAAAAATCACGTTCTGGTTTTAGTATTTATTGATGTAGTGGAACTGAACTACATCATCTTAGAAGATTTTTGGCTCTAACTATCAGGGTTCCTGAGACACAGCCTCGTGATGGACAGACAGACGGTGATGAAGTCACATGAATTGGGTCCTGTTTGAGTACGGAACCCTAAAAACAGGTAGTAATTCCCCTATCAACCGTCAATATGTTTTCATTACTACAACAGAACGAAAATTAATAGCTTCGTTCTGCTTTTATCAATTTACACATTATTCAATCGACTATGAAAATCCAGAATGACTTTATCACAACTATTGGATCAAATGGGTAGGGGTATGTAAGGTACTGCATTAAAAATATCTTATCTAATTAGGTTCCTATCTCTAATCTTATTGCAAGAAAGCAAAATTGCAGTTTGGGGGTAGTTGTACTATACATACAAATTTATTTTGCTCTGTATATTTTAATTCATTTTAAAAAGTTATATTAGTGTAATATATGTGTAATCAACTCAATTTAGCCTAAAACTCACCTGTGCTTGCTGTCATATATTTTTAACACCATATATTACAATATTGATTGGCTTGTGTACTTATTATCATGGACACAACATTAGCTGTCAACTTGGAGGATCTGCAGAATCTTTATGCTGCCCAGATGAAGGAGTTCAATGATAAGTTGCTGAAAATTTCACCTGAAACTGTTGCTGTACCAAGCGATTTGGCTTCTCTAACCAGTGAGTTCAAAAATTTTCAAAGTTTTGTTTGGCAGTCTTTAACCAAAATAAAGACTCAACTTGAGCTCCTGACACTGGGGTTGGATCGACACGAAACTGCCATGAGAAGGAAGGTGTTGTTATTTCATGGCCTCAGTGAGAATCCCAATGAGAACCTGCATGAGTTAGTTCACAAAGTCATTTCGAATGATATGAAGGTGTCTGAAATTGGTACTCAACACATTAAAGTTTGCCATCGGTTGGGCGGCACACGTGGTAAGACCAGGCCTGTACTGGTTAGGTTTCACAATGTGGATCACCGACACACAGTATGGGATAACAAGACTTCCCTCAAAGGTACCGCTGTCACAATATCTGAATTTCTTACTAAGACGCGCCACCAAGTCTTTATCACTGCTAGGCAGCATTTCGGAGTAAAAAGCTGCTGGTCGACTGAGGGAAGAATTGTGATATTGACACCTGACAAGGCTCGCCATAAAATCGAGAGTAAAGCTGAGCTTGATGCCATTATTAAGCTATTTCCACGCAGCGTTTCTGAGCCTGTCAAATCACCAGCACCGGATGCGGCATTACCATCGAGTGCCGCAGCTTTGAAGACTACTGTGAGAACCAACAAGTCAACCAGACGCAGAGTGTAATGACCATATATTTGGATTATGTCGTGTGATCACCGTAGCCGCTAGTATGTAAACAATCACAGCATTTATGCATTTATATCATACCGCACTCACTTTCACTGATTTGACTATTCCTGCATTTTATGATTGTGTTGGCTATGTACAATTATTACTCATTGCGACTATACGAATTCATGAAAGCGATAGTGATTTTGTAACACGTTGACTGACAGTTATATCATAGATCTGTCAGCTGTAATGCATGTCATGTCATTGTTTGTTGTTATTGTAATCGTACTCAGAGCAGGCGAAGGTATTAAATACTACACTGCCATTGCTTATATTAGAATAACTAAAATGCGTCTATTTATTATTTTTCTACTCTGTTGTACAACACAAAGTGAATGTAACATTACGTTTAGTACAACAGGTGCGTAGGTAATAGTGTTGGATGGGTGCGGCTGAGGCAGGTGCTGTAGGTTGATGCAGGCAGCGGCTATCATAATGTTTGCAAGTTGGATTTTTTTTTTTTTTTTTTTGTACATTTTATTTATGTTATGCACTCATGACAACATTCCTATTTTTTTTTTTTTTTTTTCTGTCGTATCGTAGACACGACATTATACAGCTGTCTGTCTTGTTCTTTTTCTTGTTTTTAACTATGTTAAAATTTCTAGCACTAAGGCAGCGAGCAAGGCAATGATTTAGTTGATTGCTTAATATTATTAGTATTATTGGTACCTATTAGTAGTATATAAATTATATTTGTGTAATTTGTCCAAACTATATACTTACTTACCGTATAAAATCATATATTATTAATGGACATTGACCTTAATAGAAGCTATTTTTCTTGTTCTTCGTCTTCTGATGGTTTTTTCAGCGCGGACGATAGTAATACTTCTGCTGCTCTAACCCTGCATGATCACCTCTCCTCTACATTTTTTCATTACCCTAAAAACCTAAACCTAGTTCACATTAATGCTCAGAGTGTTCCTTATCATTACTCAGATATTCTGGCATCTTTTAGCAACTCCTCCCTTGATGCTGTACTTATTTCAGAGTCCTTTTTTAAACCATCTTTATTGTCTACTCAATACTCACTTCCCGGCTTTGTACTGATTCGCAATGATCGAACGGAAAAGAAATGTGGAGGTGTAGCCATATACTTGCGTGCAGATATTCCATACAAGATTCTCAGTGCATCCCCTTCTCCTTACTCTGAATCTGCTGAACACTTATTTCTTGAAATTTCTCTACTTCATTCCAAAGTTCTTCTTGGAGTTTTTTATAACCCTAATGAAAATATTGCTTATCATAATTCCTTTGAAACTCTTTTGCATAATCTTTCCCCCTCCTACAATCACGTAGTCTTAATGGGCGACTTTAACAACTGCTTGCTAAAGTCCGAACCCCCTGCTCGTAAGCTTCTGTCTATTTTGTCTTCTTATAATCTAACTGCTTTACCCCTTTCTGCCACTCATCATTTCCCTAACTGCACTTCATCTCTAATTGACCTCATCATCGTTTCATCCCCTGATGATGTTGACGCTCATGGTCAGCTTACGGCACCTTTTTCCTATCACGATCTTATTTACTTATCTGTTCGTATTCGTCCTCCAAAACGCGTGGCGCAAACGCGCCTCCTTCGCAACTTCAAGGGCATGGATCTGGAGGCATTAGGACGGGATGTTGACTGCATCGACTGGACGTCGGTGTTCAATTCAACTGACATCAACGAGATGGTGACTAGTTTTAGCTCTAATATAGTTCAGTTATTTGATCGACATGCCCCAATCAAGAAAGTCAAGATTAAACATAACCCTGCACCTTGGCTGAATGACTCGATTAAACACCTAATGGCACGTAGGGACAAAGCTAAGAGGCGCTATAAGCAGTGTCCGTCAGAGCACAACTTACTCCTGTTCAAAAATCTGCGAAACCGCTGTAGTCGCATGTGTAGAGATGCAAAGAGGCACCATTTCCATAAATCTCTCTCAAGTCGTAGCTCTTCTAATACCTGGAGATTTCTCAAGTCTGTTGGAATAGGTAAAGCACCTGTGCTTGTTGCTGGTGACATTGATTTAAGTGCATTAAACATTCATTTTGCTCAAACGCCAGTCTCCCTAAATACTATTACAAAAAACGCATCTTTGTCAAGACTATCAGCTAAACCTGTTCCGCAGATATCTCCATTTCACTTTAATCCCGTATCTATAACCGAGGTCAAGAATTCTCTCCTGTCCATTTCTTCCACTGCTACCGGCAATGACAATATTTGCTCAAGAATGATCCTTCCCATTCTTCCAGCCATTATCCCGGTCTTAACGCATATTTTCAATTTCTCTCTTTCCTCCGGCTCCTTCCCAAATTCTTGGAAACTAGCATATGTTATCCCTTTGCCTAAAACCTCTAAACCTTCTCTATTTAACGACTTTCGTCCAATTTCCATTCTTCCGTACCTATCAAAAGTTCTTGAGCATATTGTACATGGGCAGCTTTCCATCTTCCTTTCCGCTAACAATCTTCTCTGTCCAGCTCAATCGGGATTTCGTAAGGGACATAGTACAGCCACAGCCCTCATCCAGGTCACAGACGATATTCGTTTGGCTATGGAAAAGAAAGAACTTACTCTGTTAACGTTGTTAGACTTCAGTAGCGCTTTTAATTCAGTTGATTTCGACATGTTGCTGGGTACACTGAAGTCTATCGGCATCTCTCCCTTATCTTTGTCTTGGTTTGATTCCTATCTTCGAGGGCGCTCGCAATGCGTCCAATTGGATCAAAAGTCTTCGGACTGGTGCCAACTCGTTGCGGGCGTACCTCAGGGTGGTGTCCTCTCTCCTCTTTTATTCTCTATCTTCATTAACTCTGTCTCAAGTTTTATTCGTAGTAACTTCCATCTCTACGCCGACGACTTACAGCTTTATCATCATTTCATGGTGCACGATGCCCCGTCTGGCATGGCAACCATGAATCAAGACTTGGCCTGCATAAGCGACTGGGCTAATTCAGTCGGTTTACGTTTAAACCCGAAAAAATCACAGGCCATAATTATAGGCAGTAGATATATGGTGGGCAAACTAGATCAGTCGTCTCTGCCGCCTGTCCTATTGGATGGAATCTGTATTCCCCTCTCCGACAAAGTTAAGAACTTGGGAGTGGTAATGGATGTTCACTTATCTTGGAGCGCACAAGTCAGCGAGGTTAGCAAGAAGGTGCACTTCACTTTTCACTCCTTGAAATGTCTCCAGGCTTTCCTGCCCTTGAACATTAAGATCACTCTTGCGCAGACTCTTATTCAGCCCATTATAGACTACGCTGATGCCTGCTACTTAGATGCTACAGAGGAGCTGTTAGATAAACTTGAGAGGCTACAAAATTTGTGCATTCGATTTATTTTTAACCTCAGAAAGTATGATCATGTTTCTCATTTTCGCCGAGAACTCAAGTGGCTCCCAATCCGTCTTCACAGGAACACTCGGATACTCTGTCTCCTCTTCAATATACTGTACAACCCTAAATCCCCGTCCTACCTTAAGGAGCGGTTCTCATTTGCACGCTCTCCTGATGCTCCTTGCAGGACACACCTTCGTTCTATCCTTCAACTCCCACGCCATAAATCCGATTTCTATTCTTACTCTTTTTCAGTTCATGCGGTTAGACTGTGGAATTCTCTGCCACCTGATATCAGAGACGCTAACACAGTTGCGAATTTTAAGAAGAAAGTCCGCGAATACTATCTCTCTATCACTTAACAGATAATGCCTTTTTTTTTTTTCTATAAAAATGTAATCTCACGTATGTAAGTATTTTTATTTATTTTTTGTTATAAATATGTATATATTTATATATATAATAATATTTTTGTATTTGTATAGTAATGGTATTTGTATAGTATGTATAAATAGTTGATTCTACCTAGTTATCTCACACACTTCTATTCTACCTCTCTGAATTATTCAATATCATGTTCTCCTCTCGCTGGCCTGCTGGAAGAGATTTCTTATAGAAATAAGCAGTGCCATTGTACTCTTTTTTCCTAACTATGTATCTCTGTATTATATTATGTGTGTACATAAATTGTTAAATAAATAAATAAATAAGAAAAGAAAATTTTCTACTAAGATGACCTAATCAGTTACACATAAGTTTATGATATTAGGTCATCACTACTTACTTATCGTTGTCGATATACTGAATGGTATTGACGCATCTTTGGTTAAATGTGCTAACATCTTAGAGCATTTAACTAGGTACTAGGCTAACAG
The DNA here is from genome assembly GCA_933228765.1 of Miltochrista miniata. NCBI lineage: Eukaryota > Metazoa > Arthropoda > Insecta > Lepidoptera > Erebidae > Miltochrista > Miltochrista miniata. The sequence goes on along the minus strand of OW121754.1, from coordinate 5,468,200 downwards.
TAAATACATTCTATAAATTATTAAAAACGTAAAATTGTAAAAACATTTTCATTTACCTAGCGAAATTATAAATGGTAGACATTTTACAATATGATTATTTTTCATTAAATTGTGAACTAACGCATATTACAAAAAAAAAAATACTAATAGAACGTTTGGCACTCAGCGGCATCCGCCGCTGTCCTCTCGCCACGCTCGCTCGCCTTCGCGCGTTGCCACTGTTCCAACCTAATCTAGCCATCTTTTAGGTTACCATCTTCTACGGTTTACAATTTCTTGTTTTAAATCTTACAGTAATATAAATATAGATCCAGCTACTATTTTGACAATAATGGTCTGTTCAGTAAACCTTTACTCTTTTTATGTCCTCCCGTTATATCTATTTATTCACTGTAATATCCTTTGCAAAGCTTCAGATAACAATAAAAGGGTATCCGTTGACAGACAGAACGAGAAATGAAAATGCTTTGTAGGATAGTCAGAATGCAGACAAATTGGCTTGCAAAATTGGACTTCAGTAAGGAACTTGGCACTTAAAGATACCTGGGTACATTGTTAGCGACGCGATTGGCAGCATTTCAGATATTTACGGTATGGGCCATTTGAGATAAAAATATCACTTATTGAAGTTCATGGGTTTGGTATAACGGCTACTCAATTTTTATGGCACTGAACATTACATATATTTATTTCAATATTATTACACTGGGGAAATATTTATAATCTTATGAAATAAAATAATAATAACATTTTAGCTGTATATACACGTAGTAAATAGTTAACTTGTACTTTTATTTTTACCAATAAAAAAGACAATCTCACTTATAATTACATTTTTATAAATATCTTTAGCTTAAATAACAATTGGTATTTATAAATTATCATAGCATTAAGTTAAATGCAATTAAATACAGTCCCCATATTAAAATACAAAATGATTTATTTTCTAATTACTACATAATTTATACATATTTCACGTCAAAGTTGCGTTGTGAATTTCTTCTTCAGAACCTCCCTTGAACTCTTCAATCATTTGTGTTAAAGAGATAATAGCTCCAGAGAATAGAACTATAAGAGAAATAATGCCTATAATGATATTTTTCCAAAGAATATACTTAAAGGGTCCAAAACCTTTCTCCCAGCGGAATACGGTATCGACAAGAACGGGGACTAGAAGACCAAGGGAGGAGAAGAATACTGCTCCAGTGAAACTGATGACCAGTTCCAAGTTCGGGAAGGCGGCAGCCACAGCAACTGTAAAAAAGGAGAAGAAAGATTTTTTCAGTTAGGTACTGCCTCGGAGGCGCAAAGGTATGGTTATACATTTTGAAAAACTTGACTTGTACTGTTCCACAATATTTATTACTAGCTGATACCCGCTGCTTCGCCCGCGTAAAAGTTGTTCCCGTGGGAACTTATTCCCGGGATAAAAAGTAGCCTATGTGTTATTCCAGACTATAATGTATCTTTGTACCAAATTTCAGCCCGATCCGTTCAGCGGTTTGAGCGTGAAAGAGTAACAAACATCCGCACTCACAAACTTTCGCATTTATAATATTAGTAAGATTGTAATACCTGACTGTTTTGCCTTACGATATTCTCGAAGGCTACCTAGATCTATCTTTTTTTTACACCACTAAGGTGGCAGACAAGCATACGGCCCACCAGAAGGACTGGTGGTCACCGCAGCCTATGAACGTTTGCAACACCAGGGGCGCCACACTCGCGCTGCCAACCCTGTAAAAACCTTCTAAGACTCCTTTTGAAGAACCCCATACTGTAGGCGTTTGGGAAAACCGATGTAGGGTGATCATTCCACAACCTAAGCGTGCGCGGAAGAAAGCCCCTATCGGATCTAACCGTGCTCGAACGCTTCGGACGTAGAGTGTGAGGATGAACTCCCTGTCTGTGTCGAGCGGTGCGATGATAGAAAGTAGCCGTGGGCATCATATCAAACAATTCCTCAGAGTACAAACCGTTGTACAGGCGCTATCATCTATAGGTATTTGTGAGCTTATTAATGCCTTGGAATGTTATGAGTTTATCCCGGTTGTCAGTAACATTACAGTCGTTACGAAGTAGAACGCAGTATCTATGGACTGTTTAAATTTTTTTCAACAAAGCCTAGTCACAACCAAGGTCTGTCCATTTCAAAACAACACCTACGTGGTACAAAAACTAATGGTAACATGTGGCGTATACTATACTGCCTACCCCTTCAAGGATAGAGTCATGACTTTTTATTGTAGTCACTAAGAACTTACGTTACATTTATCATAGCTTTATTTTATATCTACTGAGTAGTTACTGTATCTATACCATCACATCATCGTAAAATTTTAATATTAATCTATAGGTACTATATAACATCTTACCTGAAGCTGCAACCATAACAGTCCGAATCGCGACCTGAACGAAATTCTCATACTTTGACTCCTTGCCTTTCCTAGTTCGGGTTATCATTTCCATTGGCACGTAGAACTGGAGACCGTAGGAAAAGAAAATCACAACTGCCATCAAAAGCTTCGCCACTTGAGCAAGACTGGAAAAGACGAATAAAAAATTCAATATTAAAACTGAATGGAATTTTCGAGAATATAAAACTAGAGACAAAATTGAGGCACAAAAAAATAGCGGCTGTACAACTATGCATACGTGAACATGTGGACCAATTTTAGCTAGGTAGGTAGTAGTTTGAGAAGAATGTGGAATGTTACGTATAAATGGGAATACAATAAAGGTACCTACCGTTGAGACGATGGAATCTAGGGACACAAGTTTTTGTTAGTGACATTCCATCCGAATACAAAAGGCTTCGTCCCGATTTAGAGAAATCAGCGCTCAGCTGAAAGTACTAAAGATAGAAACATGAGGTTTGAAAAGCAGTTTCTTTAATATAATTAGCATTTTTTAAACACTTCCTGGAGTGTGCTCACAGTTTACTAACAGTAATTAGATCAAAATGAACGAAAGCCAAATTTAAGAATGTTAACGTTAATAACGTTACTCGTAATGGTCACAGTTCCAACCTAACCTAACATTGATGCAAATTAGGACTGAAGTTTTTGCTGTCAATTAATTAATCCATTTTGGTGACCATTAATCCATTTTGGTGACCACATAAAATGTTTCCATTCTGAAGTAGGTACCACCAACTAAGCAAAAGGGTTTTTAAATCTCGCGAGTGAATCCGCGTTGCTGAAGCTAAAATTTTATACGTTCCTGTTCCACCACATGAATGTAGGTAGTTTTTGTCCCCTTAAAATATTTCCGACTTCCCTTTCGAATACAAAATACCTATTATTTTAGAACTCAATCAATTGATAATAGTATTTTTGGGAGTGCAGCGGTAAAATATGGATAATATTTAAATCATCAATTACTGTTAAGTCAAGTGTGTTTGAATAATTTGAAGATTTATGAGATTTTTTTATCTAATTTTACTAAATTCACAAAACTATTAGGAAACTTTAAAAAAATTGATAACTTAGTGCTTTGATAAAATAAATCACTTAGAACTTGGTGTTAATATTCAATTTAATTAATTTTAGCGCAGACAGCAAATCATTTTCTAAGTCATAGAACTTTTAACTCGATTAACTTTTATATTTATTGTAAAAAGCACATTTTGATTTCATATATTTTCGCTTTTTATTCAGACTGTTCGTGAGACGTCTATTGTGCATTGTGTCAAAAACAAATCCAGATTGACAGAATACAATAATTTAATTAAAATTTAAATAATACAATTTGTAATATAATAAAAAAATAATCGGGTTTGTTAGATCACTGATTCTCGACATTGAAAGCGTAGTATCTCTACTAATATAAAATTGTAAAAATAGCTGTGACGGTATATTCAAGACTAGCGGACGTCACGTGGTTTCACCCGCGTAGTTCCCGTTCCCGTGGGAATACGGGAATAAAATTTAGCCTATGTTCACCGCAAAGAGTTTAGCTTTCCAACAGTGAAAGAGTTTTCCAAATCGGTCCAGTAGTTCCGGAGCCTATTCGTTACAAACAAACAAACAAACAAAGAAACAAAATAACAAATCTTTCCTCTTTATAATATTAGTATAGATAAATTAAAAAAGTAGCAGTAATCGACTAATTTAGGGCTTCTGAGTCCAAATGATTCTTGTCTGTTTGTTTGTTTATTTGTTCGAGGTTGAAGCAAACTTCAGTAGCTTGATCCTAATTATTTTACTAGGACTTTGTAGGTATTTTTTCAACTTAAATATTTCTGTATGTTTCAGCTAAATCGGTTCAGTAAAATTGAAAATACAGCTTGACCTATGTTTAACTAGAAGCCCTATGCGTTGGACAGGTCAAAGTCGTTTGGTTATTAGTAAAAATCACCTCGTTCGCGAAAGCTAGTAATTCTATAAACTATTTTATAAAGCCATTTTAAAAAATAGGAGTTAAGACATTGACATATAGTTTACCGACGTAGTACATAGAGATCGATGAGTAAAGACAATTGGCATATTTTTTGAAAATCCTGAAATACTTCTTTTCTTAAAGAAATGTTGATAATATTATTATTCTTAGTTTTATACTACTTTATCCCATAGTCCAAGTAGAACAAATTGGAGCATAGTAAGACCTATATATAGTGACTGAAAATACAAGTAAACTTAGTACCTGCCTCCTGCAATTCAGATGTACTTAGGTTGGTGCCTGGTGGTAAGTAGCAGTGAACTTGTAATTCAACCAGAAAAATCAAAATTACAAAATAACTTACACTTCATTTTCAGGGAGGTTCAAGGTCACTGAACCCTTTGCTTCATCTCCAAACTGCAGGTAGCCGAAAAATCCCAGTATACCGTACAGCGAAATTACAATGACCATTGCCGTGTTCAATACTCCTGGACAACCGAGGAACCTTTTAGGATTCTTCATTTCGTTCTCAACGGGCATCACCACACCGATACCTTCCATGGCGAATACCACGGTACTGTAAAATAAAGTATTTATTAGTAGTTGGTAGTAAAGTGTTCGAATGTACAATACATTGCCGACAGCCATATCAGGTTTGTCAGTTAATAAATTAAAAAAGACTAATAAAAATTAAATTGTGCTGGAAAGCTTATTATAGAATAAAAGACTTTCTAGAGGACAAGGCTGCCTTGCAGTGACACGAATTGCTCTTTTCTACATAATATTTCAAAAAAACTGTACCTATAAGATATTAAGATGAATTTTGGGAGGGACCGGACTGAGTTTCTTGGGGTGTTTTTCTCAGTCTGTAGGATTTCCGAACCCCCGTAGAGCTTTTGCTGTTAGCTGATTGTTGTTACTAAATTATCTCTATCCACCCTTCTCCGGATGTGATAGCATTCATTTTCATTTACTGAGTAACATATGATATAATTATTAAAAACTTTGAAACGGGGAAATCATGAAAAAAAAAACGTATCTCTTATACCCACGCGAATGTTCACGTTTTTTTGTTTTTTTTTTATTATTTTCAGCTCGCCAAATTGGCGTCGCCACCAGCTTGATGGAAAGCCGTGGCGCATCTAGCGATTGGGGGCCACTTCTGACAGTGGTCCTCAAGTTGGCGGCCCTGTGATGTGCCTCTTCACGCTCTTCTTAAAGAATCCGGGATTGTAAGATGAGGGAAATACGTGTGAGGGCCGTTCTGAGTTTTTATAGTTCAACAGAGGAACGATCTTTTAAAACGTTCGGTTCTGGTGAAGACTCTCTCCACTGTGTATGAGTGGCATCTCTGCCCAGCACGCGTTTTTCGGGATCGGAAAGGAAAGAGCTCTTCAGAACATTCGCCATGATACATTCGGTAGAAGGCAGCCAAGAACGCTAGGGTTTTTCGCTGCGCCAACGGTTAGAGGCCTCCCGTCACCTCGGGACAACCAATTATTCGGATAGCACCTCTCTGCATGTGTGCTAAATTTCCCATCTATATTTTTTTGACGATTATCGACTAAAGTCAAGTAAAAATTTAAACATCGCTCAGTCACAACCTGATAAAAACTGATAGATAATTAATATTTTCTTTAATCTAGTAAGGTGGCAGACAATATACTACCATTAGTCACGTCATAGCAAGCATTGCTGCACAGCCGATTGCTGTGTCTAAAAAGACAGGGGCAGATTCTGCTACTTACTAAGATTTAAGAAAAACAACTTACCTCAAAAACAAAGGCCATGTATTAACGCTAGCAACTAGTTCTCTATCCTCCATGCTAGGAAGATCGGTAAAGACATAGTACGAAGTGATGCCAAAAACAACAAACAACATGACATTTGCTAGCCCTGAGAACGGTACTAAGTACTTCAAGTTCCTGATTTGACATAGCAAAACGAGAGGTACTAAGGTCAGAGCGCAGTAGGCTTGAATGGATAGGAGGCCCGGAGAGTAGTAATCGATTGCCTGTAAAAAAATGAAATTATCAGCATGAAAATACTGCACCAAGGTCATTTTCCCCGTGTCAATACGAAAGGTCAAGACAATTATCATCATTGTTATGCCATGGTTCTTAGCTAATCTTACAAGGAAAGCTGCACATAATACTCAGGGCCAACTGTGTAACAATGTGTTTTTTTTGACAGTAAAAAAGGGCCAATTGCTCATCTTATCGTAATAATCTCCGAAACTATTGTCTAATTTCATTAAAGTGACCCTGAAAACTCTGGTGATAATAATTTGGTAATGAAATCGAATTATCCGGTCAACATTGTCTCCGTTGGAAGGGAACTCTTTTTTTAACGTGAGGAGTATCCTACAGGTATGCTATGCCGGACTCATACCGACTAAAAACGACACGTTTCCTATCTAATGTCTACGGTTGAGAATCCTCACGTTAAGCTGTCGTCTAGGGCCTGCTTCTGTAAGGACGGTGAGCAGCCCCCTCACCGAGGAGGAAGCGGGAGAATTCTCTACCGCTACTTCCCCGCCGCGCCTTCTCTTTCACGAGCATAATCTGCTCGCAGAAAGAGGCAGCGCAGTCCCACTTTCTCCCGCTGGAGATCATGGCTTGCACCATGCTGCGCATGCTCGCACAATGTCCACGTCCAGACCTGCCACGAGGAACTGGCGCTGTTGTGCCCACGCTGCCAACCACCAATGCGTGGAACTCTTGGCTTTTAGCTTTTTTTTTGTTTTTTCTAGAGATGGTGCGGTAAAGGATTTCGGAGATTAAATAATGATATAAGAATATTATTTCCTGGTAGTAGGTATATATGTATAAATAAACTGTAACTTAAAAATATTTTGAGTATAATTTATTATCGTTAAATAGTTTAAACCCAAAGCCATTAAGGTGACCACCGGTACATCTGGTGACTGGTGGGCCGTTTGCTTGTCTGCCAACTTAGTGGTATAAAAAAGTAGATTTAAGAAATTAAATTTGGTATAGAAAAGGCTATTAAATTAAAATAAATTTCTACTTTTACTGCATTTACCTACCAGGTACTTCAAGCTGAAAATATTGCTTTTCCATATTTCAATTTACAATTCTTTATCTAGGTACGTACCTACTGTGTCTAATATTATGGAATGACTCACCTCTTTCAACGAAGAACCAATAAAAACAACATAGACGCACAATACGCTGAAATATGTCACCACCAAACAGTAGTCGATTATAACCCTGAAAACCAATAATGTAAATAACATTGAGAAAATGTAGTAAAACGTCCGTGTTTAATTTTTAAGAGGCCTTTCAAGATTTTTCGTAGCCACTGACTAAAGTGTTCTGCAAACAATCACTGCAGTGAGCAACTTCCGCTAAGGCTCGTCATCGGATGGGAGACCACTTTGTGATTGTTTCCATGCTTTGGACGTTATCAGTCAGTCCGTCAGCAAAAAATTAAAGATATTAAGCCAAGTTGAAAGGCTTACCGGACGATTTTCAAGTATGTGACTTGCACCTGTTCATTTTAACACGGCAATAGGCTTACTGGCTTTAACGTGGAATAAAAAACTAAAGGGTGAAATTTGGGCGTATACTATACGTACCCATGCCTTTGCCTACCCTATCTGGAGTAATCTAAAACATACATCGTATGCAAGACACGCATACGGTGTGTGTTTTAGGTTATTTCGTTAAATACTTCCTATGATCAGCACTCAATGGAGCTGTAGGTTCTTTAAAAATAATTGACAAAATCCCACTATCGACTGGTCCCCTCTCACCCAGGCAATAAAGCTTGAAAAGTTTAAGCCAAAATACTTTCAAAAATGTGACTGTTACAGATTTTAGATAACTTATGTAATTAGATGCTCTCAGAGTAAAATTTGGAAATTTTATCACTCACTTTACAGCATGACCCCAAGACTGCAGTTTCTTAGGTCCATACGTACACACTGCTCCACAAGTTTCAGCAAAACTGAGGGAAGGCTTTTTCGCTATCACACAAACTTCTTGGGACGCTCTTACCTGAAAGTGACATAGGCGTAGAATTAACAGTCTGTTATACAAATTGGCAAAAAAAAGTCTAGTAACGAAAAAAAATATTTTGCATATTGTAGACATTGTCAAAAACTTCACATATTTGAATCAATAAACGAACTATTTGCCTAATTAATTTATCGTTAAATAAAATGGCTCCTTGTTGCCTGCCGCTATGGTACATTTTTAACTTTTTGCTCTATTTTTGCCAAGCTGTAGCCGGTTTAGGAATGGTGAGGTTATTTTATGTGACAGCATTTTTTTTCAAATGAATAAATATTGGCCATTCAAAATCATAATAAAACGATAGATGCCTAGATCGGTTTCTTCTTTTAATTTTTTTTTGTTTGAAATTTTTACGTATTCATAGTTTTCTTTTCTTATGTAAAAATAAGTTGTATATAATATTTATTAGGAATATGTATGCAAATAAATTTTATTTTATATTGTAAAAAAATAAAACGATTATACTACGAACCCCCGGATTTCTCCTAAGGCAGTGTTTCCCGCAATTCTTTTACATAAAGACTTCTTTGTGTAAAATATTTTCAAAGAAATGATGTGTAAAAATTTGTATACTAAGCAATTTCAAATAAAAATATTTTTAGAAAATTGTGTCACTGATGGTAACAAATGCGTTACTTAAATGTTTTCAGCAAATTAGTAAAGTAAAATTATTATTTATAATAATTAATATTCTGTTCATTTTTTAAATGACAAAACTGTTGCTAAGTATTAATATCTTTTTCCAATTAATCACTGTAATAGACTCAATAATCAACAAAGAATCTTATACTGGAGCAGACGGCAGACTACTCGTATCGCACAGTCTGTGAAAAATCAGAGATTGCCTATGCGCGCCAAAAAAAAGCTGCACCATAAACTATAGCTTTACCGTGTAGGTATAGCTATTAGGTATATGCCTAATTTTCAGAAATATTATACTGACCAACATAGCGACAGTGTGAGTGCAAATAAATCCAGCGATTAATGTCCCAAAGACTCCCATCACTAATCCAGAGTTCTTGAAAGCTCCCGGCATCGCCAAAATGCCGGTACCAAGGCATGATTTTAACAGATGTACTATGGATCCGAGAGTACTGCAAAAATATTAATAATTATTTTAATAGTAGTATATTTTTTTAGTAGTACGTCTACAGTATGGGGTTCTTCAAAAGGGGTCTTTGAAGGTTTTTACAGGGTTGGCAGCGCGAGTATGGCGCCTCTGGTGTTGCAAACGTTCATAGGCTGCGGTGACCACCAGTCCTTCTGGTGGGCCCATTGCTCATCTGCCACCTTAGTGGTATAAATAAAAGTTGTCGAATCATTCAAACGCTATAATAATGATGAGCAGCAGCGAGTTTAAAGCTAGCAAGTGATTTACAATGATATTGTCAAATTGTGTGCTGCTCGCAAACTCGCTGGCTTGTAGCTAGTAAATTCACTCCGTTTCATCCAGGCTTAATACAGAGAAAAACCCTTTAGTATTTTACGTGGGTACCAACGTATGTAAATAGTTACAGAAAAGCGATGTGCGAGCAAAATTAATAAACCTTTTTTTTACAAAAATTCTAGTCAAATAGGTCGAAGACAAGACAAATTAGTTTTATGGACACGATAATGAAATTAATATTTAACTTGTGTAATGAGTTTCTGTACTAACGAATTGGGATGCTCCAAATTCCTATGTTCAAAAGGATTATACGGCTTGTCGTCGACAACGTCTTTTGATGTGATGCTCAGTGATGACTGGAAGCCGGGATTACTTGTCAAATCCGCTCTGAAAATAAAATATATTTTTTAAGCTTTGGACAAAGCAGTTGTCGTAATTCATCATGGAAACGAGGCAAATCGAATACGTTATTAGATCTGAGAATAATTTTAATAGCAAGTTGTCTCAACATGCAACTGTCCGTATTGATATGGCAATACGCTCACCGAAGCAATTATGCGGGACTATCTATACAAATAAATAAAATTGGAGTGTCTGTTTGTAATATTAAAATAACCGCTTTCTACTAAATGCATATGAATGTACATACGGTACACATAGCAAAATATTTTTTTTTTAAATTTTTTGTCATTCTGTCTGTATGTCTATTTGTTCTGGCTTATCTCTGGAACGGCTGGACCGATTTGGACGGCACTTTTACTGGCAGATAGCTTATGTAATAAGGAGTAACATAGGCTACTTTTATTTTAGAAAAAATCTTTTATTTTATAAATAATGCCATAAACAAAAAAAAACTAAATAAACTAATTTTTTTTAATACATTCCACTCGGACGAAGACGCGGGCACAGTTAGTACAAAATATAATGGTAAAATGTGCATACCATAAGCCCTAAGCTATCCGTATCTCTAGCTATATCAAGTTAAATATATGGCTATTGTTTTTATAAGGAAATGATACATTTGTAATCAGTACAACTTTGAAAGCATCGGATTGTTAAGTAGGTACTTGGTACGTTGCCAGAATCTGTGTGATTCTCAAGCTACTAAGTAGGTACTACCAAACTTTGCAATTAGTATCTATTTCTCATTTAGTTGAATGATTTAAGACCTTCTCTGTACAATAGAATGCAGAGGGGCTTATGGCGAGACTTTGTCTGTAGTCTGTGATTCTGTTGCATTAAACTACGTCACCAGGTCACGTAGATCATCTGTTCAAAGTTTGAAATAAAACAAAAATGACAAGGTCAATCGGATTGAACTTTCACTTTCACAATAAATGTGTTAAAGAGGGGCAGTCTGGTGAGAACGATATCAAGGCCTGCTTGTTTGTACAGTCATGTCCCTTTCAATGTACACGAATTTGCCGACTTTATAATACTACTTCACTGTCAGTCAACTTCAAATCAAAGTATAATCCTCTATCTATTTCATTCTAATCCTGGAAAGAAAATTGAACTGAGGAGAGGACGAGGTCACATTGTTATGGGGTTAGTGATGTTCGTGTTTTATGAGCGTAGAAATCGAATAAGCGTTTCTATGTGCTACGAACTTAGATCATCTAACCACAGGATGCGCCTTACTTAAGCATTGTTTTCTGCCATTGCACATGACCATTTGGTCTTTTGGCTTTATGAAAAGCCTGTACATCAGTACATCATTTTATATGATTAAACTAGTACATTACATTGTAGTTGACTGTACAATAACAATTAACACACAACAGCCATTACGCGTTTGTCGATTAATACATTTTTAAATGCAATGAAATTTTATATGTCTTTGTGTTTCCCCCTTCAATTGTATGAAAACTGGCAGAATATTTTTGTATGCGGTGGTTCGCAAAGGCTAGTCCCGTGTTATATGGTCTAAGGCTACGAAGATAGAAAACTCATAACTGTATTGCACACTTTCAATGTCGTTAACCTTCAATATTAAAATACTAGATTACCCTAAAATATTATTTATAAAAACCGGCCAAGTGCGTGTCGGACTCCCGCACGGAGGGGTCCGTACCAAAATACCGGCAAAATCATGTTTGTTGTATGGAAGCCCCCCCTTAAATATTATTATTTTTCAGTTTTTATATAAGTGACAATAGAAATATATACATAAATACATATATTATATTCACGCCTTTATCCCCGAAGAGGTAGGCAGAAGCATAGTACACGCCCACATTTCACCTTATAGTTTTATGTACCACGTAATAAGTTGTGAGCCCATTGCCGTGTTGAGATGGACAATTTGTAGTAATCATGTAATAAGAATACAAACAGATATAAATCCCTAAGCGGGTTTTCAAAGGTAACCAAAGATATACTCGTTCTCGAACAAGCACCATACATTTTGCCACTGTTGACGTATTCCCCTCATGTATCGACTTAAGTGCCTGAAAGAAAAGGCGTTCCCTTTGGCAGCATAAACGTTATGCTCTTGTGCGACCTCATGCAGCATTCGCCAGGATTTTATTATATCAGGATTTGTATTAATAGGGATTTGCTTTTACAATCAAATATTATAATTAAAAGCACATAGTTTACACTTCAGCCCAGAAATAGAGGCAACTTGAACGATCTATAATTTATTTTTGGTTTTTACGTGCATTTATATAAGCGTGTTTTTCTAGGGGTTTTAAACCATTTATTTATTTTATACTTTTTAGTCTTTGAAAACAAAATGTTTTTAAGATACATACATTTACTAGCAGTTCCCTGCGGCTTCATCCGCGTAGAAGTCGTTATCGCATAAAATCATTACCCTCCTTTTGCGCAGTCAGTTAAAATGTAGCCTATGTCCTTCCCTTAAACTCAAACTATCTATAGACCAAATTTAATTAAAATCGGTCCAGTGGTTTAGGCGTGAAAACGTAACAGACAGACAGACATAGTTACTTTCGCGTTATATATTAGTAGGGAGGTTATATATTAAAATACCAAAAATCAAAATGCCTTTACTTAAAATGCATTAGACCAAAATACCCGAATTCGAAATACCTTAACATTCAAAATACCTTATTTCAGAACACCTTACCGTAAAATGTCTAAATTTAAAAATATAAATAATCATTATATCAGAATTCAAAATACAAATTTTCAAATATCCTTAATTTAAAATACCGAAAATAGAATACAATGTGTCACTGTCATAACTGCGTGGAATGTAACACATATTTATATATTGTCTTTTCTATAATAATTTCATTCACCAAAATTTAAGAAACAATTATACAATCTTGTGCTTGGAATAAAAAAAAACCATAACCTACCCAGTTTATCGCTATAGGGTAGACCGGGGCTGGTTGACTAGGTTTCAGCTTAAAGGCTTATATTTTTATTTCTTTATAGTATATTAATTCAAAAACAGGTTTATTTCATAGGTTGACTATTAAGCTTTGGCAAAATATAGCAAAAAGCACTTAACTCATTATAATATAGCGTACAGGCTAGATCTTATACAAAAAGAAAAATTGGTCAACCTACCCCATGCTTGGGGTAGGTTGACTATTCGCCTGGGGTAAGTTGACCTCCGTAGGTCAACTGCTATTTCCTCGTAGATTTTGCCCTTACAAGTCCATACTTGTAAGGACAAATCTACGAAGAAATAGGATTAAGGGCATAAACAACTATTATTTTTATTATTTTTATTGAAAATAAAACACACATACAATAAATCACCGAGAGCGCGGCGTCGCGCACTCACATCGTTTGAGTGAAGGAATTTAAAGATGAAAAATAACGTATGTAATTAATTATTTTCATCGTAATTTTTTTGTAATAATGCCTATATATTCATGGGTACTAATTGTCAAATAAATTATAATGTATGTTTGGTTCATGTTCTTTCTTGTATGTACGATTATTGGTCATCCAGCCCCGTTATACATTAGTCTACTAGCCCCAAACCACATTTTTATTTTCAATCATATGTCATAACCACAAAACTGCTAAGAAATCAATTAACATCATACATAAAAGAAAGAACTTGAATCAAACATCCATTATAAATTCTTTGACAATCAGTAACCATGAATAAATAGGCATTATTACAAAAAACCTTACGATGAAAATAATTACTTACGTACGTCATTTTTCAACTTTAATTTCCTTCACTCAAACGGTGTGCGTGCGCGACGCCGCACTCCCGGTGACTGAGTGGGGAGAGGTAGCGGACTCTAAGTATTATACGTGTGGTTTTTAGTCGGTAGGAGTCCGGCATAGTATCCATGTAGGATTTACCTCATGTTAAAACACTTTGATTCAGAGTTACAAAAGTACTACAGTGGGCTAACGAAAAATCAAATAAAAAAAATAACCTAACCTAACCTATCCGAGTCGGGATACTCTGAGTCGGGGTGTTAACCATTCACAGATATATAGCATCCATGTAGGATTTAAATCATGTTAAAAAAAAGGTATTTTGTGTCTGAACATTTTAGGATAAGGTATTTGATAAATTTATTTTTTGGGTTTCGGTTATTCGATCGTAAGGCATTTTAAATTATTTATATTATAAATATTTGCCTTTTGAATATTGATATTTCGATTTCGGGTATTTTGGGCTCGGGCATTTTAAGTAAAGGCATTATGATTTCTGGTATTGTGACGGTATACCTAGTAGGAATTTCTGTATTACATGTTGTTTTGTCTGAGTTCGACTAATTTGAAAATATAACATTATTATTCTACTCGTAATACATATACATTTTTTGCAGGTACCTATGTCAATATTTACACTTTATAACCTTAAAACCTAATCGTGGTCGAAGTTAATTACAAGACTTTTCTAACAAATCCAAACGCAGCTATGATACGATGTTCAATCATGTAGTTCCAGTTCATATCTTACGACTCCATCATCAGATCAGTTTGACAGTACCATACTATTGTATTGTTATCAGAACTACACACATCTGCCAATTTTCATGACGCTACGATCCTTGGAAGATGGTTAAATTAGTTACCTAAGATTCCATTGCTTAGTTTTACAAGTCAATTAAAAAAAGGTTTGTTATAACCTTAAAACCCAAGCGTGGTCGAAGTTCATTACAAGACTTTTCTGACGAATCCAAAAACAGATATAATACGATATTCCATCAGGAAGTTCCAGTGCCTATCTTCCGGCTCCATCATCAGATCAGTTTGACAGTACCATATTATTGTATTGTCATCAGAACTATATACAGCTGCCAATATTCATGACGTTACGATCCTTGGAAGATGGTTAAATTAGCTACCTTAGATTCCATTTGTTTCATCATGAAGTTTCAGTGCATATCTTCCGGCTCCATCATCAGATCAGTTTGACAGTGCCATATTATTGTATTGTCATCAGAACTACATACAGCTGCCAATTTTCATGACGCTACAATCCTTAGAAGATGGTTAAATTAGTTTCCTTAGATTCCATTACATTGTTAGTTACATACACGACGACCTAATAAAAGCGTATTAATGCGGTTCACAGAATACATTCTTCATCATTATAGTTTCGGAGAAAAGTGGCTGTGACACATGGACCGACAGACAGACAGACATGACGAATCTATAAGGGTTCCGTTTTTGCCATTTGGCTACGAAACCCTAAAAAGAGGTTTTAAGATGTTATTCCGTATAACAATACTCAGCCTACGTTTTACAAGTCATAGTTTTAAATACGTTTGCAATTTCCCTCAATCCTTTTTATAATGTAAATGAATCATTCGTTTATTTTATTAGTCCTCAAGATGTTAAAACAAGGATCCTAAATAAACTAAGTTAAGACTTTTCAAAGGTTCTCTAATTTAATGACCATTATTTGAACTTTTCAAAAGGTTTTGTTTAACTAGTATATACTTCAAATATTAAATTTGTAGGCCACTTTTTATACTAAGGGAACTTCCCACTCATAATTCTATTGGGCAATTTGACTCTTGAAAACCGAGATCTAGAGCAATGAGTAAGCCTAACTCTGTGGAGTAGTAAAAACCGGCCAAGTGCGAGTTGGACGCGCCCATGACGGGTTCCGTAGCAGCAAGTAACATAATATAAAAGTTCTTATAGTTCGTTGTAACTTTGATCGATGTTTTAACACGTTCGCAGTGGTAGTGATTTTTCTAACCAAATATTGAGGTTTATGACATACTTATTAAAAAAACTACCAACTCTATCTCGTTCAAACCAATTTTCGTTGGTAGTTTTTACGGCAATGTACATCATATATTTTTTTAGATGTATCATTCTCTTAGTTGAGAAGTTAGAGGGGGGGGGGGAGGGACACATTTTTCCACTTAAGAAATGTCTCTAGCGCAAACTATTCACTTTAGAAAAAAATTATGTTAAGAACCTCAATAGCATTTTCAAAGACCTATCTCTAAATACCCCACACGTATGGGTTTGATGAAGTTTTCACTTCTGAGTATGGAGCCCCCAAAATTTATTCCTTTTTTTCTAGCTTTATATAAAAATTAACGCGGTTCACAGGATACATCTACTTACCAAGTTTCAATAGCATAGGCCTTATAGTTTCGGAAAAAAGTGGCTGTGACATACGGTCGGACAGACAGACAGACATGACTAATCTATAAGGGTTGCGTTTTACCATCTGGCTACGGAACCCTAAAAACGGATAAGAATACCTCCTCCTCTAATTTGGTACTTTGAAATCAGCATCGAAGTTAAAAAACCGGTCAAATGCGAGTCGGATTCACACACGAAGGGTTCCGTAAAACCTCAAACTAGAAAAATAATGGGAGTTCAAAAGAATATAAGCTCTAATTTACTCCTTTGCAAAACGGAAGGCCGGGAAAGCATTTAGGTATCGTAAAAAACCTGAGGGATTCACGTACGCCACAAACCCCTCAAGAAGCGTGATAACTCCCGAACAACCCCCCAAAGACGAACAGAAGCACCTTACCCCCACCCCCTCCCCTTGCCTCCCCCTAGGTGAGGCCGTACAGGTGGCCGTAGGTCTGTCGAGAGTCCTGGGGTCATCCTTCTGAGGGCTTACCCGGGTCTCCCAACCGTCGGCATAAGGTAGAAAACTTGTGGTTTTTAGTCGGTAGGAGTCCAGGGCGCCGATTCTCGACCACACGACGTGAATGCGTGGACGCAAATTTACGGGTGAAACGTCGTCCGTCTCATGTTCGCCGGTCCTAAATATGAGACAGGCGACGCGTCACCCGCCGATTTCCGTCCACGTATTCATGTCGTGTGAAGCGAGAATCGGTGCCCTGAATAGCGTCAAACTCTGTCCCCCTTCATGTTCCGAAAAAAAGTAGCCTATGTGTAATCTTCGCCGAGGACTAGAAGCGGGATCACACCCGAACCCCCCCCCCCCCCCCCCCAAAGACGCGGATTAGCACCCGAACCACCCCCTGGGCGAGGCTGCAGAGGCGGTTGTAGGTCTGTTGGGAGTCCTGGGACATCCTTCCGAGGGCTTACCCGGGGCTCACAACCATAGGCTGTTGGGCGTTGCGTGAGGTTTTTTAGTCGGTAGGAGTCCGGCATAACATCCATGAGGATTTTTCCCACGTAAAAAAAAAAAAAGAAAGCCTATGTGTAATCTCAGGCTGTAATTTATTCATGTACATTTATTGGGTTACAAACACAAACTTTCTGATTTAATTATTAGGAAGTAGAATTTCAATAACATGTATCGCACAAACCCTGAAAAGCATGAAACTTCACCCCAGATGACATGAGCCCCACAAATTAATCAACTTCGAATGTTATTTGTAAACTGTTTAGCATATTACAAAGCTCCATTTACCAAATGCTATACTTTCGAAGTATGTGATGAGAAGCTCAATTATATTTGGAAGTAGCAGATGTCACGCGGTATCCACCCGTGTAGTTTACATTCCCGTGGGAATATGGGAATAAAATACAGCCTGTGTTACTCAGGGATGAAGTAGCAAATCTGTCTATTCGTTTTTGAGTTTATTCGTAACAAACATACATATATTACGTATATATGTATGTTTGTTACGAATATATTACGTATATATAATATTTGTATTTTTCTATGTACCATAGAAAAATACAAATATTTTATCTTTGTATTATAAATAAAGATCAATCCAATTATGTTGAGCAGTTGAATTTCTAAAATAACAAATGTCTGTGTTTGACGAATGATGAGCACGATTATTGCTACTTGGTGTAATAATGGGCCCAAAATAATAAAAAACCGCACATTAATGTGAGTCGAATTCGCACACACAGAGTTCCATACCAATTAGGGCAACAGAAATACATCATCAGCGAAAATTTCTGCTGTCTAGCTATCACGGTACAGGAGACACAGCCTGTAGACAGACAGACGAACAGTGAAGTCCCAGTACTAGGGTTCTATTTTCACCCTTTGAGTACGGAATCCTAAAAATCCAGCCAAGTGTGAGTCGGACTCGCACAGAGGGTTCCACAGCGTCCAAAAAAAGCGACAAAAAATCACATTTGTTGTATGGGAGATCCCCTTAACCCCCCTTTCTTTCTGATTTTAGTATTTGTTGTCATAGCGGCAAAAGAAATAAAATCATCTGTGAAAATTTCAGCTCTCTAGCTATCACGGATCTTGAGATACAGCATCATGATAGACAGACAGACAGGCGGATAGCGGAATCAGTAATACGGTCTCGTTTTTACCCTGTTCGTACACAGTAAAAAGTGTTCTATCTAATCTACTAACAAGTAGTTGATAAATCAATTACAAAATTGTCAATACAAAAATATCTCTCGGAAAAACGTGACCTTGGCTTCTTAACAATCGAGTTTCGTCATTCAGAACGGTGTGTCAATGAAACGGTCAAAATAAATTCACTATCGATTGTTGTCATGCTTCAATAATCTGTTTGTACATTTGTCGCAAAGGCTTAGTCTTAATCAATTAGCTGTTTGGAAACTTGCAGGTAGAAAACCACTCGAAATGTAGGAAACAAAATATACTTAGTCACGTTGCCTCTGCTAGGTTCGAGATAGAACTGGGACATCCTTCCGCTGGAACATCCTTCCGAAGGTTTCCCCGGGGCTACCAACCATAGGCTGTTGGGCGTTACGTGAGGTTTTTTAGTCGGTAGGAGTCTGGCATAACATCCATGAGGATTTTCCCTCACGTTAAACAAAAAAAAAAGGGTTCGAGATAGAAAGTGGAGGACTTTTTTTATATTCAGCTCGCCAAAATGACACCGGCGCCTAATGGAAAGCAACGACATCTAGCGATTGGGGGCCACTCTCACAGTTTGTAAGGCTGTAGACAGTATAGTCCTCAAGTTGGCGGCCCTATGATGTGCCTCTTCACGCTCCGCTTGAAGAACCCAGGATTGTAGGAGGAGAGAAATACGTGCGCAGGTCGTTGAAGGCTTTTATAATATTGAAAGGTGCCATATGTGGAATACTTCAGGTGTCATTGTCTCGGGTGCCTTAAAAACGGGTGCCCACGGTGGCATGCATCAAAATGGGTGGTGTGGGCATTCTTGTGATGATATAATCAACTTTAGGAACTAAAACAGCCGTTGATAAATAAATACTTTTAAAGGCTTTTTTTTTCAGCCCTACATAAAATATTTGTGAACATTTACATTGTAATAAGTCACACTAATTAATGGTTCTGTTATGCAAACAAAAAATGTGTCCTAAGGGTATGCCCAATTACTTAGTAGTCAAATTAATGAAAAAATTCTCAAAGCTTACAGCTTATTACAACATTGCTATTTTGTAAAAATCCTCTTAAGAAATGAGACATTTCTCTAACTAAACTAACATTTTTGTATATTAATTTTCTTTAGCAAATTTATTTGTTTAACAACATAAACATATTTTATACCTACTTAGAAGCTAATCAGTCAACTTAGTGTTTTATTAACTAACTTTTTTAACTTTAACTAACTGTTTTATAAAAATTTAATAAACGGTATTTTCTAAAACGTAGATTTCCAAGTCCCCTGCGAACTCAGCGGAGTGAGTGTTCTGTAAACATCCACTGCATGAGCATATTTAGCTATGACTGGCCCTCGGTTGGGTGACTAGGTACGTACTGACGTTTCATTAGCGAGACTTTCCGTCCTGCGGTATGGTATGCACGTTAGACCACCGTTGACACCGGTTGTCAATAAAATCACAGTCGCTAAGTAAATTTTAGACCTTAAATGTTAGGCTTGAAAAATTTCAACAGCGGGTTGTCACAACCTCCGCCTGCCTATATCAACATGGCAATAATATGCTTATCACCTATTACATCCGACAAAAAAAAGCTTTATGGTGAAATGTGAGAGTATACTGTGCCTCTGTCTAAGGACTAAAAAAGTCCTGTTGGCTCCCCCAGGGGATCGACTGGGGGAGACACGAGACAGCACCTGTCATTCCTTCTGGGATAAAGGCGTGAATACTTATTTGTATGTATGTAGATAGATTACTAAGATTTTGGTTACTTTGCTTGTTTTCAGACGAAGATACGGAAATATTTTGAAAGTTGTCTTGTTAATTTTATACAAGACGTATCTTAGCTAGAATTTCCAAGTAAATGACATTACATACGGGTTTATCCTCGGAATAAAATACGAGTATTTTACCTACTCTTGATTAGCTTGAGACTTTATACTTTCATGTACTGATTTGATTACATTTTATACGAATTCAGAAAAGGGATAAAAACATCTGTATGAAACTTTTGAATTTCTGTGGAATGTTGTAATGATATTTTTAATACAGTTGCTCAAAAAGTGGCGTATTACAGGGACGTTTAGCGTTCGGGATGTGGGGTATTACACACTCGTGCTTTTTCTTTACCTTTCCCGCACTAGTGCGCGTTTCCTTTCCCAATTGTCAAAATAAGTCTGTGATTCATGCAAATATTTCAAAAAAAGATACTAACTTGTTTCAATATCAGATTAAAAGTAATTTTAATTAAAATTTAAACATAAATAAAATTAATATAAGTATCGGCCAAATTAAATTTATAAATATAAAAAAAGTTGGCTGTATGAAGTGCACTGCCATAGTCTCTGCTTAGGTAGGTATATATTTCTATTACGGTTGCCGCCATTTTGGACAATTCAGGTTTATTGTGTTTTCATTATTTTATTAAATTGCTTAATTTTTTCGCAACTGTATTAAAAATAGTTGTTTAATACAACGTGTGGGATTGTTATTTCAACTTGTTCCGACTGTCCACCCTCGCCTTCGGCTCGGGTCAACATCTGTCGAAACTCGTCGTAATAACAGAAATCCCACACTTGTATCGAAAACTACTATTTTGTGGTGTTTATTTTCATCCTCACTATTTGGTCGCGTTACTATTACACCAATACGGCTACTTTTGACTCTTGTGGTATACGCGTTGATCAAGGTACAAATCCTACGGGGCCCCGTGTAGCAAACGGGAAACAGTAAAAAATGTCACCACCCCAATTCATCCCGAGGGTGTCGTAAGAGGCGACTAAGGGAACACTTTCGCAAAACGATTCATTGCTTAGAGAAGGAAAACTCGAAACAAAACCCATTTGTCCGTAAAATGACAATCGTTAAGTCAAGTTGAAGGCCTATGGGCGGCTTGAAAAGTTTTAATTACGGTTCGTCACGACCTGCGCCTGTCCATTTCAACGCGGTAATAGGCTCACCATCGAGCTCATGGGACTTAAAACTATAATGTGATTTGTAGCGTATACTATGCTTCTGCCTACCCCTTCGGAGATTGATTGAAAAGCTTGACCATATATATTATGTATGTATGTACTAATCTTAGTTAAAAAAACAATACTACAAGGTGCAGTTTAACCAATTGTGTTTTCGTAAAAGTTTCAAAAACAAAGAAAAAACTTGATTATTTTTTTGTACTTACGTTGATTTAAATTCTGCCTCAATCGTTTCTTTTTCTTTGGACATCTTTTAATACCTGAAAGAAAAATTAAAGCTTTTAAAATAAAAATTAATTGAGTGCTATAGTTAGAAAACTCTTTGGTAAATTAATTTTCATTATTATTTCAAGTAGCGGTTAATGGAAAGCTATCAAAACTCCAATAAACTAATTAGAATACCTATTTATAAATATAAGACGTCACTGTGTTTTTTCTATTAAATTAATATAAAAGCGGCCAAGTGCGAGTCGGACTCGCGCCCGGAGGGTTCCGAACCAAAAAACAACAAAAAGGCTTATTTGTTGCATGGGAGCCCCCCTTTAGTTATTTTTTTTTATTTGACGTAAGGGAAAATCCTTCATGAATACTATTCCAGACTCTTACCGAATAAAAAACCTCACGTAACGCCTAACAACCAAGGTTGGGAGCCCCGGGTTAGCCCTCGGAAAGATGTCCCAGTAAATGTCCATTTTGTTTCAATTAGATTTATTTTTTATGTAAATAGACTGCTCGATATTCTGTGAATATTTCGTCTCCTGGTTGCCTTTATATCATAATATCACTACATATTATAATACAAGTATTGCTCTATGGTGTTTGTTAACCACAGAGCAACGCACGCCTTAGACAGTTCGTGTTGCTCTATGTTGTTAACTATCCTGTTATCCTTAAATAGATCCTCTACGGTGGGTACAGTATGAATTTCTCTATGTTTAATTTCTTTTTCAGAATATTGATGACATTTGAATGATGACATTATTAACACGATAAGTCTACAACATCGGTGCATGTCATTGAATCGTGTGTTTGTACGTAAATTGTATAAACTGAAAAAAATGAGAAATATGGGCTCTTTGTTTTCTATTTCCTATGAAATTGCCATCTTTGAAATATTATAATTACCTAAAGTAATCTGCTGGAAGCGATGTTAACTTTTTAAAGAAAAAATATTAACGATGAAAGTCGAAAAATAAATTAGTATGTGACCCGTTAAATGTTCAATCATGGCGACCCGAAATTAATTTCCTTCCGCAATATTTGACTTTGCTATAGGTACCTCCTAAAGTATTCATTTAATTTGCATAGCGTAAAGGGAAGAAATAATCTTGATGATATGTTTAAGCCGACTAACGTATTTAAATTGAGAAGGATACCTTATTACCTAATAAAGATAAAATGCCGAAAAAACACGTTTGTTGTACAGGAGCCCCCCTATAATATTATTCTGTTTTTGTTTTTAGTATTTGTTGTTATAGCGGCAACAAAAACACATAATCTGTGAAAATTTCAACTCTCGCGCTATCGCCGTTCATACGCATACCCTTTGGTACGGAACCCTAAAAAATGAATTAGTGAAGGAAAATTTTATGTATACTAATATTATAAAAAGAAAAGATTTGATTGTTTGTTTGTTTGCATCGAATAGGCTCCAAAACTACTGAACCGATTTGAAAAATCCTTCACTGTTGGGAAGCTACACTTTTTGCGGTGAACATAGGCTCTATTTTATTCCCGTATTCCCACGGGGACGGGAACTACGCTGGTGAAACCGCGTGACTGTGACTAGTGACTATATAAAATCAACCAAGACTAAGTGGGATTGGCGACGGAGGGTTAGCGAAAAAAGACGGCAATTTTACGTTTGTTGTATGGGAGCCCCCTCAAATGTTTATTTTTTTTGTATTTGGTCTTCAGTATTTTAAGAAGAAGTGGCATTACCAGATGCTTATTCCCTTATTTCCAACTGGTGGCACAAATAAAGTGACTTTTATTACGTGTAGAACTCTTACCGACTAAAATCACAAGGTGCTCTGCCACTTCATACTATCGGGAGCCCCGGGTAGGCCCTCGGAAGGATGGGATTCCCGACAGACTTTGGCTGCCACAGCGGCCTCACCTAGGGGATAGGGTGCGGCACTCGGGTGAAAGAGTTCTTTTCCGCTTCATCCCCGTCGCTACTTTTACGAGCATGACCTACTCGCAAAAGGACGGGGTGGCGTTCCAATCAATCTCGCTGGAGAAATCATCCACACATCTACACTGACAAACTTTCACCTACATAATATCAGCAAGAAGTTAGAGAGTTAGAATGTATACTATGTATACTATGTTATTTGATTCGTTTCATTGATCTGTGCTGAAGCAAAATGGTTGTTGGAAAATTGCCACATTTTAGAGGAGCCACTTTGCTTAGTTAGCTTCATACTGTGCCACATGGCTTTAATCTACTAATCGAGATTAAAGGCCACTCTTATACAATTACCTATTAAATGTTGTATTTATGTACACAATTGTCTACTAAAGTTGTTACAAATTTTCTAACTCCCAAGGTTTTAAAATTGGACAAACGACAAACTTTTGCTTTATTATATTATCAAGAACTTTATTATTATACAGAATTGTAAATTGAAAATAGTAACTGATAAATTTTTAACGATCTTTCCTATGTGTTACATATTTTCGACTAATTTCGGAATATTTAAAAGGAGGGTCCGTGAGTTTTATTAGAAGATCCTTTCTCAAAGGTTATTGCGTTGCAAATCTGGCAGTAAGCAATGTAAATGTAGAAGCAATAATCTTGACATTCATAAGTCTACATGAAAGTATATTTCCATTTCATTTTCATTTAACTTCGATTCGTCATCCCTCGGTTACAAGATGAGATTATCTTTGACTGTTGTACGTTAGGATTGATGAATCAAAGAGGGTGGAGTCAGTACCTCGCCTTTTTTCCTATTAATCGTTTTATATTTGTTTCACAAACATTGTTACATTATTTATTTTGGGAAAATAGAAGCCCTGTGTAGCGACGAGAAAGAGTACAAAATGTCACTAGCTCGATTCATCGCGAGGGTGTCGTAAGAGGCGACTAAGGGAACACTCTTGCAAAACGATCCATTGCGTAGAGAAGGTAAAATCGAAATGAAACCCGGTTTTAAGTAACATGATAATAGTTAAGCCAAGTTGAAGGTCTTTTGGGTGATTTCATAAATTTCATCTGCGGGTCATCACAACCTGCGCCTGTCCGTTTGAACACGGCACTAGGCTCACCTTGTGTGGGACATGAAACTATAGGGCATAAAATGTAGGCGTGTCCTATGCCTCTGCCTACCCCTTCGAGGATATAGAAATGACTATATGTATGTATGTACAATTTATTTTATTAGCAAAAAAATTACCTCATTGTAAAATGACGTACAATACGGATGCACATACATTGCACGTACCTACTCGTCCGTATTGATTTTAGTTGATTTCCTTGAATCAGATACCATAAAGCAAATACAATAGCATAGAACCCTGACTTCAGAAGGTCATCCCACCAAGGCCGCTACTCTATAGAAACAAATATATGAATTATAATCAATGATCCGTTTATTTCAATGACTTTCTAAAATATAAGGCAAAAGTTGGTTGTTTGTCCAATGTAAAACCTTGGGAGTTAGAAAATTTAAAATATCTTTAGAAAGTAAGTAAGTAAAACTTTATTGTACCCCAATAAGATTTGACAAACAAGTCAAAAATAAGATGGAAAAGTTCAAAATAATGGCGGGCCTATCGCTCAAAGCAAATTCTTTTAGGCATCTTTACAGGAAGCATTGTGTATTTAATATGGAAACATTGTTGTCATTTACAGATCAAAATAATAAGCCGAGTTTTGATTAACTACGCTCGTCTTTAAGTGAATATGAATTTGTAATCCATAATTAAAAAGGAACTCAGTACTTAGTAGGCATATTGAAATTCATAATGGAAAACAATAATATTCAAATGTTGGCGACTCACGGTTTTTAATTACATGGCGAGACATTTGGGATTCAAAACTCATAGTGGGTTTTTATGACTGATTATGGCCACGGTAACGAGTGTGTGGCTGTGGTATCGTGCTATGCAACATTTTTCCTAGGGCTTATCCAGGACTCCCGGCCGTCGGTAGGAGTCTGACCTTATCATTCCTGAGAATTTTCACGCGTAAAAAAATGGCCGCGGTGGTAGTTAAAGTTGCCTGGGAACTCTGGGAAATCCTTCCGCAGAACTAACGAGGCGATCGGTACTAGGCGTATAGGTAAATGATTGACAGGTTATGATGTTAGCAGTTTTGATATGAGATTCTAAAGATAAATAAAATGAAACAGTAAGTCATTGGGCCGTATCTTTTATCTTCGATTTTGTGACAGTATATGACTTGCAAATTCATTTTTATGTTAAACACCTTTTTGCATAATTTTTTTTATCAAACTTCCAATATTTTCTCTGTTGGTTGAAATGTTACAGTCTGGAGACTTCTTCCAATGGAACTGGTTGCTATGGGTATAATTCACTCACGTGTGTGTATGGACCATACTTCACCTGCTGCAACGGACGTGACTACGAGTGTGGTGTGTTTTTGGAAGGCCTTTGTGTGGTTGGAAGGCCAGACGACAAATTTTCCTAAAGATGCCAAAAATTAGACGCAACGCAGACGTTGCGATGCACGGCGCGAACAGACGTAGACAAATAGTTTTGTGTATAGACTAATGTTTTATCCTTTGAAGACAATTTGTCCACAACTGTCCATCACGACTGGTACCGCGCCACCCGTACCGTCTGCTTTGCGGTTTAAATTCCAACCAAAGCCACCAATGAGATCGGGCACGGGCTTTATAAATTCGCTTAAAGTTTAAAAGCAAGGCAAACTTAGCAAAATGCCAAGTTGATTTAATTTACTTATAAGGCAAATCTTGCAAAGCTCGGCCAATTTATAAGTCAGACGTCTTATGATCTATTTTAAGTACTTATAAGCAATTTATACCAACTCAACGTTTAAATAAAATACATAATGCTGAAATAAAATTTAGCTAAAACGGCAAAATGTAAAAATTATTTGGGTTAGTATGAAAACTAAAAACGATGGATCAGCATTTACAGATGTTTTTTTTTGTGTTTGAGTAGGGTTTGTTTTAGAACCGTTATTTTGCTTAAGATAAATTTTACTACTAGTAGACATTACTAGCTAAAGCCTTTCATCATTCTTAGGGGATAGATTTTTACTATATTTTTTGTGATCTGTTTTTACCCGCTACGGAACGTGGTATATGCGTTTGGGATTCAGGTTGTGTGTACAAATCTACGTTGCAAAATTCCTCTCCAAAACTACCAGTCTGATTGCGATGCAGTTTTCAGATAGGGGTTCGGGTTTCATGTTCTTGGTAGGTTTTTTTTACAATACAATAATCTTTATTGACATAATCATCATTCTAGTTGGATACCCTGTTAAAGTGACAACTCACCATGGGGCGCTACAGGAATCATTTTTATGTGCATGATCAATACTACTGGTCCAGTTTTGATGGAGTTTGTTGTTGTTGTGAGTTGACACAAACTCCATCAAAACTGAACTAGTAGTGTGGTTATGCACATACAAATGATTACTGAAGCGCGCCCGGGTGAGTCAGGGTTCGTAAATAGGTGTCACGATAGGTATTAGGAGCAAATAATATAATTATGTACCTGCGTGTCTTCCAATAGATGCGTACCGGACACGGGAGCTTCGGTAAGTATCTGTGGGGGCTGCTCACTGTCTTTACAGAAGCACGCCCTAGACGACAGCGTGACGTGAGGGATTCACGCACGACCCCCCCCCCCCCCCCCCAAGAAGAGGGATAACACCCGACATCCTGCGTACTCTCAACCTTATAGCGGATCAGGTAGACCTATTTGCTTGCACATGGAGTGAATTCACAGTAATAGCTTTAAGAACAATTAGCTATAGACAAACTTAGGATACTGTTTTTGTTTTACATTTGTTGTTATATAGGTACATATTTAATAATTAGGTGATCGGGTTATTCTATCGCATTACTTTAAGAACCTGTAAAGATAGGATGTATATAGATAAATAAATAAAATCCCCCTTTCCCGCCCAGGTGGAGCCGCAGTGGTAGCCGAAGGTCTTTTGGAAGTCCTGGGGTATCCTTTCGAGGGCTCACCCGGGGCTCCCAACCGTATGCATTAGGTAGATAAGGTGTGGCTTTAAGTAGATAAGAGTCCGGCATAGCATCCATATAGGATTTTTCCTCACGTTAAAAAAATACCTACGTATCTTCCAAAGGGTCCTTCAGGGGAACGCCTGGGGTCGCGCGTTAATTTAATATTTATGCTCTCTAAAAAGTTTAAAATAAAAAGCAAAAATAAAAAAAATTGGTTAAATCCACGGCGGCGATGAAAAATATTCGAAAAGCCTAAAGTAAAGGTGAAAACCCCCGACGTAATAAACAAATGTAACGCGGGATAATAAACGTAAAAACTTTAGAAAATTCGTCTTACTCTAGGACTGCCCGTAAATGAACTAGTTTTACAGTTTTATAGTACGTAACGTGAATAAATTGTAATTATTGTCAAACCAAAAACCTAAAAATGAATAAAACTTCTCTGATCCTCTTAAGAAACCTTAATGCTTTTAATCATTCATACCAGATTATGTTCAAGACAAATGGACATTTTGCCTGACCATTTGAAACGGGAAGCATTTCAGAGACTGCCGGAGATAAAGTAAAGGTAGTATAGCCCAGTCGCTCTAAGTTTGCCGCTGGCATAGAGGCTGGTGTAGAGGCGTAGTATGGGAGGCGACCGGCAAACTTAGAGCAAACGGGTAGTATATACTTTACTCTCCGCTTATTCCCTAAACCCACACACAAAGGGTCTCAGGGGCAGTCCTTGAGAAGGCATTGAGTGTTTAAGTTGGTTGCTATCGTGTTAGTTAAAGAGCGCTGACTTATCTGAGGGTAGAGAGTTTCTCAAAGTTCCAGGATATTAATTCTCGGATATAAGAAAAGTTAATCATGTGGAATTAATACCTACTTCCCCACTAATATTATAAATGCGAAAGAATCTCTGTCTGTCTGTTAAGTTTTCACACCTGAACCGCTGAACCGATTTCGATGAAATTTGGTACAGAGATAGTCTGAGTCCAAAGGCTAATTTTAACTTGGGCTACTTTGTAACTGTCTGCGCAAAAGGTGGTAGGTTTTCAATAAAATACTCTTAGCACTAAAACTCTAAGAAGGTTCAAAACAATGAAGGTTCATTTTAGAGATTCATTTAGATATTCATTCATTTAGATATTTATTTAGATATTTATTCATTTAGATATAGAGATATTTTTTATTTTATATTATGCTATTACCGTGGATGTCTATAAGCCCCGCATCCAGAATCAGAATAATTTACAAAATTGTCATGTAATTTAAGTATAAAGCGTTTAATTCAGCCCATTTCACCGTGATAACGGTAGAGTTTTACTCTCTCGCTCGAGACCATGGTGTGAGTCCTAATCTCCAGTGGGAGTAAGTGGGACTGCACCGCCTCTTTCTGCGAGCAGGTCATGCTCGGATGGGCGGCGATGAAGGCGGCGGGGCGGGAACGGGAGAGAACTCTTCCACCCGAGTTTCGCAGACTTTCGAAAACTATCGGCCTCCGTGACCGAGGGCCTGTAGACAGTGAGAGGGCTGCTCACCATCCTTACAGAAGCAGGCCCGTGACGGCAGAGTGACGTGAGAGATTCACGCACGCCCTTACAAGTGGGATCACACCCGAAACCCCCCAAGTACACGAGAAAGCACCCGAACCACCCCCTAGGCGATGCCGCAGTGGTAGCCGTAGGTCTGTTGGGAGTCCTGGGACATCCTTCCGAGGGCTTACCCGGGTCTCAAAACCGTAGTAAGATTTTTGTACTACCGGCCGCTACCAAGTAAGTTTTCCACAAAAAAAAACTAAACTATCTCTTAAGTTGAATCAAACTGCACACGGTGTGCAAAATTGGTCAAGTTTTTAAGGAGTTCATCCCGGACAAACAATGTGCCACGTAATTTATATATTATATTAAAATTTATCTTAAAGAGTTATATAGTTTAGATCTGCAAATAAATATACAACAAGTACCTACCAATAAAATGTCCATAACTTATTGCAAAATTATTTAGTTCAGTTAGGTACCTACTTCTAGTTATTTATTATATTATACCTGCGTATAATTGATAGGCAAATATTGGGTCCACACGTGTATGGGATTTTCCGTGTAATTACTGTGGTTATTATTTACAACGTAGCGGTGTGGCAACTGTGGATTGCGTAGTGTATCCATTTTATTACTCCACTATTTATTGAACCCAGCAAAGAGCCTTTAATATCCTAAAATCTTTTCAGTATTTTAGTATCATTCAAGTTCTTAACGTTTCAACCTATTCTTTATATAACTCTAGCTCAAAACACACAAGTAATAGTTTTACAATTCAAAATTAGCATAGACATTCAAGTTGGGAGTCCTGGAAAATGCTTCCGAGGGCTTATTTTTTAGATTTTTAGGAGTATAATGGATTTTCCCTCAAGTTAAAAAAAAGCATAGACATTACGTACAGTATTCAATACCACTGTATGACGTGTCTCTCTGTTTGTTTCTTTCCATTCCAGTGGTTCCGGAGATTACCCCTATCTTTGAAATCACTAAAAAACACAAACAAACATAATAATAAAGTTTCCCTCCTCATAATATTCGTAGGTACAGAAATTGAGTTGTTAATAAGGAAAACGTCTTACGACTTAGACCGTACGGCAGAATGGTGCTCGAGCAGCTAAAAGCTAAATTGGAAAACTCATAATATTTTCTATTTACTGCTCGCTTCAAAACACAAAGTCGGCAACATTCAAGACTGAAGCAGCAATAAAAGAATAAAGTATTTTTGGCTGACTTTTCACATTTAATTTACCTTTTAGCTTGAAATACTTAGCTAGCCCTGTACTGGCTCACATGTACCTATTTTAGTATGCCCAAGTGACAAAAACAAAAGCAATACATCATCCTATTTAGGCATATTTTCTTATTCACACCTTAGGTATTATAAAAGGCAAACCTATTGTAAGGGTGTTACAGTGAGCTCAACAAAGGTTGAGTGCTAAACGCCAGCTGCTGCATACGATCATTGTTCTAAAATTTATTCATAACCGTCTCACGAGCTAAAATAATGTGAAATGAAACCCTCATTATACTTATTTAACCCATAAAAGCGTATCTCACCAAAGTCCGCACATAATATAAAACAAAGACCTTCCCCTCGTCTGTCTGTCTGTTAGCGATAAAGTCAAAGATTATATTGAACGGTTTTTCATGCGGATTTCACCAAAATTCTAATAACATTTTGACATAGATACTAAAGGCGCAGGATAAACCGTTTTTTTACTTTCATATACACAAACAATTTTTTCCCTAATCAAACATTTTGTTATGGAATTGAAAAATACCTACCTACGTTTCAGGTAGCTGAAATCGTTTTTTTTATTTTCTATCTTTTTCACAAACCTTTGCTTACTGGGATTTTGTTTTTTTGTCAACAGTCAAATTCTATTAATGAACACCCGAAAACAGCAAATAAAACCGCATCTTGTGAAACAGTCTGTACCTTATTTATTCGTTACTAACTGAAACTCGCAACTTCGTTTACGTCACATAAAGTGTACGAAATGAGATGTACGAAATCAGACTCATAGGGACGTGTGATGATTGAGATTAAGTCTATTCTAAAACATACTTATTATTTTACAACAGCCTTATTCATTAAACTCGCAAACACGCCAGTTTAGAAAATTTAAAGGAACCCTTGAATTCTAGATTTATCTAAAGTTGAGATGTCTCTAATTTTTCATTTACGGAACCCTCAATATTGAACTTGTATGCTAGCGTACCACTTTACTTAGCTCCGCACAGGACATGGCGGTTTTGGCTAGTACTTATTGGAGGTGTGGGCGTGGGAAAGTGCCTAAATGCATTCCCCGCGTCAAAAAGGCCCTTATGTGCGGATCTTGTGGTGATGCATCGGTATGGGTTATAGCTTTAGTAAAAGCAAGCTGGGTGTGGCACTGTAACGAGCTGAAATCTACAAGGTAAACAGTAGTCTCCTCATAGAATAGGAGGGAAAAGCTGATTGGAGGAACAGTCTGCCCTGATGTCACAAAAAAGTCAGTTCCTTGGTCTTTTAATGCAATGATGATCTTTTTACCACCAGCCTCAATGAGGTAACTTCAATAGATTTATGTTTATTTAGTTTTATACTAAATAAACATAAATCAATGATCTTTTTACCACCAGCCTCAATGAGGTAACTTCAAATGATTTATGTTTATTTAGTTTTATACTAAATAAACATAAATAGAAAGCGAGCAATAAATAGAAAATATTACGAGTTTTCCAATTTAGCTTTCAGCTGCTCGAGCACCATTCTGCCGTACGCTACGGTCTGAGTCGTAAGACGTTTTCCTTTTTAACTAGATTAATTTTTGTACCTACGAATATTATGAGGAGGGAAACTTTATTATTCTGTTTGTTTGTGTTTTTTAGTGATTTCAAAGAAAGGGTAATCTCCGAAACCACTAGAATGGAAAGAAACAAACAGAGAGAATGCGTTTTTTTTAACGTGAGGGAAAATCCATCATGGATGCTATGCCGGACTCCTACCGACTGAAAAACCTCACGCCCGACATTCTATGGTTGTGAGCCCCGGGTAAGCCCTCGGAAGCATGTTCCAGGATTTCCAACTTGAATGTCTATGCTAATTTTGAATTGTAAAAGTATTACTGTTGTGTTTTGAGCTGGAGTTAAAAATAGATTAAATATAGCGTCCATTTCATTCGGTATTTTTTTTAATATGTTGAAACGTTAAGAACTTGAATGATACTTACGTTAATACCTTGAATGATACTTAAATACTAAAAAGATTTTAGGGTATTAAAGGCTCTTTGCTGGGTTTAAGAAAATAGTGGAGTAATAAAATTGATACACTACGCAATCCATTTGCTACGTTGTAAATAATAGCACAGTAATTACACGGAAAATCCCATACACGTGTAGACCCAATATTTACCTATCAATTATACGCAGTTATAATATAATAAATAACTAGAAGTAGGTACCTAACTGAACTGAATAATTTTGCAATAAGTTATGGACATTTTATTGGTACTTGTTTTATATTTATTTGCAGATCTAAACTATATAACTCTTTAAGATAAATTTTAATATAATATATAAATTTCTTGGCACATCGTTTGTCCGAGATGAACTCCTTAAAAACTTGACCAATTTTGCACACCGTGTGCAGTTTGATCCAACTTAAGAGATAGGTTAGTTTTTTTTGTGGAAAGCTTACTTGGCTGCGTAAACAGTAGTCTCCTCATAGAATAGTAGGGAAAAGCTGATTGGAGGAACAGTCTGCCCTGATGTCCCAAAAAGTCAGTTCCTTGGTCATTTTTTTTTATACTACTTAGGTGGCAGACAAGCTTACGGCCCACCGGAAGGTTGGTAACCGTAGCCTATAGACGTTTGCAACACCAGAGGCGCTACACACGCGCTGCCGACCCTGGCGCAGGTTGTGACGACCCACAGTTGAAATTTTTCAAGCCGCCCGTAAGGCCTTCAACTTGACTTAACGACTGTCATTTTACCGACAACCGGGACCAACGGCTTATCGTGCCTTCCGAAGCACGGAAACGCTCGTAAATAAATGTCACAAAGTGGTCCACGTGGTGGTCACCCATCCATGTCCGGCCATAGTAAATGTTGCTTACTGCAGTGATCGTTTACAGAACACTGAGTCCGCGGGGCCACGAGCGCTTCAAATCAATCATTTAATGCAATGATGATCTTTTTACCACCAGCCTCAATGAGGTAACTTCAATTGATTTATGTTTATTTAGTTTTATACTAAATAAACATAAATCAATTGAATAAACAGCATTTTGTACTAACAATAATTATAAAGAACAACAGTATTGACGTAGTAATCATTACGTATGACTAATAGTATTTTTTCATAATGGTACGATAATTGCACTCAGAACATTTACCGTGTCAAATGGTAGCGTTTAAAATCATATGTTATGTTAAGATGTTCTAATTTTCTCGCCATTAAAACGTTTAGTGCCAAGGTAAGCTGAAATTTAAGTGTATATGCTTGAAGTGCAATTTTAATAAACAGGGAAAATTATCGTTGGAAAATACCCTTGACTTACTTACTCATCTTTCTGTGTTACAAATAATGAAATGACCTGCTTGGAATTTTTCAGTAGGTTGATACATTGGTTACTAAAAAGTCCAAAACTACATTATACATAACTTTGTATTATGATCATTTTTTGTGATCATGATTTTTTTTCTTATCTTATAATATGAGTGTGAATACCATAAAGTTAAAGTGTGGAACATGAAACCAGAGTGTGTGAACTTGCTGCAGCTGAAGTTTTAAAAAGTAAACACGTTAGCCACAGTCAGCCAAATCTTCATATTACAAATTATAGAGGGACCTGCTTGGGACATTTAAGTATTTTGGTTACTGAAACATAACGTAACTTGGATTTGATTAAGTACTAAGAACAATTTTTTGACGTGATAACTAAGCGTTTGGCTTGATGCATTTATCTCTCTTACAGTTCATAGGCAGACAATGTTTAGGTAACGTTTGCTTATGATGTTATCCCGTCAAATAATAATATCATAAAAAAAAATCTATCACCCGCACGCTCACTCATACGCACGCCCACTCGCACCCACATAAAAACACGCACGCACACACACGTACACACACACACACACACACACACATCCACTAATTATCTATACTAATATTATAAAGAAGAAAGATTTGTTTTTTTGTTTGTTTGTAACGAATAGGCTCCGGAACTACTGGACCGATTTGAAAAATTCTTTCACTGTTGGGAAGCTACACTCTCCGCGGTGAACGTAGGCTATATTTTATTCCCGTATTCCCACTGGAACGGGAACTACGCGGGTGCAACCTCATGACGTCCGCTAGTATCAAATATAATACAGGTTCTCATCTAGTTCAGGAGATAGATTATACCAAAACCAAGCACAATATTAACCGCCACCGACATTAACTGATCACAACTGTCATATTTAGATTTATGTACCTAATTATAGCCTATCCGTAAGCAATTATTGTATTGTAAAATGGTGAGAAATAAAGTGGTTTATTTAATTACTGTCTGTTAGCAGATTTTACAGACCAATACTTTTTATACAGGCGAAAAGTAGTACCACAAATTAGAGATAGTACAGATGGAAAACTCATGTACTGCTCGTTCGCTCTAACTTTGCCGCTCGGCTCCATACTAAAGTCGAATTTTTAATTAGACGAAGTAAATTGACAGCAACTAATGTCACTTCTTCATACAATGTTGCGTATTTTCTATGACGAAGTGACATTAGCTACTGTCAATTTACTTCGTCTAATTAACAATTCGGGTATACGCCTCTACGCCAGCGGCAAAGTTAGAGCGAACGGGTAGTATGTACGTTTTTTTCACACCTACCCTCTGCTACACACACTCGCGTACAAATCAGTATCGAAAATTCGGTTGAGAGCGCCTGACCTCGTGTCTGTGAATAAGTTGTCTATGTGTGACCTCGTGTCTGTGAATCAGATGTCTATGGGTGCGTAGCCTCAGCGAATTTAGTATGTAGTTTCCATCTGTACTATCTCCAATTTGTGGTAATAGTCTCCCAAGTAACCGTGTTTTATGTGAGTAGGTATCGGTAGTGCAGTATGTACATAGTATGAGATATTCCCACTTTTATCACCTGTTTGCAATAGACAACTATCTGTTGGTATCAAAAACTAACAAACAATAGATATAGTTGCTCAGGAATTTGATAAGAATTATCCGACACTAGAATGACACCT
Organism: Miltochrista miniata; assembly: GCA_933228765.1. Taxonomy (NCBI): domain Eukaryota; kingdom Metazoa; phylum Arthropoda; class Insecta; order Lepidoptera; family Erebidae; genus Miltochrista; species Miltochrista miniata. The sequence goes on along the minus strand of OW121754.1, from coordinate 5,432,775 downwards.
ACTGCTTCGCGCGCGTTGAATTTTGATCCCTTTCTTTCTTCCAAAAGAAAATTATTCCCGGGACAAAAGCAGCGTATGTGTTATTTCAGATCATAATCTATCCCTGTACCAAATTTCACTCAATCTGTTAGAGCTTGAAAGAGTAAAAAAACATCTACATATCCTGACACCTAGGTACACGTCCGCACTCACAAACTTTCGCATTTATATAAGTAAAAAGTAAGAATTATTATAAATTTAAATATAACATACATACTTCTTAAAGTGTCTTACAGTATTGGAACAATCCAATAATTTGCAAGAGTCCGTCCATTCGTTATAGGTATATAATTAGTTTGACTTTTGATAGAATCGTAATCTCTTCAAATAATCTGAAGTAGCTATTTAATCTTGCAGTAGGACTATGCCTTACGCCATACTCTACTGCTCTGGGGTATCCTACCGAGGGCTTACTCTGGGCTCCCAACTGTAGGCTGTTAGGTAGGATACGTGTGGTTTTTAGTTGGTAGGTGTCCGGCATAGCAACCACGTAGAATTTTCCTCACGTTAAAAAAAAGAAGACGCAAGCTGCGCCTATCAACACGGCAATATTATTACGTGGAATAAAATACAAATAGTAAAATGTGGATAGGTAGGTACAGTGAGCTAACTCTACGTCATAAGAACACAAGTAATAACCGCATTCGGGTATTTCAACATTACTAGTAGGTACTCACTAAAACCCTATTAGGCAAAACTACGATCATTGTTTTATTATGGCAAATGCAGTCAAATGGTTTAAATAATGTTGTAATGGGAAATCTAATACTTACTCAATTGTTCACAATATATAGTACTTACCTATTTAATCCGTGAAAAATTACAATGCAACGCACAGTAGTTTAATTTGAACAAAATACTACAATTTCAATCCAACCATCCTACAAGATAATATATAAATTGTTTGTGAAGATGTTTGCATGTTTGTATATTTGGATGTTTGTTACTCAATCACGCTCTGTCAGCTGAGCGGAGATGTCTTAAATTTGGTAAAGATGTAGATTTGTATTATTCGTAGTGTGGAATATTACATTTCGCTTTTTTCCCGGGAATATTATGTTCCCATTAGAAACAGGAATATGCAAGGGAACATAATTCTACGCGTGTAAAGCCGCGGGCACCATCTAGTTTTCTATATAATTTCCTTTTACTACTCACATGCTGTTTTATAGTAGTCGTTTGCTGCCCTAGTAGTAATAAATGCAATCGACGTAATCAGACTTAATCTGCTACTTATTTATCGACCATGAACGTGAATTCAGATGATTCAATAGTCATGCCTGATTGACTTTAATTCATCCATCAGTTCAATCGATAGCGGTTTCATTATGCATACACTATGTACTTTAATCAACATAACTGTTTCCATCTAGAATGAAAAACGAAATAACTTCAAGTTTGTATACTGCATAATCCTACTCACCCTACTTTCTAGTCCAAGGAATACGATTGTAAACGCAAATGTTTTAGAAGATTACTGAATATTTGTTACTCAATCACGCTGCAAGGCTGAATGGATCTGACTGAAATTTGGTACAGGCTTAGCTAAGGATACAGGGAAATAGTCAATAACACATAGACTTTTTTTTACGTGAGGGAAAATCTTGATGCATGTTATGCCGGACTCCTACCGACTAAAAAACCTCACGAGCCCCGAGTAAGCCCTCGGAAGAATGTCCGAGGACTCCCAACAGACCGACGGCCGTCATTGCGGCCTCACCCAGGGGGTGGTTCGGGTGCTATCCCGCGTCTTTAGGGGTTTCGGGCGTGATCTCGTCACGCTGCCGTCATGGGCCTGCAGGACGGTGAGCAACCCTCTCACCGCCCTCAGGCCCCCGGTATAACACATAGGCTACATTATGTCTCTGTCCCCTGCCGGGTCGACGTTGTAATGAATTCTTCATATTCTTCGGCCCGACTATAGAGTGAGTAAGATCACCGCGTGGTTTTGTGGGTATTACGGTCACGTTTCTTCGGGACCGGTGAGCCCCATACGCCGACCTAGCTACCCCCTAGCTGGAATGACGGTGCCCAAACTCATTCATCAAAATAAAAGACATTGTGTCTCTGTAATATGTTCTCATGCGATGCGAAACCCAAATGGGAAAAAAATCTATGGAGGCGAAGCCACGTCTAAAGTAATAATAATACAATTTTTAAATATTAAGGCGATAAAAGGAAACTATATTTCAGATGACTAATGGACAACTTGATTAGATCAACATTGAGCCTTTATACGACCTTGTAGCCAAATTCTGTTGGAAATTCTGGGACATCCTTTCGAGGACTTACCCGGGGCTAATAACCATAAGCTCTACAAAAAAGATGATAGAATGTGGTTAGTGACGCAGCTTATGGGTATTTGCAACACAAAATTAAATACCTTGCGTATTAGAAGAATAAATCTTAGGCACTGCGGTTGATAAATAGGAAAGGAAATATATACCAAAATCAAAACTCACGAGAAAGATGGGAGAGAGGATTTAAGCGAACTTTATCGTGCCCAATCCTAAATCTATAAAAACACTTTATCTATGGCGGAGTCGTAATATAAACTGGCTTTTGGAATTATATTATCAAGTCAAATTTCAGAATACAATCTCTATAAGGTCTCTCCTCTAAGAGGCTCCTAAGGCCTCTGATCCCTAAGAGGCTCGACAACATTTGCAGGTATGGGCATAAAGGCAGGTGAATTTATTTACCAAAACGATTCTTTTTATAATTTACTATGATGTATCCTCCAGTAGCATGGGATCGATTGTCTTCAAGATGATCGCCTTACGCTTTTTTTATTGTTGAGGTTAGAACCTTCCTAACCAAACAAAATAGCAAAGGAATCTGGAATTAAGCCTTTTCTAATTGCACCTGGCCTAACGATTATGAGTATAATTCTATAGTAACTAACATAGTTACTATAGAATTATAATCTAATATATAAAACATTTATCAAAGGATTTGATTTCTATAAGTATGTTAATCTGTAACTATAAAATGTTACGTAGGTAATGAATGTTTAATGCACACACTTGCTACCTATCCTAGCTCGTTCGCCCGAAGTTCGGAAGGATATTCCAGAATTCCTGGCAGACAGATATAACCTTGACTTATTAAGAATGAAATTTAAAAATGGTTGCAAACTTGTAAGTGAAGTTAAAAGTTCAAATTTGCATAAATTACTCAAAAAGAAGTTTTATTTAGTTTATCTAGAGTCTTTTGTGAAAAGCGCAAAAATATTTTGTTTGGATTAAAATTACTAGTAATTTGTATGAAATTCAGAAAGATATTTAAACAAATAAAAGTATACAAACCTCGATACTGAGGAGATAAAACAGCAAAACACTGATAGTGAAAAAAATACTACGACTTTTAAATAAAACACGACAGAAGATCGACACTCGAAAACTGACCGACCGACTCACGCGCAAAATCACTATTGTCCCAATAACATTATCACAATACATACAGCCTACTAAGTGACCTCCGGTGTAATACACCTGTTGAGTTGAATGATCATTGACACTTCAATTTTAATGTCGATTGTTGAGCTGTTTACGCATTTGACATGATTGGTTATCAGCTAAAATTGGCTCAAGTATTTCTAGAAATTAGATCACCATGAATGTTTTGGTAACATATTTTTTATTGTTATGCCATTAAAATATGGAGCGATTCTCATTTGCATTTTCTACTGATATTTCCTGCAGGGCTTACCTCCATTTCAAACTTAAATTCCTTTTTAATAGACTTGTTTTGTTTCCTTTTACTTCACGATTCACGACTATAAAATCATGAGTGTAAATTTTTGTTGCAGACAAAGTGACCATTTTGTGTGCTGGAGTCAGCTGTAGCGGTAGGTAATCGCAGCAGTTTTGTTATGGGAACTTGTTGCCATATCAGCGTCTCTGAGGTTTTTTAGTATTTTATGGATTTTTCAAGTGCCACCGTCATGTCAAAGAATTCTGCAAAAGTCATTGAGAATTTCATACAATTTTTGGCACGTATATACTTACCACTACAAGTCAATGTGTATAATGACATCACCATATATTGCACATTTTCAAAAGCTATACATAAATGGTGATCTAACTACAGGCACTACAGCTCATCTCCGGAATACAAAATGCATTATATCTGATGCGGAAGTCAAAGTGAAGGTGACACCAAACATAAATCATTACTAATCAATGGTTCCAATTTCCAGTCGCTTTTCCTCCTACTTATCCAAAAATGGTGTTGTCTCCCGGATATGTTTTTAGGGCACCGTACCCAATGAGTAAAAACGGGATCCTATTCATGAGACTTCGCTGCATGTCTGTCTCTCTATCTGTCCATCACGAGACTGTATCTCAGGAACCGTGATAGCTAATGAGAGCTGAAATTTTCATAATGTATTTCCATTGCCATTATAACAATAATACTAACATTAGAAAAAAGGGGGGATTAAGGGAGGGCTTCCATTATAGGAGTTTCATACAATAATACGCTGTTTTAGAAATTTTTGGTACGGAACCCTCAGTTCGCTAGTCCGACTCGCACTTGGTCGGTTTTTTAGTTAGAACTGCTTATATGGCTCACTATTATTGTTGACTTCTTGGTTCACTGTTCTATTTCCACGAAGAAGGATGGACATTTAGATTATCAATTATTATTATTATTTGTGTACATAATACGTCCAAAGATAGCCAGGACGTGCTAAAATTATTGTATCAGTCGCTATTGTTTTTCAAACAATGAGTACTGAATATTATTTTATCTTTTTTATTTTATACTTAGACCTTTTATAATCCTGTAATGATAGGTAGAGCACATAGTTTATCAGATAGACTTCGTTTCCTACGTAATAGAAACTACCTGGCCTTCGATAATTTCCTGACATAAATAAATTCATTACAGTGAGAAAATGTATACTAAACTGGTGTAGCTCGCAATATTCAGAATTTTATTGAATAATTTTGTCTTCATTCGAATTTCTATTATAATAAAATATCAAGTAGATCCGTTTAAAAATATTAATGATCTAACTATGTCAATTGAGCAATTTAGCATAATATTCTGCACTAAGGTGATTTTTGGCGAGAATAAGAGCATAGTAGGTACCCTTTTATCATTTTACTAAACTTTGCACAATACCACTGTAACTTAACTTGTCACAGTTTTTTGTCTTGTTTGTTTCGTTGTTTATGTACAATATACTATTGTACAATATACATCATCGTGTCAATATATTATTGTTTTCGAATTCATAGTATTGCCAATTAGATTAAGCCCATTACGGCCCTTATTGTCGTCTCAATACCGTGGATACAAAATTGACAATCATAATGGCATTTTTTTTAACGTGAGGGAAAATCCTCATGGATGCTACGCCGGACACTACCGACTAAAAAAACCTCACGTAACGCCCAACAGCCTGTGGTTGGGAGCCCCGGGTAAGCCCTCGGAAGTATGTCCCAGGACTCCCAACGGACCCACGGCCGCCACTACGGCCTCGCCTAGGGGGTGGTTCGGGTGCTATCCCGCGTCTTTGGGGGTTTCGGGTATGATCCCGCTGCAAAGGGGGGGCGTGCGTGAATCTCTCTCCCTCACGTCACGCTGCCGTCATGGGCCTGCTTCTGTAAGGACGATGAGCAACCCTCTCACCATCCTGAGGCTCTCGGTCATGGAGGCCGATAGTCTTCGGCGAAGACATGTCGGCGGCGCCCAGGCCGCCAACTGCGGAACTCGGGTGGGAAAGAGTTCTCTCCCGTTCCCGCCCCGCCGCCTCTTTCACGAGCATGACCTGCTCGCAGAAAGAGCCGGCGCAGTCCCACTTACTCCCGCTGGAGATCATGGCTCGCACCATGGTCTCGAGCGAGAGAGTGACAATAATAGAGGCATAGTAGGGTTTTTATAAGGTCGAAGGAACTTGATTTTGGACGAAAGAATTGACTCATTCTAACCAGTATAGAGGAGGAACTTCAATACTAAACAAGTGAGACGTGACGACTTCGTACGGTAGTAAGAGTCGTCATGTAAGGGGCTACTTCTCACACACAATCGCATCTCTCGAGAACATACATTATGATTACGCCTTTTATCCCCGAAGGGGTAGGCAGAGGCATATTATATGCCCACATTTCACCTTTAGGATTTTTGTCCCACGTAATAGGTGGTAAGCCGTATTGCCGTGTTGTTGTGAAATTTTCCCAGGCGCCCATAAAGGCCTTCAATTTGGCTTAGCAACTGCCATTTTACTGGTAACCGGGACCAACGGCTTAGCGTGCCTTCTAAAGCACAGAAACGCTCGCAAATAAACGTCAAAAAGTGGTAATGTGATGGTCACCCATCCATAACTGACCATATTGTTGCTTACTACAGTGATCTTGACTGCCTCTGTGGCGCAGTCGGTAGTGATACCGCCTGTGGCGCTGGAGGTCGTGGGTTCGATTCCCACCGGAGACAAATGTTTGTGTGACCCATGAATGTTTGTCTCAAGAGTCTGGGTGTTTCTATGTATAATAGATATGTATTTAAAAAAAAAAGTATGTAAGTAAGTATTAATATCTGTGGTCTGATACCCATAACACAAGCAGGTTATTCCTAGCTTACTTTGGGATCATATAGCGTTGTGTGAAATGTCCGTGAATATTTATTTATCGATTTATTATCTTTTACAGAACACTGAGTGTGCGGGGCCACGAGCGCTTCGAATCTCTCAAGAACTCACAATACTTAATATTCAAACTTTCTTGATCACCTAGGTATGTGTGCCTCTGCCATAAAGGTGCACTTAGTGGTCATAATGGCTTAATTTCTGGAATTTCTGGTAAAATAATGTTCACGTCGACGCGTATGAAGATAACAAATAAAAGAGATATAAATCTTAGATGTATCAGTCACAGCGTGATATAAATCAGTTGCTAACTCATCAACAGTCGGTCTGTTGATGGACAGGTTGTGATTGTCAATGAGATTATCCTTATTTTTGACTTGTGCGTGTCCCTCACTTTCTCATTTGATGGATCGCTTTTTATAATATATTTCTTAATAACGTAAAGTTTTTATAGCATTTTTTTTTACATATTTGTGAATAAATTGTCACACAACATCATCTTGCTCAAATTAAGCTAATGTAAGGTTGTGTTATAGAATCTAGACGACTGATAGACATACCTAAATATTTGTAAATAGATACATATTATACATAGAAAACACCCAAACTCCGGAACAAACATTTGTGGATCACACAAATATTTGGAATGACCTAGGAATCAAACCCAGGACCTTCAGCGTGGAATGCGCCACAGAGGCAGTCAAGCATGTTTGCATCATGCCGAAATATGTAACTTCAATGGGTTAATTCCGACCTGTGACTTTGATCACGAAAGGTTGTGTTGCTCTATGGGCTTGTTCTAACACAATTTATTAAGAGTGAATTATGCAGGTGAATTAAGTCTACGAAAGGGAAAATCTAATGTACCTTTTCAATGTGACTTCAATAGGCCGAGTAAAAGCATTTTGTGAAGGAAGTCGTTATTAATATACTGTCTGTAATTTAATGTCGTTGCTGTTAAAATAAAGTCTCTCATCTTGATAACCTCAAGACATTTATCTTTCAAAAACCCCAATTAATCAAAATCTTTTGTGGCATAGTAAAAATATGGCTTGGTTGAGAAAAGCTGGTTAGTGAGAGGGTGACCTTAATGGACGACATATTTTATCCTGGAAAAAAAAGACAAAGTGCGGTCAGTCAACACATGAACACAAATAAATAAATCCACAGATCTCGTGCTCCACACGATGAGGAGGCGTGGAGAGAACTCTCCCACCTGTCTGTGTCTTCCTCTTTGCCCAAGACTATCGGCCTCCGTAACCGGGGTCTGAGGACGGTAAAAGGACTGCTTACCGTTCTTACAGAAGCAGGCCCTAGACAACAGCGTGACGTAAGGGATTCACGCACGACCCCCCATAGAAGCGGGATAACACCCGAATACGCCCCAAAAACGCGGGATAGCACCCTAAAAGGTGAGGCCGGAGTGGTAGCCGTAGGTCTGTTGGGAGTCCTGGGGTATCCTTACGAGTGCTTACCCGGGGCTACCAACCGTTGGCTGTTAGCAGGACATGTGAGGTTTTTTTGGCGGTAGGAGTTCGACAAAACATCCATGAGAAAAATAAAAAGAAAACGACTTGAAAAGGTATTGAAAATAAATCTGGCTATTATAGATTATCCAAAATAAATGATATTTTTAATATATTTTGTTACTCATCACCGTATAATTTCTCACAAATTCGCAACCAATTCATTTTAGACACACATCAATGACAATCACCTCGCGCCCCGCAAAACTCGTCGCTAAGGGCACCTCTACAGCCTCAACCGTAACCAATATTGAAAAAAGTTTAATGGCCTAAAATGTTCCTTTTTCTTTTATTTTTTTTATACCACTAAGGTGGCAGACAAGCATACGGCCCACCAGAAGGACCGGTGGTCACCGCAGCCTATGAACGTTTGCAACACCAGAGGTGCCACACTCGCGCTGCCGACCCTGTAAAAACCTTCTAAGACCCCTTTTGAAGAACCCCATACTGTAGGCGTTTGGGAAAACCGAGACAGGGAGGTCATTCCACAACCTAAGCGTGCGCGGAAGAAAACACCTATCGGATCTAACCGTGCTGGAACGCACCGGACGCAGAGTGTGAGGATGAACTCCCTGTCTGTGGCGAGCGGTGCGATGATAGAACGTAGCCGTGGGCATCATATCAAACAATTCCTCAGAGCACATACCATTGTACGGGCAGTAGAACACGCATAAGGAGGCAAAGTCTCTCCTGTCGCGAAGAGGTTCCACACCAGCTGTAAGTACAGGATCGTTGACAACTCTTACAGCTCGTCTTTGCACCGAGTTAAATGGACGAAGCTGATATTCAGGTGCTCCCGCCCAGAGGTGACAGCAGTACTCCATATGCGGCCGCACGTGCGACTTATAGAGAAGCAGTGTTTGCGACGCAGTGAAGTTCCGCCGCGCCCTGTTGAGCACACCTAGCTTCTTTGACGCCAGCTTAGCCTTGTCCTCCAAATGACTACGGAACTGAACGTCACTGGAGATGTCAACGCCAAGGATCCCCATACTTTTGGAGATGAAAAGAGATGTGCCCTGAAATTGCGGCGCTACAGTAATTGGGGTTTGCTTAGCGGTGAAAAAACACGCTTGTGTCTTGGAAGGGTTGAACTGGACAAGATATTGTCCACCCCAATCGGACACTCTAGTAAGAGTAGCCTCGATTTCAGACACAAGCTGTTCACGATTTTCCTCCACTGTGTCCCGAGAGATACCGGGGCGGCCCGTGTAACAAGTGTCCCCCGTACTGTCGTCCGCATAACAATGAATGCTGTCAATAGACAACATGTCATTTATATGCAGCAGAAACAGAGTAGGGGACAACACTGAGCCTTGCGGTACTCCAGCGTTTATGGCCATGCAGTCTGAACAGCTGCCGTCAACGACGGCCCTGATGCTTCTACCGGCCAAGAAGCTGGACACCCATCCGCATAATCTCTCGGGTAGTCCATATGAGGGCAATTTCGTAAGAAGACCACGGTGCCAGACCCGGTCAAAGGCTTTAGAGATGTCGAGGCTCACTGCTAGAGCCTCACCCTTACTCTCGATAGCCGCCGCCCATCGGTGTGTCACATGGGTTCTTTCCGTCACGGTCGCTCGACGGGTGATCTTCTTGTGTACCTAACACAAGAAGATCACCCGTCGAGCGACCGTGACGGAAACCGTACTGGCGGTCGCTGAGCAGGTCGTGTTCCTCAAGGTACCCCAGGAGCTGTGTATTAATTACACGCTCCATCACCTTGGATAAAAGGGAGGTGATAGCTATAGGCCTGTAATTGGCCGGGTCGGTCCTGTCACCCTTCTTGGGTACACGATGTACATACGCAATCTTCCACGACGCCGGGACTTGTTGCATGGAATAGGAAAGTGTGAAAAGACGTGTAAGTACCCGACACAACTCTGGACCACAATGCTTAAGTACCACCGCGGGAATGCCGTCTGGCCCACTCGACTTATGAACGTCCAGGGATTGAAGCTCCCGCCGTACATTCCGCTGTGTAAATTTAACTTCGGGCATGGAAGTGCCACAACTCGGAATGCCCGGCGGTAAAGCACCCCCGTCGCTCATGGTCGAGTTAGATGCAAAGAGATTACCCAAAAGTTCGGCTTTCTCCTTGGCACTCTGGGCCAAACTACCGTCGGGTTTAAGCAAGGGTGGTAATCCTGACCGACAGAAGTTTCCCTCGGCAGCTTTGGCAAGCGACCAAAATTCACGACTTCCTGAAGGGTAGCCTGCTAGCCGTTCGCCAATTCTGCCGACGAAATCGAACTTGGCCTTGACAATAGCTCTTTTACTGGACCTCGATGCGGCATTTAATTTGCGTTTCATCTCAGAGATGTTTGGATCTGAATTTGCACGAGCCGTGGTCCAAGCTCTGTAGACAGATTCTTTCTGCATTAGAGCTTCTCTGCAGAGCCGATTGAACCACGGTCGCTTTTTTGCACCAACATGGATCCAGCGGTTGGGAATGTAGCATTCCATACCCTCCAAGATCCCCTCAGCGACTGCTACAGCACAAGAATCCAGATCCTCTGAGGCAAAACAAAGCCGCCACCACGGGTACGACGCATAAAACTCTCGCAGTCCATCCCAGTCTGCTGACTTGTAGTGCCACACATGTCGCCACTCCTTGGGCCGAGGTGGTTCAGGCCTTGCGAGAGGCACATGCGTCCGAACGACACAGTGGTCCGACGATCCTAGCGGATCCTTGCTTCAATACCGAGGTGGTTTTTTTTATATTTTTGAAATTCTGCCCCGTTCTCGAGATATCAGAAAAGGTCCGGATTAATGTGAAGACACACGATTATTCGGTCGAAGAAAGCCGGCTATTTTCTCCTCGTGGCCCTAAACCTCACGGTATCACGGGCGAGTTGCACTTTCAGAGAAAATGGGGCCGACTAGAGCAAACGAGAAAAAACTTTCGCATAAAAGTCTATATTACTCAGCGTGGTGCAGCAGCCTAATATGGCTCAGAAAAACGGTCCCTTTATTCCTTCCCTTATTCCTTTCCATGCATTAAGAAGATTTAAAAATTATTTAGTAAAAAGTCATAACTGTTTTTGTTTTAAGTCATATTTTGATGCAGTTAAAAGTTGGAAAGTCACAGACTAAAAAATATTTAAATCAGTAGGTATTAAAATTGTTGACAGCATCGAACGTGACAATTCGAGGTTGACGTGATTTTCAAAGGTTGAAACAATATTTTTATTGGCTAATATTTAAATGTTGATCAAAGAAAAACATTGTTTTATCATAACACAAGTACTCGAGCTGCTGTCACGTTAAATGTTACAAAAGTACTTTACATTTTTGCCGGTGATAAAGAAATAAATACCTATACATTTGAAGACACTTGCTTCATTAAAATAAATCACAAGAATCACATGACATTGTGTTTTTAAAGTTCTGGAAAGAGTTGCTAAGTTTTAAACTGCTGGAACACTTATTGCAACTATTATTATAAAATTGGTGTATTTGCGGGGTTCGAAAAGTAACATTATCCTACTAATGTCATGAATGTGAAAGTTTCTGAAGATGTTTATATGTTCAGATATTTGGATGTTTGTTACTCAATCGCGCTGAACGGATTGGACTGAAATTTGGTACAGAGATAGCCTATAGTCTGGAATAACACATAGGCTACTTTTATCCCGGGAATATATTCCCACGGGAAGCGGGCGAAGCCGCGAGCGTCATCTAGTAGGTACTTATATAGATTTGAAAAAAAGTCTAGCAACGGAACTATTTTCATACCGGCAACACTTTCAATAACGTCACATTTTTGTCAGGCAATCTCAAATTTAATTAGGGTTTTTATTGACAACTGGGTATCGATTAGTGGTTCTCTCTAAAATGTTGCCATATGAACTGCATAGTGGCGCCGCCGCCATTATTTCTTTTTATCCAACCTGTACGTCTAAAGGCTAATTCTTTGGAAATTGAAAATAATTATAAGCAATGTGAGATTACATAAATATACCATATACCAATAATGAACCATGAGAACGTTTAAAATGATATTTTTGGATAATTTTCTCCTATTTATGTTATATTTAAATTCCTGTCAGATCTATAATCATCTACAACTGCATGAAATAAATCAATACAAAGGGAATAACTTAAATAACTATTTTATGGATTTACGCTCCCCCTCTTGTTGCCTACTGTTTACCTAAATAATTTTGACACCTATTGCTTGTCTCGGTATCCTCTTTAATATATCTATGAAACAATGTCACACTACTTATCACCCACTAACCTTATAAAGAGATAATATATGATTTGAATTTGAGAGCTGTATTATTGTCTACCCATATCAGTAAAGTGACAAATCTAAAACTAGACATAAAATATACTGTTTAGATAAATCTATATTGATAGTGACACTGTTGAAGTTCGAAAATCTGTACAGAAATGATATTTTTGTAAGGTATTCTATATCGATTCTGAAGCTAAACATGCAATTTGGTTGTGGACTGAAATATTTTACAATAGACTTTATTTTTACGCTCTTTTATGTTAAAGCAAACACTCCAGTTTCGCACGCTCCTTAGAGTTTGATAAAAATGAAAAATCTTTATTCACATAGATCACAAAGCAACACTAATGAACATTAAAATGTATGCGTCTACATTAACATTTAGAGCCGGAGAGAAAAGAACCTGCCAATAAAACTCACGGCCGCTCTTTCTTTTAAATAGATAAATAATTTTATAGATTTCTTTCCTTCCCTTCGCTGACGTAAACGAAGTTGCGAGAGTCACCTAGTCTTTGTTAAAATATGCCATATCAGAGGCACCAGAACTACAAGATAGCTTGTCATATACAATGTAACTGTGATAAAAATGTAACAGCCGCCACTTATTATTACGGCGGATAGCCGCCTATTATAATTTCACGTGGTTTTAACTACGTAGAAATACGGGAATTTGGGTATACCGCCGTTTGCCCGAATTTTATTTGCCATAATAGTCAACAGCCATAATATCATTTTATGACGTAATATTCATTTCCCCTTCTCTTATTTGCTATATTAGTCACGTGCTAGAAGCTTTGTTTCCCATAAAGTCACTTACCATAACATCATTTGTCATAATCATTGTAAGCCTTAATTACCACATGCACTAATTATTACATGCACTATATCATTATGCCCTAATTATAACATGCCATAATTATTACACGCCATAACATCATTTGCCATCGAGATTGGTTGTGGAACGGTTGTTATACCAGGAGAAACTAGATGCAATCGGGACTTTAGGGTACCCCGACTCGGGTAGGTTTTTTTTTTTTTTTGTTGACGCGGGGAACGCCTTTACGCGCCTTCATCGCAACTGCGGGGGCAGCTGGGATGGTGTGTGGGACTCCCGGCCCGGTCCGGAATGGACCGTCCTACCCACTAAACCCCGCGGTGTTCCTCCTCACCCTTTAGCCGGGCCGAGGGATATCAAAAGATTATTCACGTCGACCCGGCTAGGGGCGCCCCGTTTATTCGGGGCTCTCCTCGGGGGAGCCAGATGGGCGGCTCCCCAAAGCTCCCTAAGGAGCTGAAGTCCACGCCTGCACCGCTCTCGAGCGCCCCTCTGTAATAGAGGAGACAGAGAGCGGCTGGCGCAGGCGTGCGCTAATGGGCACCCCCGGAACACAGAAAAGGTGCCCACCGCCATGTGACCGTTGGTGGGCGGGGTCCCCCGACCTTACGCCCACGGTCAAGAAACATTCGGGGGCGCGCAGTGACTCCTCACCGCGGCGCCCCCGAACTGCACGGCAGAGCGGGAGCATTATCGGTTACTCCCGCTCCCCCGCACAGTGCACCTCCCGCTTTGCCGCCATCACCTCGTCAACTGGCGAGGTGACAGCGGCCCAGCACTGTGGCCGCCGGTCGCGCCGTTATTCACGGCCGGCAGCCCGAACTGCATGGCAGGGCGGGAGCATCTACCCAAACTCCCGCCCCCACGCAGTGCCTCTCCCACTTTGCCGCCATCGTCTCGCCAGCAAAGGAGGCGAAGCGACGGCGACCCATCATTGCTGCTGCCGGCCGTGAATAACGGCACGGCCGGCAGCAACACACACCACCGAGCAACCCACAGGTGGGTTACTCCCGCCTCGGCCGGAATTAGCCAGAGTAGCACAACTCCCCCACAGAGGAAGGGGAGTGGTCGCTACTCCGTTGCCCAGGATGCACCACGAGGAGGATCCGACCCATTGGGGTCCTTAAGATGTTAGTAGGACCCCGCATCCCGACTCGGGTAGGTTAGGTTAGAAGGGAATGACGGGGTCGTTTGAGTGAGCGAAGCGAGCGAATAGACCCCTCCATCTCTTTCATGGTCATTTTTTTATAAACCACCCAGAAGTAGTTTGGTTAGGTGGTTAGGTTAGGCGCTTAACTATTATGTGTAATGATTATTATGGCGTTTAAATATTTGTATAATAATTATTATGGCATGGTTAGGTGGTTAGGTTAGGCGCTTAAATATTATGTGTAATTTTTATTATGGCGTTTAAATATTTGTATGATAATTATTATGGTATTTAAATATTATGTCTAGTAATCATTATGGCGTTTAAATATTATGTCCAATAATTATTATGGAAATTAAAAATATAGTAAAAGATTTTTTTTTTAAATCGGTTCTGTAGTTATGGAGCATAACCAATGCAATTGCATAACCATAGGGCTGGCCTTATTCTCGCTCAAAGAATCAGTATTGTAATTCAACCAGGGAATGCGGCCAGTCTTATGGGAACTTTACCGGTTGACATCGATGGGGAGGATTTCTTTGACACCTGTCAGTCATACCACTCCCCCTCCTTCCTTTTTTTGTTGTTGATAATTTTTAATTTTTAAGTTCCTACGGGAAGCGGGAACGGGAACAAATTTCACGCGGGCGAAGCTGCGGGCATCAGCTAGTATAAAATAAATACAGAAATACTTAGTGAAGGATGAATATCATTATTGTTTAGATTCAGTAGAGAAGGGAAAAATATTGAATTATCGTCAATATCAATAGATTTGAATTAAAGTTGCATACTACTTGAATTTAACTCTGCGCACATTGAAAAGTATAATTATTTTAAGGATACACAATTCGTTTAAATTAAAAAATATATATGAAAGTTTTTAAGACAGATTATTAATCATAGGTTTTATAAAGATCGAAGAGCCTCTGTTAGGAGTCCTGGGACATCCTTCCGAGGGCTTACCCGGGGCTCCCAACCATAGGCTGTTGGGCGTTATGTGAGGATTTTTAGTCGGTAGGAGTCCGGCATAGCACTCATGACGAATTTTACGCCACGTTAAAAAAAAAATCTAAGAGCCTAACCTCGTGTTTTACTTTCTAGACTAGATCTTGTGCATAACGATACCAGATAAATAATAGGACTTGTTAACTATTTTGTATTTCGATCTACTGACACGCTGCGGCTGTCAAAGGTGGAATAAGTATTAAATTAAATAAAAACACGTTTTCCCATAAACTCAAACGATAAATTTAATGTGTTCATACAAAATTAAAAGGTTTGCCGTGTAACATTTTCCCGTTATCTACAAAATAAAGGACGGCATGTTTTTTCAAAACGCCCGGAATCAGTAGATTTAGAAGTAATTCAGTTTTACCTATGTTATTATTTTTATTAATACTTATCTTTAAAACATCTCAAAAATAAATATAATATTATTTGCACGAGTTTAATCGGATCAATAGTAGGTTTGCGGTTAGTGGTAAATAGGAAATTTTCATCTATTTTCATTTCTTTTTATTTCTTACCTTCCAACAAAAAGCTTTATATAAAGGACGAAAATTAAATGTGTCACATTTATTTGGGTCACAGAAATATTATGTTTGTAATTTCAACTTAATCACTTTTGCAAACTCACAGCAAATTGGTTACGGACGAGGGAATTACAGACACGCTTATGAGCGTACAAGGGTTTCGCATTTATTGTTTGAAGTGCGGAACTCTAAAATGGAATTTCAAATTGTGTTAAGACAGTATCAACACGTGCATCGTAGTATTTTTCTTACTGTTCATATAAAATTATCATACTCGGGGATTTTACTCAAGATGATGTTTGTAATGAAACATAATAATTTTATTAAGAGTACTTTATCCAGGGATAGCATGTCGTTTGTAGATTTTTGGACTTTTGTACTTTGGGACTTTGGGCTTTTGGACTTTTGGGCTTTTGGGCTTTAGGGCTTTTCGGCTTTTGAGCTTTTCGGCTTTTCGGCTTTTGGGCTTTTCGGCTTTTCGGCTTTCGGGCTTTTCGGCTTTTCGGCTTTTCGGCTTTTGGGCTTTTCGGCTTTTCGGATTTTCGGCTTTTCGGCTTTTCGGCTTTTCGGCTTTTCGGCTTTTCGGCTTTTGGGCTCTTGGGCTTTTCGGCTTTTCGGCTTTTCGGCTTTTGGGTTTTTGGGCTTTTGGGCTTTTGGACTTTTGGACTTTTGGACTTTTGGACTTTTGGACTTTTGGACTTTTGGACTTTTGGACTTTTGGACTTTTGGACTTTTGGACTTTTGGACTTTTGGACTTTTGGACTTTT
This sequence comes from Miltochrista miniata, assembly GCA_933228765.1. Classification (NCBI taxonomy): domain Eukaryota; kingdom Metazoa; phylum Arthropoda; class Insecta; order Lepidoptera; family Erebidae; genus Miltochrista; species Miltochrista miniata. The sequence goes on along the minus strand of OW121754.1, from coordinate 5,416,094 downwards.
GGACTTTTGGGCTTTTGGGCTTTTGGACTTTTGGGCTTGAAAAATAAGGTTATGAAGAAGTTTCACTTCTTACGTGTGTACACTAGTACACGCACACATTTTTTATTTCATACTTAACCTAGACATTCAGAGATTGAGAGAAACGATATTAAATAAGTAAACCTAGTCACGTATAATTTTAGAATAGATTAAGAGGCCTATTATATAGCTCGGTGAGCAGCTATTTTGCATAAAATTGACATACTAGAAAAACAATAAACAAGAAGCCGTGAGACGGTCTCACCCATAGATTTAGAATTTTTCGCTATATGGTCTCACCCAACTGCCCCTCTGTGAAAGTGAAAGTTCACTCCGATTGACGTTGTCATTTTTGTTTTATTTCAAACTTTGAACAGATGATCCACGTGACCTAATGACGTAATATAATGCAGCAGAGGCACAGACTACAGACAAAGTCTCGCCATAAGCCCCTCTGCAATCTATTTTATAGAGGGGCTAAAATGTGGAAATTGGCGGCAAAAGAAGTAGGTATATAAATGCAGTCTATCAATCATCAATCAAATCAACCTATAGCAGTCCACTGATGAATGTAGGCCTCTCCCAAATTACGCCGCGATACACGGTCCTGCACCTTCCGCATCCAGTCAGTCCCTGTGACCTTTTTCAGGCCATCGGTCCATCTGGCGAGGGGTCGTCCTACCCCTAGGTGACTGAGAAGTCTCACCTACTAATAGGCTCTGAAAGAGCCCTCAAACCTTTTACAAGTCCTCAAGGCATGTGGGGGAAGAACTTGTCTCCGGCAATAAAAAAAATAAAAATATTTTTATACTACTAAGGCAGCAGACAAGGCTACGGCCCTCCTAAAGGACATAATAAAGGAGCCTAAAATAACTAACCCTATTGGAAGGTGGTTACCGTTGTTAGGTCTATGAACGTTTGAAACGCTAGAGGCGATACACTGCCGACCATGCACTCGCTCTGCAGACTTTACCCTCTACAAGGCTCTTCATCTCGAACAAGTTAAAGAAATTTACAATATAACATTGTATTTTTTTTTAACTTGTTCGAGATGTAGAGCAAGATGAAGAACAATCACCGAGATTATTTTTAGGTAAATTAATTTATACAAGTCACAGTAACAAAACGAGTGCCTATAAGGAAAGTCAATAATTAAATAATGAATGACAGGAAAAGAAACCAAGGTAGATTCATAAAAAGACACAGGAATATTATCAAGTAACACCGAGGTAATAAAAAAATCAATTTTTATGATTTATGTGGCTATTTTTGGGAGAATTCATTCCTAAAAAGTCGCTTCATTCATGTTCACCGAACCATCGAGCTAATTATTGTAAAAATGGTGCAAATTTGAAGTTACACGTGCCTATTCACGTTTGAAGAATTTGATTTAAACGCGAACATTAAATGTTTTTTTTCGTGAGGGAAGAATTATTATAATAAAATTGCCAAGCTACTTTTTTACAGGTGGAAATATCGACGTGAGATTATCCAAGAGGCTCCGGATAACTACTCAGAAGGAATTTCCACGATTCCCGGCAGATGTCGGTCCCCACTAGAGCTTCGACTAAGTGTTTGAGGGTTATCACGATTCTTTGGGCGTTGGTTTGGATGTTATCCGAACCAACCCTCAAATGCAAATTATGTATCTTAGGGTAAATTCCAAGCTGGTTACAATGCACTTAGTCAGATTTATTTATTGTTGCCGTCCTTGAAGTTGATATTACACCATTCATCGTTCATTCATTCATTTAAATAATGATGATACCTCTTCTTATTAATTATTTAAAAATTTTAAGTTATTTTAATCTTTATATTTATGGTATGTTCAAGTTTGATATCTCCCTTTATATTAAAACTTGAATCATTTATCTTCAATGAAATAACTGCATAATAAATACGAGTATATTTAAATTACTTTGAGATGTAATTGTAAAATTATTCACGTAGATACCTACATACGTTAGATTGAAGTCTTTCCTCTATTCTTCAATAATTGTTGATTCATGCGTTGTTTGAAGGTTTGACGTGCTCAGATATTATTAAAAGTTGGTTATCAAACAAAGACGATTGGTGAAACAATGGGAGGGATTGTAGGATAGTATCCCAACTCTCCCTCCTTTCCCTAAGTCGTGGGATAACATCCGAACCAACTCCCCAAATGCGGGATAGCACCCAAACCCTCTGGGCGAGGCAGAAGTGATTGCCAAAGGCTGCCGGGAGCCCTGGGTCATTCTTCCGAGCGATTACCTAGAACTCCTGGCCCTATTGGGACATTCTTCCGAGGCATTACCTAAAACTCCTAGCCCTAGACAGTTGTAAGGCATCTTGAGGTTTTAGTCGGTAGGAGTCCGGAATTAACGCCGGTCACTTACCACAAACCTATCTTATTTTCTTTCATTTCATAACACTCTAGTAGGGTTCCGTACAAATAAACGGCAAAAAGCGCTTTTTTTGTAAAGAGTCTACTGATTCTTTTTTTCGGTATTTAGTATTTTGTAAACCGACTTCAAAAAAGGAGGAGGTTCTCAATTCGTACACTATGTTTTTTTTTTTTGTATGTATGTTACGCTATAGCAGCGCCAATTATGGATGGATTTTGATTTTTTTTTTTTGTTTGAAAGAGGTTACTCCTGAGGTGGTCCCATATCCAGGGTATCAGGATCTGATGCTGGGATCCAGGAGAAATCGAGGGCAACCACCGAAAATTGTAGGCACAACTAGTGCGTTTGTTAACTTTTTGATTAAGTACTTTAGTGTACTAAAATTTAATGAAGGTCTGGACTCGATCTGATGATGGAACCGAAAGACAGTCGAGGGAATTCCTTAACGATTTACAGCAGCTATCTTGTGTTTTGGCTTGATAAGTTTGTGTTTATGAGAACTTTACACCTAGATAGATATACTTTTCGGTCCACCCGTCACTTAAAATAAAAAAATAAAAATTTTAAATAAAAAAATAGAACCGACTTCATACAAATCTTTAAATATAAAATTTACCTAGCACATAGTAATATGTATTTTGATTTATCAGATTTTATTCAATATAATATTGAAGTTGGTGCCATTAATAATACCTACCTAAGCCTTTACCTTTTGGTTTACTTGGCGCCAACTTCAATATGATATTGAATAAAATCTGATAAATCAAAATACATATTACTATGTGCTAGGTAAATTTTATATTTAAAGATTTGTATGAAGTCGGTTCTATTTTTTTATTTAAAATTTTTATTTTGTGTAAAAATTTCAACTGTTTAGCCGCTTTGGCCGCCATAGAAACTGAGTTTCGTAACCAGTTGCGATTTAAGACGTATTCGTCCCTACCACGATTCATGTGATACCGCCTGGTGACGGACAGACGGACAGCTTAGTCTCAGGTTCCGTTTTTATATAATACTAGCTGTTGCCTGCGACTTCGTACACCGAATTTTATGTGTGATTCTTTGGATTGATATTACTTTTTCATTTATGAACCGATTGACATGAAACAAACACTGTTAAGAAAACCGCATTGCAATCGGTTAAGCGGTTGCTAAAATTAGCGTGCACAAACGTACAGACAAACAGACAGTTACGATTTTATTATATGTATTGATGATATTGATATATGTTACAGAACCCAAAAAATCATAAGAAATTCGTCTTGTCATTCATAGTGGTCATATTTCCAGCTTTATAGGCATCCTTCCATTTGACATCGATAGAAAGAAGTTTTATTAAAACTACCAAATTTTATGTTACTTTTATTACCCCGGTACTCAAAGGCAAGAGATCGGTACATGAGTGCGGAAATTACCCAGCAATAAAGATTATGTCCCACATGTAACTTTCATGACTTTTTGTGAGACTTATTGACAACATATATATACTGTGCTTATTGACTCCCCAACTTCAATAGGAATTAGGAGTCAATATAGTTCGGAGTGTTAGCTTTCCGCCTTAATCAAGGAATAATAAAACCAGTATTTACACTAAGGACTGTAGTCAACAAAAGTGTGTGATACCGGGATCAGTATTATTATGAGTCTAGAGACATCAATTACGAAATCAAGGCATTGTGTTTTTTGATCAAAGCTTGCGTTAGGAACACTGACCTATCACTTCTTGGACGACCTATGCAGAGGCTGCATCTTGCGGAGATGATTATAATATACCCTGACACAAACAATCGACCAACTGCCTCGTTGGTCTACAGGTCGAAGTATGTGACTGCGTTCAATTCCCACTGGAGACAAACATTTCTGTGATCCATGAATGTTTGTCTCGAGAGTCTAGGTGTTTCTAAGTAGGATAAGTATGTAGGTATTTAAAAATATATTAGTATTAATATCCGTGGTCTGATAACCATAACACAAGCTGGTTATTCTTAGCTTACTATGGAATCAGATAGCGTTGTGCGCAATAATCGTAAATATTATTAATTGATTTTGGAGGTTGCGTGGTGGTTCAATCTGTGTTTCCGCTCTCGATATCCCGTCTCTGGATTATTTACAACAGTACTGATTCACCGATCAGTGTGCTGTAGTTGTTTTAATACTAATTAATTGTAATAGGTAGCTATCTCCTACAATCAATATTAGCGGCGTTTTCCCTGAAAGAAAATGCATATCAAAATACTTACCTAATTCGAAGCTTATATAATGAGATAGGCATATCCGTTACCCGTAGGCTTATCTTACTCATGTTTGATGACGTATTTCCGTCGACTCACCAGCAGGTGGCGCCACCTGTGAACTTATAAAAGAACATGGCGTCCACTTTGTCCTCATTGGCTTTTATTTACCAGGTAGATTTAAAAAGTAAGCTTCGAATTAGGTTTAAGTATTTTAATATGCGTTTTCTTTCAGAGAAAACGCCGCTATTAAAAGTACTTGACCGTAATTCGAAGCTTATATAATGAGAAATGTTTGTTTTCGCCTGGTGAGTGACGGAAACGCCAATGTGATTCTAATTTATTTTTAGGAAAATAATATTATACAATGTTGTATGTATGGTATCTAGATTTATAATCTTTACCATCTTGAACAACTTCATATGTAATCTTAAACAGACTAAATAAGGAATCTTATTTAAGGAGTAGTAAGTATTCCTTCTATTGACAGGATTAAATAATTGCGAATTATTATTATATTTGATTGGTGGTAGTAGCTGACATTAAAACTCGCCGATAAAATTTTTAGAAATCCATCGTCAATTACCTCGTGTTAATCTTAGAAGCTGCTGTTGACCGGGTAGTGCCGGGGCTAAAATAGTTGGAGAACCTCTAACAGTCATAAATAAACTATTAGACTGTGTAGTCTCATATCGGTTACTCTGATATCCTAATTTCTATCTAGAATAAAGGATTCAATTGATTAGTCGTAGGTGTTATCTGTGTTTACAATAGTTTTCCAACCAGATTGTCTGAAATGAAAATGATCAGTTTCGGACTCTTGATTCGGGCCTGAAAGTAGTACCTATGACGTGAGTTAATACAATCGAGCAAAGTTAGATCGTAGTTGCGGCGACCTAAGCATAAAATCACTATGACGAGAAACCTGAAAAATGTTCTCTTTGTATCAATACTTGGTAATATTGAACTAAGTCATCAATCCCAATATCAATGAATATGTGACTTAACTTTCTTTACATTTTTTAAAGAAATCGACCAAGATAATATGTTTAACCAAAACATGCGAACTATGTAAAGTTGACTAACGGTTTCTATATTATCAAGAACAGCAACAACAGATTAATGTAACAGAATCGTATTATATAATAACCATGAATAAAATGCAAGTCGGTTAAAACTGTAAAATTTATAAGTATCTTAAAAGGTAGGTCTCAAGGAGTTAATATCTGTTATTTACCTCTTCGCCCCCCCCCCCCCCCCCACATTTCCACAGATTCTCTATGTGAGGTGGTGGGAGACCTGTCGAGGTGTTTAGTAGAAGGAAAGAAATAATGTTTATTAGGTTCTTTTGCAGGTTCTGCAGAACGAATGGAGCATACAGAGCTCTCGCTTTGAGATCTGCCCTCTATTATTACCTTGTGCCATCGCGGCACCACAAACACTCCTGTTGACCGATTAAGGTGTGACAGCATCTTGGGTATTAAAAATGGTGGTGAAAGTAATATCCACACATTACAAACAGGCCTATCATGTGTAGTGTTCTCCATTTCATAATAGGAATATTGTTTGTAGGCAATCTTGCCTTAGTGGTGTTTGAAGCAGGATGCTCACAACAAATACCCGGAGGAGCTGATACATATGGTATCGGCTCGGAATGCAGTGTATGGTGAAGTCAATTTGATGTCGGACCATTACACGCAAGCTGACGAGTTAGGTTCGTCAAGGCAATTGATTTGGTCTCGTCCCTCTGGGGGGATGAACTACAACTGCTTTGAATGAGTACAGACTGTAACACAGTACCGGTATATGATTTCGAATCATGTGTAAGATTATCAACATCTCTATTGATGCAGTGCAATCTTTGTTATTCTAGGCCCTCGAGCCTGTTAGAGAAATGTTTTCTAGCAGGGCTCCCAAGCGAAATCTGACGCGTCCGTGGTAAGAAAGCATCTCGGATGGAAAGCTTGTAAAATTGTCGAGAACCGGTAATTGCGGACCCACTATTGGAGTTCCACTTGTACCACTCCGTGCACTACTATTTTCTTTAGTGGGTTGTCGGTTAGGGGATTGACCGAATGTGACGCTGAGGTAAAGCTACCTCTAGGCACTGCGAAAGTGGTAAAAATTCAAAAGACCCACCAAGTTTGAATTTTCTTTAAAAGAACTAAGTTTCTTTGATTTGGAATTAAATAAATCTTCCTTTTATGTCTAATATCTTTTCTTTTGGTATTGGACTTTTAGGTAGTTCTATGTCTATCGCATAACGATATGAGAGGTTTCTTTGGGAACCTATTAATGTTTTCTCCCAATTGTCTAACCATCCCTGGGTTTGAAGAGTTTTCAGGGCTATTTGTACGTGTTTGTGAAGAGTAACAGGATTTTGATGCGCAAAATGAGATTTTGTGTAGGTAGACGAGTATTTGAATACTCTTATTCTATAGAAATCGAGGCACCCAGATGGTGAGAAACCAAAATGTTTTGGGTGCGGCTTACCCGAGCGGAAGACAAGAATGTGCTCTGAGAAAGAATAATGTGCACTACATCAGCTTTATCATGAAAATAAGCTTGACTGAGATGTATTTTGCACATCCAATCTCGTGGTTGGAGGAAATCTGGTAAACGGAACATGCTGAAAGATAGAATTATTCTGGCTTCACAAAGGCGTACAATGTCCTAAAACTGAATTCTGGGCGGATGACCCATCGCTATTTGAAGTTAGGAAAAGTGGAGAAACCAAACTTGGTGACAAAGGAACTAGTTTTAGAGTGCCTTGAGCATTCATCTTTTGAACCATTGCACAATGTGGTCATTTCAGTTAAAAAGGAAACCTGTATGGATTCTTAAGTATTTAAAGCAATTAGTATTCCACCTTAGTCAAGTTTTCCATAGCATTTTAACATAAAGTGAAAATTTACAACTTTGTCAGGACGGGACTTGAACAGAGTTCGGTGTAAATTTAAATGTGGGAAGGTTATCAGTTTTGAGCAGGATTCGAACCTGCGTCCTCTCGAATACCGTGCAGGACGGATTGGAGTTTCTGGATAAAGGGAATGCGGTACCCTTTTATAAATTTAAAACTTTTTGGTACTCTCGTTCCTTACCAACGTATTTTGTACAGAGTTAACTGACCGACATAGAATGACAGGGTCATATCATTTAGTGTTTCCTTTGCTGGTGTGGGCAGAGGATGTTAGACCTCTCCTCGTCTCTTTGAGAGCCTCGAGCTCGGAAATTTCGTAATTGAAGGGACATCCTTGCATGGTTACTTAGTATGTTATCGTACGCCTGGTTACTATCGTATATTACAATTATTATAGATACACAATATTGTACATACCCCTCGAGGGTGGTTACTGGTTAGCGTTTCCTTTGCTGGTATGGGCAGGGGATGTTAAACTTCTCAGTCTCTTTGAGAGCCTAAAGCTCAGAAATTTTTTAATTGAAGGGACATTTACTGTCGTATGCCCAATTATTATGGATATTGTACACACCCCTCGAGAGTGGTAACTGTAATACAGGCCTAAAAAGGCTCTTGGTACAATGGAATCTGGACTCCATTCGATGGAGATCTGATCTTGACGCCTGATCCTCTCGAAGGCTGGCGTAATGATTTGGATGAACTTTTTTCGGGGTCATCCTTTTTGGAGATCGCAGACCAAAATGCATGCCTTCCCGACTGCCGTTGAAAAGGCTTCAGCCTCGAAAATGTATGTGTTTGAAGACGATATTTTATCAAGGTTCATTTTTAAGAATTGGGTCTTTGACAATTCTGAGTATAATATATGAAATCAGATCTATGGCCGCAAGCCATTTGTAATAAATTGATAAAAGATTTATGGAAATCCTATTATTAAAGTAGGTCTTCAATTTTGTCTTAAATATTTTCGAAGAAACTTAAGTTTTTCAAAAGATTCTCTTTGTTTAAAAATACAAAAGGTTTTGGCAGCAAAAGCCTTTTGGCAGAAAGAACCTTGTCAGCTTTTTCAAAATGTAGCAGGGATTCGAATTGTCGGATCTCCCCGTTTTTGAAGTGAAACTTCTTTATCGGCGTTGGAAAAAAATTTGCGTCACGTCACGTCACGATTTTTGGTTACGCGCCATCTTTGTTCTGTTCCCCACCACGGTGGATTCGAATTAAGAGTACTTTATCCAGGGATAGCATGTCATTTAAGGGCTTTTGGACTTTTGGACTTTTGGATGGGACCTTGGTACTTTGGGTCTTTGGGACTTTGGAACTTTGTGACTTTGGGACTTTGGGACTTTGGGACTTTTGGACTTTTGGACTTTTGGACTTTTGGACTTTTGGACTTTTGGATTATTGGATGGGACCTTGGTACTTTGGGTCTTTGGGACTTTTTGACTTTTGGACTTTTGCTCTCTCACCTATTTCCATCATCCTTATCTGGTTTAGTGGAAGTCGGCTTCTTTTACTCCACTTACGACAATGCACGTGGCGTCGCGATCGCCCTTATTTGAAGTTCGAGCTAAATGAGCTGGAACTGTAGCTATTTGACGTACCTAATACAGTAACTGGAGCTCAGAGCGCGCTTTTGAAATACTCCACTTGGAATTAGCTCACTTTCTAAGGATGGAGGATTCATTTCTATCAAGAAACCAAACTAAAAGAAATAGTATTAAGTTAGGTACCTAAAATTTAAGTACTTCTTTCATGGTGAACATTTAGTTATTACTTTGACACACTCGTACGTATTCAGAAACTTGGATGATTACGATTTTACCCATAATAGGCCATATTTTTACATGTATAGGAACATCTAGTATTTAATGTGCCTTTATGTGGGTAGGTATAAAAATATTTTGAAAATATTTTCTATATTCGGCGGTACTTACGCTGTACATACACGAAGCAAATAATATCTAAAAAAAAAGTATTAGTACCTATGAATACAATCTATAAAATCAGTTGGATATTAGCTGTAACTAAAGATATTAAATAAAAGAAACTGCAACCTCGAAAGGTTTACGTGCTATTTTAAAATACTAGGTTATTTCACGTTATGACGTATCACACTCAAATGTGATCGTAAAAATATGAAGTGAAAACATACCTGAGACTTAAACGAACGGTTAAACCGTTAAATATGTCTGTAGGTTCACTTACTTCAATCACAAGTCACTTGTTTTAGATTCACTGTATATTCAAACGAACGGCAAAGCCGTTAAATAATTCTTTCTGTAAATTCACTTACTTCATCTCAAGTCACTTTTTATAACTTTACTAGGTATATAACTAGTAACTAGAAAAAATTAATGCACTAGCAGGTGTTCCTGCTATAACCTTTTGCTACGGGAATCAAAACGCCAATGAAGACAAAGTGGACGCCATGTTCTTTTATAAGTTCACAGGTGGCGCCACCTGCTGGTGAGTCGACGGAAATACGTCATCAAACATGAGTAAGATAAGCCTACGGGTAACGGATATGCCTATCTCATTATATAAGCTTCGAATTACGGTCAAGTACTTTTAATAGCATTTTCACCTAGGAATTCACCACTTTTCACCTTTATCTACTGCTTTACAAATATTTGAACTAGATCAACAGACCGGTTATTACCGGTTACGAGTAAAATCATTAATCAGTCATTCACATACAGTGCATCTTTTTATTTGTTGCAGTTTAGGGTTCCGTATCCAAACGGACCCTAATACTCAGACTCCGCTATTCGTCTGCCTGTCTGTCCCATACTAACGTGTTCTTTTTGGTGTTTTTTGGTATAGAACCATCCATTTTTTAACTTGTGGAAAATCCTACATGGATGATAAGCCGGACTCCTACTGAATAAAAACCACACGTATCCTACCCAACAGCATACGGTTGGAAGCCCCGGGTAAGCCCTCGGAAGGATAAGGATGGAACTATTCATGCCTGACTCGCACTTCCCCGTACTTTTTTTACATTTAAGCTCTGCAAAATGACGCCAATCACCTGATGGAAAGCTATGACGACATCGAAGGCCACTCTCACGGGTCACAAGGCTAGTCTTATTGGCCCCGCAAGTTGACGGCCGATTGATGTGCTTCTTCGCGCTCTGCTTCAAGTCGTTTGTTTATTTACTTACACTTTGTACTAGGTAAAATGTGAAAGTATAGTATGCCTCTGCCTACACGTTTGGGAATAAAAGAGTATCTATATGTGTGTATTTTGTACACATAATTTTGAACTAAAGTTAAATAAAAAGTATGTTTAAAAGGGTCTACTTATAGTCTACAGAAATCTCTTCCAGTAGTTCGGGGGGGAGAATATAGAGTATTTTAAGGCTGCAATGTTCGACCTTGCCAAATCCTAAGGCAATTCGAATGATTGCAGCGTACATTTTTGCCGGATTTCATTCGATTCTTATACATTATATTACTGTTATAAAATCTGATGGGTTTTAAGAAAAAATCTATACTTACTTAAAATATTGTTCTAAAGACCTTTGTCTATTTTATGACAAGTTTTTATGAGAATTAAACTCATTTATTTAGATAAAAAAAAGTACATTACTTGTTAAGATTCTTGCAATATTTCTCATTTTTCGAGAGCGATTTCGATCGAACAAAGTATTCCTAATCGTGTTTTGATACGTTAAAAAAGCAAGAGTATCTAATAAATTACAATAATATAGTTTTATCAGATCAAATCGAAGAATATTTCCTAGTATAAAGTTCACCCCAAGATGAGTCTCTTTCGAACATACAACCTTTAAGTAAACTCGCAGATAAAATGCAGATACAACTCGATCAAAATACCTGTATAATTTTCAGTCTGAAACAAGCTGCCTTCATCTTAATATCAAGAAAAACCGCCAAACAAAAAACGTTCTTTATAAAGTTATTAGGAGTACTTTTAAGTGGAACAAAAATGTCGTTTTACTTTGAAAATAATCACTGTTATAATAATAATCACAACTATTTTATAAGTACGTGAATTCTTATAAACTAGTTACCATTTATTCTAAATGGACTATTACTTACTTGACGTGGTTTTGAAAATAACATGAAAAACATTAATCTTCGTTTTTGGTATCAAATACTTAACCAATCATACTTCCTATAATTTACAAATACTTAATTTAGGGTCAATGAATAGCCCAAGACAGCGCGGCCTGGGCGCCGCCGACGAGTCTTAGCCGAAGACTATCGGCCTCCATGACCGGAGGTCAGAGGACGGTGAGAGGACTACTCATCGTCCTTACAGAAGCAGGCCTATGACGGCAGCGTGACGTGAGGGATTTACGCATGTCCCCCTCCTTAGAAGCAGAATCACACCCGAAACCCGCCAAAGACGCGGGATAGCACCCGAAACGCCCCCTGGGCGAGGCCGCAGTGGTGGCCGTGGGTCTATTGGGAGTCCTGGGACATTCCTCCGAGGGCTTAACCGGGGCTCCCAACCATAGGCTGTTGGGCGTTTCGTGAGGTTTTTTAGTCGGTTGGAGTCCGGCATAGCATCCATGATGGATTTCCCTCACGTTAAAAATAGCCTACTGTTGGGAGCCCCGGGTAAGTCCTTGGAAGAATGTCCCAGGACTCCCAATAGACCTGCGGCTCCTGCTGCGGCCTCGCCTAGGGGATGGTTCGGGTGCTATCCCGCGTCTTTGGGGGATTTTCAGCTGTCATCCCGCTTCTTAGGTGGTAATACGAGAGTCCCTCACGTCACGCTGCCGTCTAGGGTCTGCTTCTGTAAGGACGGTGAGTAGCCCTCTCACCGTCCTCAGGCCCTGGTAATGAAGACCGATGGTCTTGGGCGAAGACCATCGGTCAACCTACGACTGCGGAACTCGGGTGGGAGAGTTCTCTCTCGCTGCCTTCCCGCCGTCTCTTTCACGAGCATGACCTGCTCGCAGAAAGAGGAGGCGCGGCGCTTAGATAGAGGCGGCGTTCTAGTCTTGGCTGCGAATAACATGCTAGTCGTTGAGCCAAGTTGAATGCTTTATAGGCGGCTTGAAAACTTAGAAAAACGGCGGTCAGTCTATACCTAGCTACAACCTGCAGCTGTCCCTTTCAACACGATGGTAGAGCTTAGAAATAAAATTACAGCTTCGACAAATGTAATTAAAACTACTTGGAACATTGTAAATTCTGAATGCGGTAGGTCTAAAACGAGTGAACGAAGCTTTCATTTAAAGATAAACGGGCGCCACGTCACAGGGGATCTGGAAGTAGCGACTGAGTTTGAAAATTTTTTCAGTAATATACCTATTCATATAACGAATACTCTTCGGTCGTCTTCCACTTCCGCTGAGCAAATATTGTCAGAATGTGTAGGTAGCTGTCAACACGCGTTCGAATTCACGACTGTTGACTGCAACTACATTCTGAAAGCTTACAGGGCTATTAATGTTAAAAAAACCGCAGACCTATGGGGGCTATCGGTAAAATCTGTATCTAGTGTCATTGATGTCATTGCCCCTTACTTGGCAGCTGTGTTTAACGATTGCGTTTCGGGTGGTGTGTTTCCTGATTTAATGAAACACAGTAAAGTTATACCTTTGTTCAAGGCCGGCAGTGCTTCTGATCCAGGTAATTTCAGACCTGTCTCGGTGTTGCCGACTTTGAGCAAGATATTTGAAAAATTAATACTTGAGCAGATGCTGACCTATTTTAACAGTCACAAATTATTTCATAATAAACAATTTGGCTTCACTAAAGGACGTTCGACGACCGATGCTGGTGTAGATTTGTTGAAGAGTATTTATGAGGCCTGGGAAGATAAACATGATGCGCTTGGCGTGTTTTGCGATTTGTCTAAGGCTTTTGATTGCGTCCAACATGAGACATTGATCAGGAAACTACAGCACTACGGGATAAGGAACAAGGCTCTCGATCTTCTGACTTCATATTTGAATAATAGAACTCAGAGGGTCGATGTCGGTGGCACACGTTCGGGGGGATCGGTGGTTACTATGGGCGTCCCGCAGGGTTCGATACTCGGACCATTTTTATTTTTAATTTATATTAATGACCTACCCTACTACGTAGGGGACACTAACGGGATTAGTTAGTTAGTTAGTTATACTTTATTGTAACACCAAAATACATTTTGTACACTTATGTAATGTTAAACTTAAATGGTTTTACAATTGGCGGCCTTATCGCACAGAGGCAATTTCTTACAGGCAACCTAGTATGGAGATTTTGTGATAAGCAAACATTTAGGGCAGAATGGTGTTACATTTGAGTGTTACCACTTTGGTAAACAGATAAATATTACATTTCAATTGTGTGTTGTACAGAAATACACATATATACCTAAATATATACATATATATATACAGGGTGAATTTTTGAAAAGGGATTGGATAGCCAAATCCGAAACTATAAGGAATAGCGAAAAATGCTGAAAGGAGTCACGAGCCCGATTTTGATGAAACTTAAAACCTCATCATTAGATTTTTGAAAAACTCATAATCCTAGCTGGGAATCGAACTTGTTGATTTTGAAAAAAAAAACACACCCTTTATTATTACACCATACGATAGAGTCGCTGTTAAGGATCAAATTTTGCAAAGTAATGATATACGCCAAATTTAAGGAACATTTGAAATTTTAATAGAATGCATATTTCATGTACCTAAATTTTGTATCATAATTTGTTTCGTTCGAAATCCCAGAAAACATCGTAACTATTCCGTGTTTTAAATTTTGCTCAGAATGATTTTTTAGAGAATATTCTCAACGGAATCAATAATATTCCTTAATTATTCCTTGAGGTTTCGAATCCAGCTATGTATTGCAAAGATTTTGAACAATTAATCAGTTAACGTAAAAAAAATAAAATGTATTTTGTTAAAGATGAGCTCTTTCCTGTAGTTTGCCGTATATCATTACTTCCCAGAATATGATCCTTAATAGCAACACTATCGTATGGTGTAATAATAAAGGGTGTGTTTTTTTTTCAAAATCAATGGATTCGATTCCCAGCTAGGATTATTGGTTTTTCAAAAATCTAATGATGAGGTTTTAAGTTTCATCAAAATCGGGCTCGTGACTCCTTTGAGCATTTTTCGTTATTCCTTATAGTTTCGGATTTGGTCATCCAATCCCTTTTGAAAAATTCACCCTGTATATACAATTTGATACATACATGTCATACATACATACATACATACATACATACCCATAAAATAAAATAAAAAATAAACAAATAAAAAAAAAAAAAAAAAACAAGTACTAGACATAGCCGATGTCTCTCAAATAGTGGCTATTTACAAGGGTCTTGAAAGTTGCTAGACTTTGCGCACGTTTGATAGATACTGGCAGTGCATTCCATAATCGAACTGCTTGAACGGAGAAGGAATTGTCCATAAAGTTAGTGGAATGTCCAGGCATCCTCAAGCTCAGGTTTTCCGACGATCTCAAGAATCTACTGTGGGAAACGCTCAGAAAATTAAAACGTTTTTTGAGATAGGAAGGAGTATATGGGTTGAAAAGTATGTTATATAATAAGGAGAGGATATGAGTATTCCGGCGAAGGCGAATAGGTAACCACTTGAGCTTTTTTCGAAATTCAGAAACATGATCATATTTGCGCAGTCCAAATATAAATCTTATACAGAAGTTCTGAAGTCTCTCAAGTTTATCTAGTTGGTCCTCATTAAGATCCAGATAACTGACGTCTGCATAATCAAGGATAGGTAAAAGGAGCGATTGCACAAGCGCAACCTTAGTTGCAATAGGAAGGAAATTTCTCAGCCTGCGCAGAGACCCCGCCGCAGCATACATTTTACGGCTCACTTCTTGCATTTGAGGCCCCCAGGACATACGCGAGTCCAAGTAAATACCCAAGTTCTTTACCTTATCGCTGTATGATATGATAACGCCGTTGCACATTACTTTAGGTAGATGTGACCAGTCAATTTTAGGCATCATCCTGGAGCCACCAACGATCATGACCTGGGTCTTAGAAGGATTCACCTTGAGGCCATACGACTCACTCCAGGGATTGTTTTGTTTGCAGATGACACTTCCTTAATTTTCAAAATTAAAAGACAACTAGATGACTATGACGATGTTAACAATGCAATCCTAAAAGTAGTACATTGGTTTAACACTAATAATCTTAGCCTGAATGAAAACAAAACTAAATGTATTAAATTTACCTTGCCCAATGTAACACAGGCAGAAACCAATGTGCAACTTAATGGCCAAGAGTTGGAACTTGTGAAATCTACTGCGTTCTTAGGGTTGACGATCGATTCTGGATTGCAGTGGGGCCCACATATTGAAAAACTGGCTGGCCGATTAAGTTCAGCAGCATTTGCTGTCCAAAAGATTAGGCATTTGACTGATGTAGAAACAGCGCGAATAGTGTACTTCAGTTACTTCCACAGTGTAATGTCGTACGGTATGCTACTATGGGGCAATGCCGCAGATATAAATACAATTTTTGTTTTACAAAAACGGGCCATAAGAGCCATATATAGATTAGGTCCAAAGGTCTCTCTGCGAGAAAAATTTAAAGAATTAAATATTCTGACTGTGGCATCACAATATATTTTTGAAAATCTTATGTATGTTCAGAAAAATTTATCTAGTTTTACTAAGTTAAGCGATAGACACAATGTGAACACCAGACATAAAAACAACCTTGCCGTTTATCATTGTAGACTGAACAAAGTCAGTAATTCTTTCCTGGGTAACTGTATACGTTTTTACAACAGGCTTCCAAACGAAATTAAAAGCATGCCCCTAATTAAGTTTAAAAAGTGTACTACCCGTTCGCTCTAACTTTGCCGCTGGCGTAGAGGCGTATACCCGAATTGTTAATTAGACGAAGTAAATTAACAGTAGCTAATGTCACTTCGTCATAGAAAATACACAACATTATAAGAAGAAGTGACATTAGTTGCTGTCAATTTACGTCTTCTAATCAAATTTCGACTTTAGTATGGAGCCGAACGGCAAAGTTAGAGCGAACGAGCAGTATAAAAAGTAAATTGTGCTGCAGGGGCTACTATACAATTGACGATTATTTGATTGATAAGGAAGCCTGGAAGTGATCTGCTTGCTCTACTGATGGAGTTTTAGTTTATAGTATGTATCTACTTATTGTAAATATGTAGTGCACAAAAAGAATAGCCCGCCGAGTTTCTTGCCAGTTCTTCTCAAGCGAGCCGCGTTCCGAACTGGTGGTACTATTTGCATTGTATTCATTGACGTGTCGCAAGTGCCTATGTATTAGGATTATGCGAAATAAATGTTTTTTGAGTTTGAGTTTGAGTTAGAGACAAAAACAAATTATGAAATTTGGGTATGTATAGATATAGTGTACCAGCATCTACTCCATTAGGTTTAAAGGCGTGACTATAATTATGTATCTATTTTAAAAAGTTAACTACCAAAAGACTACTATAATTTTGAAAAAAGAAAATTCTTAGTAAATTGTTTTATCAAAATTACTGCTAGTCTTGACTACGAATGACTCATTAGAAGTATCATTTATTCCAGCGAACGTAACTAAGTTTTGGTGTTAAAGAAGTAATAGAATTTAGAATTACACAACATTTGTAACCAGGTTCTTAATCGTTTTAACGAAACCCCCTCACAAAATAGAAACAATTGCGTCTATTTAGTTTCGGAAACTGGTCCATTACGATCTAAATAAGGTTTGACTCACAAATAGGTTTCACGAAATAGTTTGTTTAACAGAGTTTACTACCTACTTTTAATAAAATAGTAATAATGTGATATTGTGTTATTATTACTTATTATTTTTACCAACCTATTAGCATTTTGATTTTTTTTTCAACCGTAACTGCTATAAATTATTCCATTCTTAACATTTGCAAATTATTTACGCTGAATAATGTATAAGTTACTAGATCAAACCCCGCGGCTCTATCCCTCATACCATTTATATATAGTCACGCTTTTATCCCCCCGAAGGGGTAGGCAGATGCATAACATACGCCCACATTTCACCTTAAACTTTTATGTCCCACGTAATAGGTGGTGAGCCCTTTACCGTGTTAAAATGGACAGGCGCAGTTTGTGACGACCATGAAATTTTTCAAGCTGTCCAAAAGGCCTTCAACTTGGCTTAACGATTGTCATTTTACTGACAACCGGGTTTTATTTCGAGTTTTACTTCTCTACGCAATGGATTGTTTGGCGAAAGTGTTCCCTAATCGCCTCTTACGACGCCCGCGGGATGAATTGCGACTGTTTGTACACTTCCCGTCGCCACGGGGCACGGCATTTTTAAACTTATAATATTACTACTAGGTGGCATTAATCATCATTTTGTCACATACTTATTGTGAAGCGGTTTAAGTGCTACACGAATTCCGACAGCAACCTTATAATGGTTATAATTGTAAATTAATGGCGTCTTCATGCTTCGCCTGTCTTGAGCTATTCAAAAAAACTCTAGAGCTATGAAAATTTAAATGGCAGAGAAAAATAGATTTTGTCTAAAGGATCCTTTAAAATCTTTAGGACTCGAACCAACAATATCTGCTTATGATTTTATATTTGCTTTTTGGGCCTGACTTTCTTGTTCGGTTTCTTGACTTTCTTCTTTTTTATGCGTCATCTGCTTTAAATAATCCTATTCGACTAATATTATAAATGTGAAAGTTTGTAAAGATGTTTGGATGTTTGGATGTTTGAATGTTTGTTACTCAATCAAGCTCCAACGGCTGAATGGATTGGTCTGAAATTTGGTACAGAGATAGCTTATAGTCTGGAATAACACATCTGGAATATACATAACACATTTTCATCATGGAAAAATGTTCCCCCAGGAAGCAGGAACGGGTACTGAATTTTAGGCCGGGGAAGCCGTGAGCGTCATCTAGTGTAAAATAAATACCAATTGACTTGTGAATGGTTTTACGATTTAACAATTCAAGCAGCAAATCAAAAGTTGACCATACAATAAGCACGCAAGTCGGAAGGCTAATAAAGTTGACATTCTATTTCAGTATCTCAACAATGCCAATGAAAAATTACCAACTCTTTGAAAAGTGATGTTCATTGTGTTGTGTAGTAACCTATTCAGAACTATTCTAGCTTTATTTCCAACTGTAGGTATTCGATTGAAACTAGCTCGCACAATGCTTTAAGGCTAATTTTGTGGAGAGCTCACAAATTTTGTACGGAAATTTAAGAGCTTACTAAATAATTATTATAATTCTCTAATTTGAATTGGATTTATTAATGGTTTACCCCACTCTAATTGATTATCGATTAATAAACTGACGTGATTTTAAATGTTATGTTTTAAATGTTTAGCCAATAAACTTTTTTGCATTGACTGCGAATTTTGAAAATGTCGTGAAAAGTAGCTGGATACCATTATGCAATGAACCTATAAATAGTTTTTTATTGATTTGGTTTGAGCCAACTGGTAGTAGGTACCGACAACAGTTAAACATATCTACGGTCTTCTAAAATTGATTGGAGCATTGTAGGGTCTAGTCACTGAAGCTTAAGTATAGTCTTAAGAAGCGGGATCACACCCGAATCCATTCGAAAGTAAGGCCGCGGTAGTAGCCAATCTGTAAGGAATCCTGGGACATCCTTCCGAGGGTTTATCCGGAGCTCCCGGTCGTAGGCAGTCGTAGTGCGTCGAGTGGTTTTCATCGGTAAGAAAAGAAAAGTCCGTCATAGTATCCATGATGGATTTTCACACGAAAATCATGACATAACATGACATGACATGACATGACATGACATAATATAACACACATGGTCATGACTTTATCCCCGAAGTTATAGGCAAAGGCATACATAAATCATAAGGATACCAAAAAGGCACTTTTTTTTAACGTGAGGGTATATCTTCATAGATGTTATGCCGGACTCCTACCGACTAAAAAACCTCACGATACGCTCAACAGCCTATGGTTGGGAGTCCCGGGTAAGCCCTCGGAAGGATGTCCCAGGAGGAAGGATGTCCCAGGATCGGAAGGCTGTCCCAGGAACCAAAAGGCACTTGTCTTTTTACAAATTTCTCTGATTCATGTCTAGTCTACTAACGAAATAACCGCTTCTGTGATCCCGTAATGAAATGCGACATTTTACACATCGATTCATCTTCGAAGTTTTTCCTTATCTGACGAATAGGAAGTAAAATATATTAAATCACGGTAGTTTGTCTTCATATATTTTTGTTTCCTCAAGAAGTATGATGGTCCTTATGACTTTATTCATATTTATGATTGTAATTTATTTGCTGTAGTATAGCCAGCTACACCATAAGTTGAATGTATTAACATAAAGTTGGTTGGTTTGATGTATTATTGCTTGGATTCCTTTATGGGAATCGTTTTATCAAAGCAGTGTGGAAGATGAAAGAAATATATTTTTCGGTGTGGTCCAAATTCAGCAGCAAGATCTGTTCATAAAAAATATGAAAAAATAATTGGTTTCGAGCAGGATTCGAACCTGCGTCTTCTTGCAAACCGTGCAGACGCCTTAACCTTCCGGCCACCGAAACCTACTCGGAACCAACCAAACGACGTAGATCTGTTCAGCCGTTAGACCGTGATTGAGTAACAACATAAAATCATTTTCACAGAATTTCACATTTATATTATTAGTAGGATAAGATAGGATTAGAAGGATTCGATTGTAATGTCATCTTTACTGATAGTGATCGATTAGCTGGTCATAATAATATTATATATTAATATTGCTCCCGTCCCTTTCACTCCTAAATGGTGCTTTATGAGGCGAAACGCAAGGACTTGCGTTTCTCTTTCTAAAGATACTCCAAACCACTTCAGACAATATCTTGTACCTACTACGCTATAATTATATTTCCTACTGGATAGCGTTCACAATAGGAGTCATTGAACTTCTTTTATAGACGAGGCATTTTCTGTGTAAATAAGACGATGATGGCCCGGCATGGGAAAAAAATTACCATTAGTTCTGTTAACAGAACTACTCAACAGAACAGGTGGGAGTAGACGATGGCGCCTCGGTGACGTCAAATTTTTTGAGACCAATAATATTGCATTTAATAAGAACTTACCTTTTTGATTTCAAATGAAAAATAATATCGCAGGATCTCTTCTACAATAAGCTGGATCTAGATGGTAATTAATAGGTATGTACTTTCAACTTATCACCGCTGGCAACCGGTTGCCAGTAAAATGGCAGTCGTTAAGCTAAGTTGAAGGCTTTATTTCAACAGCAGGCAGTCACAACCTGCGCCTGTCCATTTTAAACACGGTAATACGGCTCACCACCTATTACGTGGGACAAATTATACAAAGGTGAAATGTGGGCATATAATATGCCTCTGCCTACCCCTTCGGGGATAAAGGCGTGCCTATGTGTATGTGTATGTACAACTTATCATCTTTTACACTGCCCTGTCGACACGAGGGAGCCAATGTGCTCGTCCCTTGCTAAGGCTGCAAAATTCGTCCTTGACAAATCCTAAGGCAATTCGAAGGATTGCAGCGTTCGCTTTTGCCGGATTTCATTTGATTCTTATACATTATATTACTGGAGGATTAAACTCATTTATTTAGATAAAAAAAGTACATTACTTGTTAAGATTTTTGCAATATTTCTCATTTTTCAAGAGCGATTTCTATCAAACAAAGTATTTTTAATCGTGTTTTGATACGTTAAAAAAGCAAGAGTATCTAATAAATTACAATAATATAGTTTTATCAGATCAAATCGAAGAATATTTCCTAGTATAAAGTTCACCCCAAGATGAGTCTCTTTCGAATATATAAGCCTAAAGTAGCCGCAGCCAGCATGGTCAGGGGGGCGAGTGTATCACCTCTAGTATTGCAAACGTCCATAGACTACAGTGATCATTTTCTATAAGGTACGACGTATTCGTAGTTGCCAAAAAAAATGGATTTCCAGAGTCATACTTTAACCACCGACTCAGTAGAGGCGAAGCGGAAACACCTTGATGGTTTGGTAGTAGTATCATCTGCTCCTACACAGATTACCTACTCTGTGTAAGACTTAGTAGGATACTTACCTACCCTATCAAGTCGTCGGCAGTATAAATGTGCATTCATTCACGTTAAAAACTAATAATAAAAATCATGGTCACTAATATTAGTATTTGAGTCAAAGGGATATTCTGCTATTATACTAGACTGCCTCTTTGGCGTAGTCGGCCTGCGGCCCTGGAGGTCCTAGGTTCGATTCCAGGGTCGGTCCAAATATTTGTGTGATCCACAAATATTTGTTTCGGAGTTGGGTGTTTTCTATGTATATACATTTATTGTTAAAAATTACAGAGAAACATAATTATTACATATCTATATTTACATTATTACTATCTAAACTAAACCTAAATAAGGCCCCCGCGGCATTGTGCCCAAAAGACTAGCAGCATTCCCCCTTTGAATAGCAATGCCTATTCGTTGAGCGAGAAAACTGCCAGCCCTTGGGTCACCAGTTGACTCCACAAGGCGCTTTTTCAAATTCTTGAAAAATTTTTGCGCATTGGGACCCCATGGACCTAGGGTCTCGACACCGACTGGACAAAAACGATACGATGAGTCGAGACCCTTATATTTATTAATTTTAATATTTTCAGCCGCTTCCGCTGCTGCACTGGCTTTTAATTTTGTTTTAGGAAGATGGGACGGGGCTAGAGTGTCAACACAAGTTGCATCCCACACCAGGACCCGACCCATCTCCCACGGTATCAAAGTTGAGCTCCCAGTCTCCAGCCTTGCACGGATGTTGTTAGAAAGTAGGGTAAACGAAAACCTCCCTACTGGTAACACCGCGTCCCACTGACATTCATTTTGTTCATAGCATGATTTATTCACAATTTAGGGTGGGTTAACTTGGGAGGGTTATTACTAATCGCTAAGAATGAAGCTGATCATATAATTATGATCGAACTTCACGTACAGGTAAGTTCGTTTGATCATAAATTATATTTCACAGCTTCATTCTTAGCGATTCGTTTACATAGTGTAGGATGTTTAGAGAATAAAACTAAATTGTGAAGAAAAATAAACTTCCATTTTATTGGAATTATTTAGTCTATAATTACATTATGTAACTAAAGTAAAGAAAAAGACAAAAACTTAACGTCATTCATAGTATTGCATCATTTGATAGAACGGATTGAGAAAAAACATTATTATTAGTAACAATTTCTCGATTATAAAATTTTCCAAACACCGAGGATGAATTGCTCCAACCGGCAGTTTTGCGAATCACATCTAAGCTAACACCCAGTAAATTTGCTTTTGAGGTGGCTGCATGTCGAGTACTATGTGCAGTAAAAATTTTAGTATCTAAACCACTATCTTTTAAAGTGTTTTTAATCCACTGACTTAGTCTTTGAGATAATATCTTTACATAGGGTTTTCTATAACTTAATAATAAATGATCAGAGGAACGCAATTTTTCTGTTTTTTGAATATATGAAATCAGACATCTAGCCGGACAGATGCGAGGATTTTCATGAAAAAATGGTAATCTTAGGAGTGGCTGCGGAGCGTTTAAGCGCAATGTTTTAATACGGTCGGGAATTTTAATTATAACTTCTATATCTGCAATTATGTTGATATTACTAATTTTTATTAAAGACAAAGTTTGTACTCGGTGCGCAGTCACGAGCGCTAATAACAATGATAACTTTTTTGATAAGTTTTCTAAATCAAGTGATTCATTGGGCCATAACTGAGCTAAGTAAAGTAAAACAATATTAGGGTCCCACGTCATATTGTACTTTGGAGTGGTAGGTCTGAGGTGAAAAACTCCTTTCATGAATCGCTTCACACTCCCATCGTTAAGATAAGATGATCCTAACAGCAAGGATATTGCTGATTTATGCGAATTAATCGTACCATATTGGGCTCCGTTGTCAAAAAGCGTTGACAAAAAATTTATTACATTTACAATTGAAGGTTTTAAGTGATGTACATTATTTGATATACAATACCGTAACCAATTTTTGACACAACTATCATACTGTTTATAGGTGTTTTGTGTAAGTGAGGACAATATAATATGGATAGAATTTTCATTTAATGATCTGTGCAGTAACGATCTCCTGATAATTTCACGGCAATCAAAGTTAAGGTATTCTTCAAGTTGTGTGTCAATCTGAAAGGTGATTTCAAAAGGTCACTATTGGGGCCGAACTCTATGAAATGCGATATTGTCATTTTTTTTAAAAGTGGGAACCATGATTGGGTAGGCCACTTGGGCACTACAATAATACCCAGCGCTCTGTCTGTTATAATTTTTTGTAATGTTTTCTGAATAAGGGCAAACGGAGGAAAAACGTAAAAGAATAAATCTGACCAACATATAGTAAACGCGTCAACAGCACAAGCGTCTGGATCACTTTTCCACGACACGTACCTATAACATTTCGCATTACTTCTACTAGCGAACAGGTCAATATCAGGGTTTCCAAAGTCATGTGCGATCTTTTGATAAGCTTCATCACAGAGCTCCCATTCAGTATCTGTAAATCTTTTGCGAGATAAATGGTCAGCTCTGTTATTGTCGCGGGTGTTAATATACGACGCAAAAATTATTATTTTACGCTCCTCACACCACTGCCACGTTTCTCTTGCTACTCCATTTAAGTGAGGATATTGAATGCTGCCCATCCTGTTAATACACGAGATGGCAGTAACATTATCGATTCTGAGCAATATTTCACATTGAGACATGTTTTTGGCGAATGTTTTTAAACCGAGAAATGCTGCTTTCAATTCCAATACGTTAATATGCATATGGTCTTCATTTTTAGTCCAAAAACCATACGTATCGTCACTGCCACACCAAGCACCCCAACCGCTACGAGATGCATCAGAGAAAATTTCCAAAGTAAAGTTGTTAAATCTGAATGGATTACAATTGATTTCAATGTTTTCTATCCACCAATTAATATCACTACCTAGATTTTTTGGAACCTTGATTATTTGGTCGTAACTAGAATTATTAAAAAGACAAAGAAATTTATGTCGTTCAAACTGCTTAGTGTAAAGCCACCCATACTGAATGGCTGGACATGCCGATATTAATGTACCTAAAAATTTTGCAAAATCGCGTAACTTGCAATTTTTTAAAGATTTATATTGAATTAACAGTTTTTTGATCTGAATTACTTTCCTTTCTGGCAATTTTAATTGCATATTGTAAGAATCAAACACAAATCCTAGAAATGTGCACTGTTGTGTGGGCTCTAGACAGCTTTTATTAAAATTTATCATAAATCCGAGGCTTTCAAGTAACTCCTTTGTCTGTGTAACATTTTCTTGACATTCTAGGTATGTCCTACCGATACACAATATATCGTCAAGATATATGACAGACATGTAACCCTTTGATCTTAAGCATTCCATGACAGGTTTTAAAATCTTTGTAAAAACAAACGGTGCCGTACAAAGCCCAAAGGGGAGACAATTAAATTCATATAAAATACCATTAAATTGGAATCTTAGGTATTTTTTATATTGTTCATGTATATTAATTAAGAAATAGGCATCTTTCATATCAATAGATGCCATATAACAACCTTTAGTTACAAATTTTGACGCTGTTCTATAGTCCTCCATCTTAAAATGTTTGGTTTTGATGAATTTGTTCAAACATTTTAAGTTTAAGATAAATCTTTGGTCTCCATTTGGCTTTGGTACCAAGAAAATATTTGAGATAAACTCATCTTTAACATGTGAACACTCTGAAATAGCCTCTATTTTTAATAATGATTCTATTGAATTTTTAAAGTCATGGTAACCGGTATTTGAATTAGGTCGTACGCATGGTATGTCAGTACGAAAAGGAGGGGATATGAATGGGATTTTATATCCTTCAATCCAAGATAACACAATGGGATCATTTGTAATTTGTTCCCATTCCGAGACAAAATATCTAAGACGGCCAGAAAATACCTCGTTTCTTAGCGTCTCCTGTGGTTCCCTGGAACAGTTCTCCGCTCTGATGCCTCCCGATGACCCCGCTATTGAGAGCCGGTGTACGTCGATGGGCGCTGATTCTGACGAGTCTTGTTGTCGGTCTTCGGAGGTGCCTTCCGAGGCATGGTTTTCCAGTTTAAACGGTTGTTTAAACCTTTGTTTGGTTTGATAAAGTTATTTTTATTGAATACATGCGACTTATCATTCCAAGTTTGTTTGAGATCAGCAGCCGATCTTTTCATTAACTTTGTTGATTTTAATTTTTCGGAAATATTTTCTCCGAAGAGTAAGTTATCATGTTTTGTTTCGGTAAGGGTTTCTTTCATTTCTGGGTTAATAGATGACAGTACGAAACCGCGCCTTGTCCTTGTATCATTAAAATGACCGTCGCAGAGCAGTCTGCATGCATCACTAATTGGTTTCAATATTTTCGTATGACTTTCCTTGGATATTATCAGTTCGATCGCTTGATTAAGGGCAGCTATTGCCACAGATATCTGTTTCTGCTTTGTCAAAAGTGATGTATCTCTTTTGACCAAATTGTCAGCTAAAGCTACCTTAACCTCGGGGTTAAGCGACGGCGGTACAAGCATGCTACAGTTTTCTGGAATCAAATACTCTTCCAATAATTTTTCCTTTAAATCCGTTGCCAATCCCTTTTCAAGTATATCTTTCCTGTAGGCTTTCCGAACTTGATATCGGATTTTGGTGCCTCACCGAGCAATGCCAATATCTCGCTGTCCAACTGCGGCGTCGAATCCTGAGCGTCGGCATTCAGTTCCAATGTAAGCAATGACGTTGAAGGTGCATCTGCTGTATCGGATGAAGTCGATGCAATCGGATCATTTACAACGTGAACTGTGTCGATTCCTAGAACAATTATTAATATTTCTCACATCGAGCGTGAAAGAGATAGCCCAGCTAGCCTCTGGCATCACTGTCACAGTATGTGCCGGTAGGTACCTACATATTTGTTATGAAAGAGGTGGCCCATTTGGCGCCTCGCATCACAATTCACAATGTAGTGGGTATTCACCGCCAAGTTACTTAAGTAGGTAATTCCGTACTATTATTACGTGACAGAGATAGCCCAGTTGGCGTCTCGCATCACAATAGCATAAATGTTTTGATTTAGTAGATACTTAGTAATTCAACTAAATAACCATAAATAGTTAATGCCATACTAATATCATTACGTGACAGAGATAGCCCAGTTGACGTCTCGCATCACAATGGCTTTTGATATTTGAAATCACATCGATGACATTACATTGTAAAATTCAGGATTCATTAAATAATATTCATTATACGAGTAGGTATTATGAAATTATATTAATAGGTAGGCATGTTTACTAACCTGCAATGTTTGAATCGGATTCAGTTTCACTATCCGAATACACGATCAGTCGTTTCCTTTTTCGTAATTGGGACTCCAATTCTCTTATTTTGTTTTGTATACGTTCATTGTCCCTACATTTCCTTTTATTTCCCATGTTGCAACAAAAGAAAGGTAAACTAATCCGTTTCAAACGGTAGGTAATATTTGTAATGCTTGTACCCAGAATCGATCTTGCGCCTTCTGCGTACCGATCCGCGTCTTAACCACTCGACCAAAGTTGAATTCAAAAATAAGAAGAAAACCAAAATAAGAGAATTGGAGTCCCAATTACGAAAAAGGAAACGACTGATCGTGTATTCGGATAGTGAAACTGAATCCGATTCAAACATTGCAGGTTAGTGAACATGCCTACCTATTAATATAATTTCATAATACCTACTCGTATAATGAATATTATTTAATGAATCCTGAATTTTACAATGTAATGTCATCGATGTGATTTCAAATATCAAAAGCCATTGTGATGCGAGACGTCAACTGGGCTATCTCAGTCACGTAATAATATTAGTATGGCATTAACTATTTATGGTTATTTAGTTATATGTATGTATTTTCTATGTATTATATGTATGTATTTAGAAATATATAAGTATGTATATCAGTCGTCTAGATCCCATAGCACTAGCTTATATTAGCTTAATTTGGGCTAGATGATTGTGTGTTAATGTCCAGAAAAAAATATTTAAAAAATATTTATTATTTATTTCTGATATCTCAGTACTAGTGAAAGCGCCTTGCTCACGGAAGAACAGTGTACTTCATGGTACTTGCAACAGTCCCAAAACTCTAACGCGGAACTACATGATGGAAAGTTTATCAATTGTTTTCCTGATTATTAAGCTGATCCTCAATCTATGGATGTCTAATAGTTCATGGCTTTTTACCATAAATGCGTAATGACATTTTCACAACTTAAAATTTAAAAAGATATATTTTCATTTCAAATTTTAAGTATTTTTTGCAAGTTGTTTTAGTACCTCAAATTTATTACTACGTGCAACAGAAAGGAATAGTGAATTGTGGGCGTATACTATGGTATCTACCTACCCCTTAGAAGATAAAGGCGTGAATATATCATATTAATACGAGGTACATTAGTAAGTAATAATAATACATGTTTTTATTTCAATCTCATAATTTTTGGTTACATTATTGTGAGTCTAATGAAAGTGTATGTTATAATCGGGGTCGGACCCGCCAAGACCTTTAAATGCAACTCGCTGCCAACTGCACTGCCGAGGCAGTCGATAATGAATGACAGCAGTGACTACATGACAAGTCTACGGTAGCGCTTAAAGGTTCCGTACAAGGCTGTATTGTAATATTTGATTATGATATGACACTCGCTTAGTGCTGACGGTCAGTGAGTTTGCAAGTGTCGTACGGTCAACAACAGTGTCAAAATTGTTTTTGTTTGTTTTAACTGTGCGAGTTTTATATCGTTGGCTTCCTGTCTTTTTAGGTGTGTATGATTTTATTTAAGTTTTTGTATTTTGTACTTCTTATAATACATTTTAGCACTTTAAGTTGATAATGACTTGAACGTTATTTTAATGGTATTTAAATGGTAATAAAAAGACAAAATTTTGATATTTATTTAAATGAATACAATGTGGTTGTAATCCTTTATACTAGCAACGTAGGCTTTACTACAAGTCTAAGGATATTTTCTGTTATGAAAAGTATACTCAATTGTATATTTTATTACTTACCGCTATTACAATAAGTATTTTATTTAAAAAAAGGTAGGAGGAGAGACACTTACATTTTACCAGTTGTATTTAGACCTAAATGCTCTAACTTTTTACAAAATAATAAACGCCAAAGTTTGTGAATGTAGATGTCTAATTATCACGATGTTTATTACTCTATCTCGCTACGGATTGTCCTGAAATTTGGTACGGGGCTTTTTTTTTCTTGTGAGGGATGCCGGCCATGCCGAGCGGACGATCCGACCACCTTTTCTGCTGCCCATTACGTCCATAAAAAAAAATTGGTACGGGGGTTAGATTAAAGCCTAAAATAACTTACAGGCTTTTTATTCCCAGAACCTTATCAAGAATTCATATTAATTTTGTTTATATCGTAAACATGAAATTTTACAGGTGTTATTCATAATGAGGTGGTCTTTGTTGTTTGGCTTGACACGAATAATAATATAAATAATAATAAATAAATAATATCTTTATTTGCTAATTATATCTATACATATAATAAAATGATAGAAAAGTCAAAACTGTACATAAGAAATATTTAAAAAAAAAACTTGCTGGGTGTTCAACATAAGATACCGAAGCCGAAAATATAGTTAGAAAAATTTTTGTCTGTTTGTCTGTTTGTCTGTTTATCTGTTTGTCTGTTTGCTTTGCTTTGTCCGAAAGGATCTCGAAAAGTACTCAATAGATTTGATTCAAATTTTGCACAAATATTACCTAGGGGTAGGGTGTTAAAATAGGCTATATATTATCACGCTTCATATCCTAGGGGCTAAGCAGAGAGCAATCAAATTGTCATTGTACCAATTTTCACGCGTACGAAGTCGCGGGCAACAGCTAGTATGCAATAAATTTATTTCATTCCAAATTATATTGAAACAATAATTTGGAATGAAATAAATTTATTGCATGCAGACGAGGAACAGACAAATTGTAAATAAGTTGATGATAGGTTGATCTACGTGTTGTGGGAACCGAAACGAAAATTACACGCGAGCGAAGTCGCGGGTGCCATCTATTAAGATAATAGTTCTATTGTTGATATTTTTAAACAGCCTTAAGGCCTGAACTTGGATAATACCTGGCGAGAATATCATGTAAATGGCAGTCGGGACCTATGGATTAACGGCTGAAAACAGCAAACGGTCACCCATCTCAGTAGGTACTAACCTTAGCGTTAGATGCTTGACGCAGTGACCGTTTACAGAACACAGCTACAAGATATTAATATATATATTCTACAACAGCACATTTGGTTATTTGTATGGTAATTATAATCGTTCTACAATGAATTGTTGGTTTTAATAACGACAGTGAACGCGTAACTAAGTGATGTGTCTAATAAAATAAATGTAAATGACGCAATAAAATAATTCTTTATCTCTCAATTATAGCTTAGTGTAAATAGGAATTTAACTGTAGGTACCACAGCTATTATGAACATTTCAGTCGCTTGACACCAACTGCTGGTAATAGGTCTCTCTGAAAGATCATCAAAACTCCAAAGCTGTTTCTTTACCCAACCACAATGCGATTTCTGCAACCTTTCGACTTCATCAACGATGAATGCAGCCCATTACAATTGTCATAAACAATTCTTAAGTCTATTTCAGAATCCCTTCTGCAAGTGTCTTTAACGAAGTGACACTTAGGCTTTTCTCACAAGTGGAAATCCTCACTCACAGACTAGTTCATTAGTTAGATTCCGCACTACCACCACACTTAAATGCAGATGGGGACCAAATTAACGGCCCTCCTGAAGAGAGTCGATAGATCTGCTGATGAATGGACGAGGGTTTAGCAGGTGAGCATGGAGGGGATTTTAGGTGGTAACGCAAAGGTTGATTTCAATAATCTTACTAATATTATAAATGCGAAAGTTTGTGAGTGTGGATGTTTGTTACTCTTTCACGCTCAAACGGCTGAACGGATCGGGCTGAAATTTGGTACAGAGGTTCATTATAGTCAGGAATAACACATCGGCTACTTTTTATCGCGGGAATAAGTTTCCACAAGAAGCGGGAACGGGAACAAATTTCCGCGGGCGAAGCTGCGGGAATCAGCTAGTAAGAAATAAATAGACAAATACATCAGACCTAACATACAAAAGAATTCGCTAGGCGTGGATATAGCTTTCTATCATGCCATAAACGCTGGAGTACCGCAAGGCTCAGTGTTGTCCCCTACTCATTTTCTGCTGCATATCAATGACATGTTGTCTATTGACGGCATTCATTGTTATGCCGACGACAGTACGGGGGACACTTGTTACACGGGCCGTCCCGGTATCGCTCGGGACACAGTGGAGGAAAATGGTGAACAGCTTGTGTCCGAAATCGAGGCTACTCTTACTAGAGTGTCCGATTGGGGTGGACAAAATCCTGTCCAGTTCAACCCTTCCAAGACACAAGCGTGTTTTTTCACCGCTAAGCAAACCCTAAATACTGTAGCGCCGCAATTTCGGGGCACATCTCTTTCCATCTCCAAAAGTATAGGGATCCTTGGCGTTGACATCTCCAGTGACGGTTCCGTAGCCATTTGGAGGACAAGGCTAAGCTGGCGTCCAAGAAGCTAGGTGTGCTCAACATGGTGCGGCGGTACATCACTGCTGCGCAAACACTGCTTCTGTATAAGTCGCAAGTGCGGCCGCACATGGAGTACTGCTGTCACCTCTGGGCGGGGGCACCTGAATATCAGCTTCGTCCATTTGGCTCGGTGCAAAGACGTGCTGTAAGAGTTGTCAACGACCCTATACTTACAGGTGGTGTGAAACCTCTTCGCGACAGGAGAGACTTTGCTTCCTTATGCGTGTTCTACCGCCTGTACAATGGTGTGTGTTACGCTTTCACGCCTAGACGGCTGGAGCAATAATGATGAAATTTGGTATGGGGATAGTTCGAGGCCCTGGGAAGGACATAGGCTACTTTTTAACCGACTGTGCGAAAGGAGGGTTATGATTTACGATATAACGACTTTTACGCGATAACGACTTCTACGCGGACGAAGCCGCGGGTAACAGCTAGTAGGGATATATTTGTGTGTCTTGTTTTAATTGTTTTGTGTAAGGTCCATAGCGACAGTCGATTGATTTTGTAGTGGTGTATATGAATATAATTTCCCCCCGCAAAATAAGACAGACAAAAATGTACCGAGCAAACATGCCGTGTCTTTTCCCCTTAGGCAGTTCGCGATGCTCTGTGGTTCTGAATAATTTCCTCTCTTTGTGAACAAAGTTTTGAAGGAATGTAGGACAGGAAAATAAAGTATTTTTCCTCTCCTACGGCCCTTTGTGACTGGAGGGCTTTTCCTTGAGGTGTTCGATTCATCATTTCTCCGTTAAAATACAACAGTTAGGTTAGACACAACTTATTGTTGTGGTTATCCCTAACTGTTGTATTTAAGGGTTGACGAATCGAGGGTGTATGTTAGGTTCCGCTCCCTCCCTTCCTTAATTATCGTTTTGCTATGGTTTTTTTTTCAACTCTGGCTGCTCTGTTGATCTAGAGTCTAGACGCTGTTAAGTACAACTGTGGATCCCGAGATCGTGGGTGCGATTTTCACTGGAGTGGGATCCATAACTATTTGTCTGGAAAGTCTTTGTGTTTTACGTATCTATTTACAAAAATATAAGTATTAAGGCCTTGGGTAGGCCTAACGACCTTCACCATACAGAACACGCATCCTTCAGGCTAGGAAATGTAGCATTTTATAGCTTATTTTAGTTGTAATAAGCTAATACTTATACTTATTCAAATTCGAAGAAAACCAATTTTTAGGTGTATATTTTCTTCATATATGTTGGCATATTTTTTTCTTTCGCGTCGATGAAATTTGAAGTCATAAAATTCATTAATCTAAAAATTTGGGGGTGACTCTATCAATCGTTTTACACATTATGTATAATTAATAATGTACAACAAAACCATATTTTGACACACATCTTGTAGATTAACAATCTATTTTTGGCTATAATATTACGTATACTTTTTTTTTTTTTTTTTTTTTAACGTGAGGGAAAATCCTCGTAGGATGCTATGCCGGACTCTTACCGACTAAAAAACCTCACGTAACGCCCAACAGCCTATGGTTGAGAGCCCCGGGTAAGCCAATGCGGCCTCGCCCAGGGGGTGGTTCGGGTGCAATCCCGCGTCTATGGGGGATTTCGGGTGTGACCCCGCTTCTAAGGGGGGGCGTGCGTGAGTGCTCACGTCACGCTGCCGTCATGGGCCTGCTTCTGTAAGGACGGTGAGCGGCCCTCTCACCGTCCTCAGACCCCCGGTCATGGAGGCCGATAGTCCTCGGCGAAGACACGTCGGCGGCGCCCAGGGCGCCGACTGCGGAACTCGGGTGGAAGAGTTCTCTCCCGCACCCGGCCCGCCGCCTCCTTCGCGAGCATGACCTGCTCGCAGAAAGAGGCGGCGCAGTCCCACTTACTCCCGCTGGAGAGCATGGCTCGCACCATGGCCTCAAGCGAGAGAGGTCCTCAAGCGAGAGAGATATTACGTCTACTTATGCCGACAAAACACCCTTTCATTTGCACCTCTTTTACGTCATTTTCTAAAACAGTCCCCTTAATAGCCGTGATGGTCTGATACCCATAACGCAAGCAGATTAATTACAGCTTACATCAGATAGCACTGTGTAAAAATGTCTGTGAATATTTTATTTATTTATTATTTAACTTGAACTTTAATCTAAAATGAGACGAATTATGTTTACTAAAATAAAAACTACCTGTTGGTTTAACTTCGTAAATATTATAAACCGTATGTTATAGCGCTCATGGTCACAAGACTGGACGAAAGGCCAACCACAATTCCAATCCTTATTATTATTCATTACGCCTAGGTAGACCTAGTTACTCGGCAATGTTTTAGTACTTAGCGATTTTTCTGAACAGATTTAATGAAGAAAATAATGTATATATCTTCACAAAAAATTTTAAATAAAAAATACAACCGACTTCAAACAAATCCTGAAAAATAAAATTTACTTAGCTCAAAGTTATATGTATTTTTTTAGGCGTTTATTACTTACATTTACAACTAGCTAACCCGCACAACTTCATTTGCGCCACATAAGAGAGAGTATTACCTGTTCCCGTCGCATTTACTCCCGTCGCGTTGCGTTTACTCCCGTAGCGTCTCGTCGTTAATATTCAACACTACATGAGAGAGAGAGAGAGAGAGAGAGAGAGAAAGGTTTCTCGTCGCGTGTATTCCCGTCGCATTATATTTAAGAACAATTTCGTTTATGAAACTTTTGAAGTCGGTTAATAGGTATATTTACATGAAATCTAGATCTAAGTACCTATGTGTCCTAAACAAAACCTACGCAAAAAGTAGGTACCTACTGGGGATAAAATAAATATTTTTTTATAACTTTAATTTAATCATCAGTAGTTTGTACATGGCATACATAGTTGCCATGCGTAACAAAATGCTTTGAAGGTAATCCGTACAGTAGTAAAATTATCGTTAGATTACTTTTTTTTTTTTTCTTAACGTGAGGGAAAATCCTTAGTGGATGCTATGCCGGACTACCGACTAAAAAACCTCACGTTTCGCCCAACAGCCTATGGTTGGGAGTCCCGGGTAAGCCCTCGGGAGGATGTCCCAGGACTCCCAACGTTCACAAAATAGGTATATTTACATTAAATCTTGGTTTACCTAGGTGTAATGAATAATAATCAGAACCTACACAAAAAATAAATACTGGGGATAACCATCCGAGAGCTTACCCGGGGCTCCCAACAGTAGGCAGTAGGTAGGGACCGTGGTGGTTTTTACTTTTTTAGTCGGTAAGAGTTATAGCATAACATCAATGACGGATTTTCCACGCGTAAAAAAATTACTTACACAAAATAATTATTATAATTATTTTAGTAACGTATCTACTAACGTAGGTACGTACTTACGTACTTACCTATTTTACGCATAGTAGAAACTCATTAGACTACTTTGTATTAACGCTCAAAGTATATACTTGGTCCAGTCGGTAGGGAATAATAAATAATTATAATATATAATTCAAACAAATAGAGTCGCAATAGATCATGTAAAAACACACCATTACGAGCTTCGGTTGTACATAATTATGCACATACTTAATAGGTGTATGAGACACCTAAACACACACGCACTAACAAAAAAACGCACGGACTGAAATGGGCAACTTATTGCATTCTTTTTTCATTTTTTTTTATTTTGTTAAAATGCATACCTGATAATTTGGTAAGTACCTGATAATTTAAGTATTCGTTAAATTCTTAATTGTTTTATTTTGTTTCATCCACGTTACACCGAAATATTCCTAAAAAATGTGTCCACTACTGGGGAGATCCTAGTGTTCGGCCAATGCACTTAAAATGTAGGTATGTGCATTTTTTGAAAATAATAAACATTATAATTATTTTAGTTAAATAAAAAAAAACCACAAAAGGATATGAGCCGGCTCAAAACGAAATATTTACTGAGAGGAAATTAGGGTTTATTTAGGAGAGTACATAAAAATTTGAGTGTGGAAAAATGTACAAAGATTTTTAGGTGTCGAAGAAATACATATTTATAAAGAAATGAATTTAGTACATAGTTTTACAAAACCTGATGTGTTGCACCCGAGCTGCCGACTATAGTCAATTGCCGTATTAAAAATGGACGTGAATAAGTCACTTGCTATGGAAAGGACTTAACAATTCATGTCTTGTGCCTAGAACCAAAGACATAAGCGTGACATTCAAATGTTCTTAGTTTGTAAGCTAAAACTGGTGCAAACTTAGCAGCTCATAATAGAAAAATGCTAAAATTCTTTCTGTTTGTAGGTTCCTGTACCCACAGCCATTATTTTCCTATTCGAGTTATTATTTATGTTGTAAGAGTTTGTATTTATGGAATGTCATATTCTTTGCTGTTCACATAAAATGCAGAACATACGTAAAACAACGTAGAAAGGCGATCTTGCTTCCCTATTGCTACAAATGTTTGAAGAAAATATTCTTTAGTCATTCTTCTGTAGTTTTCAATTATTCATTGTGATAGAAAATTCTGAAAGCTATAAATAATTATACAAGTTTAATAGCTAATGGCCGTGATATCTGTGCCAAACTTTGACACAGTTGGTTAAATGATTTTGACATGAAAGCGTAACAGACAGTTACTTGCAGAGAACCAGAGAGTTTCATGCACGCCCACGACCCAAAAAGAGGGATAACACCTAAACCAACCACGCAAAGACGCAGAATAGTATCCAAACCCCCAGGAGACGCCGCGGTGGTAGCCAAAGTATGACAGAGAAATCCTTCCGAGGGCTTACCAGGGGCTCCCGATCTTAGGTAGTGGTAGATAACGTGTGAATTTGGCCTGTTAGAGTCCGGCATAACATCCATAAGGAATTTCCACACGACCAAAAAAAGAGCAACTTTCGCATTTAAGAATTAGAATGATCATATTGATTCAGAAGCTTATTTCATAGTTTATGAAGACACGTAAATTACAGAGAGAATCTAAACATCTTCGCCATGATTTCTTGTGAAGGCTATGTTAATTCAATTACAATATATTTACTGTCTTGTAACAATGGAACTTAGGATAATAGAATTTCCTTACCATTTAAATTTACTTGTAAATGCCTACGCAGATGACTGCTTGTTTAGTAATAGGATTTTATTGGACATTGCACACAACGGTTAGATCCGATAGGGGCTTTCTTCGGCGCACGCTTCGATTGTGGAATTATCTCCCTGCCTTGATTTTCCCAAACGCCTACAGTATGGGGTTCTTCAAAAGGGGTCTTAGAAGGTCGGCAGCGAAAGTGTAGCGCCCCTGGTGTTGCAAACGTCAATAGGTTGCGGTGACCACCAGTACATCTGTTTGACCGTATGCTTGTCTGCCACCTTAGTGGTAGACATAGAAAAAAAAGAACTACGCTGTTTGGCTCTACACTTAACAAAGATGGTATTTTGTCAGCAATGAACTCCTAAACTACATAATAGATTTTAACCAAATTTGCACACTGACTGCAGTTTGATCCAACTTGAGAGATAAAATAGTTTTTTTTTTGTGGAAAGCCTACATGGCTCCGGCCAGGAGTACCGGGTTACAAAAACTTAACGTACAGCAACACATGGCCTGGTCCTCTAGTATTGAAATAATGTAAAACATTTTTACACAGCATTATTTTTGGTGCTATCTAATCTAAGCTGAAATAAGACTCCTGTATAGTATCTAGGTAACCTGTCTAGATCCGTGGATTAGTTCCCTCCTCAGCTTAGATAACGATATTTTTATATTTCTGAATACATAGCTACATATTATAGGTATGTAAACGTCCAAACTCCGAAACTAACAATATTGTGGGTCACACAAATATTTTTTCCAACATGGAATTTGAACACGAGACCTCAGCACATAGGTTGCATTCACTATCACTTTACTACAGAGGATTTAAGACCCAGTATTCGAACCAGGAATTTTACAATTAAATAAATAAATAAATATCTCTGGACATTCTCACACAACTTTTTCTAGCCCAAAAATAAGCTAATATAGCTTGTGCTATGGGATCTGGACGACTGATAGACATACTTACTTATATATTTTTCTAAATACATACAAATATTATACATATCGGGATTCCGAGTCTGGCAACACTATCGAACTGTCAAAAATTTTAGCTCTCTGAAAATATTTTTAAAATTAATTAGTTATTTAGTATTTAAACAATTTTAAACCAATTAAAACCAATATCATCGCATTAATAGTGTCCTAAAATAGTCAGATTAATATAATAAAAGTGTTCTGTCCGTGTATTTTGGTGTGGGAAGTGACGAGTCAGGTACCCGTTTTTTTTCGAATGTTAAATGTTTTCTTTTTCACGTAAATACATAATAAATCGACTGTTTCTCGTGAGTAGAATTATTATACTTGTATAAGCGTTTACTCGACGTTGACGACGGTTGGTGTATTTGCGTAAGTACATAAAAATATTAAGTGTAATTTATTGCCGGTACATAACCTTGTTACTTCTTACCATAAACTGTACAAGGAGCTCCATCATATAATTCGCGTTTAATTGCACTTACTTATCAATCAATCAATACATATAATAAAATCGTAACAGGTCGCTGTCTGTACATGGAAGATAAATAAGAAAAAATATTATAGGGGGGCTTTATGAACGCAATAGAACCCAAAACAATGATTTTTAGAATTTTTGTCTGTTTGTCTGTATGTCTGTATGTCTGTATGTCTGTATATCTGTTTGTCTGTACGGTTGTGCACGCTAATCTCAGTAACCGCTCAACCGATTGCAATGCGGTTTTTTTATTGTGTTGAGGTTTGCTCCAGTTAACATTTAGCGTTTGTTTTATGTAAATCGGTTTAGAAATAAAAGAGTTATAACACTTTTAAGAATCAGATATTTTGAAAATTTTAATTGTAGGGGTTTCTTTGAATGTGAGTGAACCTAAACTGGCGTGTTGGCTTAATCATAAAAGAGCTTAATGATTAAGACTATTTTTAAACAATTCAGTCCGCGCCGAAGGCGTGGACTGAATTGTTTTAAAATAGACTTAATCATTAAGCTCTTTTATGATTAAGCAAACAGGGCAGTTTCAGACGCTGCTTGATGACTCTGATGAAGAAATACCTTTCCTTTCATACACCTTATGTGACGTTAACGAAGTTGCGGGCTCAGCTAGTTAATAATATGAATACCCGTAGTCGCAGAGCTCTCGGCCGCCAGCAGGAAGAGCCCAAACTTCAGTTGGTGTTGCTGGAGCTTAAATCTAAAACGGAGCTCTGTGTACAGTTGGAAAAGGAAAGAGAGGAAAATGAAAATCTATTGATAAACGCTCTGAATGACACTAAAAAATTAAAATGCGAATTATCAAGACTTCATGTTAGTTATGATGATGACATTGTTGCGGAGCGGGACCACCTTCAGTCAATTGTAGATAGGTTCCAAGAGTGCAGTGACGAGTATGAAAAAACCTTGAGGAGGACTACCTTTCTGGAACAGGAGCTAAGGGATGCCCAGGGACAGATCTCACACCTGGAAGAAGCTGCTGAGAAAGTTACTGCCCAACAAACCGATAATCTTTTTAGTGAGTTAATGAGTGGTATCCCGCAGTTTATTCCTTCTGCAAATTCTCAAAACCTGGACTTGACTACTATAGATCTTACAGGTGACAGTCCATATAAACAGGACAAGTCGGTTTTGTTTTGCAGCAGAAATAAACTAAAAAAACCGGCCAAGTGCGAGTTGGACTCACCCATGAAGGGTTTCGTAGCAGCAAGTAACATAATATAAAAGTTCTTATAGTTCGTTGTAACTTTGATTGACGTTTTAACACGTTCGCAGTGGTAGTGATTTTTCTAACCGAAAATTGCAGTTTATGACGTATTAAAAAAAAACTACTGGCTCTATCTCGTTCGAACTAATTTTCGTTGGTAGTTTTTATGGCAATGTACATCATATATTCTTTTTAGATTAATCATGCTCTTAGTTTAGAAGTTAGAGGAGGGGGACACTCATTTTTCCACTTTGGAAGTGTCTCTTGCTCAAACTATTCAGTTTAGAAAAAAATGAAAATAGAAACCTCAATAGTATTTTTGAAGACCTATCTATAGATACCCCACTCGTAAGGTTTTGATGAAAAAAAAATTTTTGAGTTTCAGTTCTGAGTATGGGGACCCCCAAAATTTACTGCTTTTTTTATAATTTTATATAAGAATCTTAATGCGGTTCACAGAATACATCTAGTTACCAAGTTTTAATATCATAGGCCTTATAGTTTCGAAGAAAAATGGCTGTGACACACGGACGGACAGACAGACAGACAGACAGACAGACAGACAGACAGACAGACATGACGAATCTATAAGGGTTCCGTTTTTGCCATTTGGCTACGAAACCCTAAAAATATCTAAAAATTAAAAAGTTCATACAAAAATCAAAAAAGCAATTAAAATTCCATAAAATGTTAATCAAGAAGTGTAAAAATATAAGTTCTTGTTTAAAATTTAGAGAACAAGCTAAATTGTCAATGTTAGAACTAGAAAAAAGCCATTTAAAATATTGCACTGACACACAAAAATTAGAGTCAAAAACACAAAGTTTGCAATTTGAACCTCTCAACCGTGTTGTGCCGTATCCGTCCATACCCCACCATTTGTGTTGTCCCGTATCCGTCCCAAGAATACCGGCTCTAAATTTACGCAAATAAAACGCTAATGCTCTTGAAAATAGGTTCTTTTATTGCTTGATATTGTATCTATGATCATCAATTTTACCATTCAGTAGTGCCATCGTTAAAAAAAAATATATATCAGTCTAACAATTCGACAAACGCCGATTTGCAATATTTGAAATCTGTTTTTAGGAGTGATTTATTGTTGGAATCCAGAGAGTTTACTTATCAATTGATTGGAAAATTATCTAGGAATGTGTAAAAATAAAAATAACCAAATTCTGTGAACTAATTTATTGACAAAATCGTTCATGTTTTGCAACAGGTAATGTTCGGTAATATTATAAAAAACATGATTTTATAAATAAATGTTCATGAATAACATTATTCACTTATTTATCTTCCTAAAACAGTCATTGTTCATATTATGATTCATATAAATTTTCCTTGAATTTTGAGAAATTCGAAGAGCAGTCGCGCGCTCCCAGCGGCCTGTGTAACTTGCCACAGACGACGGGTACAATTTTGTTGCCCCTTCCACATACGAGGGGTTAAGGACTTTACTAAATGTTCTTTAACAATAGACAAGGTACTCAAAACATCAAATGATAACACTGAGCGCCTTAATTGTTTCCTAAATGACCACTTATGCAATAGTAACTGCCCTGAAGCAATTGAGCCGGTGGAGGCCCAGGGCGAACCGCAGGCTGATTACGTATAAAACAGCGATCAGCGATAATCGCGAAATCATTGCGCAGTCATCGCACGATTTATCGCTGGTGGCGGAAAAAATTGTATTATGTTAAATTCTATAGCGAATCGTTCGCTAATCGCTACGTCACACTTATCACTACGAAACTAGCGCCATAAACAATTACGTGGCGATCACTGAAAACTGGGAAATGTCACTTCTGTTGGGCATTTCATTAGTGTATGTGTGTGCTGAGAAACCACTTTTATTTTTTCGGATTTTTGCAGTTTAACTAACAATAGTGCGTAGTATTATTTGCGAAAATATTTGTAAAGCTTAGTGATCGGTTAGAAAGCGCGTCCGAACACGTGCTCGCAGCACTATTGTTAGTTAAACTGCAAAAATCCGCAAAAAATGAAAGTGGTCTCTCAGTACACACATATACTAATAAAATATCGAAATCGCTGCCTGGAGGTTGTCAAAAACGATACGTAATACGAAATTATCGCCAGATCGCTGCCGCAGTATAGCACAGATACACTTTTTAATTTACGGATTGTCCTACAGAGGCAGCACCGTCGCTAGTTGGCTATGGCAAAACGATCGTTGATACGTAATACGAAACAGTCAACAAACAGCGATTATCGCGCGATTTCCGCGAGATTATCGCTGTCGCTTGCCTATTGTAACATACGTAATAAGCCTGCCGGTTACCGCTGAGCCCCTAGCTGCCATTACCACATGCTCGCCCAGTACATCAGTGGATATATTGTGTGACAGTGTAAATAATAGTAATAGTTGTACTAAATTAATTGTATTTAGTGATGATATTGGTACCAATCTAAGTTCATTTTTAAAACAAAACTCAAATTCAAGTTATTACTCGGTTATTAATAATTACTATCCGGGTGCTTCATTAAGTGGTATTATGCAAAAGATATTAGAATATAAATTTGAAGCTAACAGTAAAATAATAATTTTCTGTGCAAACAGGGGGAAAATTAGCGATGATGATTTGTCCCTATACATGAATTACATCTTAAACTTAAATGTCATACAAGTTGTAATGTTCACACTTCCATTTATAAAAGGTGTGCCAGATTCGGAAAATTCATTTAGATATAAGATGAATTTACGTTTAAATTTAATAAGTCAGTATAATAATAAATTTAATATAATTGACTTTAATTCTGTATTTAACACAAATTTGTCACATAGCAAGTTTATAGTCTATAATAATCACAAGGGTAGGTACTGTCTACCCAAATATTATAAAAGACAAATAGCAAGTTTGCTATTTAATTATTTTTATTCTGTAGCCAAAAACTTGGCTGACAAAACTGCTTAATTTGAGCAGAGTAGATTTAGGACTTTGG
This sequence comes from Miltochrista miniata, assembly GCA_933228765.1. Taxonomy (NCBI): domain Eukaryota; kingdom Metazoa; phylum Arthropoda; class Insecta; order Lepidoptera; family Erebidae; genus Miltochrista; species Miltochrista miniata. Next base: position 5,374,209 of record OW121754.1, on the reverse strand, counting down.
AATCTGTTCCAAGTAATTTAAATTAACTGCTGGGACAACAGAGGAATTACCCTCTAGCCAAAATTGTAAATTAATAGAGTTAAATTTAATTGCAAACCGTAATTTTATCGGAAACTGTCCTCCGAACAAAACTAAATTAAAAAATGTAAATTACATCAGCCTGGTGCATTATAATATTGCAACATTAACACAGGTCAAAGAGTTTGAATTGGAGCTGTTCATGAGCTCAGAAAATATTGAAATTGTTTGTCTTACAGAACATATGCGTAAGGAGTATGAGCTTGTTAGATTCGTCTCGTAGAGGGTAGGTATATCAATACATACGGTCACTTTCACTTTCCCCTTTCATCCCCGAAGGGATAGCCAGAGGCATATTCTGTAAGGAGGGTATTAGCTAACAAGTTATGAAATGAAAAGAAATGAATACGAGATAAAAATATCTTTATTCTCGGCAAGATTTCCAATTCTACATTTACCGCCAGATTCGCAATAGGTAGAGCCTATGAGAAAGAACCTGGCAATAAAACTCACGGCCACTCTTTTCAAAGTCACATTAATTGCTATACATCTATTTCTACTATAATCTAATTCCATCAATAGTTGGTACACGTCATTCATTACAATTAATAGCAACACGGGTCATATCTTTACAAATAGTTCAGCAGGATAGTACCTATATACATTATCTTTTAAACCAAGCCATGGTCAGTATAAAATAACTTTGAATACAATCAATCAAATCGGTCTATGGCAGTCCTGCACTGCTGGACGTAGACCTCTGCTAATTTTAACACATATATTACACATCACATCAGATCAGATAAATTACATAAGTTATTAATGAGGAACGTACCCTTAAGACGGCTGCTCAGCGACTGACTGTCCCAACAATATAAATTCCAAGTAATACGTATCATAACGTATTGCTACTATACAGAAAGATATTTACTAATTCTATTAATTTTAATTAACTACTGAACCATATCTGTACCTACTTCAAAAGACAACTTGACGAACAATAATGGCCGTTGCTCTGTAAGTGCAGACATTTTTATATCTTCGCAATGGTGGGGTAGGATATTACGTAATATTGTAGAAGTGGTCGAAACCCTATCTTTTCGATACTTAAATACTTTACGATAAATTTAGAAATAAATATTAAATTAAAATACTATTAAAATAAAAATATAACAATATCAATCTAGTGGTTCACCACGTGTTAAATGAAAATTATAGTAACTTACTTAATTATAAGTATATCTTACACGGCCATACTGACAAGTACTTCGTTCTCGAAGTACAAATATATTTATCTATACTAATATTACAAATCAATTCCTTCCATTGATTGTTTGTTTGTTTGCATCGAATAGGCTCCGAAACTATTTTCACTGTTGGGAACCGATTAGGAAAATTCTTTCACTATTGGGAAGCTACACTACCTGAACATAGGCTATATTTCATTCCCGTATTCCCAAGGGAATGGTAGCTACGCGAGTGAAACCGCGTAACGTCTGCTAGTTTTATATATTTTACTGACCAAACGAACAGCATTACAAAAATAACACTATAAATATTACATTTCAGCAATGCCAACACTGGGATTCTCTGAATTAACCAATAACAATACAATATGCCTATGAACGAATTTACCGTAATATAGTCCAATCCTGCTTGATCTGGCAATAATGTAAACATGTCATGTTTTTACAATAGACAGATGAGTAGAAAAATATAGTATGACAAATCATTGAATTTTTTACTATCCTGAGTAGGTATTTTAAATGAAAATAAACTGTCATAAAGAAGTTATTTGGTGTCGAAATGATTGTAAGAACACTGTATGGCTCCTGAATACTGGATATTATTAGGGTAAATATTCAATTGCAATAACTATAGATATATTGGATCAAATGTGTTTGTTTACACTTTTGCGCAAAGCTAGGTATTGAAATACAGTAGGTATACCTACTTAGTTAGGTTATATAAATTCAACAATAAGGATAAGATTGATTCTATTTCTGTTCACTGCCAGGCTCGTTTTACATTAATAGTACCTAAGTACTATAGCTAATAGATCTTTCCATTTTTTCTTCACATCTAGCCTCTTTACATTGAGGACTACAGCTTTCTGCACAAAACTTTAAACAATGACATCGTTTCATTGTCATAAGTCTCTTTTCACATTAAGAGAACTAAATAACAACGGTCAATCGCTTTGCCAACAATAACCACTAGCTTCACACCTGCTGCACATGTGACAAGCTAGACCAAAGCAAAAGACTTCAGCAGTTCATCTCATTCAATCAATATTCAATTGATTCTCAGAACATAAGATCAACTCCATTTATTTTACATACCCTACATTACTTAGGCTTAAATTACTTAGTATGGCACATACTATTACATGTAGGTATATTCATTCAGCAGTTCATCTCGGTCAATCAACATTCAATTCAATTGATTTTTAGAACATACTCCATTAGTTTTATATGTACCTACCTAGGCTTAAGCTACGCACAGATTACATGTCTATTCCATAATATTATTTTAATCATTGATGTGACCAATAGCACCACCTAGGCCACACAAAATTTTTCACCCTATTCACATGGCCATAGCATCATTCTCTTTTGTTATAATAATGTTACTTAAACTACTTAGCTCTCTTAGGGAAAACCCAAAATTAAAAGAACAGCATTTATTAGGGTTCCGTAGGCAAATGGCAAAAACGGAACCCTTGTAGTTTGGTCAAGTCTGTCTGTCCGTCCGTATGTCACAGCCTCTTTTCTCCGAAACTATAAGACCTATGCTATTGAAACTTGGTAAGTAGGTGTATTCTATAAACCACATTAATATTTTTGCATAAAACTACATTTTTTTTTTCATCAAACCCATACGTATAGGTCTTCAAAAATGCTAATGAGATTTCTAACACCATTTTTTTACCTCTTTCAAAGTGGAAAAATGTGCGTGTCCCCCCTCTAACTTCTAAATTAAGGTAATGATAAGTCTAAAAAATAAGATGTACATTGCCATAAAAACTTCCAACGATATTGGTTTGAACAATATCTAGTAGTTTTTTTTTTAATACGTTATAAACCGCAATTTTCGCCTAGCAAAATCACTACCACAGCGAACGTGTTAAAACAGCAATCAAAGTTAAAACGAACTATAAGAACTTTTATTATTGTTACTTGTTGCTACGGAACCCTTCGCACTTGGCGGGTTTTTTCATATTATGGTACCACAAGAAGTCTTGTACGAAAACAAACGTAATGACCCTGCTTACTTATTTCTCATATCAGATAATCTTTTGTCTTTTATTATTTTCCTGCATCTATTTTGCAATGAAATATTATCCATCACTACATAATCATAAGTAACTCTTCGATTTATACGTAGTAACTAGTATTCACAGCAAGAACAGTAGGTAGGTATAGACTACAAAAAAATATGTAGGTAGTTATTACGCGATACCGAGTCACAAGATAAAAACCTTCTAGTACCTACATATTCCAAGAGCGGCGTATTGACAAAATATTTCATGCTAACTAATGTAGGTAACCTCCTATACAGAAAGTTAATTAAAAGAAATCAAGATTTGATATGGAAATCTAGTTGGTATTTAAAATAAACTCGGAAAAAACTAGCTTATTGTCGCCAATTAGATCCGAGAACTATCGTAAGAGAAAATAGTGGTATGAAGAAACAGTGCGTAGTTATGTCTGTGTTGTGTACTTAGTAGTGATACGACTAACGAATTCATAGAGTTTAGTATCTTATTCATATTACCCAATGGGAAAAAATAGTTGTTTTTGTTTGCATTAAGTAAATAGATTCTGAAACTGATGAACCGATTTTTTTAAGTATTTCACCAATAAAAGAAACGGAGAGTAGGTACAAACATAGGCTACATTTTATTCCTGTATTCCCACGGGAACGGAACGACGCGGATTCAATTGCTTGATGTCCGCTAGTAGGTATTTATCTATATAATGTCGATGCCGATAGTAATGATGAGTTTATATCGAATCCTAGCCACCGAGTTCTACCTCAACGAATAATGCGTGGGAGAGAAAAGTGTAATTCTGTTTAATCGTGTCAATGATTTTTGAACCTTCTACAAAACGTTCGGCCAATCTGACATTTCATTACGCAAGGTACTAAGAATATGTGTTACGTGGACGTACAGTGGAGTGGATACGCAACGTTCTACTTGTTCGTAGGTACTTCTTGGTGTAGCAGTAAAGTACAAATTTGACTACTGCGAAATTCTTTTGTTCTACTACTAGACTACTGAGACAGATGGGAGTCCCAAACAGTGATGGGATACCATCAATCTCTCATGAGATATCCTGAGAGATTTAACGCGCCAAGCTTCGTCTTGCCTAAATGCGCCATGTGGCTAATTTCGAGAATGTTTCAATTTTCGGGTACCTAGGTAGGCCTTCAAAATAAAACGGAGATCATGAATATGATGCCATTACATTATATTATACATATTGAAAGAAAGAAGAAAAAAGAAATTACTTTCTCGTTCTTTCAATCTCTAAGTTATAAGTCTACCTACCTAAGCAGTTACATGTTTAAATAATGTAGGTAATAAAGCTGACATAATCCTGCAGCAACGTTATAAACTATATCTACTCATTCCAAGCTTAAAATATAGGTAGGTATATCTACATTTTATCAAAAAACTTCACTGGTATAACTTGCACAGTATATAAAATTCACACATGATCACAAAAAAACACATCATACCACTGTTGCCACCGATTGCCGGGTCGAAGATCAAGAATACCACGTTCGCCATCAGAGCAGCGAACGTCCCGAGGCAGCAGCAAAAACAGTCGATTCTGAAACACTGTTGCCACCGATTGCCGGATCGAAGATCGAGAATACCACGTTGTCGTCATCAGAGCAGCGAACGTCCCGAGGCAGCAGCAAAGTCCGTCGATTCTGAAACTTGTAATCAATGTATTAGCAAAGGTGGAATCAATCCCACTTCTGATGTTAGATTCGTCTCGTAGAGGGTAGGTATATCAATACATACGGTCACTTTCACTTTCCCCTTTCATCCCCGAAGGGATAGCCAGAGGCATATTCTGTAAGGAGGGTATTAGCTAACAAGTTATGAAATGAAAAGAAATGAATACGAGATAAAAATATCTTTATTCTCGGCAAGATTTCCAATTCTACATTTACCGCCAGATTCGCAATAGGTAGAGCCTATGAGAAAGAACCTGGCAATAAAACTCACGGCCACTCTTTTCAAAGTCACATTAATTGCTATACATCTATTTCTACTATAATCTAATTCCATCAATAGTTGGTACACGTCATTCATTACAATTAATAGCAACACGGGTCATATCTTTACAAATAGTTCAGCAGGATAGTACCTATATACATTATCTTTTAAACCAAGCCATGGTCAGTATAAAATAACTTTGAATACAATCAATCAAATCGGTCTATGGCAGTCCTGCACTGCTGGACGTAGACCTCTGCTAATTTTAACACATATATTACACATCACATCAGATCAGATAAATTACATAAGTTATTAATGAGGAACGTACCCTTAAGACGGCTGCTCAGCGACTGACTGTCCCAACAATATAAATTCCAAGTAATACGTATCATAACGTATTGCTACTATACAGAAAGATATTTACTAATTCTATTAATTTTAATTAACTACTGAACCATATCTGTACCTACTTCAAAAGACAACTTGACGAACAATAATGGCCGTTGCTCTGTAAGTGCAGACATTTTTATATCTTCGCAATGGTGGGGTAGGATATTACGTAATATTGTAGAAGTGGTCGAAACCCTATCTTTTCGATACTTAAATACTTTACGATAAATTTAGAAATAAATATTAAATTAAAATACTATTAAAATAAAAATATAACAATATCAATCTAGTGGTTCACCACGTGTTAAATGAAAATTATAGTAACTTACTTAATTATAAGTATATCTTACAAGCTCATGTTCAGTTTCAGTAGTCACCGGGTTGGTAGTGCGTTCTGCAGGGTCAACACAACACGGGGGGGTTCGTTGATTTTATTAAATAAGAAATTAAAATATAAGGAACGGAAAGATGTTGTGTCCCTCTCTGTAGAGTGTACAGTTGAAATATCGTGCGTAGAATTGGAGCAATTCATAGTAGTATGCGTATATAAACCTGGAGTCTCACCCTTTTGTGAGTTTGAGAAAGTAATGGATAAATTGCTATTTAAACTTGGAAAAACTAATAAACACCTATAGTGTGCGGTGATTTTAATGTTAATATACTTATAAATACGCGTCAGACCAATGATATCTTAAATTTATTTAAATCACACAATCTCACTAATTTATTTTTAGAGCCTACTAGATATTGTGATACAACAGCTACTTGTCTGGACAATATATACAGTGATATGTTGCCAGAAAGTAAGAGTATTATAAATAAGATAAAATCAGATCATACTGGGCAAATAGCATCTTTCAAGATCACAAGAGAAAAAGTTAAAAGACGTAAAATATTATGTAGACCAGTAACTAGTGACCGCTTGGAACGTATGCGAGTTGGACTTTGCAATAAACTTCCATTTTTAGACACTGGCTTAGATCCAAATGTAATGTATAAGTTATTTTTTGATTCCTTTTACAATGAGTTCAACTCCGTATTCAAGTCTAAGGAAGTCACAATCGGTGATAGGCCAGCCTTCAGTGAATGGGCCACTGAGGATATACATAAAAGTAGACAAAAACTGTATGAACTATACTCAGAAAGACAGCTTAATAGAACAGATGAATTTCTAAATTATGTTAAAACTTATTCAAAAAAGTTTAAAGCAGACTGCTTAGCAGCCAAAAGAAAGTATATCAATACATATAATAAAATCGTAACAGGTCGCTGTCTGTACATGGAAGATAAATAAGAAAAAATATTATAGGGGGGCTTTATGAACGCAATAGAACCCAAAACAATGATTTTTAGAATTTTTGTCTGTTTGTCTGTTTGTCTGTATGTCTGTATGTCTGTATATCTGTTTGTCTGTACGGTTGTGCACGCTAATCTCAGTAACCGCTCAACCGATTGCAATGCGGTTTTTTTTATTGTGTTGAGGTTTGCTCCAGTTAACATTTAGCGTTTGTTTTATGTAAATCGGTTTAGAAATAAAAGAGTTATAACACTTTTAAGAATCAGATATTTTGAAAAATTTGTGTGTGTAGGGGTTTCTTTGAATGTGAGTGAACCTAAACTGGCGTGTTGGCTTAATCATAAAAGAGCTTAATGATTAAGACTATTTTTAAACAATTCAGTCCGCGCCGAAGGCGTGGACTGAATTGTTTTAAAATAGACTTAATCATTAAGCTCTTTTATGATTAAGCAAACAGGGCAGTTTCAGACGCTGTTTGATGACTCTGATGAAGAAATACCTTTCCTTTCATACACCTTATGTGACGTAAACGAAGTTGCGGGCTCAGCTAGTAAGTAATAAAATTCTCAATAGTGTAGACAAAGTTAAATCTACTTGGAAAATAATTAACGCAGAAAGAGGCCAAGCAAAATCAAATGATAATAATTTTAAACTTAAAGTAAATGGTAACATAATTACAACAGATGCCGAAGTCGCTAACGAATTTGAACAATTTTTTTCTCGAATTCCAGTAGATTTGCCAGAGCCCTAGGTTCTTCTACCCCAATAGCAGAATCCTTGTTAAAAGCAAATGTTCCTTGCTGTAATGAAATATTCAAATTCAGTAAAATTAGTATACACACTGTCATAAAAACTTTTAAATTTTTAAATATTAAGAAAACTGCTGACCTCTGGGGAATTTCTGTACATTTAGTTAATTCGTTAATTGAAATGGTTGCCCCTGAATTATCAATAATATTTAATAATTGTGTTGATAGTGGTGTGTTTCCTGACTTAATGAAGTTTAGTAAAATAACTCCTCTGTTTAAATCGGGTAGCACCTCAGATCCGTCCAATTTTCGTCCTATTTCTGTACTACCCACGTTTAGTAAAATCTTTGAAAAGGTAATGCTTAATCAAATGCAAAATCATTTTAAAACAAATAAACTATTCCATACTAAACAATTCGGTTTCACGCGCGGTCGGTCTACCACGGATGCTGGAATCAAATTGTTAGAGTGTATATATGAGGCCTGGGAGGAGTCGTATGATGCTTATGGTGTATTCTGCGACTTATCTAAGGCCTTCGATTGCGTCCAGCATCAGACTTTAATTAAAAAACTTGATCATAATGGAATCCGGGGGACGGCCTTGGATTTAATTAGTTCTTACCTTAGAGATAGAGTACAGAGAGTAGTTATAAATGGTAAACAGTCAAATGGTTCTGCTGTAACAATGGGGGTGCCTCAGGGTTCAATTCTGGGACCTTTTCTATTTTTAGTGTACATAAATGATCTCCCTCACCTTATAAGAGACGATCACGAGGTAGTTTTGTTTGCTGATGACACATCTTTAATATTTAAAGTTGAACGTGGACAACGCGATCTTGACGAAGTAAACAATGCCCTCTCTAGGGTAGTCCACTGGTTTAACGCTAATAATTTATTGTTAAACGAAACTAAAACAAAATGTATTAGATTCACCTTGCCAAATGTTAGGCTCGTTAACACCAGTATTAGGATTAGGGATGATCAAGTAGAATTGGTCGATGAAACTGTCTTTCTGGGCATAAAGTTAGACTCCAACTTGCAGTAGGGGCCTCATATCGAGAAAGTCTCGGGCAGACTGAGCTCTGCAGCCTATGCCGTTAAAAAGATCCGACAACTGACAGACATTAGAACAGCGCGTCTTGTCTACTTTAGCTATTTTCACAGTGTCATGACCTATGGCATACTATTATGGGGTAACGCTGCCGACATCGAATGTATCTTTGTGTTGCAAAAAAGGGCTGTCCGGGCTATCTATGGTATGGGGTTTCGGGAGTCATTAAGAGAAAAGTTTAAGGATATCAACATCCTTACTGTGTATTCACAGTACATATATGAAAACTTATTATATACTCATAAAAATAACAGTAAATTTATTAAAAATAGTGATATCCATAACCTAAACTTAAGAAATAAGAATAAATTGGCTGTACCTAGATTTAGGCTTAATAAAATAAGCAATTCTTTTGCGGGCAATTGTATTCGAATGTACAATACATTGCCGACAGCCATAACAGGTTTGTCAGTTAATAAATTTAAAAAACTAGTAAAACTTAAATTGTGCCAGAAAGCTTATTATAGCATTAAAGACTTTCTAGAAGACAAGACTGCCTGGCAGTGACACGAATTGCTCCTTTCTACATTTAAAAAAAAACTGTATTAGATACTAAGATGAATAAGAGGGACCGGACTGAGTTTCTTGGGGTGTTCTTCACAGTCTGTAGCATTTCCGAACCCCCGGTAGAGTCACAAAAATTTTGACAAACCTAAATATTTTTTTAAAAAATTCAAAGGGAATAAATTTTATTTTATTTATTTATTTATTTTCATAGAAAACACGCAAACTCCGTAACAAACATTTTTAGATCACACCTATATTTGGATCGACCCAGGAATCGTACCCAGGACTTCCAGTACGGCGGTGTTTACACTTCCGAATGCACCTCCGAGGCAGTCACATTGGTTATGTTCACTATCACTTTATTACAGAGGATTTAAGATCGATTGAAACCAGAAATTTTCGATTAAAAGTCATAATGTCTCATACATATCACACTATAAGGCCACCAATACTATTCGAGATATATATTATATTATAGCAAGCTGCCACACACGGGAGCTATACTATAATATATATTTTGCCCTCATTTGGTCGGCGGTCGTCATTGCAAGCGCACGGTTTTATAAGCTTAGTTTATAAACAGGCTGTTCAAATTTTAAAATAACACTTTATCACCTACAGATACAATTTATGATGCCCTATACTAACGAAGTAGTCAAGAATCTACACAATGAACGCCAATTTATTAGCTGCTGTTTTTGTAATTAGTTTTGTAATTTTACACGAAGGAAAGGTTTTAAACTCAGCGAAACCGTCTAGTTAGTTCTACTTTCAAAGGGCACCAATTAGAGATCGCGAGTCTTTTACAATCATGGGTGCCTTTGAAGTTCAATTTAATTTACAATTAGATCGCTTCTTTCACTGTATATTAAAATAACTAATACCACAATCTGTAAAAAACTATTCTACACAATAACCTGTAAAATATTAAGTAATTAACATTTCTACAAAATTTAAATCATATCGGTGTAAAAAGTTTTCTTTAGCAAACTTACTCTAATATATTCTCCTGTTGCAGCTCAAAATAAATTGCCGATGGCGTAAAAACTTTACTTATATAATAAAAACGCATAACAACTAACTATTACCTATAGACACATACACATGCACACACACACACACACACACACGAACGCGCGCGCGCGAGTACACACTTGGCTCAATTAACGCACTAGGTAAAAAAAATTTTCAATAAAAAATAAAACCGACTTCCAACAAATCCTAAAAAATAAAATTTACTTAGCACAAAGTAAAATGTATTTTGATTTATCTGATTTTATTCAATATCATATTGAAGTCGGCGCCAAGTAAACTCATAGGTTTATGTAGGTATTATTCATGGCACCAACTCTTAGACCATATAACACGGGACTAGCCTTTGCGAACCACCGCATACAAAAATATTCTGCCAGTTTTCATACAAGTGAAGGGGGAAACACAAAGACATATAAAATTTCATTGCATTTAAAAATGTATTAATCGACAAACGCGTAATGGCTGTTGTGTGTTAATTGTTATTGTACAGTCAACTACAATGAAATGTACTAGTTTAATCATATAAAATGATGTACTGATGTACAGGCTTTTTATAAAGCCAAAAGACCAAATGGTCATGTGCAATGGCAGAAAACAATGCTTAAGTAAGGCGCATCCTGTGGTTAGATGATCTAAGCACCAACTTCAATACTATTATACTTTGTGCTAAGTAAATTTTATTTTTCAGGATTTGTTGGAAGTCGGTTTTATTTTTTATTGAAAAATTTTTTTTTCATTATATTAAGTGACGGGTGAACCGAAAAATATATCTATCTAGGTAAAAGTTTTCATCAATACAAATCAATCAAGCCCAAACACAAGGTAGCTGCTGTAAATCGTTAAGCGGTTCGGTTCCATAATCAGATCGACTCCAGATATTCATTAAATTGTAGTACATTAAAGCACTGAATTAAAAAGTTAACAAATGCACTGGTTGTCCCTACAATTTTCGGTGGTTGCCCTCGATTTCTCCTGGATCCCATCATCAGATCCTGATCTGATTAAAATAGGACCACCTCAGAAGTAAACCCTATTCAAGAAAGAAAACAATTTAAATCCGTTTATAATTGACGGAAATATCGGTGAATATACACGAAACATTGAGAACTTCCTTTTTTTTTGGAGGCGGATTTATCAATCTAGGTGCAAAGTTCTCATCAATACAAATCAATCAAGCCCAAACACAAGGTAACTGCTGTAAATTGTTAAGGAATGCCCTCGACTGTCTTTTGACTCTATCATCAGGTCGACTCCAGACCTTCATTAAAGTGTAGAACATTATAGCACTTAATTAAAAAGTTAACAAGTGCACTAGTTGTCCCTACAATTTTCGGTGGTTGCCCTCGTTTTCTCCTGGATCCCATCATCAGATCCTGACCTGGTGAAAATGGGACCACCTCAGAAGTAAACCCTATTTAACAAAAAAATTAATTTTGAAATCCTGATATTTCCGTCAGTTATAGACTAACTGACGGAAATATCGCTTAACATACATAAAAAAAAATACATACAGACGAATTGAGAACCTCCTCCTTTTTTTGAAGTCGGTTAAAAAGGAAAAAAATGTTTGTAAATTTATTATTTTGTTGGAGATAATATTTATATTACATATAGTTCCGATGGAAGTTCATTACCCTTTGGTGAAACTGTGTGGACCTAAAGAGCAAATGTCAACGAAACCGCGTTCAGGAAAAGTTGCAAGGCTAACAACTTGCGTATACAAGGTGCATAATAAAATATTGACACCAGGGATTTACCGGTACTTGGAGAATGTGTTTTAGTTGCAAATTTCATTGATATAGTTCACAAAGTTTTTTGATATGAGAACACATTGATGTGGTTTATTAATTACATGTAATTCATGTTCACGTAGTTTCGACAGTGCCACTAGAATTTAGATTGATTACGAACTGTTTCCTGATTTGATAGTTCCATAGTTTTTAGACCTAAATATGAAATTAAAAGTAAAAATGATCAGTGTGTCTAATATTAAAAGCTTTTGATTATTATTAAATGTTGTATGAGTAAAATTTGTATGAAGTTTTCATGATTACACATGATAGTGATGACCTCTACCAAAGATTATTTAGGTACATGTGATTAGTCGAATTGTCTATTTGCTTTTAAAACAATGCTTGAATAGTATTTACTATTAATTATAAAATCTATACACTAAATCGGTTAATATAATTATGACATCGAAACGTGGATAGTTAGAATAAGTTGGATTCAATTTCAGGGATAAAATCTGAAGTAAGGTTATCCTTCAAATAACTTAAGAAGCCCCGATAAAGCGGTCTGTAAGCAAAGGTACCAGATTACCCGACTACCTTGACGAAATCCCTTACAAGTAGTGGAAAAGTAGTTCAAGTAGCATTTGATTAGGTTTGACATCCGAATGTAATATAAAAACTCTTATTTTGAGATTATCGTGTCATGATTGATTGTGAACAGATAAAAATGGTAAATAAAAATAGATCCTCAAGGATTTTATATGTAGAGATTAATGAAAGGTCACCACTATATCTCATGCTGAACCTTGAAGTAGCAAGAGTTTTGTGGATTAAGAGCAATACATTGAAAAAGCTTCCGAAGTAGGTAAGCATGAGGCAAGAAAAGCAAAATGGTAAATAAACAATCTATACTTATAATAAAACTGAAGAGGGTCGAAAGTCTGTACATGGAAGATATTTTGAAAATTTTAATTGTAGGGCGTTCTCTAATCGATACTGAAGCCGAAAATGTAATTTAAGCTTTTCATGTCTGTCTGTCTGTCTGTCTGTATCCCGAATAAGTATCACGCCGAATATACTGAATCGATTAGGACGAAACTTGGTACAATCAGAGCTTATAATCCGAGGAAGGTTTTGGGATACTTTTGATCCCGATAGTTTCAGTGGTTCCTTCAGGAGAGGGGATGAAAGATGAAATGATTTTTCAGCTGTAATTGCACAACGCGTAGCCTGATTTCATATATTTATTTAGTGTCAGAAAGGGAGTAGTTTAAGCATTGTTCCACACAAGTTTCAAGGTTGAGGGTTTGGTGGTTCAGAAATTAGAGGCATCTCAACTTTCACCAAACCTAGAAGCCTTTACCCTCTCATTCAAGGGTTCCTTTGAATGAGAGGGTAAATCTAAACGGGCGTGTTAGCTAAATCATAAAAGAGCTTAATTATTAAGGTTGTTGTAAAATAATTCTGAATTGTTTTAGAATAGCCTTAACTTTTAAGCTCTTTTATGATTAAGCAAACAGGGCCGTTTCATACGGTGCTTGATGAGTCTGATGAAGAATTAACTCTCCTTTCGTACACCTTATGTGACGTAAACGAAGTTGCGAGGGTCAGCTAGTGTTAAATATAAACAGTAAAAATTATGTCATAAAAGCTTTGTGAAAATGTTATTAATCTCCGAAATGTAGGCCGAGATATTGAGATTTGTAGAAAAGCTATGTGCTATGTCTATGCTCGGCATGTGAAGTAGAAATATCTAAAAGCACGGATATTTGTCTTGAGATAGTGTTTTTTGCGTCTTTGTTAAAATATTTCGGTACAATATGTTTAAGAAGAGGCAGGAGAAATTACAAAGTAAACTTTTACATTGAAAATATGCTTCAATACAAACAATATCTCGTAATCAGTATTAGGTTGAACTAGAATATTATGAACGTTCAATTTTGAATAGAACCAATTCAAAATTTTGTCATGAAAATATTTTCGAGAGTATTTTTCGTATTCAAATGATAGTCGAGTATCTTATAAATGAATTAAATGTAAACACCGATAAAGCAGATATTTACGAACTGAAATTGTATGACCTGTTTAACAAAAATATGACTGGGAAACAGTGTTTCTGCTACCCCCTATAATATAATTTGTACCCCCACAAAATTGTATTTTTTGACGTCCTGGATAACATTAATAATACTTCTTTCTCTCTTTTTCCACTATTTAATTATGAAAATTTACTGAATCTACATATAATGTCATGAATATTTCAAATAATAGGCAACTTTTTTTTTAATGTCGATATTTTGTAATGGCTCGAGCTACGTGAATCGGAACTAAAAGCAACTTTCATTGAAAATGTCGGGTCGTTCATTTATGCTTATATACATATTATCCTTTTTTAAAGCATTTTGAATAATGCTTGAACATTCAATATTCTGTAATAGGTAAAAAAAATCTGGTCGTCTCTCGTTTCGTCCGGAATAGCAACCACTTACAACGATGGAGCGATGTAAAGATGACATCGGCATATTGTTGTAACAAAATATACTTATATTTTTTAGTTCAAGTAGTATTTATTTTGTTACAGATATTCACGATGACAAAAAAACAGGAGTCGATGGAGATAGATAATTTCAAATCAACGTAAGTATTGCTAATATTATTATGAAATTTTCTTATCCGTGTACCTTTGCATAATTGAGATCCAATTTGTACTTTTATAAAACTTATATATTTGTGTTTCTGGTCATATGCGTCGAAAGGATTTAATGTACCTTTTAAATTTTGAAAGCAGTACTTTAATAATTTGAATGGCAAATTTAATGACTATATTATTGCAGAAAAATTGTTTTTTTTTATACCGAGACACAACCAAATTCTTCCATCAAAAGACTGCCTTTTTCAAAATTTAATCCATAGGCCGTCGTAACGCGACGTCTACCTAAATAATATGTATTACCTGGTGTACAGTATATATAAGGTTAAGCACTCTGCCCAAGTTGTGTGAAACCAAAGTGCCTATTAATTATCATCTTGTGAAATTCAGTATAGCGAGTCCTATTATTTTACGGGCTTAAAAAGGTTCCATATATAATGTATCTAACAGCATTGTAAGTGGCACTTAGTTATCGCATATTTATTACCATGTGCTCAATATCTGTTAAGGCTGGGGATAGGTCTAACGACCTTGAGCATACAATACACGAGTCCTTCGAACAGAGAAATGTAGTATTGTATAGCTTATTTTACTTGCAATAAGTAAGTACTCCAAACATACACCTACAATTTACTTTTCTTCGATTTTGAATAAGTATTTATTCAAAATCGAAGAAAACTAAATTGTAGCTTATTTAAAGAGAAGGTCATGCCTTTTTACACATTATTTAAAAATCTATTTTTGGCTATCATTTTTCGCCTAGGTACGTATGCCGAAAAAAATAATTTCATTGGCACCTCATTTTCGTCATTTTATACGACTGCCCCATAAGGATTGTGTTTTTGTGAGTATGAATCTATGTTTGGGTGTGTTTCTATGAATGTATATTAACACCATGTACATAATGATTGTGTATGTGAGTTACGTTGAGATACCAAAAACACATGCACGTCTGCTATTTACAGATTATAAGTAATTACAAGACACAATTTAACCTTTATTAAAGTCAATCACGTATAGTTGCAGCGCTGCCAATGCAACACTAGAGAGACTTAGGTTAATTCCATAGATATAAAGTCTAGATGGAACGTCAAGGCGCAGAAACGGCTCAAAAAAATGCATGTAACTGTTACATGAATTGATCTAACCCGCCGCTCAATGCCGATCGTGTCGCTTTAACGTCACCACGTAAAACGCGCGCTAAGTAGTCTACGAAAATATAGCTAAAATGTGCTTTTGTGCAATAAAAATTAGTAGAAATTATAGCAGGAGATTAAAAACTTCCAAAAATGTCAGATATCATCGGTAACAACCCAAAATAAAGCTTATTTTGATTTTTCTATTCTTCATTATTAATCACGCAATATTCATCAGTGTTGCCACTTTATTGTTTTATTCTCCCAACTTAACAATTGGGAAAGGGGTAAGCATAACTAGTTTGTCTAGGAAATGATTATATTCATTTCTTATTACACTATGTACTTATTATATTATTTACTAGCGGCCCGCCCCGGCTTCGCGCGGGCAGTATTTCTCCACTATTTAATGGATGTTACATATAAAACCGGCCAAGTGCGAGTCGAACTCGCCCATGAAGGGTTCCGTAGCCGCAAGTAACATAGTATAAAAGTTCTTGTAGTTGGTTGTAACTTTGATTGATGTCTTAACACGTTCACCGTGGTAATGATTTGTCTAGGCGAAAATTGCGGTTTATGACGTAATAATAAAAACTACTTACTAGATCTCGTTCAAACCAATTTTCGTTGGAAGTTTTTATGCCAATGTACAACATATTTTTTTTTCAGTCTTGTCATTCTTTTAGTTTAGAAGTGAGAGGACACACACACACACACACACACACACACACACACACACACACACACACACACACACACACACACACACACACACACACACACACACACACACACATTTTTTCACTTTGGAAGTATTTCTATATAATTATACTATTCAGTTAAGAAAAAAATGATGTTAGAAACCCAATAGCACTTTTGAAGACCTACCTTTAGACACCCCCCACGTATGATGAAAATTTTTTTTTGAGTTTCAGTTCTGAGTATGGGGAAATTTACTGCTTTTTTTTCTAGTTTTATACAAAAATCTTAATGTGGTTCACAGAATACATCTACTTACCAAGTTTCGGAGAAAAGTGGCTGTGACATACGGACGGACAGACAGACATACATGACGAATCTCTAGGGGTTCCGTTTTTTGCCATTTATCTATGGAACCCTAAAAAAGCCCAACAAAATCCGTTGCGTAGTTTTAAAGATTTAAGCATACATAGGGATATAGGGACAGATAACCCGACTTTGTTTTAAATTTATACAATGTGGTGATTATAATGAATTGGGTCTAATAAATCAATTATGATATAAAAAATTGCATAAAATAAATGAAGGATATGAAGCTACACAACTCCTACGAGTTTTTCGGTACATCATTGTTACATACATTATATTCGAATTCAGTAGATTCTAGGTATCCACCAAGTTAAGAAACAAAAAAACAATAGAAAGTGTGTAACGGGCAGGTTATAGGTATACAAGGTATTAATTTACCTACAACACTATGCCGTCAACGCGTAAACAATTTTGTTACTTACAAAAAAAAATACAAGACGCCACTTCAGTTTTATTTATTTGTATTAATACTCATACCCAATAAACAAATAAATGTACAATATTGATAATAGTATACACATCCTTCATTATATTAGATTAATTACATAAACTCTAATAAGACTTAGTTGAATATTACAATTTTAGGGAGAAGTTGGTATCATTATTTCACACAGAAAAGCCGACGCACAGTGTAAAGACACTGGCCGCTTGACAGCGCACGCACACATCTGCGAAATCGTAAGCCGTTTTGTTTATGTCGATTGTAGAGCGACGGTCCATCTAGACTTTAAATAATCTAAGGTTAATTCTTTAATTCAATAAATGCACTTGCAAAGCGCTCATTTTCCTTCAGTGATTCACTTACCTACCTTAGCACTAGAAAGTGCATTGGGGTCTTACCAAAATATTTATCAGTTTTACCTGCAAGCAGTGCACCTGTTTGTTAACGGCAGAGAGAGGGAAAACTCTGAAGATAACTCAACATTACTCAAAGAAATGCTTTGAAAATTATTGTTTGATCACTTGTTTATACCAAATTTACAGAACTTTCAGTGAGACATAATTTAAAGAGTTATTAAATTCCTTTCAGTACAAAACCCAATAGTTCTCAAAAAACTGCTTTGAAAATTATTGCTAACTTTTTCCCAAATTAACAAAATTATGAGTGAAATATAATTTAATCAGTGCCTTAATTACTTTCAGGTTAAGGTAAACATCATAATGAATTAATCAGTCCAGTTACTTTGTAGAAGAAAATGGCAAAAAGTGTTCAATTTTATACTTAGTACGCAATTAGTATCCCAACCAACCAATCACTCGTTTAATGATAGTTTACCTTGTAATAGATTTCGTTGACCGATAGTAAATACCACGCTAAATACGAATAAGTACAAATTCTGGATTGTTACTTATTAATTTGTAAGAAAATTGCTTTTACAGATTGCAGGCTAGAAATAATAATGTCAACTATATACCTAATCGTTCGTTTTAATTGACTAATGATTGTAGGAGGTCGTGGGTTCGATTAACACCGGAGACAAAAAAATGTGTGATCCATTAATATTTGTCTCAAGAGTCTGGGTGTTAAAAAGTATATAAATATTATTAATCGAGGTCTGATACCCGTAAGACAAGCAGGTTAACCCTAACTTACTTTAGAATCTGATAGCGTTGTGTAAAATGTCGCGTTGTCCCTAAATATTTATTATTGTTACAAAATACACTTTCACATACTCGTAGGTCTTACACCAATGAAAACAAATTCCCAACACCTCTTAAATTATTTCTATTTCGTAAGAGCCTGGCATAGAACCCTACAATGTTTTCGGAAACATCACCTTCATCAACTAGCTGATGCCCGCAGCTTCGCTTGCGAAAGAATTTCTTCCCGTGGGAACCACCTTATTCCCGGGATAAAAAGTAGCCTATGTGTTATTCCAGACTATAATGTATCCCATTACCAAATTTCAGCCAGATCCGTTCAGCCGTTCCAGCGTTAAAGAGTAACAAACATCCACACTCACAAACTTTCGCATTTATAATATTAGTAAGAAGTAAGATTTAACTTACAAAATTAAATTCTATTTTATTTTCAGAGCGGACTTGACGAGTAATCCTGGATTTCAATCGACGCTGAGCATCACATCAAACACAATAGATGAAAAACCATATAATCCATTTGAACATAGAAATCTGGAGCATCCAAATTCGTAAGATAATATTCTTTATCCGTCGTTTCATTATCTATCTGTATTATCACGCGAAGGTTGAAGTACTTGAAGCTCCTATTTTCTTTTACAAAATATTGTTTAGCTGTCATTGATAATCAAATACTTAGTTTATCAGCTTTTGTAGATGAACCAGATATTGATGAGGTCTAAAGGCATATCGATTTGATTAGAAACATATTCTACCAATGTGTAGGGTTTTTGTTAACCTTCTTTATCGGTAGGTACTCGAGAACTGACAGGGTCAGGATCTTCCCCCCAAAGACGCGGGATAGCACCCGAACCACCCCCTGGGCGAGGCTGCAGCGGCGGCCGTAGGTCTGTTGGGAGTCCTGGGACATCCTTCCGAGGGCTTACACGGGGCTCCCAAACATAAGCTGTTGGGCGTTACGTGAGGTTTTTTAGTCGGTAGGAGTCCGGCATAACATCCTTGAGGATTTTCCATCATGTTAAAAAAAAGGGTCAGGATCTTGAATACTGTATTTTATTTTAATCTTTATTATTTAAAGTAAGATTAAATTTTGACAACGGCAGAAGATCACTATCAAAAAGTGTGAATTCCATTACATAATATATCTACTCAGATTTAATAACATAATTATCAATAAAAGAAACGCATTATATTATCTTTGTTGCAGAACAACGGGTTCAATAGTACATTTTCTGAAGTCATGTCTTGGTACCGGAATTTTGGCGATGCCGGGGGCCTTCAAAAACTCTGGATTATTAATGGGTGTCATTGGAACGTTGATGGCGGGATTAATTTGTACTCACACAGTAGCGATGATCGTAAGTACTTTTACTTACTTTATTACTACAAATTATTGTAATTTCCTGAAATTGATAAAAATTCAATTATTGTTCTTTTACCATAAAATTTAATATTAATCAATCCGATAGTAAAATGTGGTTACAGCCATTCGTGGTTTTTGGTTATCGTGGTTATTTTAAAGAATGAGAAAATTGACTCTTCCTTATACTTAGTTACTAAGTATATTACATTTTGACGACTTCCCTTGCTAGTTGGTTTATATGTAACAATATTTCCACATTTTCAGGTTAGAGCATCTCAAGAAATTTGTGTAGTAGCAAAAAAGCCTTCTCTAAGTTTTTCACAAACATGTGGCGCAGTGTGCACATATGGGCCAAAAAAACTACAGTCTTGGGGAAAAACTGTGGAGTAAGTATTATTTAATTTTATTTTTTTAGTATAATAGCCCATTCAGACTCTCGCGAGGCAATTCCTGGAAGCTTTCGACCCGAGTCTTGGAGTGCTGCCATCTACACTCTCGCGAGACGCCTCCTGGAAGCTCTCGACACTCTCGGTTTTACAGTTGCTAGGTCCGTGTTCTCCAAAATTGACGTAATTCAAGTGACTGCGTTAGCGACTTTATCTGCCTTTTAATATTATAATGTCTTGTGTTTATATAATTTAACTAGAATATAAAGTCAAAACGGAAAAGGAATGCGTGAGCGTGAGAGTGTGGACGGTCGCCTGGCCTAACCCCCTTGCGTCCTTTGACTCCCTCCCAAAAACCGACACGCAGCGAAGCGCGCAGGAGGCGAGGTGAGGCCCTCGTCCTTCTGTCGCCTCCTAGAGAGTCTGGATGGGCTATTATAATGTAATTCATCTCATTGGAAAAGGGTTACCTACTTTATTCATACTAGGCATATCGTTATTTGCCCGATCGCATGTGTGTCTATTGAAAGGCCGTATAATATGACGACGGCCAAATAAATTGAGTGCATTAGATTTTAATGGTACGAAAGGATATTTATTTGCTATAAATTTTAATAACCTTTGGAATAACTCATACAAACCATGGGCAATATAAGCGCCCTAGATATATTTAGTTTCTCTAGGTAAGAAATAATTATATTGACCAACATACCTAAACACATAAGCTTTTCGACTCCTGCATATTCTATAGTACATTTTCTGTTTCTTTTCAGATTAATAATAGACTACTGTATGATTTTAACGTACTTTAGCACTGCTTGCGTCTATGTTGTGTTTATAGGCGCTTCACTGAAGGAGGTAACTATTTTTATAGCCTAGACTTTTATGGTTAAATAATTCGTTGATCAGCATCAATTTCCATCAAATTGGGCATTGTTATTGTTATGCTGCAGATGTTATGACTCATAACATCGCAAGTGAAACCTCATAACTTATGAGGTTTCACTTGCGGTGTTATTTTATGTTTGAAGTTCACCTTTAAGACTATTTAAAAGAGTGGCCGTGAGTTTTCTTGCCAGGTTCTTCCTCACAGGCTCTACCTATTGCATTGCGAATCTGGCAGTAAATGTAAGTGTAGAAGCAAAAATTTTGACGTTCATAAGTGTTACTTTGTAACCTAAATGAATAAATATATTTTAATAACTTCAACTTCAAACATAAAATTAATAACCAACTATTCTTTTAAATAGACGCCGATATTTTAAGCGAAGAATACATAATCCTTTTAGCAGTTTGAATTCTGCGCTTATCTATCAGTCAGTTAATACACGAATGTTATTTTCATAGATTTATCAGATGAGGAATTTTTCAGAGAATAAGTTATGTTATTATAATTTTCTTTACAGGTAATCGACTACTACACTCCAGGCTCCTTTTCAATCCAGGTTTACTGCGCCTTCACTTTACTGCCATTAGTCCTGTTATGTCAAATCAGGAACTTAAAGTATTTAGTGCCATTTTCAGGAATTGCAAATGTAATGGTTATAGTCGTATTCGGAATTTCTTCTTATTATATATTTACTGATGTACCCTCTATGGAGGACAGGAAGCTAGTTGCCGATGTGAGCACATGGCCTTTGTTTTTGAGGTTAGTAAAATAATGTTTTTAAACATACACGAATTGTAATAAAATAGATTTTTTATACATATAGATCACGAAGTAACACCTTTGAACGTCAAAATGGTTGCTTCTGTATTTAAATTTACTGCCAGGTCCGCAACGCAATAGGTATAGCCAGAGAGAAAAGCACTTAGCAATAAAGTTTATGGCAAACTTCATGCTCTAAATTATTTTTGACTTTAGATTCGTCACTAAAACTATTACAATACCTACAGCTGATAATTGAGTAGAGAATAAGGTTTAAAAAAATATCTCGATACCCATAAATTGTCTACTTTACTATTGAAAGCTAAAAATAACATCCACAATGGATTTTTTATGGATTCTTTTCAATTTACGAGTACTTTTAGTTTTTCGTTTGTTGATCATTATGTCATACGCGTGTACATTTATTTCTGTGTCTATTTGTTGGCATTACACAACACTAACTGTAACGAATAATTTGTATTTAAACTAAACAAAAATAACACAGACTTTCAAGGACATTTTGACACAACGCTATCTGATCCCAAAATAAGCTAGGATCAACCTTCTTGTGTTATGAGTACCTATCAGCGGATATCACGGATATTGATGGGTATTTCTATCCTTTTTTTTGTAAATACATACTTATGATACGCAGGAACACCCAGAATCTTGAGAAGAATTATATATAGTAGATCACACAAATTTTGTCCCCGTTGGGAATCGACCTTGCGACCTCTAGACCAACAAGGCAGTCAATGGCTTCTAGCGTATACCGTATACTGCTCCAACTCGATAAAAATGTTCGACTTCACGTAATATGTGACTAATTGCAATTACAGCATTTCCTAAAGATCAGGGTCTAGTAAGGTGTTTGGTCTGGTAACCTTAACCTCCTTTAATCAAAAATATTTTATAAATATTATCCAAATATAGTATAAAGAATTGATCATTTAAATATCATAATGATTTATTCATGAACCCGTGTGAACTTAATTTACAGTTGCAAAAATGCGACAGAATTGAAAAAAATGGGTTAACTTTAATACATTAACATT
This sequence comes from Miltochrista miniata, assembly GCA_933228765.1. Taxonomy (NCBI): domain Eukaryota; kingdom Metazoa; phylum Arthropoda; class Insecta; order Lepidoptera; family Erebidae; genus Miltochrista; species Miltochrista miniata. Next base: position 5,351,225 of record OW121754.1, on the reverse strand, counting down.
GTTACTCATTTATTAACATCTATTATATAAAAATAAGTCGGGTTTTCCTTCCTGACGCTATAACTCCAGAACGCACGAACCGATTTCCACGGTTTTGCATTCGTTGGAAAGGTCTCGGGCTCCGTGAGGTTTATAGCAAAGGAAATTCAGCAAAAATTTCAACAAAAAAGCGGGAAAATCATTTTTCACATACAGCGCCACCGCGGGCGAAGCTGCGGGCATCAGCTAGTTATGTATATAAATGACTTGATTGCCTCTATGGCGCAGTCGGTAGTGATACCGCCTGCGGCGCTGGAGGTCGTGGGTTCGATTCCCACCGAGGACAAATATTTGTGTGACCCATAGATGTTTGTCTCAGGAGTCTGGGTGTTTCTATGTATAATATGTATGTATTTAAAAAGTATATAAGTATTAATATCCGTGATTTGATACCCATAACACAAGCAGGTTATTCCTAGCTTACTTTGGGATCAGATAGCGTTGTGTGAAATGACCGTGACTATTTATTATGTATTTGTAAGATAAGTATTAGATAAACTAACATCACTAATATTATTGGAATGTCGTAAATTTTATTTTCGTTGAATTATTTCGGAGACCAAGGTTGACAAATTGGATCCTTGCTCTGATGAAATAATGCACTTAAGATATTTTTACTGATACGCAAATATTTTATCTTCTGCTAATTGACATTTAAAATGTTAGGTGCTTTAAAATATTTATTTAAAATCAAATCAGATTCCAATCACTTCAATTTTATTTTGATGTATAATCATTTTTATATTTGACTTATAAAAAATATCGTGCCAAGACGTGTGAGGTGAAAGACTTAATCCTGAGTGAGACCTAAAATTTTACACATTAAATTTGTAAAATAAATCAGTGTTTGGAAAATGTGACTGAAAAACTTTGAAAACTAAATAAACGCGTGACTTAAAATAGTTGTTTGTAACTAAAACTTTTCGATTGATTTCAGTACAGTGGTGTTTGCCATGGAAGGTATCGGCGTGGTCATGCCCATAGAGAATGAAATGGCAAAACCTGAACGATTTCTTGGCTGTCCTGGAGTCCTGAATATAGGAATGATAGTAATTATAACTCTGTATGGTATCCTGGGATTCTTTGGCTACCTGAAGTATGGAGAAGATACTAAAGGATCAGTAACTTTGAACCTCCCTGAAGATGAAATGTAAATATTTTTCAATTCTTTAATATCAAAATGTTTCATTATAAGAAAACTATGCCATGGAAGAAGACATGCGCACTTGCGCCCAAAAACTCTAGAAAATTATATACACACTAGCTGACGTCATGCGGTTTCACCCGCGTAGTTCCCGTTCCCGTGGGATTACGGGAATAAAATATATCCTATGTTCACCGCAAAGAGTGTAGCTTCCCAACAGTGAAAAAAAATTTACAAATCGGTCCCGTAGTTCCGGAACCTATTCGTTACAAACAAACAAAAAAACTTTATAATATTAGTAAAGATATATTGTATGTACAGTAAAACAAAATTACAAACAGAATGTCCGTATTGTACAGAGACACAGTTCAAGTATTCTCAATAAATCTCTTCTTCATTGAGGAAGTCATAGCTGTTGAAATGTGTATAGTCAATAAATTTACATAAAATAAATCAAACAGATAATAATACATCATCAACAGGGAGATATAATACGAATATCAATCACGCATATGTCGTATCTTACAGAACATATTTTTAAAACACAACAATGCTTGAGGGCATTTTCATATGAAGACGTCACGCAGTTTCACCCCGTAGTTACCGTTCCTGTGGTAATACGGGAATAAAGTAAAGCCTTTGTAACCCGGGGATACAGTGAAAGAATTTTTTAAATAGGTTCAGTAATTTCGGAGCATATTCGATGCAGAAAAACAAATAATCTAATCTTTCCCTTTTATAAGAGTATCGTTATGTAAGGGACATAAAGTTACTTTTACGAAAAAAAAATAAAGTAGTTGATTTAGAAAAGATCATAGTAGATAAAGAATGGGTTCTGCGCGTGGATGGCCCTAGTTCATTATTTGATGTTAGTGAAGGCAGACCGCAATCGAAGGACCATTATTAAGTTCATATATACATATACCACCAAATATAATTTACATAGTCATTTTTATGTTTGCCCACAGCCTGGGTCAAGTAGCGAAGCTTTTAATGGCAATGGTAATATTTTTCTCGTACGCCCTTTCTGTCTACGTGCAAATGGAAATGATAACAAGGACTAGAAAAGGAAAGGAATCAAAATATGAAAATTTCGTACAAATCGGAATTCGGACTTTAATAGTTGCAGCAACAGGTAAGCTATTATACTTATTTTTATTGATATTTTTCTATTCGTCGAGGGTGTCGTAAGTAGAGTCGCCTCTTACGACACCACGTGAGTACAAGGAAGCACGAAAACTCGAAATGAATCCGATTGTCAGTAAAATGACAATCGTTAAGCCAAGTTGAAGGCCTTATGGGCGACTTGAAAAATTTCATCTGCAGGTGGTGGCAACCTGCGCCTGTCCATTTGCAACACGGCAATAGGCTCACCACTTGTTACGTGGGACCTAGAACTATGAGGTGAAATGTGGGCGTATACTATGCCTCTGCCTTCTCCTTCGGAGATAAAGGCGTGATTATATGTATGTACCTATGTTTATTTCTAGTTAATTGACGCCTTATGCAAAGGCGACGTTGCGGGTCACTATCTCAACCAGAAAGGCTCTACAAAGAGAATAGCAAATTAAGATTCCCTTTGCTTAGCCGCAATCACTAACCTCTGGTCTGTATAATATGGTTTGGTGAGTACCTTTCTCAAAGGAGTCTCACAAGGTGACCAACGGGCCCCTTGACAAAGCAGTGACAGATCAAAACCCTAATGTGTGTACTACCGACTGTACAACGGTTTGTTCTCTGAGGAAATGTTTGATATGATGCCTACGGCTACATTGTGACACTTAGAATGTGGAATGATCTCCCTGCCTCGGTTTTCTCAAACGCCTACTGTATGGGGTTCTTCAAAAGGAATCTTACAATGTTTTTACAGGGTCGGCAGCGCAAGTGTAGCGCCTCTGGTGTTGCAAACGTCCATAGCTTGTCTCCCACCTTAGTGGTATAAAAAAAATCACGTCCCGCTGCCATCCGAAGCTTTGTAAAATCGACCTTATATTTATTTTCCAGTGGGAATCGCCGCAGCCTTTCCGAACTTAGAGCTGGTCATCAGTTTCACCGGAGCCGTTTTCTTCGCGTCGCTTGGTCTTCTCGTCCCAGTCCTTGTTGATACCGTATACCACTGGGAAAAAGGTTTCGGTTTCTGTGGTTATATTCTGTGGAAAAATATAGTTATTGGCATTATCGCACTTGTTGTTTTGGTGTCAGGAGCTACGGTTTCTTTGCAACATATGATTCAAGAGTTTAAAGGCGATGTTGAAGAAAGTCACAATGCCACTTTAACGTGAATTTTATATGTTTAGGATAGGTCATAGGTAGTCCAGTGAAAATTTATTATATTGTTTCTGAGTGCTAATTTTTGTCCAAAAATTATGACAATCAGACACTTGGCACGTCTATACACTTTCCTAGTGTTTGGTCAAAATGACTCATGATACAATGTACCTATGCGTTTGTAAAATAAACTAAAATAAGGTTAGCATTCTAGTGTTAAAATTTAAAGCATTGAAGACAGTACAATTTATTTTTAATTTTATTTCAGGTTTGATGAATACGCTCATATGATAGATCAATATGAGTAATAAATGCCATCAATAATCATGTAATTATTACAAAGACATAAAATGAAAGACTGGTGTATGGAATAAAAAAAATACGGACCATGATCCTAATCCTACCCACACTATTTACCTATAAGAATTTTGTAGATATTAGGTTTTTTTGTTTTTAAAATCTCTTTATTAAATAATAAATTTACATTAGTTTGTACATAATCTTACATAACTATGCATAAACCACCTAATTTAAAAGATAATTTGTGTAGACTATAACGCCTTTATAAATTATTTAGAGTATATAAGCAAGAAGGTTAAGTTTGATTATCAACAAGTACTTGGAAAAACTATTTTTGCGTTAGCTAGATTGCATCACGCTTACAATTTACTATCTAGGTATTCTACAGTCAAGAAAACGATGTACCCACAAGGGGTACCTACTCACACTATTTCATGGGTATATTGAGTGCAACTATTTGCGATCTGTTGCTTAGATAATATATTATTAAGTACCTATTTAAGTTTCAATTTCAACTAATTTTCTACAACAATTTGGTTTTTTTTTTTTTTGGTTTTTTTTAATACTAAGTAAGAAGTAGAATTATATCTGTAAGATATTGCAATTACAATTACAGCAAAAAATATAATGAATTTGGTACATAGATATAATATTATTACTAACAATCATAATTACAATACACAATACAGGTACCTTGCTTGCCTAGTAACATATACAGAAACCCAAAAATCTTTATATAACTTGGTAATAACCAATAAGATTGTGAGTAGGTATGTACCTAAGTTATTCAAATATAGTTTATAACATAAATTATCCTACCTTCTCACTGTCGCTGTAGTTCACTAGTGACTAATATGTTACACACAACACTTAGCACACACTGATATTCTAGATTTTACATCATATTTTAACCAATAATAATAAAATAATATTAACTAATTAGATACATTTTCTAATGTTATAAACTACACATTATACACTAGAAGAGGGTATTTATAATTTTAATATTTGGTAGAGCGGCGCAAGCCGATCCCGACCGATCATGCAATCGATATTAGATCGATATTAGATATTAGGTACTATTCTGCCGTGTTAATGAAAAAGGGCACAACTAACATTTTTTGCCAAATTGAGTTATATACATATTCGGAATCAGGAAAAAAAGGCCTATCTGCCTAATTTTTTGTATATTTTTAGCAACAAAATAAACAGAGATAGCAAAAGTCTAAAGGGCACAAATGCAGCATTTTTAAATTTTTTGTTAAGAAAAAGGTCACATTGTGACATATGTCTTCTATTTCATATTTATGGTTTGAAAATACCTAATTGAAAAGGCATAATCAGCGCATTTTAAATAGAAGGGGCTTATGTGGTAGTTGTGCTAACTTTTTTAACCAACACCGTAGCAAGAAACGTAAAAGAAAAGGCACAACTGGCAGTTATGCCTTTCCTACTTAACATCTCTGAAGAGAGATGAAGTCAAAGGGGCGAGGTATGCGTAGGATTGCGCCAGTTGTGCCTGACGTGTCAAGACGGAGTCCGCGCCTGTTGGCGCGATGCTCTGGTAAGAATATAATTTTGTTACTTATTCTAATTAGTTCGTTCTATTTTACCTACACTATGAAATATTATTAGTCTAAGGTTCTAACTTACTTTAACTTGAAATTTCTTTATTTATTTATTATTAGAAGAGTTAGTAATAGCAATATGTGTTGGTAGGTTATCGGCCACACGCAGCACAGCAGACAAACTAGCGGTCCGTTGGTTGGTTGGTTGGCTGATGATTCAGTAATCGATAAATTTTACAAATTACCTGAGAAATCGCATCCAAAAATTAGTAGCAGTGACTCAGAATCCGACTTTATACCATGTTCTCAGCACAAAACCATCGAAGAAGTGATTCAGACAGTGAACAATCAGACACAGAAACAAACCAAGTACAATTAAGAAAAGAAGGCAATATAAGGAAGCGGAAAAAATATAATATTAGCTTAAATGATCGAAAGATATTAAAGAAGAACCAAAGATTTGTAAGACCTGGTTGTCAAGAAAACATCTGCAAAAAAAGTGCTCAAGTCGTTTTTCCGAAGAGTTTCTCAAGAAAATTAATACAAATTTCTGGAAACGACTTTTTCGTTATTATAATAAGTAGATATTGTTTATTATTTCTTTGTGGTTGTGTTTACCTGATTTTTGTGGAAAGCAATTTTATCTTAAGAAACATTTTAAGTTATAAGCATTTAATTTAAACTAGCGGACGTCACGCGGTTTCACCCGCGTAGTTCCCGTTCCCGTGGGTATACAATATTTTTTCTTCCATAAGAACCTTCTCCTGACAATACCTTACACAACAAAAAAAAAATTAGAGAAATCGGTCCACCCGTTCTGAAATTATGCGCTTACCAACACATTTTGCGATTCATTTTTATATTATAGAAGATATGTAATTTTGATTAAAATTAAGATTAATAATTAAGAATTAAGATAAGATATGTTATTTTTGTAAATTGTTTTGATAAACGTTTGATTTTCTTAAAACTACTGTGTTTTTTTTCGTCGAGAAGTTTAGTATTTTCTAATATTTTACTTTTATCACAACTGATAATAATACGATGAAAAGGCACAATTGAATAAAAGTGCCTTTTCATTGTAAAATTCCAAAATTCTCCTCAAAATTTTACATTGAAAAGGTATATTTCATTGTATATGCCCTTTAAACGTAACATGGTTGATTTTATCTTATTTTTTATGTTAAGATGAAACAAATTATGCTAATTATCAATTATATGCATTAAAATAAAAATAAAAAAATGCTATGGTCTTATTAGTACTATACAAATGCAAGTATTACCATTCGCAGAATTTTGGAAAATATAGTTTACTGGGGTTTTCTTCAACAAAAACAAAAAATATATTTAATCTCTATTTTCTCAATGTTTACAAAATGTTAGATGTGTCCTTTTTATTTACGACGGCAGTATTGCCACAGCAGTGTGTGGTAATGATTACTGAATTAAGTATCTAACGTCACGTTTTCCGTTTTAAAAATTGAAAGTTAGGTTACCAAAATCTGAATATAATATCCGTTTCAACATGACTAAGTAAAAATAATCCAGCCAGATGAATGCCTCAGAAATGGTCACAGAAAGGAATTTGGGGACCAGGCGTCGTGTTTATTAAGTAAATTTGAGATAGGTACTTACCTTAGTTTACTTTTTTTTGTGAAAATCTCCATGGAGGCAGACGAACTAGAACTAAGTCATAAATCACACGGTCCCCAACTAGTTATCTAGTGCTGGGATAAGCTACCTTAGGCAAAGCCTCTTTGGTCTAGAGTTCGAAATATGCGATTTCGATTCCCACCGGAGACAAAAAGATTGTGTGATCCGTAAATTTTGATTTTGATATTCTGGTTTTATCTACGTATGTTAAGTGTGTATTTCAAAGTATATTGTAAGTGTTAATATCCGTAGTCTGATACCCATAATAGAAGCAGGTTAGTCCTAGCTTACTTTGTTATCAGATAGCGTGTTGTGTGAAATGTGTCCGAGAATAGTAAAAAAAAAAGTATTTGTTGTGTCTAAACAAACCTTATATGTAATACTTTTGTTATTGACTGAAGTAAAACTCCTTCTTTCAGTTCAGTAACTAAATTACATTTCTTACATAATATAAACTCTTATTTTTCATAATCAATATCTATACTTATAATAAATCTGTAGAGAGGTCAATTCTGTACATGAAATATATCTTCTATACTTATAATAAATCTGTAGAGAGGTCAATTCTGTACATGAAATATATTTTCAAAATAACTATCAGGGGGTGATTAGTGATCGATACTGATGCCAAAAATGCAATCAGTAAAATTTATGTCTGTCTGTCTGTCTGTCTGTCTGTATGTTCCTTATAGAAACAAAAACTGCTCGACGGATTTTAATGAAAATTGATACAATTATTCTTCATACTCCTGGGCAGGTTATAGTATACTTTTCATCACGCTAAATCAATAGGAGCAGAGTAGTGAAGGGAAATTTTGGGAAAACGGGAGAAGTTACTCCATTTTTTAAGCTTCCGTCGCGTGTGCAGCCTTAATGGTTAAAGTTACATAGAAATCATGTATGACGGAAATACATATATTCGTATTCTACATGAAATTGTCATAAAAATATCTATGTCTATCTTTTATGGTTGACTCACAATAACACGTGTAACTCCTGATAGCTTAGCAGTTCGGAGCATTCTGATTATATTTGTTTACTCTTACGTTTATAACACTCTCACTCATCCCTAATTTAAAAAAGTTAACATTATAACCTATTTAATAAAAAAATAATCATAGAAATCGGTATAGAAACACCAAACTTATATAAGCCATCGCACCGTCACGGTGAATACTGAATCATGCTATAAGATAAAATCGTAAGAAGTCGCTGTCTGTACATGGAAGATAAATTAGAAAAAAATATTATAGGGGGGTTTTGTGAACGCAATAGAACCCAAAACAATGATTTTTAGAATTTTTATCTATTTGTCTGCATGTCTGTATGTCTGTATATCTGTTCTGTTTGTCTGTACGTTTGTGCACGCTAATCTCAGTAACCGCTTAACCGATTGCCATGCGGTTTTCTTCATTGTGTTGAAGTTTGCTCCACTTAACATTTAGTCTTTATTTCATGTCAATCGGTTTATACATAAAAAAGTAGTATCACTTTAAAGAATCGTACATATACATAAGAATCTAAAAATGGGTAAATCTAAACAGCCCTGTTTGCTTAATCATAAAAGAGCTTAATGATGAAGGCTATTTTAAAACAATTCAGTCCACTCCTTCGGCGCACACTGAATTGTTTTAAATAGACTTAATCTTTAAGCTCTTTTATGATAAAGCAAACAGGGCAGTTTCACACGCTGCTTGATGAGTCTGCTGACGAAATACCTCTCCTTTCATATATGTGACGTAAACGAAGTTGCGGGTTCAGCTAGTAATAAAATAATGTTATCAAGGAACCCTCCTACACCCTAAGTACAGTCAGGTCCAGAAATATTGTTGATAATACTTAACTGTGCTAGAAGAAATTAATAAGACTAAGTAGAAATAAGTGTTAAATTGTGTACAATATTGAAAATTAAAAACTTATTTATACGCAAACATTATTTTATACTACCCATCCTCTCCTTTCCTGAAAATACTCTTGCCTGGCAGAGATGTCACTCATACACAGTGGAGAGAACCTTCGCCAGAACAAAGCGTTTTTAAAAGATAGTTCCTCTGATGAACTATAAAAACCTCGAACGACCTGCCGCACACGTGTTTCCCTCATTTTACAATCCCGGGTTTTTCAAGCGGAGCCTGAAGAGGCACATCACAGGGCCGACAACTTGAGGACCACTGTCAGAAGTCTTACGAACTGTGAGAGAGGCCCCCAATAGCTAGATGCCCCACAGCTTTCCATCAAACTGGTGACCTCAATTTGCTGAGCTCAAGGAGAAAAAAGTACCAGAACCTCAGCGCACAATTACACCACCGAATGCGCCGTCGAGGCAACTTAATTTTTTTTTCAGAGCATTCTATCCTACTTCCTACTTCCTACTAATATTATAAATGTGAAAGTTTGTGAAGATGTTTGGATGTTTAGATGTTTGGATGTTTGTTACTCAATCACGCTCGAACAGCTATATGGATCTGGCTGAAATTTGGTACAGGGATAGAGTGTAGTCCGGAATAACACATAGGCTACTTTTTATCCCGGGAAAATGTTCCCACGGGAACCAAATGTCACGCGGGCGAAGCCGCGCGCATCAGCTAGTAACGAATATGCTGAATAATAATACAATTTTATTTTGTCTGTCTGTTTGTAATCGTAATAAGGATCACGCCAAAGCTACTGAATCAATTTAAATAATACTTGGCATTTTTTTTAATGTGAGGGAAAATCCATCATGGATGCTATGCCAGACTCCTACTGACTAAAAAATCTCACATAACGCCCAACAGCCTATGGTTGGGAGCCCCGGGTAAGCCCTCGGAAAGATGTCCCAGAACTCCCAACAGACCTACGGCCACGCGGGCTAGCGGGTGGTTCGGGTGCTATCTCGCGTCTTTGGGGGGTTTGGGTGTGATCCCACTTTTAAGGGGGGGGGGGGGGCGTGCGTGAACTCCTCACGTCACGCTGCCGTCATGGGCCAGCTTCTGTAATGACGGTGAACAGCTCTCAGCCACTCACTGTCCTCAGGACCCCGGTCATAGAAGCCGATAGTCTTCGGCGAAGACACGTCGGGGGCGCCCAAGCCGCCGACAGCGGAATTTGGGTGGGAGAGTTCTGTCTCGCTCCCGCCCCGCCGCCTCTTGCAAGAGCATGACCTGCTAGGAAGGAAGTGGTGGCGCAGTCCCACTTACTCCCGCTGGAGATCATGGCTTGCACCATGGTCTCGAGCGAGAGAGTGTCTACGTCCAGACCTACCACGAGGACCCTCGGAAAGATGTCCCAGGACTTCCAACTAGTTTAGAAAATAGAGACATCTCATAATTCGCTAAAACTAGATTTCAAAGGATCCTTGCATTTTTGAAAAGGTTACAGGTTGTTTAAAATAAATACACGTGATATCTTATTACACCCCCCACCTCTCTGATGATTCGTGATTTTTGCCAAACCCCATTTCCCCTTTCGAGCCTCACGAGATTACTGTACGGCCCCTTACCAAACGTCACGTAGTGAAGTTGACCATTTTTCTTCAGGTTAAATATAAAATATTGTTGGATTAAATATTAAATATTGTTGGACAATATTTAATATTGTCCAACAATAGCCTGAATTATTGAACAGCATTTATTGACAATATAAAGCGCTCGTGGCCCCGCGGACTCAGTGTTCTGTAAACGATCACTGCAGTAAGCAACATTTACTATGGCCGGATATGGATGGCCCAAGTAGCACACAAGCTCTATATCAAGCCGTACAATGGTTGGTTAGAAGTTTTTAATAACGGCATAGCCTCTATGAATAAGTTCTACAATACATGTATAAGCGGCTATAGCACTGCTGTACCCCCGAAAGAGGCACCGATTTATACGGCTGATGGTTCTACAATGTATTTACAATGTTGGTAAATACATGTTAGTACGGACATACAAAGGTGGTATGGGAGCGGTAGTGTGCACCTCATTATCTAAATTAAGTTATAGTAGCGCGACAGTAGCGCTCGCATCTTTTTTAGACGCGTCTGTATCTCTGAATTAGATCGCGAGTTTATACATCTGATACACAGTGGCGATATTTTGGGGAAAGAACAAAACATAATAAAAATGTTAACAAGACCCAGTGTCATACTTGTAGAACGACTGAAAATAATAAAAAAATGAACAACAAGGGAATGTGTTGATTTTTCCTTTTACGCATGTAAAGTACCATTGCGAGTACCAGTTTACTGTAAATATAGACATATATTTTAGCTAAAATTTTCACGCGCCTGCTATTTATGCAGTTTTCTTTAGTAAAAAGTACATTTAATTAAAGTGAGTGAATTTAGAATTTAGTTTATTTAAGCTAGTTAGCTTTCTAGGTAGTTTCTTTAGAATCCTGGGTGAGAATGAGTCACCAGGATGCGGTTTTTATACATAATTATGACATTAATAAATTATAAATAATCAAGAAAATTGCTTTTATCAATAATTATAATGGCGGCTCGGTTACAACAGTCTTCAGAGTTTACTAGAACCATTCTATCGATTAAAAGGACTAGTATCCACCATTGTAGACCTTTCTGTTCTATAATTGTGGTATTGACGCTCTAATATATTTTTTTAGGTATACATCGGTAGTTAATATATTCCTATAAGAGTCTAAGGTTGTACAACGGACCATTCATATTCAATTTTAGAGGTAATTTTATTTAGGGGTAGATTGTCTGGAATTTAAAAACCCCTGTTAATCCTTTTTACACTTTTTCATTATTCGTTTGTGTGTTTTTATTTAAACTTTACTAATTAAATAAGAGTTACGGCAATATTTTTTGTTTATATACCTACCTACAATCAATTCAATATTTACAAACAATTATTTGAAGCTTTACATGATATAAATACATTAATTGCACCTAAGTATGAAAGAGTTTATAAGCAGAGTATTGGCTCACTTCGGCCGCTATATCGGCCCTAGAAACGAAATTTTAAGCTTTTAGCTTTATAAGGCGCCATAATCAGCTATTAACCATACAGTTGCTGTAAAATTCACCACTATATTGACCTACGTGCAACTACAGAATTATATATCACTGCAGTAGATATATGGTTTCAATGATGGTAATAAGTTCTATTAAACAGCTTAGACATTTAGTAATATGCAATATTCAACCTAAGGTGCTTTAAAGGAAGCTTATACCACCATTTAAAAAGTATTAACTATTAAAGCCCTCTATTAGACCTAGCGGTGTTATAAAAGGTATTTATAACTCTGCTTTACATCAGATGCTCGTTCAATTACTCTATAACACGTCTTTTTATCTTCATTGGGATTATATTTACTGTTGTACGGCTGTTGTATCACTTGCCTGTTAAAGAGGTATTGAAGACGCTACTGAATTACTTAAGTATCATAGTAAATCCCTAGAACAGCTATTATAGAACATTCAGGTTGTAAAGAAGTCATATAAACAACTTGTGTGCTACTTGGGGGGTGACCACCACATGGACCACTTTGTGACATTTATTTACGAGCGTTTCCGTGCTTCGGAAGGCACGATAAGCCGTTGGTCTCGGTTGTCAGTAAAATGACAGTCGTTAAGCCAAGTTGAAGGCCTTACGGGCGGCTTGAAAAATTTCAACTGTGGGTCGTCACAACCTGCGCCCAGGTCGGCAGCGCGTGTGTAGCGGTTGCAAACGTCTATAGGCTACGGTTACCAACCTTCCGGTGGGCCGTAAGCTTGTCTGCCACCCAAGTACTTAGTATAAAAAAAAAATCTGCGCCTGTTCAAATCAAAACGACAATAAGCTTAACGCACATTCAATCCATAACATCAGCAGCGTTCCGTAGTCCACTACTGGACGTAGGCCTCTCCCAATTCACGCAACAACACACAGCTTTTGTCATACATAATAGTCAGTAACGAACTTTTGTCATACATAATATATCTATGGTACGCCACGCCTATGCTACGGCGCTTCTGTATAATACCAAAACACGCCGCCATATGACTTTATATAAGGTGCATCATTTTCATAAGCTAAACATAGAAAAAACGCCCATCACTGGATTCGATTGATTGAATTGGCGGGGAGCTCATTGCCGTGTGGATGTGGGCAGGCGCTGTTGAAAATACTGCTGTTGAGAACTTTCAAGCCGCTCATAGAAGCTCCAACTTTCATTTAAGAATACCATTTTACTGTTAATTTCTACTAAGGCAGCAACGGTCTAATAATTGTGTTTCTTTAGGAAACAGATTTAGCCAATAGTTAGGTACCTATACATGATCACCTTTCCAAGCACTATAATCGTGTCGTAAGATGATGATTAACACTTTTAGAAATGCTACGAGCTATAAATTAAATCATTATAAGCCTACTATTTTAAGAACAGCGTATAGCATAAGCTAATATAAGCATCATTTTTAGTAAATGGCACGCATTGATGTACAAAAAACGTCCCAAAAATATTATAAATTGATTTATTATATTAAACTTAAATGATATCGTAACAGGTCAATCCGATACATGTTTTTTATCAATTGTCATTAATTTCATGTCAATATATGCTTCAGCGACACGTACTTTGGTCTTGGACTGTGATATATTTATGTAAATTCTTCCGTTGGTGAATGGAAACCCTCTGGGGATATAGTTGGGGTTGATAGTTATGTTAGTCAGATGATATATACCCTGAAACAGAACAAATTTTCTCAGACTCTATAACTAAAAAATATCAAACTTTCACATTTACAATATTAGCAGGACGGAAGTTTTTGATGTACTAGTTTAATTATTTTCATAGGAATACATGCGGATATTTTACGGTTTCATACATTTTTGATGCCTGTCGTTTGGACTGGTTTGCATCGGTAGACCGCAGGCAGCATTCAGCCTGTGGTTTATATCCAAGTGAAAATAAATTATTGTAAACACATTTTCATAGTAAAACCAGATTATTATGTATCTGTCAGAGACGTTTTAAAAACTAAATTAATTACTTTCAATTCAAAAGAAAACACGTAATATTATTTCACGATCAAACAGAAAGGACAAGTTATTGTTTGTCGCGAGAGTAGAGAATAGACTGCCAGTACTATCACAAACATCAGAATTTGTGCATTGTTTTTTTTTTCGTGACGAAAATCCCACATGGGCTCCGAAAGACTGAAAACCTCACGTTCCGGGCTTACTGCCTACGGTTTGGAGCCCTGGGTAAGCCCTTGGAAGAATGAACCCAAGGCAGGGCTTGTGCTGACGTGAAAGGCCCGGCGCAGCTTGTCATCGTTTAAGGATTTAGTAATGAATTGAGTTGTTTTCCACCAACAAAGAGTTTGAAAATCAACATGAGAAATGAGGCAATTATTAATTTCTTATTTTTATTTTTGATGAGAAATGAAAAATCATCCGTTCATTGCGACCGCTTTAAAGGTGGGAAAACAAGTATGCAGTTTACTGTTGCGAGTGAAGCGTATTCATTAATGAGGCCCCCGGGCTTAATCCATACGTACCGTTCACCGGCAAATAGGTACAATTATACAGGTATGTACGTAACAAATTGAAGAGTATGCATTTTCTACACCTGCTTGCCGTTAATCCTCTGGGGAAATGTTTTGTTATGGACATAAAACCCGTAATCTATTACGTCCATGGTGTTTTCCTTTTCTGTAGAATATTTTAACTACCTTGCTTTTCTTGTTTTCCCTTTACAAAGAAGGGGTGTGAATTAACTACATTTTCAACTTACGAAATTTATCTACTGATTAACATCAGTGAAGATGCTTAGATAATTATCATAACTTTTCCTGGGACTTTGCCAAATCCCAAACAGAAAAATAAAAGTTTAAGCAAATCCAACATTAAAAAAAAACCATTTATAACTACTATAATGACGTTTATGCCAGTTCGGATTTATTTAAAAGGAACTTTTTTTACTTTCAAAGTATTGTTGTGTAAATTGGGAGAGGCCTACTTCCAGTAGTGGCTGATTTGATTAAATTAAATAAAATAAATAATCATTTATTGCACGAAACATGGTTAGGCATAAAGATGATAGATGAATCAGGTACATAGTGTTCAGCATGTTCCACAGATTTTCTGCATGCAACATTTATAAGAGAACGAAATACAATGAAATTATTACAATACAAAGTTGAAATTTAATAATATTATCAAATCAAAATTCAAAATAAATATGTCGATTACTTTCTGTCATAGATACAGATTTTCCGCATGCAACATCTAGTAGTCAAAGAGTAATATAAAGGCCAGTTAGAATTAGCACTAATATATAAGGCATCCCAAAACTATTCAAACTTCGTCACATGACGTGGGATCAGTAAAAAAATCCAAAGAAAAGAAAATTCTACTACACTTTAACTGTAAATCCGTTTTAAAGGTCCTGCAAATTTTCATTATCACCCTTTCTAACGCTGGAGAGGCAGGAGAGTGGCAACGACAGTCAGGCGGGTGCTCCGTGGTTCGTTTTGCCGCGCCGATCATGTTGCCTTGAATTGCCACGGTTCCAAACTAATGCATAATGTACTACAAAAATATAAAAAAAATAAATTGAAGAATTAGGTAAACACCCTTTTTAGGGTTCCGTAGCCGAATGGCAAAAAACAGAACCTTTATAGATTCGTCATGTCTGTCTGTCTGTCCGTCCGTATGTCACAGCAATTTTTTTCCGAAACTATAAGGCCTATGCTGTTGAAACTTGGTATGTAGATGTATTCTGTAAACCGCATTAAGATTTTTATATAAAACTAGAAAAAAAGCAGTAAATTTTGGGGGTCTCCATACTCAGAACTGAAACTTAAAAATTTTTTTTTCATCAAACCAATACGTGTGGGGTATCTATAGATAGGTCTTTAAAAATGCTATTGAGGTTTCTAAAATAGTTTTTTTGTAAAGTGAATAGTTTGCGCAAGAGACACTTCCAAAGTGGAAAAATTGGTTCCCCCCCGCCCCCTCTAACTTCTAAACTAAGGGAATGATAAATCTAAAAAAAATATATGATGTACAATGCCATAAAAACTACTAAAGAAAATTGGTTTGAACGAGATCGAGTTGGTAGTTTTTTTTTAATACGTCATAAACCGCAATTTTCGCCTAGAAAAATCACGTTAAAACATCAAAAACGCGTTAAAACATCAATCAAAGTTGTAACTTTGATTGATGTTTTGATTGATGAAAAAAGTTCTTGTAGTTCGTTGTAACGAACTACAAGAACTTTTTTATTATACACTCGAGAGCAATGAATCCGGGTCACTTAAAGAATCCTAAAAATCTCGGAAACTAAAAATGCTAGGTTAATGCAATAAATTGTATTTAATAGACAATGTAATACTCCTTAAATGAAGGTATTAAAACTTCTTAGTTATTGTAAAGTTATATCATAAAAAAATCAAATTTGAAAAAGGGCCACTTTCGAAGATGGAACTACGAAATTACAGCATTTGGTGTTGCTTTTGTTTGTAATCTGTCATTTATGTGGGTACATAAACCATGTTGATAGTGCTCTATATTCATTAATCAAGCTGAAATTATGTCGCTTACGCCTGAAGAATGCACCAGAATACTTACAATGCTGGAAACCGGCCGGAGTCAGCGCGATACAGCCAGGACTGTCGGTGTGTCGCTGTCAACAGTACAAAGAGTTCTCCGACGTTACGAAGAAACTGGTTCTAACCTACGCAGACCAGGAACGGGCAGAACCAGGTGTACCACAGCACGAGAACACCGATACTTGGTGAACACCATGCTTCGAAATCGCTTTCTCACAGGAACTGAACTCACCAATCAGTTTCGACGCCTCGGAGGAAGTAACCCAAGTGCATGGACAGTAAGACGTCGGCTTGCTGAATCTAACTTAAAACCCCTTAGACCTGCAAACGGCCCTAAACTGGAGCGTGGGCATCGTATTTCGAGACTAAGGTATGCCCAGAGCCACGTAAATTGGAGTATTGAAGATTGGTCAAAAGTTATGTTCTCCGACGAATCAAAATTTATGCTCTACAAGCACAATGGAAGACACAGAGTGTATCGAAGACCAGGGGAAAGATTCAAGCAAGCATGCATCGAAGGAAAAGTAGCCTACGGTGGTGGGTCTGTACTTGTGTGGGCCGGAATTTCTTCTGAAAGTCGCACAGAGCTGGTGATCATAGAAAACGGCTCTTTAACTAGCGTAAGATATGTGGAAGAAATCCTCAATGATCACGTTGGTCCATTTATGGTCAATTTAGGTGAGGATGCTATATTTATGCATGACAATGCCCGACCTCATACAGGTAGGATTGTGAATGACTACCTTCAAGAGATGAACATTACTCGTATGGAGTGGCCAGCGCGCAGCCCGGATATCAACCCGATCGAGCATGCTTGGGACGAGCTAGGCAGATGCGTAAAACAACGAAACCCTCCCCCAATCACGCTTCGTGAGCTCAAAATTGCTCTCACAGAGGAATGGGAGAATATTCCCCAAAATCGTATAAGGAACTTGGTGTACAGCATGCCAAACCGCGTAAACGCAGTAATGGAAGCACGAGGAGGCAATACGAAGTATTAAAATTCAAGAAAATCGTAATAAAGTTCAAAAATTTCATGTTTCCTATTTTTGTTTTAAGGAGAGATCAGCAGTTTTTTCTTTATGTAATTTTGTGTTAATAAAATGTATGGTGACTCATATTTTTTTTACTTTCATTTAAGGAGTATTACATTGTCTATTAAATACAATTTATTGCATTAACCTATCATTTTTAGTTTCCGAGATTTTTAACATTCTTTAAGTGACCCGGATTCATTGCTCTCGAGTGTATTACTTGCTGCTACGGAACCCTTCATGGGCGAGTCCAACTTTTTGAATACATAGTCATCTCAAGAAGTTTGACGAGTTTATTTTGGGACGCCTTTATATAAATGTTGTAATTGAAATATAAGAATCAATGAAACTAATTAAAATAGAAACCTAAAAAGAAAATGATTCTACCAAAAAATATCACAAAAAGGTATAAAAATATTGTCCATTCTATCAGATTCGCAAAAGATAGCAAATTGCACTGTCTGGTCTTAAATGTCATCGTATAAAGCAAAATGAGTCTCTTTAGTCTTTTGTAAGGTCTCTTTAAATTTTAATACTTGACTCTAATTAAAGCGTACCTAAATCTTAGAATATACTGATACAAAGAAAGGCTCTTCTTTGTATCAGTATATTCTAAGATTAAGGTACGCTTTAATTGGAGTTAAGTATTAATATTTTATTTTAATCTCTAGAATTCATTTTAGAGAAGTAACTTCTATTTTTTTTATCTATACTAATATTATAAAGAAGTAAAGTTTGTGTGTTTATTATTTTGTTAAATTGTAAGGGATAATCTCGGGATCTACTGAACCGATTTTAACATCTCTTTCACCAATAGAAAGGTACGTTATGTGGAGTTTCATAGGCTATATAGCATCACGCTACAACGAATAGGAACGGAGCAGTAATAGTAAATATTTCAAAAACGGGGGAAAAGTTATTCCTTTTGAGAGCTTCGTTGCGTGTGCTGCGTAAATACGAGTATTTATAGTTATGTAAAAAAATATAAATTAACTTTTGACTCGATTTTAAACGCTAGCTTAGGCCCAGATCGTGCTAGACTATTAGCGCTCAGCAGAAAGGAGTCTGGTGATTGGTTGAATGCTTTTCCAACTGCTAACACCGGAACCTTTCTTGAACCGGACACTTTGAGAATGGCAGTTGGCTTAAGACTTGGCGTCCCGCTCCGCGCCCCACACCGTTGCCCCTGTGGTGTTACCATTGACTCTATGGGACACCATGGACTATCCTGCTTGAAGAGCGCAGGCCGCTTCTCTCGCCACGCTGCGCTTATATCATTCGCCATGCTCTTGCCACCGTCGGTGTGCCCGCTCTCTTAGAGCCAAATGGCATTTTTAGGGACAATGGCAAGAGACCGGATGGGATGACCTTAATTCCGTGGGAGATGGGTCGGGTGCTAGTTTGGGATGCCACTTGTGTAGACACTTTGGCCCCGTCCCATCTTCCTAGAACAAAAGAAAAAGCCAGCGCGGCAGCGGAAGCGGCAGAATATAAAAAATAACTAAGTATAAGGGTCTCGGCTCGTCGTACAATTTTATTCCAGTCGGTGTCGAGACCCTAGGTCCATGTGGTCCCAACGCACATAATTTTTTAAAATTTTGAAGAAGCGTCTTGTAGAGTCAACTGGTGACCTAAGGGCTGGCAGTTATTTCTCCCAACGAATAGGCATCGCCGTTCAAAGGGGGAATGCTGCCAGTCTTTTGGGCACAATGCCATGGGGGCCCTATTTAGATTTAGTTTAGTTTTATTTATTCATATTGTAAATAGTTATTAATATTATGCTTTATTGTAACATTAAATTTGTCTTATATTTTATTTTACATAATACTCTCTCTTATGTGGCGCAAAAGAAGTTGCGCGGGTCAGCTAGTATACAATATATTATAGTCTGCTACCTAGCCGAGGCATAGCATACGCCCACATTTCATTTTTAATAAGCTTTTATTAGGTCGTCGTGTATGTAACTAACAATGTAATGGAATCTAAGGATACTAATTTAACCATCTTCCAAGGATCGTAGCGTCATGAAAATTGGCAGATGTATGTAGTTCTGATGACAATACAATAATATGGTACTGTCAAACTGATATGATAATGGAGCCGGAAGATAGGCACTGAAACTTCGATGGAAAAAGTGGAATCTAAGGATACTAATTTAACCATCTTCCAAGGATTGTAGCGTCATGAAAACTGGCAGATGTATGTAGTTCTGATGACAATACAATAATATGGTACTGTCAAACTGATATGATGATGGAGCCGGAAGATATGCACAGAAAACAAGTGGAATCTAAAGTAGCTAATTTAACCAGCTTCCAAGGATCGTAGGGTCATGAAAATTGGCAGCTGTATGTAGTTCTGATGACAATACAATAATATGATACGGTCAAACTGATATAATGATGGAGCCGGAAGATATGCACTGGAACTTCATGATGGAATATCGTATTATATCTGTTTTTGGATTCGTCAGAAAAGTCTTGTAATGAACTTTGACCAGGCTTAGGTTTCAGGGTTATAACAAATCTTTTTTTAATTGACTTGTAAAACTATGCCATGGAATCTCAGGTAACTAATTTAAGCATCTTCCAAGGATTGTAGCGTCATGAAAATTGGCAGATGTTTGTAGTTCTGATAACAATACAATAATATGGGATGATGGAGTCGTAAGATATGAACTGTAACTTCATGATTGAACATCGTATCATAGCTGTGTTTGGATTTGTTAGAAAAGTCGTGTAATGAGCTTAGACCACGATTAGGGTTTAAGGTTATAACAAACCTGTTATATATTGAAGTTATTATTGAGTGTAAATATTGACATAGGTACCTGCAGAAAATGTATATGTATTAGAGTACCTAATAATGAAATATTTTCACATTAGTCGAACTCAGACAAAACACCATGTAATACAGAAATCCCTACTAATATTATAAATGCGAAAGTAACTCTGTCTGTCTGTCTGTTACGTTTTCATGCCTAAACCACTAAACCGATTTTGATGAAATTTGTTATAAAGATAGTTTGAGTTTAAGAGAAGGACATAGGTTACTTTTTAACTGGGTAATGATTTTATGCGATAACGACTTCTACGCGGATGAAGCCGCAGGGAACAGCTAGTTAAGCTACAAATGTTATGACTAAAAGTATAAAATAAATAAATGGTTTAAAAAACCCTAGAAAAATACGCTTTTATACTGCACGAAAAAACCCAAAAATAAATTATGGATCGTTCAAGTTGCCTCTATTTCTGGGCTGAAGTGTAAACTATGTGCTTTTAGTTATAATATTTGATTATAAAAGCCCCCACGCTAGAACAAGAAAGACTTTTTTGTAAGCATATTCCTATTAATACTAATTCTTTTATAATAAAAATCCTGGCGAAAGCTGCATGAGGTCGCACAAGAGAATAACGTTTATGCTGCCAAAGGGAACGCCTTTTCTTTCAGGCAATTAAGTAGATACATGAGGGGAATACGTTAACAGTGGCAAATAGTAGAGTTCTTGTTCGAGAACGAGATATCTTTGGTTACCGTTAAAAACCCGCTTGGGGATATATGCGTTTGTATTCCTATTACGTGATTACTACATATTGTGCTAAATATCTCGGAATGCCGAAACTTTAAGGACCTACCAATGAATTATCTAATAGAGATCCGTAACGTTAAAAGGTTTGCTCCTATTACGAGGGCGGGCGTCACGAAAAACTGGCAAAAGTGGGTGTTGAAAATGCGTAGACGTGATTAACTACTTTACTTTTCAAGTAAGTATGTTATGTATTTCAATTAAAGCCTATCATCGTTAATACATTTCCAAAATTTAAAATGATATTAATAATAGTAAAAGTCACAATAGATATATAAAAGCGTGACAGTGTAAATTAATAGTTTAAAAACACGAGAAAAACACGCTTTTATAAATGTGACCTTATCCTTAATCTGACAAGACTTCATGCAGCTTCCGCCAGGAAATTCTTTCCTGTTCCAGCGCCCCACGCTTTTATAATCAAATATTATAACTAAAAGCACGTAGTTTACACTTCAGCCCAGAAATAGAGGCAACTTGAACGTTCCATAATTTATTTTTGGGTTTTTTCGTGCATTATAAAAGCGTATTTTTCTAGGGTTTTTTAAACCATTTATTTTATAGTTTTATGTCCCACGTAATAGGTGGTGATGAGCTTATTGCCGTTTATACATTATTTTAATTCTTACTAATAATTTGTTATAAACACGAAAGCTTGTCTGTATGTATGACCTGTGTCTTTTCATCTTTTACACTGTAACGACTGGAACGGATTCGGCTGAAATTTGGTACAAAGATAGATTATAGTACGGAGTAAATTCACAAAATAATTTCCCATGGGATAGGAATGGAAACACAGGGCAAAGCTGCCACCATCTGGAGTAACAAATTTTCATAGTACTTACAGGCGGATGTGGACAAGGCTTCACCATCTCTCCTTGACGTAAGGCCGGGCCGAAAAACTTTTCTTTGTCGAGTAGATCACAAAAGTTGTAATGAAACTGTATAAAGCTCGCCTTGTAAACGTTGGTCAAAAGCTCGTAAAAATAAAAATCCACCTGGAAAGATGACACATCTGTAAAAGATTATTTGAAAGAGTCATAGAATATTGGAACACTCTATCAGTGGACATGTTATCTTCCTCTTACAACCCCGGGTTCTTGTCATTGGGCCCCTAACTTGAGGGAAGGAGTTTCTTTCTTTTATTTTACATCTCTGTATAATGCCGAGGTACTGATCGCGTCGCTCTGTGTGCCTAGGTGAAATAGAATTAAGTAGTTTTTACTGTTTTACTTTGCCTGCAAATGTTGCCGACAAAGTAAAACAGTAAGTAGCTAAAGAAAATCACAAAAGAAATGTAGAGCTTGTTTTTTGCTTTTCAGTTGTATGTTTACATGGCAGTCGGGTTTTTTGTATTCTAAATAGGTAATTAAGTTTATTGTTTGTTTTGTTTCATTTAGGGTCGCTCTCAAATTCATGAGATCTTCCTCACGAGAACAAAAAGTGCCGCTCTCAAGAGTCTTGTGGACTGTTATTGTGATCCTCGACTTGTGACTATTATCGTGGCGTGACATCAGGCGAGTGGCTCACGCTTCGGCACACTGAGGGCTCCGTGCCAAAAAAATTCAAAAAATAAAACATTTTGTGGTATTGGAGCCCCATTTAAAAATGAATTTTTTTCTGATCAATACATAACCATTGAAAATTTCAGTTCTCTAGCTATCACGGTACATGAGATACAGTCTGGTGACGGGCGGCGGAGTATCAGTAATAATGTTCCCGCTTTTACCCTTTTGGTACGGAACCCTAAAAAGAGAAGATTAATTTATAACACAACTTTATAAGCTACTAGCGGACGTCACGCGGTTTTACCCGCGTAGTTCCCGTTCCCGTAGGAGTACGGTAATAAAATATAGCTTATGTTCACCGCAAAGAGTGTAGCTTCCCAACTGTGAAAGAATTTTTCAAATTGGTCCAGTAGTTCTGGAGCCTATTCGTTACAAACAAACAAACAAAAAAACAAAAACAAATCCTTCCTCTTTATAATATTAGTATAGAAAACTGACATACTATGGTAGTTCGGTTTAGGTACAAAAGGGCATTAAAGTGAACTCCGACGTAATAAATAGGGTTGGCTCTTCCGTATCTCGTTGCAGTGAGGTTGAAGAATTCTAAGCACTTTTTATTGTAATACGTCACTCGGGGGTGTTCCATGTTGATGAAAGTCACCTGAAATAAAATATCTTCGTTTACATTATAACACAGTGATGATCAGTGTTACTCACCAACTAGCGCGAGGTAGCTATGCAGAGAACTCTTTCCCAGGGCGCCTTACTACAGAGATTCCAGTGTGCGTGCAAGGGTAGGCCAGGGCTCTGACGAAAACAGTCAGGTAGGGTGTACACACATATATTTATATAACACAGAGATACACAGAGACACACAGAGAGCTTATTCACTGATAGACACAAATATCACAGGTACACAGAAGTATAGTCAGTGCTTAGGTACTTATGCTACTAAGCTACACATAAGTAGTGGATTTACTGGCCTGCAGAGTGAGAGTGACTGCCTGTTGTTACTGCCAGGTGATGACGGCAGATACCTCTCACATGAGAAGCTCGTGTAGTCCGCACTTCCACGTTGTCGTACCACGTGCAGCCCACTAACTTATAGGTGCGGCACCAAATATCTCATCCGGCAACTAGCCGTAGTAAAAAACCCTGTCATGAAAGAAATGACAAATTAAGATCTTGGCTGCGCGACAGACGACAATCGACCCGCTTTGCAAAAGAAGAAGTGACTCACCAGTTTTCTGGGTAAAATGTAGCAAGATGCAATGCAGCAACCCAATCACAGCCCGTTAGGCCACGCGAGGTAACAAATAATCGCGCTTGAGAGAAAAACTGATTCGCGGCACAGTCTCAGAGCAAAAGCCAAAGGACCTCCAACTACCCCAAAGCAGGTCTCGGTCAAAAGTCCTGTCTTTCACGAAAAATCTTAACAAAACCCGTTCCTTTAAATGCGAAACGCTTCGTCACCGAACTTATGA
Source organism: Miltochrista miniata (assembly GCA_933228765.1). Lineage (NCBI taxonomy): Eukaryota > Metazoa > Arthropoda > Insecta > Lepidoptera > Erebidae > Miltochrista > Miltochrista miniata. Next base: position 5,327,115 of record OW121754.1, on the reverse strand, counting down.
CATCCTGTCATTCTGACAGCAGAAATGTCACCACTGACAACCGATTAAAAAAAGATAACTCGATAAGGCTGCTTTCACATCCTAAATACTGCATCTATAGAAAATAAATGCTACAACCACCCCCCCTTTAATAGTATTTCCTGCGGATATGACACGCTGGAAATACACAATAAAGAAAACAGAAAAGTACTGACTAATAAACAAAGACAACCAGCTAGGTCCTTCAAACACCAGCTGACTACGACCATTACAATACCAAAGAAAGATCCTCCTATGTACCTAACTAGACACTGACTCGTGTACCGGTTAGGCTAAGTAACTAGAGTCTAATGCCCTTCATAGAAAACGAATGCTCCCTTTACTCACTGCCGATACCCTAACACTACCCAAGCTCTCAGGATAATGTAGAGTACTAAGAAGCGAATGAGAGAAAAACGCTCGGTGCGGTGCATAGAAGAAACTACAACGTGACAATTTAAAGTCACGTACACATATAGAAATACAAACAAAAGATTAAAATAGTCTTACATAATGATCACATAGCACTGGTTTAATAAACTAGAGAAACAGTGCTATGTAGTTACGTTAGGTATTGGAGACTGCTCCTCCTGATACTTCAGGATGTCCTTGATATGGTACTCCCCAAGATCCTTACCGTCCAGATCTGACAGCCTATATACTAAAGGGGATCGTTTAGCAGTCACCACACATTTAAGGAACTTAGGAGCTAGCTTAGCAGTAAAATTCTTGGCCTTGTTGGACAGGTAGAACGTGCGTTTGTAAACTATCTGTCCCACTTTCAGCTCTACATGCCTTTTTCTGAGGTTGTAATACTTTTCATTACGCTGGTGGGCAACGTTCAAATGTTTCCTCACCTGGTCGTAAATGCGTTGTATTTCTCTCAGCTTGACACCGAAGGCTGATGGATCGTCTACAGAGACTGAAGTAGGATGGCACGCGATATCTGTCTGCCTGTACAGCACTCCATCCCCAATAAATTCCCTACCATGTACCAAAAAGTAAGGGGTGAAACGAGTTGCTTCGTTAACTGCAGTGTTTAAAGCACACTGTATCTCAACCAAGAACTGATCCCAAGACTTGTGTTGTGACTTCACATAGCATGAGATCGCTTGAACCACATTGCGAATAGCTCGTTCCGCCTGATTAGTTTGGGCATGATACCTAGGGTTATAATATATATTAGGTACATTGTATTTAGCCAACAGATCCTTAAATGGCTTACTCACAAACTGAGGGCCATTATCCATGTAAATAGTCTTGCAGACTCCGTGCACGAGAAACACACTCTTCTCTATGAACCTCGCGACTACAGCGCCTGTGGCAACCCGAACAGGGCACAACATGACGTATTTGCTAAAGTAGTCGGAGACCACGATCAGGTGTACGTTTCTATTGCTCGAAGTGGGAAAGGGACCAAGCAGATCGACAGAGATAGCTTCGAATGGCTTCGAAACCCGCTTCGGGCTACCCATTAGGCCGGGACGAGACGTATTTACGGGTTTGTACTGCTTGCATGTTTCGCAATTCCCAACATATTCTTTGACGTCCTCGTACATCTTGGGCCAGTAATAATTTAGGGCTAACCTTTTATGCGTCTTCCAAACGCCACCATGGGCACTAAGTGTGTCATCGTGGTACTTAGAGAGCAGGGGCAAGCGATCCTCCTGAGGTACCACCAGCTTCCAGTCAAAGTCTGAAGTCAAAGAATATTTATTTTTAGTTAACCTATATAGAAGGTTGTCACGAATGTCATAATTTGGTGACTTCCTAGGGTTCTTCCGAACACTATTCATGGTGTGGTCATACCACGGGTCTTTAGTGGGTACTGCATCGAGGGAATCAATTTTGATACGAGACAGAGCATCAGGTACAACGTGGTCTTTACCTTTTCGATGCTCTATGTCAAAATCGAATTGACTGAGCCTCATGCTCCAACGTGCTAGACGACCCGTGGGATTTTTTAGCTTATGGAACCACAGAAGAGATGAATGATCCGTGACGACCGTACATTTTTGGCCTTCGACGTACTGTCGAAATTGTTCCAAAGCGAAAATCACGGCCAGAAGTTCTCGCTCAGTTGTGCTGTAGTTCACCTCGTTCTTGTTGAGAGAACGGCTACAGTAGGCGATAGGGTGCTCAACACCATCGTGAGTTTGTGTCAGTACAGCAGCAACTGAGTAAGCTGACGCGTCACTAAGAATGCGGAAGGGCATCTCAAAGTTAGGCATTTTTAATATAGGGGCAGAAACCAAGGCTGACTTTAGCAGGTTAAAGGACTGTTCAGCCTCAGGGGTCCATTCGAACTTAAGGTTCGTAGAAGTGAGTTTGCACAGAGGTTTACTAATCTTCGAGAAGTTGTTAACAAAGCGACGATACCAGCCGGCCATTCCCAGAAATCTCTTAACCTCCTTAGGGTTAGAAGGGGTGGGATAGTTGAGGATAACCTCAACTTTACCCGGGTCTGTCCGTAAGCCATGTTTGTCCACATAATACCCCAGGTATTTGAGTTCACTCCGACAAAAGTGGGATTTTTTCATATTAATAGTTAGGCCAGCATCCTTGAGTTGCTGATAGACTCTATGTAAGAGCTCTACATGCTCCTCAAAGGTGCTGGACACACAGACTATGTCATCCTGAAACGCAAATACCTTGTTGTCGAACTCGGGACCAAACAGACGGTCCATGAGGCGTTGCATCGTGGCACTGGCACCGACAAGACCGAAGCACATGGAATTGTAATGGAACAATCCTCTCCGGGGAACCGTAAAAGCAGTCTTCTCAGCAGACTGGAGTGAGTCGAATGGAATCTGCCAGTAGGCCGCACTCAGATCTACAGAGGTTAAATACTTAGCATTATTAAGATGGTCTAAGATTTGATTGATATAGGGTAAGGGGTAGGCGTCACTCTTAGACACAGAGTTCAGCTTGCGAGAGTCCAAGCACAATCTGAGGTCGCCGTTCGCCTTCTCCACCATGACCACTGGAGAGTTCCAGGCGGACTGAGACGGGGACACTACTCCCATCTCCAGCATTCGGTCCAGCTCGGCTTCCAGGGCCTTCTGCTTAAGGGGAGAGAGCGGATAATAACGCTGCTTGATCGGCTTGCTGTCACCAGTGTCAATGACATGGTGCACAAGTGAGGTCCGACCTAAACCCACCTTATCAGTGTTCAACGAGTCGAACTTTTCAATGACCTCGTTGATTACACACCTTTGTTTAGTTGTCAGGTTGTCGTAATCCTCGAGGCCACCGTTAAGGGACACAGACTCTATAGGATTATTATCACTAAAGCTATCAAGACTAATATTTTGTAAAATTAACTTATCACTTAACTTAAATTGTTGCCAGAAATCCACTCCAAATATCATGGAGGTGGTTATACCTGGGACAACATAGAACTTGACAACTCGGATAACCGAATTGTACTCAATTGGCAAAGAGATACAACCCAGACATTGCAAGTGAGTGCTGTCTGCAGTTGTAATACGAAAAGTAGGATTGATACTCACAAGATCAAAACCCAGTTCCAAGAAGATGCGGTGCGCTCCCTTACCTAGTATAGAGCAGGAGGCACCGGAATCTAGAAGGCCTAAGACATTTAAATTTAAAACCTTAACAACTAGATACGGTCTAATGTCACTATCCCGTTTAGGAAACAGGACCTTATCAGAAATAGACTCAGATACAGAGTGATGCACCGAGTTCCTAATAAGGCCCTGGCCTACGCGTTTTTTGACTTGCTAGTACAGTGTGAGCAGTCTGGGGTCTTGACTCCTTTGAGACCACACCGGAAACACACCAGCTCCCTTGACTGTGTGCAGCTGTATGCAGTGTGACCGCCCCCGCCGCAACGAAAGCATTTGCGATCGTGGGGGGTAACCGGCGTCTCCACTGCAGACACCTGCTTAGCGGGCTTTTGTACACCTTTGTTCTTAAGCTGGTGTAAGTCAGATGTAATCTCAAACTTGTCAAGAGCAGGCTCATGGAAAGCGTCTGCCCTAGTACGCGCAAGCTCCAAGCGCTTACCCAAACGTCTCAAGTCATCTACAGAGTTGACATCATGCAAGGCCAGTTCCTTCATGTAGTCAGGTCTAATGTTGTGCATGAGAATGTCCAGCTGTTCCTCACTGGGCATCTTACACGACAACCTTGAGAACATGGCTTGCATTGTACATATATAGTTAACCAAGGACTCAGAGCGGGCTTGTGTACGCTGTCTTATCTCGTTCCTGAGGCGGTAATCATAATCAGGAATATCGAAGGTATCTCTAAGCTCACTAATAAGATCCTCATATGAGATGAAGTTAGCTTTGTTTGTACGGAACCAAGACAAAGCCGGTCCATCCAACAGGTCGGAGAAAGCCATAAGGAGTCTAGGCTTAGTAACCTCCCGAGCACATCTAAGTTCCTCTAATCTCTCTAAAAACACACGTACACAAGTAGAACCATCATATTTTAAGTTAAATGAACATAAGTTAAGGGGACGTTCTTTATACACTATGTTACATGTAGAACTATTCCTACTTGAACTAGCTCGCACCGAGCGGTCCTCTCTCACTACTGGTGAAGTATATTCCACCTGGTCACGACCCGAAGGATCATCACCATCATCATCCGAACCTTCGGATTCAGAATCACTACTGGGTTCAGCCCTAGCGATGATCTTCACTAGCCTACCACGAATATCCACCAGGTCGGGGCAATCCAGACCACAACGAGCTAACCTACTCAATAAGTAGTTGGCCCTGAGGGACACCCTAAGACGACTACCCTTATTAATGAAGATGTCACCTGACTGAATAGCCTCCTCCAGCTCGGACACCTTCGGGAGGCAGATCGAGAGCTCAGCCGATGCATCAGCGGGTACCGGAGCACTCGCTTTGATGCTACCTCGACGGACGAGTCGGTGTGCCGCTCTTAGCTCACTCCGAAGGCCAGACACTGTCGTTTCCGGTTCCACTGAAATACCCATGTGGGACAGCTCGTTAGCAAGTTCATCCTTTCTTAAATAATTAATATGTTTTTTCATCTGTGCCATTATGTAAAAATTTACTTACAACAATTATAAAGATAAAATGGCACAGATAGGGATCAATTACAAAGTAAAAATGTAAATTGAGTTACAACAAAGTGTACTAAGTTAGGTAATTATGTTTCAAATTGACTTTTAGAATTTAACAAAGATTAAGGGTATATTAAGAGAGAAAAGTTTCTAAATTTTCTGATAACACAGTTCAGGTTAACATTCAAAATTACAAGGTATGTACACACCTTATAAAAAAGTTTTAAGTTACACAGAGAAATTCACTAAGTTAACACAGAGAGATTCACTAAGTTTACCTTACAAGGTGAAACTATAGGATAATATATATTATATATTAATCTACACTAATTATATAATAAATATATGTGTGCACCATAAAAAAAAGAACATAAAGAAGAAAAAAAACACAATAAGAAAAGAAGTGGGTATTCCAAATAAAATCAAAAAGTTTTTCCAAAATCACAGCTATTTTTAAATTTTAGAATTTAGAATTTTGTGTCTTTTCCAGCCAAAGATGTAGGGAGCTGGAAGAAGACGAAAGGGAAGGTTTTGTGCTTAGCTGCTAGCACCACCAATTAACGTCCTGGAGCGTCTCGGACGATTCCAGAATGGTTTCGCCAGAGATAACCACCTATGCACACACACCAGACTGAGACTACCGCAGAGTAGACCCAGAGATTTGCCACTACGTTGGGAGCCAATTTATAACACAGTGATGATCAGTGTTACTCACCAACTAGCGCGAGGTAGCTATGCAGAGAACTCTTTCCCAGGGCGCCTTACTACAGAGATTCCAGTGTGCGTGCAAGGGTAGGCCAGGGCTCTGACGAAAACAGTCAGGTAGGGTGTACACACATATATTTATATAACACAGAGATACACAGAGACACACAGAGAGCTTATTCACTGATAGACACAAATATCACAGGTACACAGAAGTATAGTCAGTGCTTAGGTACTTATGCTACTAAGCTACACATAAGTAGTGGATTTACTGGCCTGCAGAGTGAGAGTGACTGCCTGTTGTTACTGCCAGGTGATGACGGCAGATACCTCTCACATGAGAAGCTCGTGTAGTCCGCACTTCCACGTTGTCGTACCACGTGCAGCCCACTAACTTATAGGTGCGGCACCAAATATCTCATCCGGCAACTAGCCGTAGTAAAAAACCCTGTCATGAAAGAAATGACAAATTAAGATCTTGGCTGCGCGACAGACGACAATCGACCCGCTTTGCAAAAGAAGAAGTGACTCACCAGTTTTCTGGGTAAAATGTAGCAAGATGCAATGCAGCAACCCAATCACAGCCCGTTAGGCCACGCGAGGTAACAAATAATCGCGCTTGAGAGAAAAACTGATTCGCGGCACAGTCTCAGAGCAAAAGCCAAAGGACCTCCAACTACCCCAAAGCAGGTCTCGGTCAAAAGTCCTGTCTTTCACGAAAAATCTTAACAAAACCCGTTCCTTTAAATGCGAAACGCTTCGTCACCGAACTTATGACATCCTGTCATTCTGACAGCAGAAATGTCACCACTGACAACCGATTAAAAAAAGATAACTCGATAAGGCTGCTTTCACATCCTAAATACTGCATCTATAGAAAATAAATGCTACAACATACTTACATAGGTACATTTATTCATGACTTTATCCCTGAAGGAGTAGGCAGAGGCTTATTATATGTCTACATTTTACCTAATGGTTCTTCATTTCTCACGTAATGACGGTGAGCTTATTGCCGTGTTGAATTGGTCAGGCGCAAGTTGTGATGACCCACTGTTGAACATTTTCAAGCCGTCTATTGACCATCAACTTGCTTTAATGACTTTCATATTACTGACAACCGGTAACAATGGCATAACGTGTTTAACAAAGCGCAGAAACACTCGCCAATGAACGTGTCACAATGTGGTGGTCACCCGTCCAAGGACCAACCACAGCGAAAGTTGCTTACTGCAGTGATCGTTGGCCCCGAGTCAGGAGAGCTACGAATGCTTCAAAATATCAGAAGTTTGGATTGACATTTGTGTTTTTATACATAGATAGATATGGATAGAGAAGGAAAACTCGAAATGAAACCTGGTTGTCAGTAAAATGAACAATCGTTAAGCCAAGTTGAAGGCCTTATGGGCGGCTTTAAAAATTTCAACTACGGGTCGTCACGACCTGCACCTGTCCATTTCAACACGGCAATAGGCTCACCACGTATTTCGTGGGACATAATCCCTCTGCCTACCCCTTTAGGAATAAAAATGGAAACATAAACGGCATGCAAGGCAAGAACCTAAGTATAGACTTTGGATTGACATTTGAATTTTTGGAGAATGGTAATCCTATCACTGCTATAAATATCTTAGACTATCTTAGGCTGTGGTCAAGTGTGTGTAATAATTAATTTTACGAGGTCGCTTTCGGAAGGCATGTTACACCATTTGTCCCAGCTGTTTGTAAAATGGTAGTTGTTAAGGGTCTGTATGACGCATCGGCCGCACTCGCGCGGCTGATGCCCAACATCAGGGGACCCAACGCTCCCTACAGGAGACTGTACCTTGGGATCGTGCGAAGCATGGCCCTGTACGGGGCTCCTGTATGGGCGGAGACCCTGACGGCCAGCAATGTGGCTAGACTGATGAGCCCGCAGAGAGTGATGGCCGTCAGGGTGATAAGAGGATACCGCACGATCTCCGGTGAGGCGGCATGTCTCCTAGCCGGGACCCCTCCATGGGACCTGGAAGCGAGAGCCCTTGCGTCACTGTTCAGATGGCGCAAGGAGGCGCTGGAGCGGGGCCAAAGGCCTGCGTCTCGAGAAATCGAGGCCCAGCGGACCCTGCTACACCAGGAAACCCTGGAGACATGGAAGATGCGACTTGAGCAACCAAAGGGGGGATTCGCCACAATCGCGGCCGTCAGACCGGTCATGGACGAGTGGCTGGAGAGAAGACACGGGGCTCTCTTCTACCAGTTGACACAGATGCTTGCCGGGCACGGTAGCTTCGGTAGGTATCTGTGGCGAAAACAACGGGAAACCACGGCCGAATGTCAGCACTGCGAGGACCGCAGCGATGACACAGCGCTCCACACGCTGGTGGAGTGCACGGCGTGGGCACAACAGCGACAGGTCCTCGTAGTGGGTCTGGGCGTGGACACTCTCTCGCTTGAGGCCATGGTGCGAGCCATGCTCTCCAGCGGGAGTAAGTGGGACTGCGCCGCCTCTTTCTGCGAGCAGGTCATGCTCGCGAAGGAGGCGGCGGGCCGGGTGCGGGAGAGAACTCTTCCACCCGAGTTCCGCAGTCGGCGCCCTGGGCGCCGCCGACGTGTCTTCGCCGAGGACTATCGGCCTCCATGACCGAGGGTCTGAGGACGGTGAGAGGGCCGCTCACCGTCCTTACAGAAGCAGGCCCATGACGGCAGCGTGACGTGAGCACTCACGCACGCCCCCCCTTAGAAGCGGGGTCACACCCGAAATCCCCCATAGACGCGGGATTGCACCCGAACCACCCCCTGGGCGAGGCCGCATTGGCGGCCGTAGGTCTGTTGGGAGTCACGGGACATCCTTCCTGAGGGCTTACCCGGGGCTCTCAACCATAGGCTGTTGGGCGGTACGTGAGGTTTTTTAGTCGGTAAGAGTCCGGCATAGCATCCTACGAGGATTTTCCCTCACGTTAAAAAAAAAAAAAAAAAAAAAGGGTCTGTATGACGCTAAATGGACTATTATCGTGAAATAGATCTCAGGTCTCGTGATGTCTAATGAATTAATGTTACTCGTAGAAACTAAAGTAAGTTCAGTTCATGAACTTCAATGCTTTAAACCAAAAACACGATTATTGATAAAATTCTCTTTTTTGTTGAAAATACATGGATGTTGTGAAATTTTAAGCTGAATCTCATGAGTTTGAAGTTAGTTTTATAATATAACTAGCTGACCCGCGCAACTTCGTTTACGTGATAAATGAAGAACCACTCGACCGATTTTGTGCAAACTTCACATAAACCATCTACTAAACAGTCCGATCAAAGCCTAAACATTTGGCATGGATAGGTGAGCCCGTTCTTGAGTTATAAAATTACAACGAAAAGTGGCATTGATTTTTATATATATAGATTTATTTATAAGATTTTTCCTATAGGGTAGGTAGTTTTTTTATAATTAACTTATTTCGTTATAAACGCACCAAAAACGATCGCTGCTCTTTTTCTTGCACGCTAAAATGTACATCTTCTATCTTGTTTGAATCGATTAGAGTTATACGGACTCTTAAGGCTAATTGTAAGCCTTTAGAGCGACCTAAAATAATTTTCTCCATTACGTTATGGCATATGCCACGGTCTGCTTAATAGTTTGTAAGTCCACATTTTCCATTCCTTTAATTATAGCGTTTTAGGTAATTTTCGACAGAAAATACACATAAAAATTTCGATAAAACCTACCCAAAAAATTAATTACCTACATAAAGTGCTTACAACAAGCTTTTTACTTATTTGCTTGCTCCGTTTCAACCTGATTTCAAAATTACCATTTTTGGGTCACTTGCTGGTATCAGATTGATCTAAATTGGCAAACCTAATTGTAAATCCGGTGACAGTACAATAATTTGGCAGTGAAATCGAATGTTTCAGCCGATATTATCTCTGTGGGATGGAACTTTTCAACGGATTATCTGTTTGGGCGGATATTTGGTAATACGATGGAAAATAAAATCTGATATTGAAGATTAACTTTTTTTTGTCGTCTTATAGAAGATTGACCATAATATTGTCTACTTTATATGGGTACTATTTTTAATGATTTACCCGAATAATATGAATTTTGTTGCATCACGCCTATAAATCCGATGCCGGTGATCATTTTGATGAACCTTTTCATTCACATTTACTTTGCAGATGTTAGAGAAATCTGTAAAATAAGCTCTTTCTCAATACAAGCGTTTATCCTCTGCTGTGATAAAAACAGTGTACACTATCTTGAGGCTTCACCGAATCTTGTACGATCTAGTATTGTAAGTGATGTCGGTAATGGAAATATAGTAAAATTTCTATACGAGCAGATATAATGATAGAGAATTATAATGCCACAATATAGTTTTTTAAATATTTGTGGACATTCTCACACAACATCATATAGCCCAAATTAAGCTATATGAGTTTGTGCTATGGGATCTAGACGACTATAGACATACTTTTATATTTCTTAAATGCATACATATTATACATAGAAACACCCAAACTCCGAAACAAACATTAGTGGATCACACAAATATTACATAGTGACTGCGCCGAGGCAGTCACTATGTAATTTACTTACGAGTAGAAGTATATAGGAGTAGGCGTTACAGAAACTTGTCTTTTAGTAAAGGATAACATTGATCAGAGGAAAATTTTATTACTGTGTAAATCAATTTATTTGGGAGAAAACAGTAGGTAGATGGTATATGGTCTATTTCTTTAATATAGAGATTCTCGAGGTCTTATTAGTTTAGATAATTATACATTATACGTCAGAACCTTTCTGCTTTTTCAAGTTTCTTATAAGGTAACATTTAGGGCTAACTTCATAGAATTATTTATCAATTTGAATGTAGGTATTTTTTGCATTGCGATGCGCTTTAATCAATAGTGAGAAATATCAACTTTCACAGGACGAAGTCATGCGTTGTTAGCAAATTAATACAGGTTGAATTAAAATAAAAAGTTTAAACACAAAAATACTGTCTGTGCTACTACAATGTTATACTGAAGACTAAAAAGTAAAACATAAGTTTGCTTTCGAAACCTGATAATGCTAACATCAAGCGTGTATTTGCAATTTGTGTGTAAAGGGCCCCAATACCACCAAGATTCAGGGGCCCAAGCGACCTCACCTGCACGCGGTGCACCTGCTGTACAACTGACGAGGCTCCGCGTATTAAGGTACCCATATGGTGGCTTAGGCTCCCATGTGGGTGCCAGGTGGTACAGTGTTGGTCCGGGGGGTACTACCGTGCAGCTGTGAAAAGCCCCCCAAGTAACTCAGCTCCGGTTAGGTTGCGTTCGGGGATGAGCAGCTGCACAGCCGGGCCCGGGGCGATGTTTGATGCAGCAGGGTGGGACCAGTAGGCGCTAAGCGGATTCTAGTGTGGCTGACGGGGTCGACCCGCCGACCCGGGAGACCCGTAGAAACGGTTTTGCCGCTGGCCGCCCAATTGGGACTAACTACCCTGGGAGGCTGCCCCACCAGGCCGCGCATAATCCCGATGTGGTTCGTCGTGCCGGATGGTGACCGGACTGGGACCCGGCGACCACACTCGGGGGGGTACGGGGGCCCTTCCGTTCGGCGGGTCGGCTTCCATCTTACCACACAGTCATAGATGAAGGTAGCCCCTACGCCTTGTCACTCACTGCTGCAGCAAATGTTGCTCCGTCTTCACGTCTCCCTTCATTTCTAAACAATCATGGCAGTGCAAAAAAGAAAACAAGGTACCACAGCGGCCGCTACTACTCCCAGTAACGTACTGTTTGAGGTGGAGTTCACTAACATCCACGGACTCCATGCCAACCTCAACGTCGTCCATCACCATCTGGAGACGGCACGGCCAGCTGTGATGTTCCTAACGGAGACGCAAATACGCCGCCCTGCCAATCAGTCGTACTTATGCTACCCTGGCTATATCATCGAGGAACAATTTCTAGATAAAGCCGGGGTATGCGCGTTCGTTAGGGCGGATGTTTGCTGTCGCCGGCTGCGCTGCCTTGAGAACCCTTCCTTCTCCGTCCTTTGGCAGCACGTAGATCACGGCTCCATGAGTCATATCTACGTGTGTGTCTATCGATCCCACACAGGGACAGCTAAGATAACGAGGCTGTATCAGCACCTCAGCGAGGGGGCTGATGACGCGCAGGTGCGGGTCCCGAACGCTGAATTGGTTTTTCTGGGGGACTTCAACGGTCACCACACTGAGTAGCTGGGGTCTCGCAGGACCGATCTGGCTCTCTCCCATGGTCTGACCTAGGTGGTACGCGGGATTACGCGCACACCGGACAGGTGAGACCATGAACCCGCCCTGCTGGATCAGCAGTACTGACGAGTTATCCAGCACAGTACAGTGTGTCGGTTAGCGCCCCACTGGGTCAATCCGACCACTGTGTTGTGCGTGCCCGCCTGCAGGTGTCATCTCCTGCAAGGGCAGCAGAGGTGACGCGATTATGGCGCACTACTCGTCAACAGTCTGGGACGTACTACGAGAATACTTTGCAGCCGTCCCGTGGAGTCAGCGCTGCTTAGCAGGGAGGGCTTCATCGGTAAGCGCCTCTGCGGTTGCTGGTGAGATTACATTAGGTATGGAATACTGCATTCCATACACTGATGTCGCCAGCATCCGCAAAGCCCGCCCCTGGTTCGGGCATGCGTGTGCCGTAGCTGTTCAACAAAAACAGGCGGCTTACCGCGCCTGGATCAGGGCTCGAGCTGTGCGCGACCCGAATGTGGCCCGCCTCAAAGCAGCGTACAACAGAGCCACTAGGTCCAGAGAGCGGACGCCCAGCGCGTCACGGGGCTTGGTCAGGAGCTCACATCACATCCTACGGGTAGCCGTGGATTTTGGCAACTGGCCAAAGCCGTGCAGGCCAACTTTTGCAAGCCCTCGCTCCCACTGCTACGCTATCCTGACGGATCTCTGGCTCACAAGGCCCAAGAGAAAGCAAAAATGCTGGCCAATCTCTTTGCGGCTAATTCGCGGGTCGATGACTGTGGCAAGCAACCTGCCACTATCGCCGACTGTGGAACCACGATGCCGGATATTGTAATCCGGCAGTGCGATGTGCGAGCGGTGCTACGGTCACTTGACACGCGGAAAGCCAGTGGTCCTGATGGCGTTCCGGCAGTGGTGCTGAAGAAGTGTGCAGCTGAATTATCTCTAACACTAACACGCCTGTATCACCATTCCTATTCACGTCATTCCTATAACGTCCAGCCGATCCCCAAGAAGGGGGATCGGTCGGATCCGGCCAACTATCGCCCCATAGCCGTAACCACCGTCATCTGCAAGGTGTTCGAGCTAATTATCAACAAACAGCTCATGCGCTACCTGGAGGATCACTCGCTAATTAGCGATCGTCAGTCATTATGGCTTTAGGCCGAAACGATCAACGGGTGACCTCCTGGCGTATATAACACACACCTGGGGTGAGGCTTTGGAGAGGCACGGCGAATCTCTGGCTATTGGCCTAGACATCGCTAAAGCCTTTGATAGGGTATGGCATGCATCGCTTCTTTCCAAGCTGCCGGCATTTGGTTTATCGCCTCAGTTGTGCCGCTGGTTGGCCAGCTTCCTGCACGGGTGACGTTTACGGGTTCTCTGTAATGGTCAGGCTGCCTTCTTATTGCAGGTAAATGCCGAAGTACCACAGGGATCGGTATTGTCCCCAACTCTCTTTCTTCTGCATATCAATGACATGCTGTCCCTTGGGTGCATTCATTGTTATGCGGAAGATAGTACGCTACATGGGGACTATTCTGGCCGTCCAGCGGAGGGTCCTGGTGACGTGTAGGAGAAGAGACGGCAACTTGTGACGGATCTTGACCGGGACCTGGGTCACATTGCCCAATGGGGTTCAGACAACCTGGTCGAGATTAATGCCAGAAAAACACAGGCGTGTGCGTTTACAGCTAAGAAGTCCCCATTCCTTCCTCTACCCTCTCTTCAGAGCATTACGGTTTCACTAAAGGACAACCTGGAGATCTTCGGTATAGACGTGCGGCGTGAGCTCAATCACAAAAACTACATAGAGAGTTGTATTGGGCTGGCCTTGCGTAAACTTGGAGTTCTAAATAAGGTGAGGTGGTACTTCACGCCACATCAGAGATGATTACTCTAGAAGACGCAGATTCGTCCCTGCGTCGAGTACTGTTCTCACCTTTGGGATGACTCTGTGAGGTACTTACTAGACGCGCTTGACGCTATGCAGAGACGTGCTATCCGAATAATTGGTTGTCCTGAGGTAACGGGAGGCCTCGAACCGTTAGCGCAGCGAAGAGTCATAGCGTCCTTGGCTGCTTTCTACCGAATGTATCTCGGCGAATGTTCTGAAGAGCTCTTTAACCTGATCCCACTCTCTCCTTTCCGATCCCGAACAACGCGTGCCGGGCAGAGATGCCACTCATACACAGTGGAGAGAATCTTCGCCAGAACTGAGCGTTTCAAAAGATCGTTCCTCTGTCGAACTGTAAAAACTTGGAACAACCTGCCCGCACACGTTTTTCCCTCATCTTACAATCCCGGGTTCTATAAGAGGATCGTGAAGAGGCACATCACAGGGCCGCCAACTTGAGGACCAGTGTCAAAAGTGGTCCCCAATCGCTAGATGCGCCACGGCTTTCCATCAGGCTGGTGGCGACGTCAATTTGGCGTGCTGAATATAAAAAAAAATTAAGTAAAAAAATATCAAGATTAAATAAATAAAAATTATGATAACAGAAATAATTCTGTTAAAACTAACACTATACTCCATGTATTTGACATGATAGAAGACCAAACATTATTATAACATAGATTCAATAATTCAGATTCTTAATGATGTCAAAAAACGGCCAGGTGTGAGTCGGACTCGCGCACGGAGGGTTCCGTACCAAAAAACGAGAAAAAATCACGTTTTCAACACCCTTGCTCATAAACAGTCTTGATCGCACTAGTGTTTTATTTTATATTCCATCAAATTAAGTTTGTACCTCGCTGAAAGATATTATTTATGCATTGTATTATACAAAACTGAATCTAAATCTGAACTAATCTCGGAAAAAAGTTTTGAGTTAGATACGTTTCGTTTCATGTTGAAACGAAACGTAACACTATTTTTATATAAAAACTAGCTGACCCGCGCAACTTCGTTTGCGTGATAAATGAAGAACCGCTCGACCGATTTTGTGCAAACTTCACATAATAGTCCGAACAAAGCCTAAACATTTGGTTTGGATCATAGAGCAACGCGAACTCTGTAAAGGCGCGCGATGCTCTGTGGTTTGGATAGGTGAGCCCGTTCTTGAGTTATAAAATTACAACGAAAAGTGGCATTGATTTTTATATATATTGATAAGAAGTGTGTACCCACCTTGAATATATGATGAATTTTCAACAACTCATTTACTTTAATTAATAATTCAACGTGAAACTAATTCATAAATACACAAAAATTAGATTTTTTACATTTTACATTTCGGCTGTTTAGCGTAATTGTTCGTGCCTACGCTCTACTGATAACACGCCGCGTGCAGAAAAAAAAATCAGCGCGCCATTTTTAACAAACTTTCCGTCTGTGCTGTGTGCATTGTTTATTTAAGTACAAATAATTATTAATATTGTTTTTAGGGTTTCGTAGCCAAATGTCAAAATCGGAACCCTTATAGATTCGTCATGTCAGTCTGTCTGTCTGTCCGTGTGTCACAGCCACTTTTCTAAGAAACTATAAGGCCTATGCTATTGAAACTAAGTAAGTAGATGTATTCTCTGAACCGCATTAAGATTCTTATATAAAACTAGAAAAAAAGCAGTAAATTTTGGGGGTCCCCATACTCAGAACTGAAACTAGAATTTTTTTTTTTCATCAAACATATACGTGTGCGGTATCTATAGATTGGTCTTCAAAAATGCTATTGAGGTTTCTAAGTTTACTTTTTTCTTAAGTGAATAGTTTGCGCAAGAGACACTTCCAAAGTGGAAAAATGTGTGTCCCCCCCCCCTCTAACTTCTAAACTAAGAGAATGATAAATTTAAAAAGAATATATGACGTACATTGCCATAAAAACTACCAACGAAAATTGGTTTGAACGAGATAAAGCTAGTAGTTTTTTTTAATACGTCATAAACCGCAATTTTCGGTTACAAAAATCACTACCACTGTGAACGTGTTAAAACATCAATCAAAGTTACAACGAACTATAAGAACTTTCATATTATGTTACTTGCTGCTACGAAACCCTTCATGGGCGAGTCCAACTCGCACTTGGCCGGTTTTTTTTACTCGTAAGCGTGTTGAAAATCGTCGTATGACACACGTGAGGTTTGGTCATTACACTCTCGGTTTCCTTGCAGAAAATTCCTGTCGAGTGTAATGACTAACATACCACACTTCTATCATAAATAACTATTGTTGTATGGTGAGTCTCTCTTAAAAATGTCCATTTTGTTTTAATTTATTTATTATAATGGAAATACACAGCCAGATGGACATATGGACTGCGAAATTTCATGAATAGTCCCGACTTTTTACCCTTTAGGTACCGTACGACCTAAAAACCGGGCAAGTGCTAGTTGGACTCGCGCAGGGAGGGTTCCGTAATAAAAAATGGCGAAAAGAAAATCACGTTTATTGTAGGGGAGTCACCTTTAAGATATTTTTTTCTGGTTTTGATATTTGTTGTCATAGCAATTTCTAAAAATTTCAGCTGTCCAGCTATGACAGTTTGTGAGATACCTACAACCTGATGACAAGCAGACGGATAGACTGCGAAGTCTCAGTAATAGGGCTCCGCTTTTACCCTTTGGGTACAGCACACTAAAAAGGCTCGTGTGCATTTATTGAAAATTCAAGTAAGTTGAACTCAACCACCGAGGATTCCATACAAACTTGTAGGCAACTGGGATTGCGTACTTTAAATGAAAAATTTTAAGAGAGTACTAGAGATAGAAATATCCTCAATCAATCAATCAAATCAGCCGGTGGCGGTCCACTGATGCACGAAGGCCTCTAGCCACATTATGCTACAACACAAAGTCCTGAGCCTTCTGCGTCCAGTCCCTGCGACCTTTTTAAGATCGTCGGTCCATCTGGCGGGGGGCCATCCTACCCTATGAGTACCAAGTCGCGTTCTCCACTCCGGAACTCGTTTGCTCCACCGACCGTCGGTTCTCCTCCAGATGTGGCCAGCCCACGGCCACTACTCTGCGAGCTATGTCGACTACTCTGGTTCTCTGACGGATAACATCGTTCCAAATCTTATCCCTCAGAGACACCCCAAGCATAGCTCGTTCTATTTCTCGTTCTGCAACTTTAAAGGCATGGACTAGCTTTACTGTAAGTGTCCATGTTTCGGCACCGTAGGTCAAAACAGGTAGGACGCACTGTTTATAACTTTTGTCTTCAGGCATTGCGGTATAGGTTTTGTATACTTAGGCGAATAGAAAACCCGACGCAGTTTGCTGAATAATGTTCAGCCCAAGCGGATCCATAAGAATTACCTACTCTATTTTCAATTCCTTAAAGTGTAGGAATATGCGTTTTACTGCATAAACTTTCTTATCTGCTTTATGTGAACTTCAAAATTAAACTTTTTCATAATCTTGGAGAAACTGTAGGAATTTTAATTTCAACGTTCTACTCGTTCCTCTGACAGACCAACAATATACAACAAGTCGATCATAAAAAGGGTTCCATTTCTCCTTTGGAGTTTAGAACCCTAAAAACACCTTTTTTTTTATTTAAAAAGGTTACCTTGTACTGTTGTTTTAAAGATTTAAACTTTTGCTAAAAATAAAACATTAAAACCGTGACTTCAAAAGTAAAATTTTACATAAACTCACTTTTTCTGAAGGGACATTTTGAAATATTATGATCAATAATAAATAAGAAGTTAGATACCACATGACTATGAGTGACACACAGACTGGAACTTATTGTTAATAATGATATTATACCTAAATATATTTTGATTACAATTACAAACAATTACATATTACTTATGATCTTTTAATAGAGCAATTTCGAAACACACATAATACATAGAACATAATGACCCGTTTCGTTTTTATTAATAAATTACACGAATTTATTTTAAACTAGCTTGAGCCCGCAGCGTCACATGCGGGGAATTCTAAAAAAATGTGATAGTGAAATTTTGGCGCATGTTATTCCTTCGGGTATAATCCTGTGACTACGAGTAGGTATAACATAGTGTAAGTATCAAAAGCGATACGTTTTTTTAAACGTGTGGAAATTCTACATCAATCAATACATATTATATTAAAATCGTAACAGGTCGCTGTCTGTACATTGAAGATATATGAGAAAAAAAATTATAACGCAACAAAACCCACAAAGCAGTATTTTAGAATTTGACTGCTCGTTTTATATTTGTGTACTTATCTCAGCAACCGCTTAACCAATTGCAATGCAGTTTTCTATGTTGCGTTGCGGTTTGTTTCACGTAATATTTACTTTATGTTTCAATGCGGATTGGTTCATAAATAAAAATGTTATATCAGTCTAAAGATACACATATAAAATGCAGTTCCATTGCACGCTGCGCGGCCTTGGCGGGGTTGGTCTCCCCGCCGTAAGTGTCCGCCACCGTAACATCACAGTATAAATATGTTGTTTAACATTATGACGGGCACAAAAAGCGGCGTACATGACCAGTGCCTAGCGTACTGTAAGTAGTATTAGCATTGAATTCATATGTTCCCTTCTCGGTATGATTATCTTATAGTTGTTAGAATCTATCTGTTTCAAACTAACCAAGAGTATGTAAACACATCGAGAGATCGATAGCTATTGTTTCCTATGTTAAAGTTTTGTATTACTAAGATATGCTGGAAGCATGTTACATTAACGCTTCTTTTTCCGAAGGAGTATCCACATTTCTTCACTACTTTTGTGTCACGTAATAAATAACGTATTAAAATAGACAGGTGCTGGTTGCGATTTGCTGCTGTTGAAGTTTTTTCATAAGATCTACAGTCCGTTATCACTGGCAATCGGGACCAACGACCTACAGTGCCTTCTAAAGCACGGAAACGCTCGCAAACGGACATGTTACAAAAGAATTAGCAATCTGAAGTCGAGCCATAACGAACTCCCCCCTGAGGTGAGGCTGCAGTGGTAGCCGTAGGTCTGCTGGGAGTCCTGGGGTATCCTTCGGAGGGCTTATCTGGGGCTCCCAAGCGTAGCCTACGTTTGGTTAGGCAGGACACGTGAGGTTTTTTGGTCGGTAGGAGTCCGGCATAGCGTCCATGAGAATTTTCCTTCACGTAAAACAAAAAAAAACCCATAACCGAACTCGCTTTTCACAGTGATCGTTTACAGAACACTGAGTCTCAGCGGGACTACAAATATTTAGTGCTCAAAATTTTCTCCTTTGAAATAAAATTTTAACCACAGTACAATACAGTACAATACTGGTTTGGTTTTCAGTGAAATTGTATCAAAGTGCAATAAGAAAGTACTTTCACTTCAAAAACTGGAGTAATTTCTGATCCGGTTATCTTGAAATCCGAACTTAAAATGAATGCCCTTAAATATTGCTATTTGTTCACCGGTTCACCCACTTTCGAATATGACTGCCTCGTTGGTCTAGAGGTCGAAATGTGCGACTGCGGATCACGAGGTCGCAGGTTCAATTTCAACCGGAGACAAAAAATTGTGTGATCCATAAATGTTTGTCTCGAGAATTTTAGGTGCTTCTATGTACCTATGATAAGTATGTATTTAAAAAGTATTTATCTATGCTAATATAATAAAGAGGAAACATTTGTTTGTTTGCATCGAATAGGCTCCAGAACTACTGGACCGATTTGAAAAATTTTTCACTGTTGGGAAGCTACATTCTTTTCGGTGAACATAGGCTACATTTTATTCCCGTATTCCAACGATAAAATACGGAACGAGAAAATACGGGGGTGAAACCGCGTGACGTCCGCTAGTGTATTAATATCCCTGGTCTGATACAGGTTATTCCTAACTTACTTTGGGATCAGATAGCGTCGTGTGAAAATATCCGTGAATATTTTTTTATTTAATTGCCAGCAATTAGAATACCAGTATTCTAATGGATATTATAAACTGAACAAAATTAACAGTTTACTAATTGCATTTCTACAGAATGCTTTACATTTTTTAATCCGTACGTCCGCACTATTTGGTTATACCCTAACAACTCCCAAATGGATTACCTATTATAGAGGTTAATAGCAGAAAGTCCGGAGTATGAACAGCTTCATGACATATACCTTCCCAAGTCTTTATTTTGTATAAAATCTGGAATGAAAATAGAGAATTTATGTGAGAAATATATCAGAATGGCTACAATAACATGCATGGCTGAATTTGAATTCAAATAAATTGTACTTAGTCTTATAATTACACGCATAATGATTGTACGATCCCCAATGACATTTTAATTTTATTATTCCGACTGCGATTGAAAATAAATTAGTATTTGAAAATCAGATTGATGTGAATAAAATTGATATGTAAATTAAAATTGGCGCACTCACTGTTATTTTGCGATTGGTCAGGACGCCTATCAGAGGTTTTTTTGTTATCATTCCTTTACTCGGAGTGTCCTATAAGGATAAATAGGTTTTGCTTTCTCCTGCGCAAGTGTGTGATTGTGATCTCATCTCCCTGCCTCGGATTTCTCAAACGCCTATGGTATGGGGTTTTAGAAGGTATTTACGGGGTCGGCAGCGCGAGGTAGCACTTCCGGTGTTGCTAGCGTCCATAATCTGCAGTGACCACAGTACATCTGGTGGGCTGTATGTTTGACTGACATCTTATGCTGGGTCCACATTTGTGTCATATCATCGACTAGTGTAGTGTGTAATCGTGTCGAACATGTAACGCTCAATGTGGACGGGCCTAGGTTATGCCGCCTGGTTGTGCTGTCAGTGTTAAGCCTGTCACAGACGTAGCTATAATATATTAACATATCGAGATACCTATACTAACATTATAAAAAGAAAAATTTGATTGTTTGTTTGTATGTTAGTTTTTTTGCATTGAATATGCCCAAAAGTACTGAACCGATTTGGATAATTCTTTTATTGTTTTGATGAAAGTTTGGGTGACTTATGCTATATTTTATTCCCGTATTCCCAAGGAAACGGGAACCACGCCGGTGCAACCGCGGGACATTGACTATTTATTATGGCATGTATTTAAATCGATATCTGTATATTCTTTTTTTCTGAACTAAATATTTCAAAGTTAAACCAAAAATACTGACTTGCACACTAATTATGCACACTAAATAAATCAAATTCATTATACTGATTAATGGTATTTGCATAACTGTTTTACTGAATGAATAACTATTATTAAAATAGTATATCTAACAATTCCTTAGTTCAACAAAAATATTTAAACTTTTTTAAGGAAAACCATCGTCTAATTTACTTTTAGGAACATCGTTTATTTTGAGTAAAACCCCAATTTAATCAGTCATCTTTACAAAATCAAATTTTAGTAATCAAAAAAATAAAAGTCTAACGTAACCTAACCTATTCTGTTATAAGATTGTACAATTTAGAGTGCAAGTTAGTATTTTTGATATACAATTCGTATTTTTGTTTAACAATTTATATTTTCGATGAGCGAACCACATTTTTGGTGTGAATTCGATAAAAAAGGTTATCTCGTTTTAAGTAAAATTTTAGTTTTTTAAGTAGTACATCTTTAGTTAATCAATTGGTTTTTTTGCAGAGCATTTAATTTTCTGGTTTGCATTCAGTAAATCAGTGGCGTTACCCTAGTGTGCAGAAAAATTAAACAGATGTGCATTTAAAAATATCCCTTATATTATATTATTGCAAGTAATACACACGGGAGTTAAACTATAATATATTTTTAATCTCACTCGGTCTACACAATCGCCTTTAAAATATATCGAGATATAATCTGTCGACATATTTTGTTGAGCGCATAGAAATTTGTTATAGCTGTAGTGTGGTGGTAAATTTAGTTAGAAGATATGTCGTAATTTGCCTTGCTATGTTTCATATTAATTTATATTATAGTTAGGTACGTATGTGACGGGCTTGCAGCTGCAAGTTTTAAATTTCGAATGCAAGGAACGGGTCATGGATCTTTTCTTTTTTTATTTAAAAATAAGTACATACTTCCCGTTCGCTCTAAGTTTGCCGGCCGCTTTCCGTACTTCGCCTCTACACCAGCCATAAAGCCAGCAGCAAACTTAGAGCGAACGGACTGTAGACATTATCTCATTGGTAGTAACTATGCATTTCGTACTATGACTGGTATGTATTGTAGATAATACGAGTACATTCATACATATGGTCACGCCTTTATCCCCGAAGGGGTAGGCAGAGGCATGTTATATGCCTACATTTCACCTTATTTTTTGAATTTGTGCCAGGTATTAGGTGGTGAGTCGTATTGCCGTGTTGAGATGGAGAGGCGCAGGTTGTGACTGCCTGCTGTTGAAAGTTTTCAAGTTGCCTAAAAAGGCCCTCAACTTGGCTTAACGACTGCCATTTTACTGGCAACCGGGACCATCGGCTTAACGTGCCTTCCGAAGCACGGAAACGCTCAAATAAATGTCACCAAGTTGTCACATGGATGGTCACCCATCCAAGGACTGGCCGTATTGAAAGTTGCTCACTGCTGTGATCGTTTACAGAACGCTGGGTACGCGGGGTCACGAGCGCTTCTTGTCTTGTAGATATTTATGATATAAAAAACCAGCCAAGTGCGAGTCAGACAGGCTGACTCGCACTTGGCCGGTTTTTTCCGCACGGAAGGCTCCGTTGCGGAAAATCACGTCTGTTATATGGGAGCCCCCCTTAATCGCTGATGATGCTCGCCCGCGTGAAATTCGGTACCCATTCTCGCTTCCCGTGGGAACATATTTCCGGGCTGACAAAGGTAGTCTCTGTTATTCCAGACTATATGCTCTCTGTACCAAATTTTAGCCCAATCCGTTAGAGCGTGATTGAGTAACAAGCATCCAAATATCTTCACAAACAAACTAGGGAAGTAGGGTGTATTTGTTATAACAACAAGTACTAAAAGTAATTATTACTAAAGTGGCAAAACTAAAACCTACATCATCTGTGAAAATGTCAACTTTCTAGTTTTCACGGTTCATGAGATACAGCCTCGTGATGGACAGACAAACAGACGGACGGAGAAATCTCATGAATAGGTTCCCGTTTTTTTACCCTTTAGGTCCGGAACCCTAAGAATCGTAAAATTAAATTAGATCTTAAAATCGGGCACAGCGATGAATTATAAAATTATTGTCACAAAGTAATCAGGTGGTAATCACCATCCAAAGAATTATCATAGCTAAAGTGGTTTGCTTCAGTGATCGTTTATGGAACACAAAGTCACCGGGGCGCCGAGAGCGCTCCGAACTCCAGTGGTTCACTCTGTACCCCGTCTTTGTGTTTGTCCCGTTCAGTGTTCCTCAACGCGGGTCATAAATGCAAGTGCGGACGTCTCCCGGTGACGCGGACAATGAACAGCACCGAATACCCTATGAAAGGACACACCAAAACCCATTTTCGATTTCACGACCCGTTCCACGTGTATTTGATGTGTGTCCGTATACAAACAGCGTCTACACTGGGCGTGACTACTAGTTAGTAACGCCATAAATCACCGTGACGTTTATTCTATGTCAAGCATTTTCTTCGGGTGTTCGGCATGGATAGCCCCAAAGCTGCAGTTTTCATGGTATCAAAACGCAAGTCTGACACAGTAGTGGAGGAACGTGCTGTCCAAATGTAACAAATGTGGACGCAGCATTAGCGGTTTCTAAAATAAAAAAGGACTAAGTGATTTTGCTCGGCTCAAATTCATCATGAGGACTGAGTGGATTTCAGCACGTTAGAAAATACATTGGTTCCATAAAATATATAAAAAAAATTGTTTGTTTTCAAATGAACAGTATGTTTTCCTCCGTCATTGTGTCTATATATTGTGCGATTTCACAATTTGTGACATTTCTAAGGCCCCTGTTAATATAATTGTGGGAGCTCAAATTTTCCAAGATGGTAGCTGAAGAGCAGAAAATGTAAGATAGCTAACAAATAAATAAATAAATATTCACGGACATTTAACACAACGCTATCTGATCGCAAAGTAAGCTAGGAATAACCTGCTTGGGTTATGGGTATCAGACCACGGATATCAATACTTATATACTTTTAAATACATACATATTATCAAAGACGTATTATAATATAGACACGTCATGTACGAACATCACGGCTTTCAAAAACGGCAAATATTTTATACATTCAAAAAAAGAATTTCTATGAAATGATCTATGGTAGCATGTACGAAAAGTAAGGCAATTGCCTGACTTTTTTGTTGGTATTTTTCAGTGTTGATAACGTATCTATAGTTTTCATATATCATTGCATATTATACATAGAAACACCCAGTCTCTTGAGACAAACATTTATGGGTCACACAAATATTTGTCTCCGGTGGGAATCAAACCCACGACCTCCAGCACCGCAGGCGGTATCACTACCGACTGCGCCACAGAGGCAGACAAAACCAGAAAGATATTTTACTATTTAAGCTTTTAGTTTAGTTCAGGGTGATAACATTTTAATATTAGGTATCTACTTCTGCCAATAAGTTTGATTTGTTAACCCTTTAGACCTTTTAATCATTGCCAAAATTCTGTATGTTCTTTTTATGTCTATGCTAATATTATAAAGAGGAAAGATTTGATTGTTTGTTTGCATTGAATAGGCTCTGGAACTACTGGACCGATTTGAAAAAATCTTTCACTGTTGGGAAGCTACACTTTTTACGATGAGCATAGGCTATGTGTAGTAGAAGTTTTTTTTTCTTATCCATTTAAGGATAGGCAAAGGCAAAATTGTGGTTGTGCACTTCTTTTTTATTTTTTTATTGGGTACTTCTCTAATATGTATTTTTTATAGATATTTGATAATTTTGTTGATCAGTTTGAAACTGTTTTATGTACGTTGTGATCGCTAATAAACACATTTTCTTTCTTTCTTTCTTTTCTATATATTATATTTTATATACTCACGGGAACGGGAACTACGCTGGATAAACCGCGTGACGTCCGCTAGTCTATACTAATATTATAAAGACGAAGTATTTGTTTTTTTGTTTGTTTGCTTGTAACAAAAAGGCTCCGGAACTACTGGACCGATTTGAAAAATCCTTAACTGTTGGGAAGCTACACTCTTTGCGGTGAACATAGGCCATATTTTATTTCCGTATTTCCACGGGAACGGGAACTATGTGGGTGAAACCGCGTGACGTCCGCTAGTTTATAAATATAATTTTAGCTGAACTTTACAGTAAGACAGGTTGACTTGAGGTTAAAGTAAAACGGTATGTGTATGAATGTGCAACTATTTATCAATTCAAATAAAACTTTAAATTGACTGTCAAATAATGAAGAACAATAAAAACTTACACAATTTGTTAGTTGTCATTTTGACAGACCGCTGAATAAATCAAAAGTGAAATGTTCATTTATCGAGCCGATGTTAATATTCTTGTAAAATGAACGCACATTGTTAGAGTTTTATTATTAAACACTGTCCTAAGTTACGTATGTAAAACATTAGAAATTTTGTGGCTTATTTGAGGTTATGCAATACTAAAACGTAACTATTTTAAGACACTTCGGAAGGTTTTAATGAGTTAAGATTATCGTATTTCATTCGGAAGCTGCAATATAGAATCTGGTTTTATGGGAACTTGTTAAACTTTAATGAAACTGGTTATTATTTATTAGGTACAAAACAACGAATGAATCGTCAAAGCCGTTTTTACTACAAAGGGGTAAAAAGTTCAAAAGGCCATTCCACCTTATTACTTTGACATCTTTGAGTTGAAAAGTCCGTCCTTCTTTATTTTACTTTTTTCAACTTTTCCCTAACTGCGTTCCATCCTATTTGTTTGTGTACCTAATGAACCTTGAATTCATCACCTCAACTTTTATTTTCAATGTCAAAGGCACGGTTGCATTATTAGTATTTTGAGTAGAGTAATAATTGCATGCCAGATAGAATAGTATGTATTCCTATTGCATATAATGTAATATGTAGCTCTGCAAACAATTTAATTGATACATTTCTCACATTTCAGAACATGCTATAATTTTTTTCTGGTCATCATCAAGTCAAGTACTCGTAATAGTATGTAGCTTGCTTACCAGCATACCTGTTATCAAGTATTCATGTTCCCGGTTTATCTGCACAGCTCTTCGTTGATTGGTCTTACGTAGTTCCGGTGTTGCAATATGTAAGTCGAAAGTCAGCGCTTTGTCTTCACCTTTCACTGTTTATTACCTGTTCGACACAAGTGAGTCAGTATGCCTCAATATAAAAATATTGAAGCATGCAGACTCACTATTTGTGTTTTGGGGTTTGAGAGATTGTAGGGACTTTATGGCGAAACTGAAATAGATTATTATATTTACCAATCCTACTTTCGTCTATCTTACTTTTTACTAATATAATAAATGCGAAAGTTTGTGAGTGTGGGTGTTTGTTACTGTTACAATACGAAACGGACGGTATAATCGCAGAATTGAGTCCCGTTTTTGTCATTTGGTCATGTTCGTACACAAAATGTTTGGCTTTTTATAAACACACATACAAAGCCATGGTGGTGGTAATAACATAATGGCGACAACTAATGGATTCAGGTCATCAGGTGTTACATGGAGATTTGGGAACAATCGCAAATAAGTAGGACTAAAAGTAGGTAAAGTCAGGTTGAGCACTCAATTCCTTTTGGTGTAAAGTTCATAAAGTTTAACCGGCTATAAAACAGTTCATTCAGGTTCTGTGACTGAGCACTTAATTTCTTTTGTTGCAAAGTTGATAAAGTTTAACCGGCAGTAAAACAGTTCATTCAGGTTTGAGATTATATGATTTGCCAATTATATGCATGAGCACATTTTCATTTCGCCTAAAAATATAGGTATTCTTGGCAAAAGCACATGAAGCAGAATTCGGTAATAAATTATTCGCCAATTAGGTAAGGTAGTTGCTAATTTGTTACTTTCACACTGAAATTTTGCACCCAACTTGGCGCACGTGTTTTACGATTTAGAATACAACTTTTTTGTCGAGAGCATTTTTGATAGTAGGGAAAATTTGGGAGAAAAGGGGTGAAAATTGTTATCGCGTTATTTATAAACAGATCTTGATGATTTGACTTGTTTCTTTTTTTGCAAAAGAACTATAGTTCGTTAGAGGGGTGACTGTTTGTAAGATTTCCAGTTACGAGTATTTTGATTGACATGACAGATTTCCACACGAAAAAAAAGGCCTATAATGAAGGAAAGTTTACCGAAATAGTTAAGTAGGTAGCTATAATATGACACAACATCTCAAATAAACTGAACCTACAATGTAGTCTAGACTTTACGATGTACTTTTAACGTTTTAGGTTTAAATGGCGTTGGCTTCAAGGTTTCCTTTTATATACCTAATGCAACATTGTTGTAACAGAAACTGTTTTGTTATAAAGCTTATTAAGCTTTTACTACACTGTAAATCGCCATCGCAACTATTGTGGGCAGAAAACATAAAATGTTATGTCATAAAATTCCATCCAAATATTATATTATTTTTAGTATCTTTTGAAGAACATTTTATTATTTTATGTGTTTAAGAAAATATATGTATTTCGAAATCAACATTACAAGTAGCAAATCAAGGAGGTTTCTAACGTCTCATATAGCAATATAATTACAATTTTACTTAGATTTTCAATGTGATTCGAACCTTTGGGGCCGGTTTTTAAGGTTTCCTTTCACCCAAATGGTAAAAACGGACCAATAATGCTTCGTTGTCTGTCTATCAGTCACGACGCGCTGCTAAATCTCATGAACCGTGATAGCGAGAGAGCCGAAATTTCTCAAATTATTATCTATTTTTGTTGCCGCTATTACAACAGATAAAAACTGAAAATTAATTAAAATTTAAGGATCCCATACAACAGAATGTATTAGTAATTTTTTTTTGTACGGAGCCCTCTGTGCTCGAATCCAAAGTTCTCATGGCCGGTTTTTAGGATATGTATTGAATATACCAACTCATTTTGTTAAATTTGCAAGACATGATGTCCTGACAGACGAGACAATACGGTCTGATTCACACTGGGAAAGTTAGATTGAAATAGTTTCTGAATAAACTTGATTATATAATATAACTAGCAGACGTCACGCGGTTTCACCCACGTAGTTCCCGTTCCCGTGGGAATATGGGAATAAAATATAGCCTATGTTACCCGCAAAGAGTGTAGCTTTCCAACAGTGAAAGAATTTTTCAAATCGGTCCAGTAGTTCCGGAGTCTATTCGTTACAAACAAACAAACAAAAAAACAAATAAACAAATCTTTCCTCTTTATAATATTAGTATAGATATTGTTATAATGGTAGTAAGTCGCCAGAACTCTAAAGATAGGAGTTAGTATTTAGCAGATGTGAACAGTAAATAAACAACAAATTATGCAAAGTGTGAATCAAGCAGCCCATTTAATTTCTACATGCGCATCGACGGTTTCAATAGAAACGAAGTGGTACAAAAATACGAGCCACAGGTAGGTTAATCCTAGCTGACGTTGGAGTTAGATAGCGCTTTCATTAATTATTTTAAAAGAAAGAAAAAAAATTTCAATAATAACTAAAACCGACTTCAAGCAAATCCTGAAAAATAAAATTTATTTAGCACAAAGTAATATGTATTTTGATTTTATCAGATTTTATTCAATATCATATTGAAGTCGGCGCCAAGTAAACCCATAGTTTTATGTAGGTATTATATTGATGGCACCAACTTCAATATTATATTGAATTAAATATGATAAATCAAAATACATATTACTTTGTGCTAAGTAAATTTTATTTTTCAGGATTTGCTTGAAGTCGGTTTAAGTTTTTATTGAAAAAATTTTTTTCATCATTTTAAGTGACGGGTGAATCGAAAAATATATCTATCTAGGTGAAAGTTCTCATCGATACAAATCTATCAAGCCCAAACACAAGGTAGCTGCTGTAAATCGTTAAGGAATTCCCTCGACTGTCTTTCGGTTCCATCATCAGATCGACTCCAGAAATTCATTAAATTGTAGTACCTTTAAGCACTGAATTAAAAAGTTAACAAACGCACTAGTTGTCCCTACAATTTAAAGTGGTTTCCCTCGATTTCTCCTGAATCCCATCATCAGATTCTGACCTGGTAAAATTTGAACCACCTCAGCAGTGAACTCTATCCAACAAAAAGCAGATTTGAAATTTGTCTATAATTGACGTAGTATCAGTGAACATACATAAAACATTGAGAAAAGTCGGATCTATCAATCTAAGTGTAAAGTTCTCATCAATACAAATCAATCGAGCCCAAACACAAGGTAACTGCTGTAAATTGTTAAGGAATGCCCTCGACTGTCTTTTGACTCTATCATCAGATCGACTCCAGACCTTCGTTAAAATGTAGAACATTAAAGCACTTTTTTGACTAAAGGAAAGCATAAGCTTCTGGATTATTTTAAAAGACAGGTAGCAATGTCGCTACATTATTTTATAGATATGTTAGCCAAAAATCTGGCTATACCTGCTCCTTTTGAGCAAAAAATTGACATTGATATTAGAACCCTGGATAGCTGATTATATCCAAGTAATTTAAATTAGTATATAAGACAAAAGAGCAACGTTCTTGCACTAAACTTGACACAATGTATAATAAATCAAGGAATGTTAAATCTAGCCATTTAGTTCTACAACAGCCACATCAAAATTTTATATCTGATTGCTCTCAGGCCGTTGAATCTATTAATCTTAAATATAATACTTTAAACCTGGTGCACCAAAATGTTGAAGGCCTGATTGGTGGAAAAGAATTGGAATTGGAATTGTACATGGACTTGAATGGCATTGATATTTTTTGTCTAACAGAACATTGGTTAAGGCCTTATCAAGTCATGTTCAATTTCAAAAATCACCGGGTTGCTAGCTCGTTCTGTAGAATAAAATATAAACGGGGAGGCTCTTTAATTATTATTAATAAGTCAATAAAGTGTAAAGAACGTAAAGACATAGTAGACCTCTCTGTTGAACGAGTTATTGAGATAGCCAGTATAGAGTTTGAGCGGTTCATTGTACTAAGCGTATACAGTCCCCCGGATGCTCCATATGCACAGTTCGAAGAGAAACTTGAAGAAGCATTGTTTAAATGCCAAAGTACAAAAAAAACCGTCCTATTTTGTGGGGACTTCAATGTAGACATTTTAGAAACTGCACGGGAACCTTTACAGAGAGAGAAAATGTTAAATTTGTTCAAGTCATTTGGTTTGTATAATATATTTTTGGAACCTACTCGTATAACTGCAACTAGTGCTACTTGTATTGATAATATTTTTACTAATATAAATCCCATTAAAAAATGTATAGTGGACCCTGTAAAATCAGATCATCGTGGCCAGTCTGTTTCTTATCTGAGAAATAGTAGGGAAACTAAGAAGATTATTAGTTTTGTCCCAGTTAACACACATCGCTTGGAAACCTTTAGAAGAAACTTAGTCAAGAAAATAACAGAATTGCCTGATTACATTAGCGTAGAAGAATCCTACTCTGATTTATTTAATTTGATACATACTGTGTTTGGGAAAATCTTTACCCCGAAAACATTATCAATCGGAGGCAGTTCTGCTTTCAGTGACTGGGCTACACCCGGAATTTATAAAAGTCGCCATAAACTATATGAACTGTATTCTGAAAAATCATATAATTTCAACCCAGAGTTTCAGCAATATGTTAAGAAATACTCAAAGATATTTAAGCAAGCCTGTACCTTAGCCAAGTCTAATTTCATTAGAAATAAAATTTATGATTCTGCGAATGTAATTAAAACTACTTGGAACATTATCAATGCGGAATGTGGTAGGTGTACAACGAATGAAAGAAAGTTTCATTTAAATATAAACAATCGCCACGTATCGGGGGATTTGGAAGTGGCGACCGAGTTTGAAAAATTTTTCAGTAATGTTCCAATAGAGATAACTGACACTCTCCAGTCGTCTTCCACCTCCGCCGAGCTATTATTAGCAGAATCTGTAGCTGCCTGTGAAGGCGCGTTCGAATTCACCGTTGTCAACTGCAACGACATCATAAAAGCTTTTAGATCTATTAATGTTAAAAAAACCGCTGACCTTTGGGGGTTATCAGTAAAATCCATATCAAGTATTATAGATGTCATTGCCCCCCACTTGGCAACTGTGTTTAACGATTGCGTCTCTAGTGGTGTATTTCCTGATTTGATGAAACACAGTAAAGTTATACCACTATTCAAGGCTGGCACCGCTTCAGATCCGGGTAATTTCAGACCTATCTCGGTGTTGCCGACCTTGAGCAAGATATTTGAAAAATTGATACTAGAGCAGATGCTGATCTTTTTTAACAGTCACAAATTATTTCATGAGAAACAATTTGGCTTCACTAAAGGACGTTCTACTACCGATGCTGGTGTAGAGTTATTGAAATGTATTTATGACGCCTGGGAGGATAAACAAGATGCAATTGGTGTGTTTTGTGATCTGTCTAAGGCATTTGATTGCGTCCAACATAAAACATTAATCAGGAAATTACACCATTATGGCATAAGAAACAAGGCTCTCGACCTTCTGACTTCATATTTGAACAATAGAATTCAGCGGGTCGATGTTAATGGTGCACGCTCAGAGGGATCTGTAGTTACTATGGGCGTCCCGCAGGGTTCAATACTCGGACCATTTTTATTCCTTATATATTTTAATGACTTACCCTTTTACGTGGGGGACAACAACAGGATTGTTTTGTTTGCAGATGATACTTCTTTGATTTTCAAAGTAAAAAGACAAATAGATAACTATGACGATGTCAACAACGCAATCTTGAAAGTGGTTCATTGGTTTAACACTAACAATCTTAAACTAAATGATAATAAAACTAAATGTATTAAATTTACCTTGCCTAATGTAGCACAGTCAGAAACCAATGTTCAACTTAATGGTCGAGAGTTGGAACTTGTGGAACAAACCACATTCCTAGGGTTAACGGTTGATGCTGGTTTACAATGGGGTCCACATATTGTAAAACTAGCTAGTAGATTAAGTTCAGCAGCATTTGCTGTACAAAAAATAAGGCACTTGACTGATGTAGATACGGCTAGAATAGTTTATTTCAGTTACTTTCACAGTATAATGTCTTATGGTATTCTACTGTGGGGCAATGCTGCAGATATAAATAAAATTTTTATTTTACAAAAGCGGGCCATAAGAGCTATATATAGACTAGGTCCAAGGGTCTCTCTGCGCGAAAAATTCAAAGAGGTTAATATTCTTACTGTAGCATCACAATATATTTTTGAAAACCTTATGTATGTCCAAAGAAATCTACATAGTTTCGCTAAGTTAAGTGATAGACACAATGTCAACACTAGAAATAAAAATAACCTTGCTGTTTTTCATAGCAGATTGCACAAAACCAGCAATTCTTTCATGGGTAACTGTATACGCTTTTACAACAGGCTTCCAGACGAAATTAAAAGTATGTCCCTTAATAAGTTTAAAAGATCTGTTAAAAGTAAATTGAACTGCAGGGGCTACTATACAATCAATGATTATTTGTTGGATAAGGAAGCCTGGAAATGACCTGCTCTGCTGGATTCTCAAAAAAATTGTTAAAATGCCTAGTTTTTAGATTCTTTAAAATTGTAAATAGAGCAAAAAAAGAACAACCCGCTGAGTTTCTTGCCAGTTCTTCTCAGGTGGGTCGCGTTGTGAACTGGTGGTAGAGTTTTTGTTTTGTATTCTGGACGTTTTGCAAGCGCATCTGTATAATGCCTATGTGAAATAAATATATTTTTGATTTTGATTTTGACTTAATTAAAAAGTTAACAAGCGCACTAGTTGTCCCTACAATTTTCGGTGGTTGCCCTCGTTTTCTCCTGGATCCCATCATCACATCCTGATTTGGTGAAAATGGGACCACCTCAGAAGTAAACCCTATTCAACAAAAAAAGAAATTTTGAAATCCGTCTATAATTGACGGAAATATCGCTTAACATACATAAAAACAAATACATACAGACGAATTGAGAACCTCCTCCTTTTTTTGAAGTCGGTTAAAAATACCTACTAGTCGTCATAGTGGGACAAAAGAGCAACGTTCTTGTGATGCTGCTTGAAATGATGTATGAATCAAGGAATGTTAAATTTGGCCATTTGTTCTACATCAGCCACTGCAATTTTTTTTAAATCTGACTGCTCTCATGCCATTGAATCTACTAGTCATAAAAATTATGGTTTACGACTGGTGCACCAAAATGTTGAAGGTCTTATTAATGGGAAAGAATTGGTATTAGAGTTGTGCACGAACTTGAATAACATTGATTTTTTTTTTGAGTATTTCTGTGCTCGCAGTGAAAGTGGGCGCCCAACTTAAGCCATCATAGCCATGGGACATAATTATGGAATGTTTACACTTCCAATTATCATCACATTGAGAGATTATGTCACAAACGCATTTTGTGTTACGCAACCAATGGAATTGTAAAAATGAAAATTGCATAAATAAGTAGGCGATGATGGTAAGATAACAGAAATTTATTTACGAAAACATTTATGGCGACGCAAATCATTATAAAGTATCATCAAATTCTCTCTAGCTATCGCTGCTCCTGAAATATAGCCTGATGTCAGACAGGCGGACAGCAAAGTCTCAGTAATACACATACATACAAATAGTCACGCCTTTATCCCAGAAGGGGTAGGCAGAGGCATAGTATACGCCCACATTTCACATTTTAGTTTTATGTCCCACGTAACCCTATTGGTGGTGACCCTATTGCCGTGCTGAAATGGACAGGCGCAGGTCGTGACGACCCGCCAATGTGTGGAACGTTGTATCCTAGCTGCGTTCCTCGCAGTAGTGGCACTCAGTCGTGGTTTACCGGTGTATTCGCCACAGATATTTACCGAAGCTCTCGTGCCCGGTAAGCTTCTGTGACTACCAGTAAGAGAGAGCGCCGTGACTCCTCTCCAGACACTCGTCCATGACCGGTCTGACCGCCCCAATTGTGGCGTATGGGGGATACCTTGGTTGCTCAAGTCGCACCTTTCAGGTCTCCACGGTTTTCTGGTGGTGCTGGGACCGCCGAGTCTCGAAATCTCAAAATGTAGGCCTACGGCCGTGCTCCAGCGCCTCCTTGCGCCATTTAAACAATGACGCAAGGGCCCTCGCTTCCAGATCCCATGGATGGGTCCCGGCTAGGAGACATGATACCTTAAGTGAGATCGTGCGGTATCCTCTTATCACCCTGACGACCGATTGCGGGCCGTCAGAGTCTAGCCCAATGAAGCTGCCCCCGTGGCTGTAATAACGGCGCGTAAACTCATTCCTCGCCTCTACAAAAAGAATCTAGGTAAATACACTCGAGAGCAATGAATCCGGGTCACTTAAAGAATCCTAAAAATCTCGGAAACTAAAAATGCTAGGTTAATGCAATAAATTGTATTTAATAGACAATGTAATACTCCTTAAATGAAGGTATTAAAACTTCTTAGTTATTGTAAAGTTATATCATAAAAAAATCTAATTTGAAAAAGGGCCACTTTCGAAGATGGAACTACGAAATTACAGCATTTGGTGTTGCTTTTGTTTGTAATCTGTCATTTATGTGGGTACATAAACCATGTTGATAGTGCTCTATATTCATTAATCAAGCTGAAATTATGTCGCTTACGCCTGAAGAATGCACCAGAATACTTACAATGCTGGAAACCGGCCGGAGTCAGCGCGATACAGCCAGGACTGTCGGTGTGTCGCTGTCAACAGTACAAAGAGTTCTCCGACGTTACGAAGAAACTGGTTCTAACCTACGCAGACCAGGAACGGGCAGAACCAGGTGTACCACAGCACGAGAAGACCGATACTTGGTGAACACCATGCTTCGAAATCGCTTTCTCACAGGAACTGAACTCACCAATCAGTTTCGACGCCTCGGAGGAAGTAACCCAAGTGCATGGACAGTAAGACGTCGGCTTGCTGAATCTAACTTAAAACCCCTTAGACCTGCAAACGGCCCTAAACTGGAGCGTGGGCATCGTATTTCGAGACTAAGGTATGCCCAGAGCCACGTAAATTGGAGTATTGAAGATTGGTCAAAAGTTATGTTCTCCGACGAATCAAAATTTATGCTCTACAAGCACGATGGAAGACACAGAGTGTATCGAAGACCAGGGGAAAGATTCAAGCAAGCATGCATCGAAGAAAAAGTAGCCTACGGTGGTGGGTCTGTACTTGTGTGGGCCGGAATTTCTTCTGAAAGTCGCACAGAGCTGGTGATCATAGAAAACGGCTCTTTAACTAGCGTAAGATATGTGGAAGAAATCCTCAATGATCACGTTGGTCCATTTATGGTCAATTTAGGTGAGGATGCTATATTTATGCATGACAATGCCCGACCTCATACAGGTAGGATTGTGAATGACTACCTTCAAGAGATGAACATTACTCGTATGGAGTGGCCAGCGCGCAGCCCGGATATCAACCCGATCGAGCATGCTTGGGACGAGCTAGGCAGATGCGTAAAACAACGAAACCCTCCCCCAATCACGCTTCGTGAGCTCAAAATTGCTCTCACAGAGGAATGGGAGAATATTCCCCAAAATCGTATAAGGAACTTGGTGTACAGCATGCCAAACCACGTAAACGCAGTAATGGAAGCACGAGGAGGCAATACGAAGTATTAAAATTCAAGAAAATCGTAATAAAGTTCAAAAATTTCATGTTTCCTATTTTTGTTTTAAGGAGAGATCAGCAGTTTTTTCTTTATGTAATTTTGTGTTAATAAAATGTATGGTGACTCATTTTTTTTTTACTTTCATTTAAGGAGTATTATATTGTCTATTAAATACAATTTATTGCATTAACCTATCATTTTTAGTTTCCGAGATTTTTAACATTCTTTAAGTGACCCGGATTCATTGCTCTCGAGTGTATAAGTACAT
Source organism: Miltochrista miniata (assembly GCA_933228765.1). NCBI lineage: Eukaryota > Metazoa > Arthropoda > Insecta > Lepidoptera > Erebidae > Miltochrista > Miltochrista miniata. The sequence goes on along the minus strand of OW121754.1, from coordinate 5,291,285 downwards.
ACATTATTCATAATTTACTTTTTTCTAACTGACATAACTATCATAATATTCGTCCAAGCTCAGTCTTTTGCGCGTTGTTACCATTACGCTTAGCCGCATATACGTAATAGTTACAATGTACTTGCACACATTTGTTAATAATACCGGAGATGTATGAAGAAAGTTGCCATTAAGTTACCATTATTATGTGAACGGAATTAGATTAATTATTACTGCTTACTTCAGTTTAAAAAGTACTCTCTACTAGATCCATTTTATGTTTGTTAATGTGCGTATTTGTATAATGTACTTGCGAAGATGTAATAATGAATTTTTCAGTTGCGGTTTATACGCATGACGTCCTTGTAAAAGTTTCTAGGTTCAAATTGAATTATTTTAACATAATTTGTAACAAATACTATTTTAGAAGCTAACACTATTTTAAAACCAACAGAACTAAACGTATAGATAAGGAACAGTTGGTTTTAATTACCTCGAGCCCGTCATGATTTATGTAACTTCCACTCGTTAAAACACCATCGAGTCGCACTGTTACTCAGTAAGATTTAGTTTTCGGAACGAGTACTGCTATATAACCAGTGTTACTAGATAGATACATACATAAGTACATACACAATGGTCACACCTTTATCTCCGAAGTAGTATTTAGAGGCACAGTATACGGCAATTACACCACATAGCTTTTGTCTCACGTAAAAGGTGGTGAGCCTGTTGCCGTGTGACTTTTTTTTTTTTTTTTTTTTTAATGTGAGGGAAAATCCTCGTAGGATGCTATGCCGGACTCTTACCGACTAAAAAATCTCACGTAACGCCCAACTGCCTATGGTTGAGAGCCCCGGGTAAGCCCTCAGGAAGGATGTCCCGTGACTCCCAACAGACCTACGGCCGCCAATGCGGCCTCGCCCAGGGGGTGGTTCGGGTGCAATCCCGCGTCTATGGGGGATTTCGGGTGTGACCCCGCTTCTAAGGGGGGGCGTGCGTGAGTGCTGACGTCACGCTGCCGTCATGGGCCTGCTTCTGTAAGGACGGTGAGCGGCCCTCTCACCGTCCTCAGACCCCCGGTCATGGAGGCCGATAGTCCTCGGCGAAGACACGTCGGCGGTGCCCAGGGCGCCGACTGCGGAACTCGGGTGGAAGAGTTCTCTCCCGCACCCGGCCCGCCGCCTCCTTCGCGAGCATGACCTGCTCGCAGAAAGAGGCGGCGCAGTCCCACTTACTCCCGCTGGAGAGCATGGCTCGCACCATGGCCTCAAGCGAGAGAGTGTCCACGCCCAGACCCACTACGAGGACCTGTCGCTGTTGTGCCCACGCCGTGCACTCCACCAGCGTGTGGAGCGCCGTGTCATCGCTGCGGTCCTCGCAGTGCTGACACTCGGCCGTGGTTTCCCGGTGTTTTCGCCACAGATACCTACCGAAGCTACCGTGCCCGGCAAGCATCTGTGTCAACCGGTAGGAGAGAGCACCGTGTCTTCTCTCCAGCCACTCGTCCATGACCGGTCTGACGGCCGCGATTGTGGCGAATCCCCCCTTTGGTTGCTCAAGTCGCATCTTCCATGTCTCCAGGGTTTCCTGGTGGAGCAGGGTCCGCTGGGCCTCGATTTCTCGAGACGCAGGCCTTTGGCCCCGCTCCAGCGCCTCCTTGCGCCATCTGAACAGTGACGCAAGGGCTCTCGCTTCCAGGTCCCATGGAGGGGTCCCGGCTAGGAGACATGCCGCCTCACCGGAGATCGTGCGGTATCCTCTTATCACCCTGACGGCCATCACTCTCTGCGGGCTAATGAGCCCGCAGAGAGTGATGGCCGTCTAGACTAATGAGTCTAGCCACATTGCTGGCCGTCAGGGTCTCCGCCCATACGGGAGCCCCGTACAGGGCCATGCTTCGCACGATCCCAAGGTACAGTCTCCTGTAGGGAGCGTTGGGTCCCCTGATGTTGGGCATCAGCCGCGCGAGTGCGGCCGATGCTCCCCTCAGTTTTGGGACCAAACTTCGGAAATGATGTCCGAAGTTCCACCGGCCATCGAGTACGAGCCCCAGATACTTCATCGAGGGCTCGATGCCGATGCTGACGCCCCCCACCTGTAGGCTGGATCCCGCAGGTGGCCCCATCCGAGGTCCGTGGAAGCACAGAGCCTCGGATTTGTGAAGGGCGACCTCAAGACCCAGCCGCCGAATCCGACCCACGACCTGAGCAACCCCTGCCGTGGCCTTAAGTGCTGCGGCACGGTGCGTTGCTCCCCGCGCCGTAACGAGGGTGTCGTCGGCGTAACACGTTACGCCGACCCCTATGAGCAACGGACCACGCAGCACCCAGTCGTAACCGATGTTCCACAGGAGCGGCCCTAAAACCGATCCCTGTGGAACACCGCACGACACATCTCGCCGACCCGGCCCCAGCCAGCTCGGGTAAGTTATGGCTCTCTCGGAGAGATAAGCCCCGACAATTCGACGGAGGTAGGAAGGCACTCCATGATAGATAAGCGCCTCCCTGACGCAGCTCCAGGGCAAGGTGTTGAATGCGTTGGCGATGTCGAGAGACACCGCCACCACCACCTCACCCTGTGAGACTGCTTCCTCCGTCAGGCCTCTAATGCGCATGATCGCGTCCACGGTGGAGCGTCCCTGACGGAAGCCAAACTGGCTATCCGCCAGATCAGGCCCCACGCGTGTGAGGTGCCCGACGAGGCGTTGTGCAATAATGCGCTCAAAGAGCTTGCACACCTCGTTGAGCAACACGATCGGCCGGTACCCTGATGGGGAATTTGCCGGCCGCCCCGCCTTTCGAATCAAGACCAGTTTCCCTGTCTTCCAGACCTTGGGAAACTGGCCTTTCTCGAGGCATGCGCTAAAGAGCCCAATTAGTCGAGGCCCAAGCTCTTCGAGAGCCAGGACCCACGCTCGGCCTGGAATGCCGTCGGGTCCAGGGGCGGTGTTTCTGCGGGATTTAAGCCGCAGTACAGCCGCCCCTAACTCACCCTCGGTGACTACGGGCACGTCGTTCTCACTGCCTTCCGCGTTGGGCGCCTGAGACGAAGCCATGCGCGGAGAAATGTGTTCCTCCGCTCTCGATGGGAACAAGGAGTCCAGGACCTCCTCCAGCCGCTCCGGCTGGAGACTCTGAGTCAGTGGGGGCGCCTTAGGGCGTAATTTGCCCCTTACCATAAGGTACGGGCGCCCCCACGGGTTCCGCTCCAGAGTCTCCATCAGCTCATCGCGGCCCAACTTTTTGGACCGCTTGATGGCCGTCTGGAGGGCCCTCTTGGCTTCCTTGTACCCATCATAAAGCTCCGTCTCTCGGGCTGCCGCATCGTCTGGGCGGCGACGCCTCCGGCGGAATCTGGTGTACCGGCGGCGCGCGGTAACGCACTCCGCGCGCAACTGCGCGATTTCCGGCGTCCACCAGTACACCTGCTTCCTCGCCGGTCTGGGCCTAGCCCTGGGCATCGCCGCATCGCAGATGTGCGACATGGCTCTCCCGAACCACTCCACTTCGGCATCAACATCGGCAGGCCCGTCCGCTGTCGGAATCCAGGCCTGCACGATGGCCGCCTCCAGGAGAGCCTCCCGATCCAGGCGATGGAGTGCCCAACGCGGTTCCGGGGGATTCGCGATTGTTGGCGGCAGGTTAGGTGGAGGGGAGACGTCGAACCGAATATATCGAATATACCTCCTCCTCCACCACGCGCCATCCCTGGACACGGCGGGCGAGCTCAGGGGTCGCAAACGAAACGTCTATGACCGAGCTGAGCCCCCGCCGCGTCCAGGTTGCGACATTCCCCCGGTTCAGGATGACTAGGCCACGTGTAGTGACCCAGTCCTCCAGTATCCTCCCCCTGCCTCTGGTTTCCCGGGAGCCCCAAGCCTGCGACCAGGCATTGAAGTCTCCCAGGACCAGGACAGGGCGAGGCCGGCATGCAGCGAGAACGACGTCCAGCTCAGGGAGCCATAGCTCAAACTGATGCTGGTCGAAACTCGGCGAGACGTAAACGGCCACGACAGCCACACCCTCATATTCCGCCGCGACGCAACCCGGGCCCCTAGCAATAAGCGCTAGGCGCGAGTCGTCCGCGCCGGTCCCCCCAAAGATGGTCGCCATGCCGTCCAGATCCACCGGGCTTCCCGGGTGAACCCAGTAGTTGCCGTGTGACTTCCCGGATTGAAATTTTTCAAATCGCCCAAAAACATTTCAACTTGGCTTAACGGCTACCATGTCACTGACAACCAAGAACAACGGTTTAAAGTTGTCTTTTGAAGCCTAAAAACACTCGCTAATGAAAGTCACAAAGTGGCAACCCATCAGTGGATTTTCTTCTTCTAATAAGTAGTATTATAGGAGTTAGTTAGAAGTCAAAGTAAAATTACTTATTACCCCATAAGCTAAATTGTAATAATTTAAAGTAAATCTTTTACACATATTATAAAAAAAAGACAAAGTGGCCACCTATCCGAGGATCAGCTATAGCGTAAGTTGCTTACTGCAGACATTCTTTACAGAATATGGAGTCATCAGGGCCTCGAACGGTTTATGTTACTAAATGAGGATAAATCTTTCCCATCGAGTCACCCTGTAATTCGATGAATTATGTGTTAAAGAATTCAAAAGTACTTAAATACGCGAAACCTTGGAAAACATGTAAGTATTTAAACACAAAATGTGTGTAGCAAGTTCCACAAAGTCCCATCAATCAACAGTATAAACAATATAGTTTGGAGTAGATTCAGTCCCGTAATCTATTTCAAACTCCCAACGAGATTATTTACTTAGACGTTTTCTTAAAAAGAAAACAGAAAACTGAGTTATAAATTGCTCTTACTTTGAATTGTAACTTTCGCAACTTTTAAAGAAAAGCCATACAAATGAAGGTATAAGCTAAAACTTTTAAATACCGACGAAGTGTGAGTTGTGTGCTATTTGTAGAACCAAGGGTTCTGTATAAAAAACAGTAAAAAATAATTACGTTTGGTGTATGAGATCCCCTCTAAATCTAATTTTTTTTTCTGTTTTTAGTACAAGAATATTGTTCACAACAACTTATTACTCGTAAATCTTCTGAAAATTACTACTGGTTTTTTTTAACGTGAGGAAAATCCTACATGGCATCAATGCCGGGCTCCTACCGACTAAAAACTACACGTATCCTTTATCCTACCTAATAGCCTACGGTTGGGAGCCCCTGGTAAGCCCTCTAAAAAGGATACCCCATCACGGTTCGCGAGATTCAGCCTGGTGACAGAAACAAACTTACAGACGAGGCGGATTCTCAGTGGCAAGGTCCCGATTTTACCCTCTGGGTACAGAACCCTAATAACAGATGGAACCAAAAATATCCACAGTTACTTGGAAGCTAAAATCTCAGTAAACACAATTTATTGCAAGTCTGTCAAGGATGTGTTTATTTGGCATACAATGGACGTGATGGTATCTTAATATTTGTTCCGCTGCCGACCATGCAATACATAATTTCAATGACTTTCCACTGTTGGACAAAACTACGTAATATCTTACGTTGCTTGACAATGATTATGTTCTAAGAAATAAGAGTTAGTTTACTTTACCCTTTTCCTTTCGTTTAGGAAAAGGGTTTATATATTTAAGTGTGAACGAGTACCTAGGGCATTACCCGGGGCTTCCAACTGTAGGCTCTTGGGCAGGATACGTCAGGTTTTCAGTCGGTAGGAGTCCATTAGGAATTTCCATAACGTAAAAAATAAAAAATAAACCTGGGGCAACATTTTCTTTTTCATGTGGAAATCCCTCCATCCATCATCGTACGACTGCCTAAGGCCAGGAGCCCTGAATAAGCCCTCGGAAGGAAGTCCCAGGATTTTCAACAGATTTTGACTACCACCGCGGTCTCCCGCTTCTTGGGTCGTGAGGCGTGCGGGAAACCCTCACGTCACGCTGCCGTATCGAGTCTGCTTCTGTAAGGACTACGAACAGCCCCCCATGGCCCTCAGGCCCCCAAGATCTAGCTAAGTTAAGCGTACACTAGGATCTAAAGTTGAGACGTGGAATTCAATTGAGGCCTTATCAGATTGATGAAATAAAATAATTGCTAGTTTTGAATTAAAAAAATATTAGTAAGGCGGCAGACTAGCCCACGTGACTGAACACCCTAAGGGTCCGTTCACACAGACCGGCTCGGAGAGCATCGGCGCGCACTTTTCTTTTCACACAGACCGGATCGGATACGCTCGGAGTTGGTCGGAGAGGAGCTGCCAACTATTTCACACAGACCGGCTGCAAGCGGATGCGCTCGGAGCCGGTCGGATGCGCTCGCAGCCGGTCGGATGCGCTCGCAGCCGGTCGGATGCGCTCGTAGCCGGTCGGATGCGCTCGCAGCCGGTCGGATGCATCGAGTGCATCGATTTACTACAAAGGCAGTACCAGTATTCCAAGTTTTGTTTTCAGTGTTAACGGGTGCTCTTCAGAACATGGTTTTAGATAGCTCCGATGAAGAAATATATTAATTTTTCATCAGTCATGTTTTCGTATAAGTGCACACAACTATTATGTTTAAATTGTGCTATCAAAATGGCGGTCGGCGTGGGGCAGCGCGCACGCAATCGGAGCCGATCGGCTGCGCGAGCGGGAAAGAGCACGCAATCGGAGCCGATCGGCTGCGCGAGCGGGAAAGAGCACGCAATCGGAGCCGAGCGGCTGCGCGAGCTAGAAAGAGCATGCAATTGGAGCCCGAGCGGGAAAGAGCATGAAATCGGAGACGAACGGCTGCGCGAACGAGAAAAGTACGCGATCGGAGCCGGTCAGCTCCACCAAGCGCGTTCAGCCGATGGGCTCCGATTGCGTGCGCGCCTCACCACGCCGACCGCCATTTTGATAGCACAATTTAAACAAAGCAGTTGTGTGCACTTATACGAAAACATGACTGATGAAAAATTAATATATTTCTTCATCGGAGCTATCTAAAACCATGTTCCGAAAAGCACCCGTTAACACCGAAAATAAAACTTGGAATACTGGTACTGCCTTTGTAGTGAATCGATGCACTCAATGCATCCGACCGCCTGCGAGCGCATCCGACCGGCTCCGAGCGCATCCGCTTTCAGCCGGTCTGTGTGAAATAGTTGGCGGCTCCTCTCCGACCAGCTCCGAGCGTATCCGATCCGGTCTGTGTAAAAAGAAAAGTGCGCCCCGATGCTCTCCGAGCCGGTCTGTGTGAACGGACCCTAAAGCCTCTATTTTCGGTCAGATGAAGAAATTTGATCGAATCCGCATGAATCATAAATTGCATATTACTGCTTACTTACGAGTTAGTACAGCATTATTAAACTACTTTTTAAAATAACTAAGTCTTTAAAGTAAACGATATCTAGTTTGTAATTTTAAGAAAAAAAATTAAAAATAGCTACAATTAGGCAGACTCAGTTTAAAATAATTCTACTTTCAACACTCATTTTTGTGATAAGATTGTAATTTAATTTTTGTATTTATAATACAACCGAGCAAGCGCTTGCGTAATAATGATAATGACAAATTGCGCAATAAAACATTTATGGTAATTAAAGATATTTCGTCGTACTAAGTAGTTGAAGTGCTCGTGAACCCGCTAAGTTAGTAGGTATTCAGTGAACGAAGATGGATGACGACTTTATGAAATTTTCATTTATGAGGGTATTCGACTTCAGAATGCACGTTAAGCCTTCGCACCTTATGCCAAGTTGAGGAGCTTACGGGGCGGCTTGAATATTTAAACAAGGGGTTCAATGCCAAGAAGCGAGTGTAGCCATCTTTCCACTTCGAAAACATATCTCAGACTTACTAAAGTCATGTTTAAAATAAAGAAATCGGTGCTACCTACCTTCTAGCGATTGGGGGTCACTCTTACTGTTCATATGGTTTCTAACAGTAGTCCTCTATTTGCGGGCCCCATGATGTGTGCCTCTACACGCTCCGCTTGAAGAACCCAGGTTTGAAAAATGAGGGAAACACGTGCGCTGGCAGGTCGTTCCAAGTTTTTTATGGTTCGACAAAGAAACAAACTTTTGAATCGGTCAGCTCTGGCGTATATCCTCTTTACTGCTGGTACGCGCTGTTCGGAATCGAAAAGATTAACTGAAAGAGCCCTTAACATAACATTACATAACACTCGCGGCGATAGATTTTTTAAGCCAACCATAGGTCTTTCGCTGCGCCAACATCTTCAAGCTTTTCGTTTCGTCACCTTAAGACAATCAATAATTATTATAGCACGCCTCTACATACCGTCAAACGCGTCTGGTAAGACCTCGGGGAGTCGTTTCAAAGGTGAGAGCAGTATTCGACGCATTGTTGAATATGCATCTTGTTGTAGACTCCTCTGGTGTGGTGGTAAGAATCGTCTCATTCCTGGTCCTTGATTTCTGGTTTCCACGAAGCTAGCCCGACACAACTCTCATTGTAGTTTTTATTGTAGAACTTACGTAAAGGCACACAATTGTGTATTTTTTTTCATGAAGTAGACCAGGTTGTCTGAAACCTCTCGGCAGATGCGAGACGTTCAGAGCAACTTTCAGGCAAAGTGCTATCATCTGCATTACAATGAATACACCCTTAATATTACTAAATATCCTCCAGCTAACGCAAGAGCTGCATATGTATGATTACCTTCAACACCTTGCAGATAACTGCGGTTACGGCTATGGGGCGATAATTGGTTGATTCCGACCGATTCCTTTTCTTGGGAATTACGTGGACGTCAGCCTTCTTTCAAGCATCCGTCACTTCACCCGACCAATAGAAAAGTCCAGGCGTATTGGTGCTGAAGACAATTTGGCCGCACAATTCTTCAGCACCACCACTGGAATGCCATTAGTGCTTTCTGTGTGTCAAGTGATCATAGCAGCGCCCGCACAATGTTCACACACCGTTCACTGCTGGATCACAATATCAAAAAAATTCACACTTAATTTTTTTTTCGCATAATATATTGTGTGCAGTTTCGAATAAAATTTATTTTAATTACACTACTGGTGAGAGATAAGCATATTAATGGACATAAAATCCTTGTAGAGTGTACGCAACTGTCAATGACTACCTCGGTGACGCATTCGGTAGTGTAACCGTCTGCAGCGCTGGAGGTCCTGGGTTCGATTCCCGGGTTGGTCAAAATATTTGTGTGACCAACAAATGTTTGTTTGGTAGTTTGGATATTGTTTTCTATGTATTATAAGTACCTATGTATTTAGAATTATACAAGTTTGTCTATCAGTCGTCTAGATCCCATAGCACAAGCCTATATTAGCATAATTTGGGCAAGACGATGTTGTGTGAGAATGTTCATAAATATTTTTAAATTTAAAAAATACAATATTTAAGGTTTGTATGTCATAACAATTATTTTTTCTTTCACAAAATTTTTCATATCACAATACAGTAACATGGTTCTGGCCACAGGTATGACACACCTTCGTGAGAGACTGGTATCTTAACTAAGAAGTTCCTGCCAGACAGAGTGCAGTCTCACAACCACATATTCAATGAATCCCATTAATATTATAAATGTGAAAGTTTGTGAAGATGTTTGAATGTTTGTTACTCAATCACGCTCTAACGGCTGAACTGATTGGGCTGAAATTTAGTATAGAGATAGCTTATAGTCTTGAATAACACATAGTGTACTTTTTATCCCGGGAATATGTTCCCACGGGACGCGTCCCGTGGAAATATGTTCACGGAATGAAAAGTAGCCTAAGCTAAAGCTAAAGCGGGAACGGGTACCGAATTTCAATTAATTCCAAACAGAGCAATATTGGCGACGGGAGTACACGCGACGGGAGATCATCGTATTAATACGGTACACCTCACACTTTCTATCTCTCATTAAGTTTAGTGACACAACTGAAGTTGCGCGAGTCAGCTAGTATTATGGTAAAATGTGGCTAAACTCTTTGTTAGGTAAAATCAAGGATTATTACCAGACATTAAAAGTTTAATTCTAAAATAAACAATACCTACATAGGTATTTTTACATTTTAAATACACAGTATTAAAATAATGTCGTCGTAATATTGTATAAATCGTTAGATTTTCATTTACCTAGCGAGATTGTAAACTGTTGAGACATTGTAAACTGTAAGTAAGTAAGTAAAGTAAAAAACTCTTTATTGTACACCAGAAATAACATTTGAGCAAAACAGTTAAAATTACACGTATTGGCATAACAATTGGCGGCCTTATCGCACAAGGCAATCTCTTACAGGCAACCTTTTTTATGGAGATTGTAGGGTGTGAATTTTCTAGGGCAGTTTGGTGTACATTACTGTAGATTACATTAGGTACCTACATTACAAATAATAATATATGAAACATTTATAATATACATATATTCGTACATACTTATTTAAACATATACATACTACACACATAAAAGTAAGTAAACTGTAAAAGATGATAATACTAATAGATGGAAAAGTTTACGAGCTACAGCGATTGAGCGTGGCCAGTGGGCTGCAGTCGCTGTCTGGCGCCAAATGCCCTATTAATATCTACTATAATTTGTAATTTCTTTTTCGTTACTTCAGTAGATAACAATAGACCTGCTTTGACATTAAAATTTTAAAAGGCCAAGCGGTGCCTTTTTAAATTTAAAATTTTCATTGGCAGATTTTGAAATCAGTGAGATTTTGAAGTCAGTGAGAGTACGTTTAGTGGCGAAATCTCATCGGTGGATTCAGAAAAATGCCATTGAGAGTTATCGCTATGAAAAATGTCAAAACATAACATTTAAATAAGAGTGTAGAACGAGTAAGTACAGAGTGCAGACACATAACCCGGGTTAGTCCCAATAAAAGTTATACATGCATTTTTAATTAAATAATTTTCTTAACGCTCTCGGTTTTACGTTATGTTGAAAGAAATTTCTCAAAAAGCGACTTTCGCGGGAAATAATCCGTCAGATTGTAAAAACTCGACAGTTTATAATCCCACAAGTAAGATTACAATCTACCGGGTTTAACAATTTGACGGTAACATAGACTCCAAAACTTTAATTTCAGCAAAAAAATATCAACATCTTAATACTTAATTCGAAAAATTTTAAAATAAAATAGAATGGGAAATATATACAAATGAGATAATTCGAGTAACTCATGTGTGGCAGTGGTAGGACATCGTCTGGTTTTAGTCGGTAGGAGTCCGTCATAGCATCCATGAAGGATTTACGTAGGTTAAAAGGTTCGAAACAAGTATGCAGGCTTTTTCTTTTTTTTTTTACTACTTAGGTGGCAGACAAGCTTACGGCCCACCGGAAGGTTGGTAACCGTAGCCTATAGACGTTTGCAACACCAGGGGCGCTACACACGCGCTGCCGACCCGGCGCAGGTTGTGACGACCCACAGTTGAAATTTTTCAAGCCGCCCGTAAGGCCTTCAACTTGGCTTAACGACTGTCATTTTACTGACAACCGGGACCAACGGCTTATCGTGCCTTCCGAAGCACGGAAACGCTCGTAAATAAATGTCACAAAGTGGTCCACGTGGTGGTCACCCATCCATATCCGGCCCTAGTAAATGTTGCTTACTGCAGTAATCGTTTACAGAACACGTTTTGTAGGCGTCATCTGAAAATCAGCGCTGCCTAACATTAACCTGTTAGTGCAGCAATTAGCTGAGATGACGACCTTTTCGGGCACGCACATTATACTCATGCATTTTTATTCTATTTTTTTGTTTTGTTGTTTTATATATTTGTGCGTGCCGAATAAAGAATTTATTTATTTATTTTTATTTTTTTTTAACACTGAGTCCGCGGGGCCACGAGCACTTCATAACGTACCGCAACGGAGCGCTTCCATTAGAACGTACAAAAATTGAGCTTCAAGAAGATTTTTAACCTGGAGCAGGTAAAATTAAAAATGTTGCCGACAAAGTAAAACAGTAGGTAGCTAAAGAAAATCACAAAAGAAATGTAGAGCTTGTTTTTTGCTTTTCAGTTGTATGTTTACTGGGCAGTCGGAAGATTTTTAACCTGGAGCAGGTAAAACTGCAAATGTTGCCGACAAAGTAAAACAGTAGGTAGCTAAAGAAAATCACAAAAGAAAAATGTAGAGCTCGTTTCTTGCTTTTCAGTTGTATGTTTACTGGGCAGTCGGATTTTTGTATTCTAAATAATTAAGTTTATTTAAAACTTTTTAGTTATGTTAGTAGTGGAGCTATTAATTTTCGTATAGTCAAGGGACATAACTATAATTCAACCTTCATTATTATATTTCTGGTCATATTTCCGGTGCTACTCAACCGATTGCAATCAAACAAATGTTAGAATTTAAGTCTGACCAAGGCCTTATAAACACATACGTAATACTGCATCAAAATCGGTTCAGTAGTTTTGCGTTCATTGTAGTCAAACAATTATAACGCCAAAAGTCCGCCATTTTGATTTCCCTTGAATTTTATTATACCTGGTGTCACTTACACAATCACGACAAATCAAATGACACCTTGTATTTTTAAATCCGTCAAGCCGTTTAGGCTGTAGAGCGTCCAAGAAAAATTATCAAGTTTTACATTTTAGCGCCAAAAGTCTGCCATTTTGATTTTTTAGAAATTTTAATATACCTGGTGTCACTCACACAATCACGACAAATCAAATGACACCTCGCATGTCAATATCCGTCAAGCCGTTCAGGCTGTAGGACGTGACAAAGAATTGGGCATACATACATATATACATCGTCTCGAAAAACATTACCCTCCAGTCTTCGGCAGTTAGGGTAAAAATGGAAGAGATGGTAGTTCTAAAGCAGTGTGTAATGTGTAATAAAAATCATATATAATATATTTTTTTATTTGAAACTATTGACTGTTGCCGTTTTTAGGACGGAACCCTTCATGCGCGAGCCGACTCGCACTTGACCGGCATTTTAAGTTGACATGGCCCAGTGACCCACGTCGTATTACCATTACTTATTTATTAATACTTTTAAATTTTTCTCAGCCTCTTGAAAATTAAGGATATGAATATATTTATGAATGGCAAAATTTTTATTCTGAAGACAATTTTTTCAATAGTTTGCATAGAAATTACTTTGCAACGTTTAGTTGTACAAAAAATTAATGTGAGAACCTTATGCAAGCTTTATGATTGTTTAATAACTTACAACTTACCTAAGTCAGGAATTGAAATGTACAAAATGAAAATATTTTATGATTTAAGTACCTGGTGATATTCCAAGCAAATTTTATTACTTTGTACATACATATAAAGTAAACTAGCGGACGTCACGCGGTTTCACCCGCGTAGTTCCCGTTCCCGTGAGAATGGGAATAAAATATAGCCTATGTTCACCGCAAAGAGTGTAGCTTTCCAACAGTGAAAGAATTTTTCAAATCGGTCCAGTAGTTCCGGAGCCTATTCGTTACAAACAAACAAACAAAAAAAACAAATCTTTCCTCTTTATAATATTAGTATAGAAGTATAGATAATAGTCGAATAAAATCGCCTTTAACACTACAAAAAAAAAAGCGTAGGTAGAGATATAGTGAACGCCCACATTTTACCTTATAGTTTTATTAACCCACGTAATAGGTGGTGGTTAGCCTTTGCCGTGTTGAAAATGGACAGGAACAGGCTATGACGACCCATTGTTGAAATTTTTAAGCTGCCCATTATGGCCTTCAACGACTTAACATGCTTTCTGAAGTTTGGAAACGGTCGCCAATAAAATGTCACAAAGTGGTCAGGTGGTGGTCATCCTAAAACCAACCATAGCGAAAGTTGCTTACTGCTAAGATTGTTTACAGAGCTCTGGCTCAGTGGGACTACGAGCGCTTCTAATACCCGTTAATAAACATCGACTTCACATTTTGATTGAGCTGTACTCCTAACTTCCCATGTTTAACCCCCATTTTTAAACACCACTGCAGCCTTCCCTAGAAAAAGATAAAGAAAGTGGATGCAAGAAAAAGAAGATTTACTCAACCTTCAATTGGCAACAGAAGTTCTTGTATTGTCATATTAAAGAAACATTAGAACGTCGACACTTGAGATGTCAATTGGTCTCAGAATTTGACAGCTCACTGTCATATCTCTGTTATTAAATAGACTAAAACAACTGTTATTTAGAATTACGAGTATCACGCGATATGGGGCCGCAATATGTACTTACGAGTAAAACTGGTACAAGATCTTCATAAGTACAATTATGCTACAAAGCATCGCCTAAGACTATCGGCTAGCAAGACCGGGGGTTGAGGTGCACAAAAACAAAGAGGTTTTTTAGTCGGTAGGAGTCCGGCATAGCATCCATGAAGAATTTTCTCTCACGTTAAACAAACAAAAATACGTACAAGGGTTTAAAGCTACTTCACAAGATAAGAGGATCAACACTTAATTTATTTGATTTCAATCTTAAGAGTAAATTGTTCTTGCTCTTTGAGTTAAACTATTCAAGCCTAATAATTGCTATTTTATCATCTTTGCGAAGAATAAAATGGATTGAAAACTCAATGTGTTAAAAGATAATATCTTTAATGGCTAAGTGCATAAAATGCTAACGGAAAAATTGTGGAAAGTGTGGCAATATCTCAGAGATTATACTTACTGATATTGAATCCGCGATGAACTCCTATACTGCTTTGCACTTTTAACCCGAGAACCGTACCCTGGGGTACAACTGAAAAAAAAAAAAAAATATTGGCTATAACTTTTTTGTTTTAAATCGGATCTTTTCGCACCTCCGCGTATTTACGGGGGGCGGGGGATCGTGTCGAAGCATCGGCCGGGCACAAGTCCTGTTAGCGTGCGATCGTGGCAAGCCTGAGTGGAGTACTACAGCACCCCTGGGTATGCATCTACAAAATGCATGCACAAATAAGTATTGGCGGTATTTTAAAAAAGCACGACCTTCTAGTGCTCCATCCTCTTCAGATTCAAAATCTGGTAGATGTTCCTTTAGTTCCAGGTCAAAAGACCGTAAATCAAGCACTCGATGTGAAAAAAGTAAAAATTTTATATGTTTAGAGCACCAACAGAAGATTTGCCAAAACTGTTAATATAAGTTTGGTAATTTTTTGTTTAATTATGTAACGTGAGACTGAAATAAGTGCCATAAAAGTCTATGTATGTTGATTATATTAATAAACTAGCTGAACCCGCAACTTCGTTTACGTCACATAAGGTGTATGAAAGGAAAGGTATTTCTTCATCAGAGTCATCAAGCAGCGTCTGAAACTGCCCTGTTTGCTTAATCATAAAAGAGCTTAATGATTAAGTCTATTTTAAAACAATTCAGTCCGCGCCGAAGGCGTGGACTGAATTGTTTTAAATTGTTTAAAAATAGTCTTATTCATTAAGCTCTTTTATGATTAAGCCAACACGCCAGTTTAGGTTCACTCACTTTCAAAGAAACCCCTACAATTAAAATTTTCAAAATATCTGATTCTTAAAAGTGTTATAACTCTTTTATTTCTAAACCGATTTACATAAAACAAACGCTAAATGTTAACTGGAGCAAACCTCAACACAATAAAAAAACAACAACCGCATTGCAATCGGTTGAGCGGTTACCGAGATTAGCGTGCACAACCGTACAGACAAACAGATATACAGACATACAGACATACAGACAAACAGACAAAAATTCTAAAAATCATTGTTTTGGGTTCTATTGCGTTCATAAAGCCCCCCTATAATATTTTTTCTTATTTATCTTCCATGTACAGACAGCGACCTGTTACGATTTTATTATATGTATTGGTTTCTATTCTTATGAAAAAAAAATGTTTTCTTTACGGGGTACACTAGTACCCCTGGGTACTGTTATTTAAAGTCTATGATGGGTACGGTTTTTTTTTTTATACTACTTAGGTGGAGGACAAGCTTACGGCCCACCGGAAGGTTGGTAACCGTAGCCTATAGACGTTTGCAACACCAGAGGCGCTACACACGCGCTGCCGACCCGGGCGCAGGTTGTGACGACCCACAGTTGAAATTTTTCAAGCCGCCCGTAAGGCCTTCAACTTGGCTTAACGACTGTCATTTTACTGACAACCGGGACCAACGGCTTATCGTGCCTTCCGAAGCACGGAAACGCTCGTAAATAAATGTCACAAAGTGGTCCACGTGGTGGTCACTCATCCATAACCGGCCATAGTAAATGTTGCTTACTGCAGTGATCGTTTACAGAACACTGAGTCCGCGGGGCCACGAGCGCTTCAATAGAGATAGAGCAGTTCTAGGGTTAACTAAATTTGCACACCGATACTATTATTAGAGGACGTCTATGTTCACCGGGAAAAGTGTACCTTCCCCACAGTGAAAGAATTTTTCAAATCCTTCCAGTAGTTTCGGATGCCTATTCGATGCATACAAACAAACAAACAATCAAATCTTTCCTCTTTATAATATGAGTATAGACATACAAATGTTTTGAAATTAAATTAATGGAACAGAATGGAATTAACTTTATTGTACACCAAAATAAAACATACAGAAAAGAAAGATACAATTTTATTCATGTACATAGGGCGGCCTTTTTGCTAAAAAGCAATATCTTACAGGCAACCTTTGAATGGAAAAGACTGTTGAGAATCACAGGATATCCCTTGGGCTGTTGACGCGCGACGAAAATGCACTAAGTAGGTACTATCATAGGACGTCCCGAATGACCTTAACCCGAGTGACGAGTGATGAAGATTAGTATCGCGTTATTTATGACCGAATCTTTATGATTTTTGGCTGTGATTAAAGGATATAATTATTATTCATCACAGGTTGTTTCTTTTTTTGCTGGGTGGCTGCGAGGTCTACTATTCGCAGAAGTACTAGTACCATTATTCTTCTATTTTAAACATTTATTTAATAACATGCTTATTCCTAAAATTGCATTTAGGAAACCGCTCAAAGATTACATACATCGGATCATCATAATTATTGGTTGTAAAGTTGTAAGGCTTGCAGATAAACTTGTCAAGTTGACTGACCACTGTATTATTTAACAAGATACCAGTGAAAGTAGGTAACTGGTCGCTCAGATAGGTATGTTGTTATTGCGCGTATTACATTAACTGTTGATTAGAACATGCGGACATAGTTCTATTTATACTACTACTACGTGTGCGCGATAAGTTGAGAAACGCAGGGAACACACTCTTCAAAAGCGTGTCTTAACTTTCCGCGTACGAGTAGTACGTAAGCAAAAGAACTTATGACCCATTCGATGCAAAGCTGATATCGTTCTTCTTGAAAATATTTTAACGTGTGGATGGATGCTATGCTAATCTCTAAACAACGAGGTGTCCTACCACAGCCAAAGGCCTAAGTCCCGGGTAAAACCCTAAGAAAATTTGGACTTGTCTTTGAGGGTTATTCGGGTATTAGGCTATTTCTTGGGGCGTGAAACGAGCGTAAAACTCTCGCTTGACGCTGCCGCCGTCTTGGGCTGGCTACTGTAAGGACGACAAGCATTCTGCCGCTGTACTCTGGCTCCCCGTCATAGACGCCGATAGTCTTGGACGAAGACAAGTCTATGGCACACTCGCCGCAGACCGTGGAACTCGGGTGGGAGAGTTATCTCCTGCTTTTGAACTCCTTTAAAACAGAAAAGCAGATTATTTAATTCAATATTATACGTATTTTTTTAACGTGAGGGATAATCCTGCAAGGATGCTATGCCGGACTCCTACCGACTAAAAATCTCACGTATCCTGCCTAACAGCCTACGGTTGGGAGCCCCGGGTAAGTCCTCAGAATCAGAATACCCCAGGGCTCCCAATAAACTTACGGCTACCAAACCGGCCTCATCTAGGGGGGCTTCGGTTGCTATCCCGCGTCTTTCTCACGTGCCCGATAAGTATCTGTGACAACCGGTAGGAGAGAGCACCGTGACTCCTCTCCAGTCACTAGTGCATAACTGGTCTGACGGCCGCGATTGTGGCGAATTTGCCCCCTTTAGTTGCTCAAGTCGCATCTTCCAGGTCTCCATGGTTTCCTGGTGGAGCTGGGTCCGCCGATCAATACAATACGTGTTACAAGTTGTTATTGTAGTTTTTGATGGTGTATTGTGGCATTATTTGAGAGAGACTGACATTCGGTAGAGGTCTACCATGGGCTGATTTGATTGATTGAAACTGTAGGTGGACACAACGTGTTTCTATCTAAACATAAAAAAAAGGATTAGCAAGTCATTCACTCCTAGTATTACCATAATGCATTTGCAAATAAATTGGAAAATACAAAATACTGAGAGACGTAAATATTATTTTTGACTTGTTCAGTAAATTTAGAGCTTAAACATAATAGTATGAATATAGACTTTATAATCCATCTCTTAGTCAGCTCAGCTCTTCATATGTAGAGATTACGCAAAGAACTTACGCATAAGTTTTAAATATCTTTACAGAATTTAAAATGAATTCATTTTCGCCGTGTGTTCGCTTTGATCTTTCAAAGTACTTGGCGGATTTTAATACAGTTTTTAGTTATAGATAGAGAAGAAATTGCTTGTGTCAGTATTTTTAATTGACCGTGAATATTTAAAATTTAAATGACAGAACACCTACCTGGAAGCGCTCGTGGCCCCGCGGACTCAGTGTTCTGTAAACGATCACTGCAGTAAGCAACTTTCACTATGGCCGGTCCATGGATGGGTGACCATCCATGTGATCACTTTGTGACCTTTATTTGAGCGTTTCCGTGCTTCGGAAGGCACGTTGAGCCGTTGGTCCCGGTTGCCAGTAAAATGACAGTCGTTAAGCTAAGTTGAAGGCTTTATTTCAACAGCAGGCAGTCACAACCTGCGCCTGTCCATTTAAACACGGCAATACGGCTCACCACCTATTACGTGGGACAAATTATACAAAGGTGAAATGTGGGCATATAATATGCCTCTGCCTACCCCTCCGGGGATAAAGGCGTGACCATATGTATGTATGTATGTAGAACACCTACCTACGTATTCACGGGAAAGAGTTTTGTACGAAGACCAAATTTCATGAGAGCGACCTCCACGTTAATATTTTATAAGAATAATCACACTTTCACATCATCGACTCGTCTGACCGATCATTTCCACTGTCCCTAACCCGTTTGTCATAAAGTATGTCACCATGACATAGCATAATGACTTAAATGGAATACGATAATTCTAATACTTAGAATTCACAGCTATTCTCTGATGTATATTTTATACAAGCTGAACCCGCAACTTCGTTCACGTCACTTATGGTGTATGAAAGGAGAGGTATTTCTTCATCAGGCTCATCAAGCAGCGTGTGAAACTGCCCTGTTTGCTTAATCGTAAAAGAGCTTAAAGATTAAGTCTATTCTAAAACATTTCAGTGAATTATTTTAAAATAGCCTTAATCATTTAGCTCTTTATGATTTAGCCAACACGCCAGTATAGATTTGCCAATTTTTAGATTCATATGTCTATATATGATTCTTTAAAGTGATATAACTTTTTTTTTTATAAACCGATTGACATGAAATAAACACTAAATGTTAAGTGGAGCAAACCTCAACACAATAAAGACAACCGTATTGCAGTCGGTTAAGCGGTTACTGAGATTAGCGTGCACGAACGTACAGACAAACAGATATACAGACAAACAGACAAAATTCTAAAAATCATTGTTTTGGGTTCTATTGCGTTCATAAAGCCCCCCTGTAACATTTTTTCTTATTTATCCTCCATGTACAGACAGCGACCTGTTACGATTTTATTATATGTATTGATTGATTGATAGATTGATAGATTTAGCTTGACAAACTGGCGCCCTCATAGGATGGAAAACCATGACGACATAATACCTAATAGCTTATTTCTAAGTTGGCGGCCCAGTGATGTGCCTCATAAAATTATCCGCTTGAAGAATCCAAGGTTCTAAGAGGAAGGAAATATGTGCGCAAGCATTGTATCTTTCTTAGTTTCTATGGCTGAATAGATCCACGATATTTTGATCGATTGGTTCTGGTGAAGATACTTTCCACAGTGTGAGAGTCGCTCCTCTGCCCGGCACGCCTTGTTCGTCAAGAGCGTCGGATTAACCTCTAGCGGCCCACGCATAATTTAAGAACTTCTCGATTACGGCCCAAGTCCTTTATAAGGGACTAAAAATATTTATCAATTAACGCCCAGAAATAATTTGTTAATTAATGGAGGCTAAGGCACTCTTAATAGTCTAATATTGTCACCAGGGGCTAGAAAAGTTTAAAAAAATGATCATAAACTAGTTAAATTGCCAAATTACATTAGTGTATTTAAAGGGACTTTGGGCCGAAATGCAGTCCTAAATCATCAAGTTTTGTAGGAGAGATATGAGTAGATAAGGAGATCAACATACACTCAGTTTACAAAAATAGTATATTATCAACTTTCAAAGAGTATAGACTTCAAAACGTGTCTAATAAAACCAAAAGGTATGTATTTGATTTTTTTTAATATTATTTTCTTATGAACCATAACTATTCTTAGATGATGTTAATTACTAGAGGCCCTGCTGCGATAGTCGATGAAGAGGAGGTCGATGGATATTGGAGACGTTTCCGCGACGACTTCCTCAGCCTTAGCCCCTGTCTGTACCACTACCTCCTGTAAACCGCATTATTGATGAGTCTGGGGGTATCATGGGGAAGTTTGGAATTCTTAGTGAGTGGAGACGCGCCCATAATTGATGATGGTTTGAACTCCAGGTCTTTATCATCACCGGCCTTCTGAATCATGCTGCAACTTATCTACATCTATATATTAAGTGCTGAAAGCTAAACAAATAAAAATTAATAAACTCTGTTAAAGCCCGAGGTCCCTTACAAGGCACTAAAAATATAACACTTCACGCAAACTACGGCCTGAAGGGAATTCAGAGGGACTATTCCTTTTCTACCAATAAATTATCATAAATACTATTAATTTCACAAAAAATAATATAATAAAATCATGTATATTTTATTATTTGAAATGTAATATAACTATGATGAAATGGGATTGAATTGTTGCTTACCTTTACGATGTGTTGACACCTTAATGAAAATTAGCTTATCATACTTTTGTCTTTATTTTTAAGGTCGGGAACTTAGTTGATTAAGTTCATTATAGATTGACAAGTATGATAAATCAATCAGAAAATTGCTAGGGCGCTACTTTATAAAAAAAAAATCAAATAAATGCTTTTGGTCCCTTATAAAGGACCTGGGCGGTAAATAAGAAATTCATAATATTTGTTTGGGCTGTAATGACATAAGTTAATAAGGGTATTAGAAGGGACCTTGGGCCGCTAGAGGTTAAGTTGAAGAGCTCTTTAGAGTACTAGAAACACTTATTAATCTTTAAATGCTGCTTTCTAACAGTAAGTTATCACCACATTAAATTGGTACTTCAAGTATTGCTTTGTCTTTAAAATTAATTGAATTTTGAAGTGCGCAGTAAACTGTAGACGATCAGTGACAGCGTTCAGCTATCAGACAGTATTATGCTGTGGTAGATGAGTGCTATGATGAGGTGCCTAAGATGAGTGACTGTGTATACATTTTCGTTTTTATGGTGCCTTACATAAAGAGAAAAACGGAACCCAATTTCTTGAGACTTCGTCGTCTGTTTGTCGGTCCGTCATGACGCTGTATCTGTATTTTCACAGATAATATATTTTGTTGCCGCTATAGCAAAAAACTAACAAAAAATACTAAAATTAGAAAAAAAGGGGGAATTTAAGGGGCTCCCATACAAAAAGCCGTTCATCCCTCTATCAGTAATGGTAGTTGTAAAGCTAAGTTGTAGGTCTGAAAAATATCAAAAGCCGGTAGACACAGCTTATCTCTGTTTGTTTCAACACGGCAACGAAATGAAAGCAAGAGGATAATACCCTTGGTGTTGCTTTATGCCGTAATACTAGGCCGCATGCCTGTGCCTTAGGAGAATACTTAAGGTAAAGTATAAAAGAAGATCCCGAACATCGCGTACTAGGCAGTGATGCCACTCATACCGAATGGAGAGAATCTTCGTGAACTGAGCGTTTCAAAAGATCGTTCCTATGTCGAACTATAAAAACCTGGAACGACCTGCCCGCACACGTGTTTCCCTCATCTTACAATCCTGATCTTAAAATTCAAGCGGAGCGTGAAGTGGCACATCACAGGGCCGCCTACTTGAGGACCACTGTCAGAAGTCTTACGGACTGTGAGAGTGGCCCTCAATCGCTTGATGCGCCACGACTTTCCATCAGGCTGGCTTAGTCAATTTGGCGAGCTTAAAAAAAAAAGAAGATTCGACCTCCAAAGGCACTACCCACCTACATTATGCATTATGAATAAAATCCCATTTGGAGATTTGAGAGAGTGTGCATCTTAGGTTAATAAATTTGCATAGAACATTAACTATATTATTATGCAGATACATACACGTATACTACATTAAAAAGTAATAATAGAGAGGTTGTGGCATCTTTACTGTACCAATGACAACTTTTCTAATAATTATGCTCGTCATGGTTACTAAAAAGTTGTAGTATTACACCAAGTACATCACTTTCGCCGAAATATTGTAAGCAGGTATTATTTTAACAAATAAATTACCAAAATAAAGTAAGAAAAAATGCATTACACCACGCAAGTTAGAGCTAATTAGGTTATGTAAGTTGTCACGACTGGAAACGTTCGTTCCACCCTGTCTTGTGAAGGAAGGGAATTAAGATTCTGTAGTAGGCAAAGAATCGCGCGCAGTCGAATATTGTTTGCGCGTTGCAGCGGCTGCGCTGGTCGGCAGTCAGTGGTGACTAGTGTGTCAAATTAATTTATGGTGCTTTTCTTTTTTGTATGAAAGATTGAAAGGTAAGCTCATTGATATTTTTTAATAAGCATGTAGTATTATTTTTAATATTTATTATTTTATTTTAATTCATAGAAATATATCAATAAATGCAATTTCGAGTAAGCTAACAATAATTTGTTATCTAAATAACCCACCCCGGGTCATATCCCAAGCAAAGGTGACAATAATGCTCGCTCATTTTTAGTATTTAAATAAAACTAAAATAATAAAGAATAAAAAAATGTAACAAAAAATTATGTTAAAAATGAGAAAAGTTCTTCATTATGTCAAACGGTTGACTACTTCTGTCCGAATATTCCTTTGAGATCAACGCAAACGTCGGTCTTTTGCCGTCCGCATCTATCTGGCTTTTAAGCTCTATTTACTTTTATTTTTAAACATAGGTACATTAATTTTTATATTTATGGAGATTAATTGGGTATATCCTGAAAAAAATCTCAGGTTTCACTTTCATCTTGAAATTTATTATATTATCGTCAAATTCAAAATATTTAAACAAATTAGGTTTGTGTATATAATTCATATGATATTCTGAACTTCACATCGAGGATCAGACAACACTCAAATACCTTTTTTTTTAATACTTAGGTGTAAATAGAAACACCCAGATCCCAGATTGATGAATCACACAGTTATTTATCCCGTGGTCAGAATCAAACCGACGACCTAGTGATCCACTGTCGCACTATAAGACCTTTTGACCAACGAGGCAGTCATAAATATAAAATATATTATTATATTGAAGACCAGTATTGAATAATACAATAATTTTATGAGTGAAAGAGGTTTGAAGGTTTTAGATTAAATTGAAATGCTTATACACTTTTAATATCAATTCCAAAACGTGTTTCTCTTCTCGGTCTGTCTTTTATGTTATTACTTAAAAATAGATTGATAATGAACATGACATAAAAATGGACATATTTTTGAGTCCGGAGAGTGAATTAGGTCAAACGTTTATAACGTGAAAAATAATATTATTCCTGCGGGTGTCTTCCCAATAATAATGTAAATCTCGCGTGGGAATATCTAACTATACGCGGGCTCGATTATGCCGCTTTGCACAGTGACCTAAGTGGTCTCTGGATAGTCGCATAGATATTGTCACTTATCTACTAAAGTCAAAATTTTATTTTTTAAAGATGACCGATTAAATTGGGTTTTTACTTATGTTAAACGATGTTCCTCAAAGTAAATTAGGCGATGGCTTTCCAAAGTTTTGAATTTTTTGTTGAACTTAGGCATTGTTAGATATTATATTTTGATAATAGCAATTCGTTCAATAAAACAGTTCTGCAAATACCACTGAACAGTATAATAAATTTGATTTATTTGGTGTGCATGATTTATGAGACGTAAGGACACTCACAGTGAAGCTAGTCCTTGCCCTCAAAGTGGCGCAGCGAGCAATAAAACGAGCTATGCTTGGGGTGTCTTTGAGGGATAAAATCCGGAACGATGTTATCCGTCAGAGAACCAGAGTGGTCGACATAGCTCGCAGAGTATGCACTTTGAAGTGGCAGTGGGCTGGCCACATCTGAGGAAAGGCATTGGAGCAAACGAGTTCTGGAGTGGAGACTGCGACTTGGTACACGTGGGGTAGGAGGACTCCTCGCCAGATGAACCGAGGACCTGAAGAAGGTCGCAGGGAGTAACTGGATGCGGAAGGCGCAGAACCATGTATTGTCGCGCATTTTGGGAGAGGCCTGCCTATGTCCAGCAGTGGACTGCTATGGACTGATTTGATTGATTGATTTATTCGTGTGCATAATTAGTGTGCAAGTCAGTATTTTTTGTTTAACTTTGAAAATATTTTTTGTTCGGAAAAAGGTAATATACAGATATTGATTTAAATTGATGCCTTTAAAAAAGTCTTCAGCCGGTAGCTTTTCCAATACGCTCCACCACCTGACATTGGCCAAAAACAACTAGTGAAATATGGGCCTGTATTATTATGCATGTGATCTATTCTCAGTACTCCATGGATTCACAGCGCGGGCACTGGGCCCATAGGGGATACTATCACGGTGACTGAGACTTATGACCCAGTATCAAGGTAAAGGGTGGCCACCTTACAATTCAATTCCGCTCGCTCACCTCCACTGTTAATTTTTAAGGAATTGGAGGCTTGCCCCGATGTCGACACCTTAGTAGGGACACCCTTATATAAAGGGTGTCTCAATAAGAGTGCACTTTTTAAATTTAGTGCTATTTTTTTTTTGTGCATGTGGCAACTCTGAGATTTGACAGCTTACACATTTTATTTGTTCCGATTAATAAAAATGGAGCGCTTTTCAAAAGAACAACGCGTAATAATTGTGAAAACTTATTACAAAAATTTGGAAAGTTATGCTGAGACCGCTCGCAAACTACGAACAATTTTCAATCGAGAAAGTGCACCTAATGGGTGAACCATTTGAAGAGTTCTCAAAAAAAAATGAAGAAACTGGGTCGGTAATGGACAGTAAGACTCCTGTGCTTCCGTTGTGTGCGGACAGCATGTGGTTTCAACAAGACGGCGCGGCGCCACCTGCTACACCGCGCATGAATAAATCCATTGCAGCAACGATTGCCGGAAAAAAATTCTCAATAAATTCTGATGTGAACTGGCCACCAAGAATTAACGCCGTGCGAATTTTTTCTTTGGGGTTTTCTCTAATCGCAAGTTTAAGCGAATAAACCAGAAACAATGCCTAAGCTCAAATCCGAGATTCAACGAGTCATCGGTGCGAAACAGCCTCATCTCTGTGAAAAAGTCATGAAAATTTTCATGAATAGAGTAATAACCTGCCATCAGAGCCGTGGAAGCCATTTGACGGATATTTTGTTCCATACTTAATCGGAACATGTCTTTTTGACAATGCAATAAAAAATCACAACTCTCTCAAAAAATATGTTTTTATATTAAAATGAAAAAGTGCATTCCTACTGAGACACCCATTACAAGGATGTCGACACAACGCGATCTCTGATTATATATTTATCCTTTTAAGTACGTAAAAGAATCTAGATTTCGTCTTTTCAAGGTGTGCATTTTAGGCAACTATAGGGTTCCGACGGCTTCAAACTTCGTTCCGAAGTTATTAGAGGTTCTGTATAGTGTCAGGCCGATTGTACTGGCCCTAGCCACGACTTCAATGCCTTTTGTAACATTTGCATACAATTTTTTGCGGAGGCTCCGGCTTATAAACACAAGAAACGCCCAGTGAATGAAATTAAATAACTATCATAAACTCAAACTACTTTACCAACTTTCTTCATTCTAAAGTTGACTGGTAGTGATCGCTTTTAGCGATAAGGCCGCCATAGAACTACTCCCCGCACATAATACATGCAATCTTCACTGATCTGGCGTATATGTATAAATTAAAATAACGTAAATAAGTTGCTAAAAATAAAATCTATTGCGTCATGTAATACTTAGATAATAACTTTTTCCGCCTGTCAACTTCATTAGTTTATAATAAGCTTATTCAAATGACTCTTATGAATGCCTATTGTAAGAATATACTTTCCTTGTAATTTTACTTGAGATGTCCAAGCAAATACCTGTATGATGTAAAATTATGTAATTGCCATTCTTTTCATTCCACCTACATTGGCGAACGCCACTGTGGGTGAGTGAAAGTTGACACAAAATAACTTTACAACGTTGTTATTGGTATTGATACTTTAAATATGCCGAAGTTTTATCGGTAAGTATATTGAATTGTTGAATGAACTTGATGATGTGTTTTTATTTTAAAATCGAAGGTTCGGTCGTCTATTTTTTATTTATTTGGTATTTTTTTGACTGTCTAGACTAGACAGACCAGCTGTGTGCAACAATTTCAACTGTGATAAAAAATTATGATACACATTGAAAGTTTATAAACATTTTTGAAGCGCTCGTAGCCCCGCGGACTCAGTGCTCTGTAAACGATGAGTGCAAGAAACAATTTACGCTATGGTCGATCTCTGGATGGGTCACCACCGCGTAAGCACTTTGTTACTTTCATATGGCATGTTAAGCTGTTGGTCACAGTTGTCAGTACCATTGCAGTCGTTAAACTAAGTTGACGGCCTTAAATACGGCTTAAAAAATTCAAATGACCACACAACCAGCGTCTGTCTATTTCAACACGTCAAATAGGCTCACCACCTATTACGTGGGACAGAAATGGTGAAATATGGGTGTAATTTACTATGCCCCTGCCTACTCGGAAAAGGATGGTGGCGTGACTATTGTGTGCACGTATATTCATATCTTACCTCCAACTAAAGCTAATTAAATACAAGTACAAGGATTTGTAAAGTCAAGTTTCAGGAAACTAATATACATACCTACATACGAGTATAACATAAGTTAGTATGGCTTTCCGTAATTTAATACCAGGGTTGGAACTTACAGACTCCGCTTTAAGCGATACACCTGGTATAATAATATATACTAGTATTAGGGTGCCTTTCCACCAAAGATGTGCTATGCTACGTCGCTATAGATGAGTTCATGCACACCAATCACAGTTGTTGGACCACGATAAAGTGTAGAGTAGTAGTATGCTTGCTCTACTGCATTCTCAAACCAATAGTTTGTGATATTTAGTTTATATTATTGTAAAAAGTGCACAAAAAAAAGCCCGCCGAGTTTCTTGCCAGTTCTTCTCAAGCGAACTTTTTTTTTCGTATTCTTGACGTGTCGCAAGTTGCTAATGTATTAGGATTATGCGATATAAATGATTTTTGAATTTTGTGCATTATTAAATTATGCAACTGACGAATATGACTGATAGATTTCAAAACTAATTCATAGCAATGCAGCATAGCACATCGCTGGTGGAACAGCACCCTAAATCTTCGGAGTAAAAGGTAAACCCAGTATATTCCCGTATACTTCACGAGTAGAGTTGAGTGCAGACATTTAGAACCGTAGCTGCTGTGGTCTTCAGGAATTCTAGTCTGTACAATGCATTGAAATAAATCGATACGAGTTATGGTTTAACCTTTGTCATGAATACTTGAAAGTTTGTGATAATGTTTGATATTAGCCAACCTTCAATGGCTATTGCTCTAACGGCTGATCGGATCTGGCAGAATTTGATACAGAGATAGTATTTCATTACACTTTGGTTCATTATTATTTCTGGTATACGTTCCCATGGAATGTGGTTGCTGGAAGGTGGAGCCGAACCATCTAGTTGTTTCAACGGACATCCTTCCGAAGACTGGAGGTAGGCAGAGGTAGGGAATAGTGGGGTTTTAGTCAGTAAGAATCCAGCAAAGCATCTATATGGAATTTCCACGGAGTTCCGGGTACGCTCTCGGTCGGAAGGATAACCGCAAAGCACCCGACACATACCTTGTCCACCATCGCGAACTCTCCCTATGGGTTTGGGCTATAAAGCCGAACCACTAAGAAGTAGATAACTACTTCTTAGTGGTTTGGGTGTGAGGAGGAAAGAATGGTATGTTTATCCAACACACAAAGGGAGGATCCTCCGACCAGGCTAGGTGATCGCGCCTGGTGGGCCGAAGTCCAACGGTTGATGTGGATTGTTGGTTATATCATTCATCGCCATGAGAACTCTGATATCGCGATTCAGGATTTATCTTAACTTCGTTGCGAGAACTTTCATATCGCGATGCAGGACTTCAGTTGATCTTCTCTATGTGGCGATCGCCACAGGGTGTTATCACACTTCTTTGAGGGGAGGGGACTCCCACTTCTATGAGGGGTAAAGAGATATGCCATCGTCTTAGCTTGCTTTGGCCAGCAGCCAACCAGCCGTTCTCAGGCCTCCATGGCCTGAGTAGATTCGCTTATGTAATAATGGCAGGAAACGAACTTAAACAGCAAGAACGTATTCCTACACCTTAACCACTAAACTACCATCGCTTTTAGTGAGTAAACCTGTTGTGTCGAACCTGTCGATCTGAGTTATGTGTGGGAGTTCAAGGCAGTAAAAAAATGAATCATAAATATTGTTTTTCTCAAGAGTGAAAGTGAAATGAGTGCGCAGGTAATAAAGTAATTAACATTTTTATGTACATATCATTTATAAACAAACCCAAGCATTGCACAAATCATAGAACTACTGCCGCCATAGAACTACTCCCCGCACATAATACATGCAATCTTCACTGATCTGGCGTATATGTATAAATTAAAATAACGTAAATAAGTTGCTAAAAATAAAATCTATTGCGTCATGTAATACTTAGATAATAACTTTTTCCGCCTGTCAACTTCATTAGTTTATAATAAGCTTATTCAAATGACTCTTATGAATGCCTATTGTAAGAATATACTTTCCTTGTAATTTTACTTGAGATGTCCAAGCAAATACCTGTATGATGTAAAATTATGTAATTGCCATTCTTTTCATTCCACCTACATTGGCGAACGCCACTGTGGGTGAGTGAAAGTTGACACAAAATAACTTTACAACGTTGTTATTGGTATTGATACTTTAAATATGCCGAAGTTTTATCGGTAAGTATATTGAATTGTTGAATGAACTTGATGATGTGTTTTTATTTTAAAATCGAAGGTTCGGTCGTCTATTTTTTATTTATTTGGTATTTTTTTGACTGTCTAGACTAGACAGACCAGCTGTGTGCAACAATTTCAACTGTGATAAAAAATTATGATACACATTGAAAGTTTATAAACATTTTTGAAGCGCTCGTAGCCCCGCGGACTCAGTGCTCTGTAAACGATGAGTGCAAGAAACAATTTACGCTATGGTCGATCTCTGGATGGGTCACCACCGCGTAAGCACTTTGTTACTTTCATATGGCATGTTAAGCTGTTGGTCACAGTTGTCAGTACCATTGCAGTCGTTAAACTAAGTTGACGGCCTTAAATACGGCTTAAAAAATTCAAATGACCACACAACCAGCGTCTGTCTATTTCAACACGTCAAATAGGCTCACCACCTATTACGTGGGACAGAAATGGTGAAATATGGGTGTAATTTACTATGCCCCTGCCTACTCGGAAAAGGATGGTGGCGTGACTATTGTGTGCACGTATATTCATATCTTACCTCCAACTAAAGCTAATTAAATACAAGTACAAGGATTTGTAAAGTCAAGTTTCAGGAAACTAATATACATACCTACATACGAGTATAACATAAGTTAGTATGGCTTTCCGTAATTTAATACCAGGGTTGGAACTTACAGACTCCGCTTTAAGCGATACACCTGGTATAATAATATATACTAGTATTAGGGTGCCTTTCCACCAAAGATGTGCTATGCTACGTCGCTATAGATGAGTTCATGCACACCAATCACAGTTGTTGGACCACGATAAAGTGTAGAGTAGTAGTATGCTTGCTCTACTGCATTCTCAAACCAATAGTTTGTGATATTTAGTTTATATTATTGTAAAAAGTGCACAAAAAAAAGCCCGCCGAGTTTCTTGCCAGTTCTTCTCAAGCGAACTTTTTTTTTCGTATTCTTGACGTGTCGCAAGTTGCTAATGTATTAGGATTATGCGATATAAATGATTTTTGAATTTTGTGCATTATTAAATTATGCAACTGACGAATATGACTGATAGATTTCAAAACTAATTCATAGCAATGCAGCATAGCACATCGCTGGTGGAACAGCACCCTAAATCTTCGGAGTAAAAGGTAAACCCAGTATATTCCCGTATACTTCACGAGTAGAGTTGAGTGCAGACATTTAGAACCGTAGCTGCTGTGGTCTTCAGGAATTCTAGTCTGTACAATGCATTGAAATAAATCGATACGAGTTATGGTTTAACCTTTGTCATGAATACTTGAAAGTTTGTGATAATGTTTGATATTAGCCAACCTTCAATGGCTATTGCTCTAACGGCTGATCGGATCTGGCAGAATTTGATACAGAGATAGTATTTCATTACACTTTGGTTCATTATTATTTCTGGTATACGTTCCCATGGAATGTGGTTGCTGGAAGGTGGAGCCGAACCATCTAGTTGTTTCAACGGACATCCTTCCGAAGACTGGAGGTAGGCAGAGGTAGGGAACCGTGGGGTTTTAGTCAGTAAGAATCCAGCAAAGCATCTATATGGAATTTCCACGGAGTTCCGGGTACGCTCTCGGTCGGAAGGATAACCGCAAAGCACCCGACACATACCTTGTCCACCATCGCGAACTCTCCCTATGGGTTTGGGCTATAAAGCCGAACCACTAAGAAGTAGATAACTACTTCTTAGTGGTTTGGGTGTGAGGAGGAAAGAATGGTATGTTTATCCAACACACAAAGGGAGGATCCTCCGACCAGGCTAGGTGATCGCGCCTGGTGGGCCGAAGTCCAACGGTTGATGTGGATTGTTGGTTATATCATTCATCGCCATGAGAACTCTGATATCGCGATTCAGGATTTATCTTAACTTCGTTGCGAGAACTTTCATATCGCGATGCAGGACTTCAGTTGATCTTCTCTATGTGGCGATCGCCACAGGGTGTTATCACACTTCTTTGAGGGGAGGGGACTCCCACTTCTATGAGGGGTAAAGAGATATGCCATCGTCTTAGCTTGCTTTGGCCAGCAGCCAACCAGCCGTTCTCAGGCCTCCATGGCCTGAGTAGATTCGCTTATGTAATAATGGCAGGAAACGAACTTAAACAGCAAGAACGTATTCCTACACCTTAACCACTAAACTACCATCGCTTTTAGTGAGTAAACCTGTTGTGTCGAACCTGTCGATCTGAGTTATGTGTGGGAGTTCAAGGCAGTAAAAAAATGAATCATAAATATTGTTTTTCTCAAGAGTGAAAGTGAAATGAGTGCGCAGGTAATAAAGTAATTAACATTTTTATGTACATATCATTTATAAACAAACCCAAGCATTGCACAAATCATACACCTGCTCTTTATATGATTAATATGTTTTTTTTTTTTTTTTTTTTTTTTTTTTTAAATAAATAAATAAATATTGTTGGACATTCTCACACAACATCATCTAGCCCAAACTAAGCTATAAAGCTTGTGCTATGGGATCTAGACGACTGATATACATACTTATATATTTCTAAATACATACATATTATACATAGAAAACACCCAAACTCCGAAACAAACATTTGTGGATCACACAAATATTTGGACCGACCCAGGAATCGAACCCAGGACCTCCAGCGCCGCAGGCGGTATCACTACCGACCGCGCCACAGAGGCAGTCAATCAGTGTATTTAGTATAGGTATTTATTACCCGGAAATATATATTAATATTATAAATAGGAAAGATTTGATTGTTTATCTCTTTGCATTGAATAAGCTCCGAAACTATTTATCCGATTTGAAACATTATTTTACTGTTAGGAAGTTGCGCTATCTCAGGATGACATAGGTTATTTTTTGATCCCATATTCCCACGGAAACGGAAACTACCTACGTGGGTGTTACTGCGTGACGTCCGCTAGTATTTAATAAAAATATTTTCTTATCGGTACTTCACATGAAGGAGCTGCGTTGTGAAAGTATTTGTTTTAATCTTACTAATATTATATTATAAATGCGAAAGTTTGTGAGTGTGGATGTGTGGATGTTTGTTACTCTTTACGAACGGCTAAACGGATCTGTCTGAAATTTGGAACAGGGATACATTATAGTCTGGAACAACACATAGGGTACTTTTTATCCCGGGAATAAGTTCCCATGGGAAGTGGGAAACGGAAACAAAATTTCACGTGGATGAAGCTGCGGGCTCAGCTAGTTGTTTTATAATCTTACCATTTTACAAGTGCCAATGTTTAGATAAATGTGACATACATGTTAATTTAAATTAACATTTGACTTTGACTTTTGACTTTAATTTAGAGCATATATCTTTCAAGTCGTATCCGACTACGCATATTGTTTTATTTTAATTAACTCAAATTCCAGCTCGTTTCAACTTTAACCAGAAATAACAAGGGAAAGCGATTTTGCTCTCATTTAAAGCGGCTAAACTACTTTTTAATGTCAACCTTTACCTTTTAAAGAAATTCCTTAATGAAAGTATATTTACACACGAACTGTAATTATCAAATTCTATTGACTTTTTTTTTTGCTTTTTGAGGGAAAATTTTCATGGATGTTATGTTGGGCTCCTACCGACTAAAAAACCTCACGTGTCTTGCAAAAAGCCTACGGTTAGGAGCCCCGGGACCCGGGATATTTTTTATTTTGACTTATCAAAAATAAACTTACATAAATTGTCTAAGTATACAGGGTGAATTTTTCAAAAGGGATTGGATGGCCAAATCCGAAACTATAAGGAATAGCGAAAAATGCTGAAAGGAGTCACGAGCCCGATTTTGATGAAACTTAAAACCTCATCATTAGATTTTTGAAAAACCCATGATCCTAGCTGGGAATCGAACTTGTTGATTTTGAAAAAAAAACACACCCTTTATTATTACACCATACGATAGTGTTGCTATTAGGGATCATATTCTGGGAAGTAATGATATACGGCAAACTACAGGAAAGAGCTCATCTTTAACAAAATACATTTTATTTTTCTTACGTTAACTGATTAATTGTTCAAAATCTTTGCAATACATAGCTGGATTCGAAACCTCAAGGAATAATTAAGGAATATTATTGATTCCGTTGAGAACATTCTCTAAAAAATCATTCTGAGCATAAATTAAAACACGGAATAGTTACGATCTATTCTGGGATTTCGAACGAAACAAATTATGATACAAAATTTAGGTCCATGAAATATGCATTCTATTAAAATTCCAATTGTTCCTAAAATTTGGCGTATATCATTACTTTGCAAAATTTGATCCTTAACAGCGACTCTATCGTATGGTGTAATAATAAAGGGTGTGTTTTTTTTTTCAAAATCAACAAGTTCGATTCCCAGCTAGGATCATGGGTTTTTCAAAAATCTAATGATGAGGTTTTAAGCTTCATCAAAATCGGGCTCGTGACTCCTTTCAGCATTTTTCGCTATTCCTTATAGTTTCGGATTTGGCCATCCAATCCCTTTTCAAAAATTCACCCTGTATATTGTAGTGTATGAAAGTTAAGTAGAAAGTTTGCGATTTTAGAAAACAATTCAAAAATCTTCACGTATATGCTAAAGTATGTAGGTTGCTTTGACTATATACCTTGTATTGATCTAAAAAGAAACTACATTCAATAAAACAAATAAGACAAAAAGAAAGCATTGTTCACACTTTTCTTTTGAGTGCCTATTCTTATACGGTATTGTGTACATAATATCTCCTGATCTTCAAAATCTGTGTCACGTGTTTAATAACTTTCTCCATAAATACTTGACCATTTATAACCTTAATATCATCAATAGATCAATTGTATGGCATAAAACTTACTGTCAATATTAATGCCTGCCACCGATGACACCTGTTTTTATGGCACCTGAGGTATTCCACATACGGCACCGATCAATATTTCTTGAAAGTGCCATTAGTGTTTATATCACATACGGTACTTATCAGTAGGTACTAGTTTTATGATTGGAAAATTTGGAAAAAGATGTTAGGAAAATTTTGTAGTACCTACGTGTAAATAAAAATATTATAATTACCATTTAGAGTGGGGAGGGGGGAGGCTTCCGGTTCCATCCCGCCTTTTCCTCAGGTGCCCTAACAACGGGTGCCCGAGATGGCATGCATCTGAATTTTAACCTCCAAGAAGATTGTAACTATGGTTACCTACTAGATATTGATAAATTTATAAATATCTATTGTTGGATATTTTAGACATCGTCAAACTAAGTATATCCCGTTCGCTCTAAAATTGCCGCTGTCGTAGAGGCTGGTGAAGAGACGTAGTATGGGAAGCGACCGGCAAACTTAGAGTAAATGGGTAGTAGGTATATTTTAAGCATGCATATTATGCGTATTAGGTATAGATAGAAATTATCCCCATTTCGATTTAAACATTACTTTGATGATTACATAAATCTGACCTGGGTTTTGAACCCAAAACTCCAGCGACGACGCCGCGCCGCCGTCACATAATATGGCGCATTATTCTACCCAAGTATAAATAAATATCGGCTCCGTTAGTTTATTATGCGTTATGGATTAAAAATGCAATCGATCTTTACTGAAAGAACTGCAATTGATTCTAAGAGAAATACACAAAAACAATTTTACTTTCTTAGGAAATTATACATTACGAATAGTTATCACCGTTTGTCTTATCAACTAAAGTTTAAAAAAAACTTTTGGACGAAACGATAAGCATTCGCATTTATACATGTATTTTATAGTATTTCGTGTAGGACAAGTTCAACGCCCGGCAATCAAACAAAAGACCCTTTCTCTGCACATAACCCTTTGACACTGCAAATATCCGTGCTTTTATATTTTGTTCAGTATTTATATTTCGTAAGTTTCCTGAGGATATTTACATACTCATTATAAAACTAGCGTTTCCCTGCCACGCTTCGCTGTAACTTTTTATACCTAATTGCACTATGAGAAATGAGTAACCAAAGACAGTACAGGTGATTCCAAAAAATAAAACCTAATGTGATTCCAAAACTCGACAATCAGTCACTATAATAAACCTGCTCCTTTTCATCATTTTTCTCGATAAAATCTTTTTCAGCTTTATCTTCTGATTCATTGTCATCAAAGACAGCTACGTAGGAGCTTATTTGGTCATCAAAACTAATCCATCTTCAATTAGACATCTGAAATAATATATAATTTCTACCTCTAATAAAAATATCTTATACAATACTAGCTGACCCGCGCAACTTCGTTTACGTGATAAATGAAGAACCGCTTGACCGATTTTGTGCAAACTTCACATAAACCATCTACTAAATAGTGTGAACAAAGCCTAAACATTTGGTTTGGATAGGTGAGCCCGTTCTTGAGTTATAAAATTACAACGAAAAGTGGCATTGATTTTTATATATATAGATTCTACTTAGTACTGAATGCATAGTGTATAAGTCCTACATAACAAAATTTCTAAGAAGTGTGGTCATTCCTCATAAAATTCAAACTTTAATAATTAAACTCAATTTAATATTTAAAATTTTGATGAAAAAAAGTACTAATAAACCAGGACAACTTACATTGAAATTTTCAAAAAAGAATTCACTAAATAAAATCAATTACAACTTTTACAAATCACGGTTCGCCAAAAAGCTTAAGCAATCAAATTCAAGTTTCAATTAAAAAACAGTACTGCAAACATAAGAAATTATAAAATTTGAAAAGTTCTCGATTGACAGGGGATATTAATTTTAGAACAAAAGTGGATGACATTCAGGCATCACAATATTATGTAGTCTGGATCCTGCACTATGAATTTAAGGGCTTAAGCTATTTTGAAGTAAAATTTCTTTAGGCCCGACTAGGGAGTCACTCAGATTTTTTTTCTGACGGATCATATTAATATAACATTTGATGCCGTCAATGGCAAAGAAGTTTTACTTCAATCGCGCGTAAAGGTTACACGAACTTTTTGTTAACGAGTAGGTATGTATTTAGTTTTCCTAAAAAAGGAGATGAATGTTTTTCTTTACCTGATAATATTAATATTCTTTATTCTTTTGAAAACCGTGCAAATTATTTGTTCTGAGGGTTTTACCTCGGACTGTGTTGACAATTCACACAGCCTGAGGTTCATTTTATTATTATTGCCGTCCTTGAGATGTGTTTTTGCTGCATTATATTATACCTAATCTTTAAAATTTTGAATTAATTCTGTCTCATTTGTATTCATTTTTAATATTTCCCTATTTAAAACTTGAATCCTTAAATAAATTTTCAATGAAATAAAATGTAAGATGAATATTTAAATTACTTGGAAATGTAATTGCAAAGTTATTCAGGTAGGTAACTACATTATATTTATTTTAAATCTCCTATTCAACACATTAAATGTTTAATTACAGGGTGTTAGGAAGATGGAAGTGCTTAGTACTTATAATAAAACAATAGGGACGCAAAAATCTGCACATCGAAGATATTTTGAATTATTTTTGTATTATACAAGGCATTCTAGATTGTGAAGTCGAAAATGTAGTAAAAAAAATTGTCGGTCTGAATCCCAAATAAGCATCACCAAAACTACTGAATAAATTCATTATAAATATACTTGACATAATCTGAGCTTATAATCCGAGCAATGCTTTGGAATACTTTGATCTTGATAAAATGCGCGGTTTCTTTGGTAGATGGGATGAAAGACAAAATAAATAATAATAAAATATTCTTGGACATTTTTTTGCCCTACGCTATCTGATCCCAGTAAGCTAGGAGTAACCTGCTTGTGTTATAGGTATTAGACCACAAATATTATTTCTTATATTTTTTTTTGTACATATTATACATACAGAATAGTTACATAGAAAATTTGGGACTCTCGAGACAAATATTTATAAACCACAAATTTTTTTGTCTCCGGTGGGAATCGAACCCACGCGCTTTAGTTTTTCTAGACCCAAAAGGCAGTCTCCTTTTAACAAAGATAATTTACTACCCGTTCGCTCTAAGTTTACCGGTCGCCTCCCATACTACGCCTCTACACCAGCCTCTACGCCAGCTGCAAACTTAGAGCGAACGGGATATAGTAGTATTACATACAGAGAGGCAACTCCCTGCCCCTCACTGACGAAGCTTTCCCACCCCCGACACAGATGTCATTATAGTTTGAGGGTAGGTATTTTGACGGAACTTTTGCTTAGCCTTAGCGGTCACACGCACATTCAAGCTCTGTACATACATAACGTGTTTTAGTGTAGGTGACAGAGATATAAACGAATCATTTGAATGGAGTTTCCGCTCTGTGCTTTTACGTAAGGAATAAGACAAGCATCCATTGGATGCGGAAAGGGAACAGAATTCCATGTCGTACTGGTGGACCCGTGACCATCTTCGTAATTAGGTACTATTTTACCACAATTTACAAGTCAGTATTATTTACTTTGAACTTTTGATACTTTTCATTTACCAAATTCTATAAAGCAAACAGTTGGACACTTGAAACTTTGCTCTTACATTTTCAGAAACTGTCTCATTTTGATACGTTTAAGGACTGAAAGACTGACAGTAAGAGAAATTTAAGCTAACTGACAAAGTGCTAAGTTTTCCATTTACTTGTTCTATAAACTATTATATTGTTGAAGAAAGTAGAACGAACCGTGTATGGCTTTAATACCAAGCATAGATAAACGTGTAATGAGAGATATTAAATGTACCTATTGAATCCCTGTCAGTAAGTAACAAGTCATTCACGCTTCATAATGTTGATAGACTGATTGAGGTCTGAGAAATAAGCAAGTATGTAATAAATAAGTTATGATTGTATATGATTAACGGATGTCATATTTTACTTTAAAGAAAAGACGTAACATAAAAGAAATACAATAAAAATATTGTTACGTTTAAAATCTTTTATATAATACTAGCGGACGTTACGCTGTTTCACCCGCGTAGCTCCCGTTCCCGTGGGAATACGGGAATAAAATATAGCCTATATTCAACGGTAATAGTGGCGCTTCCCAACAGTAAAAGGTTTTTAAAATCGGTTATTCGATGCAAACAAATAAACAAACATACAATCAAATCTTACCTCTTTGTAATATTAGTATAGGTGAATGTCAAAAAGTTAAAATTATGTTTGCTTTTTATGGGCCCGGGTAGGGCTTGACCTCGGCATACTCGTGTTGATCAAATCGAAAACCTTTTAAGAAAAGGCCTGGTCAAGAGTACCCTTAACCGAAGAGCATGTTTAATACAAACACTTATAAAAGTAGAAGAGGCGAAAGTTGTATGCCAGGATCATAGTACCTAAGTGAAAAGCCATATTCTCTGCCTACTACATAATAAGTGAGGAGCGTTTCTACGTATGTCTGTTTCAAACTTTTGAAATAAACTGGGAAAAAACTGGAGTTAAAATAAATACAACGTCATATAAACGTTTGCTTAAATTTTGTAATAAACTTGGCTGCTTTTTCGAGCTTTAGAACTTATCCTTAAAGGACAAGATCTAAAGCTCGATGTTAGTTGAAATTTAATATTATGTTTAAAAAAAAACTAAGTTAGTTGAAATTTAATATTATGTTTATTTGCAATTTGTATTTGAACGTGTAGATTCAAAATTATCTTAATGTTAATGAGTAAGCTCTAAATTTGAAGATGATATTTTCCTTTCATCTTATTTTAACTATGCTCCGAATAATTAATATTAGTTCAAATATCTTATCGCATTTCTTCATACGGGCAAAATGTAGATTTATTTTATTATGTTATTTTGTCATAAGTACTTAATTCTATGATTGAGTTCCTCGTGAATGGGTACTTGTTATTATAATAATATATTTTTGAACATGATGTATTCAGAATTACAGACTCACGAGAGCAAATCACAATTTATGAGACTTGCCTATGAGGTATATTTTAACGTAATGCAATTGCACTGTTTACATACATACATAACTCAGACCTTTATCCCAGAAGGGATAGACAAGGGCATATTATACGCCCACATTTTAGCGTACCTATAGTTTTATGTCCCACGTAATAGGTGGTGAGCCTATTGCCGTATTGAAATGGACATGGGTTGAACTGTTTGAAATGCGATAATTGACTATCAATTTAAAAGCAAGGACTTTAAATCGAAACAAAAATAATATCGTAAGAAATATACTTAGAATAATAAAATGCCAGCTTTATCTATGTTTATAAATAAAGCCGGCATTTTATTATTCTAAGTATATTTCTTACGATGTTTATGATGAAAAGAAAAGTTATGTCCATCATGACCTAAGCAGAAAAGTATTATGTATTTACTAGAAATCATGACGAGTGTAATGTCTTGCACATAATTTAAAGTTATTTTAACATAGCCTCTGAATGCCGACTTTGTTGAAAATAAATTTATGCTTATGGACGGTAAATGGTTATTTATAATTATTTTACATGATGAATATCTATCCATCCTCATTAGATACAAAAAGTCTTAGTTTGTATTTTTATTTAGATTTGTGGTTTTGTCATATATATAATTATACTGGTTTCCGATTAGTAAAGAAGGCAACTATAGCAAATTACCACATAACTATTACCTACTTAGTAAATAGTTGCGATATAATATACCGGTAGGGTTTAAATTAAACTTGTTTACTGAGTCATGGTATAGGTAAACTAAAAACATTTCTTGAACATGTAATTGATGTAAGTACTTAGTATTTAAATACTATGTAATAATTAAAACAAATTATATTGATAGATCGGTAGTTATCATAATAACGTAGTTATCTACTTAGTTTCTGGATATACCTACACTGTTGCACGATTTATTACTTTAATTTATTTATTGTCAACCAATCAGTTTGTTTCTGAACGTATTTTACGCAATTCTTTAATCTCAAGATTCAATGTTCTGTAACAAACAAAAAAAAGTGTTAGCTTTGAAAGTTTAGTCGTCAAATTTCAAAGGAGATTTGTAAGGTTTTGGTAAAGGGTTGAACCAGATTCTTTAAGGAAACTTTTGAGACGACGCGACGCTTAATCAGACTCACGAAGTCGCCCTGTTCCTCCGAAGCAGAGCGTGCCTAACCGCACCACAACAAAACCTCAATCAATCACAATAAGATTGCTTAAAAACGTAGAAACTTTTTAAAATTAGGTAGGTATTTGACGAAAGGACCTGTTGATCTGGAAGCCGCACAAATTTGAGACCAATTTAAAATAGCTGCTGGTCCAATCGAATAGCCTTGACAAAAGTCATTAATTGAAGTTCGACATAAAATGGATATTAGTCTGATAAAAATGGTACCTACCTATTTCATAAACATAAGAATTATAACATAATGTATATATAAAGGAAATTAATAATTATAATCGCGAGGAAAGATTTGATTGTTTGTTTGCAGTAAATAGGCTCCGAAACTGCTGATTTTAAAAATACTTTTACCAATATTAAGCTAAATTATGAGCAAGTGACATAGACTACCTATATTTTATTCCCAAATTGCCTCGGGAAAAGGAACTACGCGGGTAATCCCGCGTGATATCGCGCTAGTCCCAGATAAAAATATTGAAATCGTACGAGAACATCGGCATGTTCGAACTGAATATTTTTAACTGGTTTTTACAATAGTGCCGCATTTCCCATTTACAATACCTTTCGCCGACTTGTTATTGAACTCGATAAAAAACATTAATTAATTAATGAGACACACTATACAATTGTTAATTTCTAACTTTCAACACCTGTCAGCAATTTCATAATTATTTATGTACTTATTACATTTTATACAATTGTAACGTTAATATTTAAGATTAAAAAACTGTTGTAGAAAAAAGTTGACTTAAAATTTGTGTTTTTTTTTCTACTATATTTGTAGAGCAAATATAATATTCAAAAGATTTTTTCAATCCATTAAGTAATTTACATTGAGTAAATTACCTCCCAAACAATGACCTGAAATTTTACCTTTTTGCAATATTAGGAGGATATTACAATTGCGCTATTCATTATCTGAATTACGTAACGTTAATTAATGCTATAAATTGTTGCGAAAAATATCTATGAGTTATTCCAGACTACAATCCATTCCTCTATAAATATTTAACCAGATCTGTTCAACCGTTGGAGCGTCAGTCGAATTTTTAATTAGACGAAGTCAGATGACAGCAGCTAATGTCACTTCGTCATACAAAATAAGAAACATTGTATGAAGAAGTGACATTAGCTGCTCTCACTTGACTTCGTCTAATTAAAAATTCGACGAAAGAATAACGAACATCTATTATAGGTAAATCCAATTCATCCATAATAATACTTACCTACAAACTTTCCCATTTCTAGCGCATATAAGTAAGAATTATGAGCATAAACATATATATATATTATTTATTATTCATAGAAATGTCGACAGCACAGTGAAATTACGCGTAAACAGCTTGATTGTTCAACAAATAATAAACCGTGATACCTCAAGTGTGAAAAGCACTTTATCCTCACCGGACTCAAGTGAACGGTTACTTAATGCGGAACACTTACATCTTAAAACGGTACGTGATTCAGGGATTGTTGCCGTCCTGCTCACACCTATTGAGATACTACATCTGTCCCACTCTAAGATTTCACTTTCACGATGACCATTAACATAGGAAGTCACAATAGTTGACCGCTATTTATAATACGTCAAGCTTTTATTTTAATTTTAATATAACTTTAAAGATATAATTGTGTGAGTAATTATTATGTCAGTGTTACATAGCTGACAAACCAGATTATTATTATGTCATTATGTCAATAACACATCAACAGCTTGTAAGTAAACACGCGATCCATGGGCTACTAAGTTACTAGGTGCACTTGCAATTTTAGTAAAGTATAATTGAACTACAACACGGTGCGAAAGTTCTCACTCTAAAACACTAAACATAATACACTATGAGTTCTAAGATAACAATAAGTACCTATTTAGAAGATTTTTTTTTATATTTTATTGGTTAGGCTAAAATTTAGAAAAAAAACGACCAGCAGTTAAAGTTTGTTTCAGTCTGGAGATCATGGTGCCCTCCAAACCCCTAACTTAGTGGATCCACTAAGTAAGGAGTTTGGTTTAGATTGCATTGATGTATCAGACAATCACCTATGCTGTTGGGAGTCTTGGGACATCCTTCCGAGGGCTTACCCGGGGCTCCCAACCATAGGCTGTTGGGCGTTACGCGAGGTTTTTTAGTCGGTAGGAGTCCAGCACCAGCATAACATCCTTGAGGATTTTCTTTCCCTCACGTTAAAAAAAAGACTATGTCTTTTATAAAAGTTTTTCTTTTTTATAAATTACGAG
Organism: Miltochrista miniata; assembly: GCA_933228765.1. Lineage (NCBI taxonomy): Eukaryota > Metazoa > Arthropoda > Insecta > Lepidoptera > Erebidae > Miltochrista > Miltochrista miniata. The sequence continues at coordinate 5,248,752 of OW121754.1, read as the reverse complement.
TCCAATAACTGAAAGGTATCGCTTCAGATTAACAATTTGTAGACATCGTTTAAGTTTATGGATCACTTCCCTGCTAAATGCAAAATCAAAAGCAATTACGATCACCTGTTCCAAATTCTCCGAAATTTCTGAGATTTAGAGCAGATTTTTGTGTTTTATCATCTGCCATAAAACGTCTTCCGTATTTTAAATAGAAAAGTTCTTTGTAAAAGAAATCTTTGTATTATTTTTTGAAGAAGTAGCTGAAGTTGTGTGTGATAGATAGTGGTAAAAGATAGTGTAAAATAAAAACAGATATGCAAATTTTTTCTTAGTGCGTTTTAAATACCAGAAATGTTATCATTTATATTTATTTCAATCCGTCCAGTATTTGAAGTGCTTACATGATTTGAAAATGAAATTGAGATATTTTCATTTATGGAAATTGATTTCTTTTGCTTTGCTTTTTATCGCAGATAAATCAAACTTGTTTGTAGGTGAATCACTTTTCACACGTGTTGAAATAAGAACCCCACATAGCAACCTCTAATATATTATGAATACTTACAATAGTATTTAAAGATCTTTCACTGAAATTTACTGCAAAATTATTCCACTCACTTTTGTTTACTTTGTAGAAATTAAATAAATAAAAGATTTTACTTAGTTTCTTAAAAGACGTAGATATTTCATTCCTGTCTATCAAAAACACTTTCATTGGCCACGCTAATAAAGTTATCCTTCTTCATTTAATATTTTTGGTAAAAATATTTATTTTCCATTTAGATTAAATTTACCACTTATTTCGTCTACGCGATATGAAAGTATACCACCTCTTGATACTTCACAAAATAAATATTTGCCTACAGTATCTAATTTCGAAGGACTTTTAGGGAAATATTATTTTTAGCCGTAACCGTTATAACTACGAGTAAACATAAATAACTTCAGAAATGGCACTAACGTCTCTATTATGTACTGTTTCACAATGATTGTTAATAATATCAGTACCAGGCCAGTTTTACCTCGCGACATTATCAATGGTTTTGCCACTTTTATACCACGACCAAACCTTCTTAAAACCCGGACAATTCCAAAAACTTATAGTCAACTCTAACATAGAAACTTACTAGACTCTCAACAATAAACGTGTTACCTTTCTGCTGCTCCAGTTTCTACAAACAGAGCGTGAAGATAAATATCTTAGGGTCGCCAACATTTTTATTCATTTTCACTACATCGAAATGAAAAGGTTTCCATAATTTACTAATTAATCAAATTCAGCGTAACGTGAACATGTATCAAAGTAATTTAAATTTATTTTTGTATTCACACTTGTTTAACATTCACATTGACAGTAAAATATAACACATTTAAAAACATGTCACATTTAAAATTAATTACAGTAATTGTAAAAAAATACTGACAAATTAATTACTGTTTTGTCAGTAAAGTAGGACGTCGATTTAGGCCTTGCTGTATTGTAAAAAACTTTGTGAATAAAGAATGAGACAAACAAGAACATAAAAAAATATGGTTATTGGTAAATCCTAAAACTAGCCCTCTGGCCGTATCGACGCTATACAACAAATAACTTTTCGCAACAAATTCAATAGGCACCTACTCTATATTTTTACTCCCAGTATAAGGAGATATTATGACAATCGTTAAGCAAAGTTGAAGGACTTACGGGCGGCTTGAAAAATTTCGACTGCGTGTCGTCACGACCTGCGCCTGTCCATTTCAACACGGCAATAGGATCACCACCTATTACTTGGGACATGAAATTAAAAGGTGAAATGTGGGCGTATACTATATCTCTGCCTACTCCTTTGGAGATAAAGGCGTGACTATATATTGTATGTATATTATATCGGATGGAAATGGACCTCTGAATTGCGTAGTGGCCAGTTACAATAAATGCTTTTAGTTTCAAAAGCTACGGATAACATTTCGTCTTTTGAAACTTTCAACCCAATAAATTCAGAATTTTTGGCATTGAGTGGTTGAACAAAATAGATGTTCGATTTATATGTATAAATCCATTATGTTCTATAGAAATTTCCCTTTTTTTTTCAACGGCGCAGCATTATATACAAAACAGTGTATACCTTCTGCATTGTTGAATAGAGTACACGTTTTGACTATGTAAAAAATACTCCCAATTAGTTCAATGCTTACATAATTGTAAAACTTTGTGATGGGCAACCGAGCATAGCTTAGTTGCATACCTTGATTGATGTAAATAGTTTAAGTTTCTTATTTTATATTAGGTATGAAAGTTATGGATGATTCAGCAGAAATGCGATGCACTTATGTACTAAGTACACATAATAATACATCTAGTGGACATAATATTCAATCTTCACCCTGAGGATCCTCCAAAACACTTAGGAGTTACAGTGGCGCGACCATAAAGTGCAGACGCGCGAATGCGCTCACGCAATTTTATAGCAGTCAACAGAAATGTAAGAATATAATTTCACGTATAGTTTTCAATCAGAATATTATAGTGTGGAGAAATAAACGTAAGCTGCTGGAAATTCTCCAGTAGAATGAAGTTCCTGACTTTTTGGAGGATATCTTAGGTACTAGTTTGACTGGGCTGTTCGACAATTCAACGCGAATACTGTGGTCAAAAGTCGTTCTATTTCTTTTACACTACTAATAAGGTGCGGAATACCTTACGACCGACCTGATGGCTGGCCAACCCAAGCGTAGGTTGAGATCACCCACTGTTGAAAGTTTGGTTTCAAGCCGTCCACAAGGCCTTCAACTTGGCTTAACGACTGTCTCATTACATTGATTAATATATTTCGATATATTGTACGACTTTCATTTTGTACAATACATTCTTAGTGAAAGTTCATAGCACGCCGGCGTGATTGATTTTAATTAAGTAGGTATGCTTACAATTATTCATTTTAAATTTATCACATTATCACGGAACTGAAGTTTATTGAATATTTTCATTATAGACTAACGTTGAACTACTTAGAAATATGGTTCTTTGGTTAGAATGAGTAATTTAAACTAACCTTTCATAGAAATTACGAATCTTCAAAGAAGCTTTACTGAGTCAAAGAACTGGTAGATAAGTAACGTGTTCACACATCCTAAATTGCGAAGCATAGTTGTGGTATTGCGAAAAAGGGACAACCCTAATGATCTCAAGTGGTAGTGAGATAAGTATTAGAAGGATTTGGTACGGAAAATTCCAATATTACTTTAACCCCTGTTAAATAGCCGTGTCATTTCAAAACGGTACCTCTTGTAAAATTTGCAAAGTAGCGGTTATCCCTTTTTGGCCGTTAGGCATCGAAATTCATCAAATCAGCCTATGGCACTGCTCGACGTAGGCCTCCCCAAATTACGCCACAATATACAATTCTGCGCCTTCAGGATCCAGTCCCTGCAAGCTTCTTCAGGTCGTCAGTTAATCTGGCGGGGGGGGTAGTTCTCCCACCGTCATCGTCGAGGTCTTCACTGCAGAACGCGTTTGCTCCAGCGGCCATTGGCTCTCCTACAAATGTGACCAGCCCACTGTTGCTAAGTTGACCACTCTGGTTCTCTGACGGATAACATCGTTCCGGATAAATTAAATAAATTTAAATAAAAAACTGACCCCAAGAAGTGCGCACTGCCACAGGATCAAATTAATTAGCAATATTTGAAAATTTTCTCACCTTTTTAACCTTTTCCTGGTCTTAAACAAACTTTTCAATAATTATGCCGTGCTTAAATTTTAATTAGACTCACCAATGTCAATTAGTTCATTACGTATAGATTAACATAATTTATATTAAAGTTTCATTTATAATTAGCTTTATTAACCGACATGTACTTCTGTCAGGTCAAGCTCTCACCTTAAACTTAAAACAAGATTAAATTCCGCCTATTCTTGATGAAGTAAGTTGAAAATAAATAAATTTATTACGGTTGCTTAAATAAATACATAAGAAGTTTTTTTTCTAAATTATTATACCTTAGAAATAAAATTAAATAATAAATAAGTAAAAACTGAAAATACTGCACCTATTCAAATTTACAAAATGAAACCTATCACCAGTCCTTCTGGTGGCCTGCATGCTAGTCTGCCACCTTAGTGACTACCCGTCTAAGGTAGACGCCGAGGTAACTTCTCAGAGAGATGTCTTAAAATTAACTACATATCCACCCCGTCATCAATCGAGACAGATTGAGGTCTCATAAGGATTTCTACACTATTATCAAAGACAAAAGCATTGAATACCGTCGTCAATCTTTAGTGAATATTCATCTGCATTTATTGAGCAACTATAATTGCTTTAGATTATTCATACACACGTTTGTACCCAATGCCCAGGTTTAGAATTAAATGCTTAAATTCAGGTTTCGAGCTAATAGAGGTTCTGATATGAAGTAAACAGACGAACAGGATTTTTTTTTATTTTGATAAAATATTCCGCAACGATTCCGCCCTCTTGATGGAAAGCTATGGCGACATCTGACAAACGAGGAGGCGAACTATTACCAATCTCACAGTCCCCAAGACTACTGAGAGTAATGACGAACTCGATGTTTGTAAAACTTACATCGAGTATTATATAATGTAATGTTATAAATGTAAGTATCATGCCGTGAGATAAAACTGTGGGCCTAAAAAGGCAACATTGTATGTTTCATAATCTGATCATAAAATGTTTCATTTCACTGTGTGTGTTAATGTTTCATTTCATTTCGATGCGTCCCCGTTTTTTTTTCGGAGTAGCTCATCAATCAATATCATAAAAAAATTATTGGGTTATGAAATGAATTGCAGATGATTCATTCAATAATGTTACCATTTTACGGTGTCTCAAGCATTTCTTGTACTATTCTGCAAATGAATCAGATTATGAATGAAACGCGCCATGTCGCCCCTCTGGTCAGGATAACAAATAAATATTGTGGAACAGTAGTGGTGTTCTTAAATATGTGCAGCATGTTCCACCAAAATGACATCAATCAACAGTTTAAAATAACAAACGCATAGGAAATTTCTCAAACCCCAAATAAATATAAGAGGAAGTGGGTATTTTTATGTAGATCAAAACACTCTGTTCTATAAAATATAAATCGCTTAAGACTTGTTTATGTAGGCTAAAACCTAAGTACTTAAGTAAAATAAGGGTATATATTTATTCAGGACCCTAGCCTAAATTTAATGTTGAAATTGAACCTATTTTAGGAAACCTAGCTTGGTAAACATTGTTGGTAAATCTCCACTTAGTTTACCGTAAATTTTATACGTTGGTACCGCCAGCAGCAAAACCAATAAGCAGCTAAAATTCAATTAAGTAAATCTAGACGTAATAATCGAATATGATATTGAACTTAAGATCCCTAGATTGGATGCTTCAATGATTGCTTCGTAGCAAGTACCAATGAAAAATAAATATTTATGAGTGGATAATGCGTCTTCGCCCGCATGGATTTCTGCTCCTGAGAAATTACATTATTATATTATACATACAAAAACCCAAACTTTTATACAAACTGTAGCGGATCCTATTTATTTATTTATTCAACCCGGAAACCAAACCTTGATCCTCAGCATGGCAGTCGCATATTTACTCTAACTTAAGACATTTTCGTGTGGAGTTTTTGTCCTAGGCCGAGGCCTTTTTCGTTTTTGCTAGAAATTCATTTTACTATTAAATATTAGACACAGAACAAATCATCATACTCATATAATGGACACAAAGCTTTGTCTGTTACATGAAATTCTATTTAAGGGAGATCAAATTCCTGAAATACAGCCTTGTGATAGGCAAACAGACGGACAAACGGCGAAGTCTCATGAAGGGTCCTGTTTTTATACTTTGGGTACGGAAACCTAAAAATTACCACATTCAACTAGTTTTGAGGTATCAATATTGACTGACAACTAAATTGGATGTCTGAATTTGTAATCACTCGATTCATCGACCTCTTCCGCATGTTACGCATTGCGGAGCCTTTCAGATGAAATTAGAATAGGCAGATCAAAGCAGTGTACCCTGCATTGGTGGAGTCTAGAACCAAATAATCCTACTAATCCTACTATCCTACTAATACCTATTATAAATGTGAAAGTTTGTGAAGATGTTTGGATGTTTAGATGTTTGGATGTTTGTTACTCAATCACGCTCTAACGGCTTAATGGATCTAGCTGAAATTTGGTACTGGGATAGAGTTTAGTCTGGAAACACATTTGCTACTTTTTATCCGGGGAAAATGTTCCCGCTTCCCGTGGGAATATTTTCATCAGCTAGTAAGTTATAAAGTAATATGTGTTGAGGAAATAGTTACAAGTACTACATGCAAAGAGCATTTTGTCTTGCAAAAACGTGCAATCAGAATTATCGTACAAATATCCCAACGGGAATCTCGCAAAGATCATTTGAATTTGATAGTGAAATAAAGAAATCAAATCAAATATATTTTATTTCGTAACTCTCTTTGCTGTCCGTACATAATTTTCAGACCCACCAATGAGTGGATAATTGAATTGGATTATTTACAGACTGGTAAGGATTATAATATTCGATTATAATTAAGAAGCCATACATTTTCACTGTAACTAAGTACTCGTTATTAAACAGAAAATAAGGTAAGGATCGTCTACTCCCAATCTAGAACCTTTGATTTTATATTTAGCTAGTTAAAATGGCGCTGACAGACTGATGAAAGGTCTTATATAAATGGCAATATCTCAAAGCAAATGGCAATTAATTACTCAAGGTACTCGTGATTAAGAGCCTTTCTCAATCAATAAAATAAAGCCTTTTACGTTGTAGTAATATCACTAAGAGGAATTTAAGTGATTCTTTTACTATTCACGACTTTATTTTCTACTAGCGGACGTCACGCGGTTTTACCCGCGTAGTTCCCGTTCCCATGGGAATACGGGAATAAAATATAGCCTATGTTCACCGCAAAGAGTGTAGCTTCCCAGCAGTGAAAGAATTTTATATGGGTTTTTTTACACAGCATTTCATTTTCTGGTTTGCGTTCAGTAAATTAGTGGAGTTACCTAGTGTGCAGAAAAATTAAACAGATGTGCATTTTAAAATATCCCATATGTTACTAGATGACGTTCGCGGCTTCACCCGCGTGAAATTCGGTACCCATTCCCGCTTCCCGTGGAAACATATTTCCGGAATGAAAAGTAGCCTATGTGTTATTCCAGACTATAAGCTATCTCTGTACTCAGTCGTCAGAGCATGATTGAGTAACAAACATCCAAACATCGAAACATCTAAACATTCAAACATTTTCACAAACTTTTACATTTATAATATTAGTAAGATTCTTGGAAAATCAGTGCCTTATTACAAAGTTGTACTCTAAACTCAACGCTCTTGTGTCTTCTGAGTGCCAAAATACAAACTTACAAAGTTGTACTCTAAACTCAACGCTCTAGTGTTTTCTGAGTGCCAAAATACAAACTTACAAAGTTGTACTCTAAACTCAACGCTCAAATGTTTACACACAAGGCTCTGAATGTTTAAAACTAATCAAACTGCCAAAGTGTACTTGATGAAGTTGCTTCGTATTACAGCCTTCTTAAGAACACAAATTACACACAGTACATACTTGAGGTTACCATACACTGGGAGCAACTGATAAATTGAGTACCTATAGAAGTTAATTAATAAACTTGCGAAAATTATAGAATAGCATTAACATTTATTGCGCTGTAATTTAAAAAAATAAATATACAGTTTAATATTTCTCTATCATTAGATACTATCTAAAACATTAATAAGTTCTACTTTTGCTAAGTACTTTTTTATATTACAGGGCTTTTCTTTTTCATAATGAAATTTATTTCTAGTCAAATCCTTTAATTGCCTTTAATAAACCCATAGTTGTAAAAAAATACCTAACCCACCATTTTGCAACAGCGGTTATTTTGAATTTACTAATTTATATTGTTATAGCATTCTACCAAATATCAAATCAATCAGTCAGCTCAAAGGTAGTTAAATTACAATATCTAATTTTGACCCAAACATCGAATAATAATTCTTAGGATTGTTATTCGTAGGACCCAAATAAACAAATACCTAGTCCTATTTATTTATTCATTTATCTATACTAATATTATAAAGAGGAAAGAGTTGTTTTTTGTTTGTTTGTAACGAATAGGCTCCGGAACTACTTGACCGATTTGAAAAATTCTTTCACTGTTAGAAAGCTACACTCTTTGCGGTGAACAATTACATACATATTATGTAGTAGATGCCTACAACCTAAATGAAAATCATCAATCTTTTACGAGCCACCTTTGATTGAACTTATTATAATGACACTTTATTAACACTTGTACTTTATCCATTGTTTCAGGTTAACTTTTCGCTGAAAGAAAATGGCTGACAAAATAGTAAACTCTACACAAAGCGTGTTGAAAGACACGTACGACTATTATCTATGGACCTTGTCACTTTCAGGTAAGTAATATCTATACTAATATCATGAAGAAGAAATATTTGATTGTTTGCATCGAATAGGCTCCGAAACTACTACACCGATTAAAAAATATCTTTCACTGACTGTTGGGAAGCTGCACTTACCCCGAGGTCTTACCTATATTTTATACCTGTAATCCCACGGGAACGGGAGCTCCGCGGGTATAACCGCGTGTCGTCCGCTAGTTTTATTAATTTCTGTTAAAGCACTTAGTCCCTCTAACTTGGTGTTCTAACGATCACTTGTCGTTTGTAGTAGACTGAAGAGGGTAATAAAACATAAAGTACTTAATACCATGCAGTGGCGAAACTCCGGGTAGGGGTTTGATTAAGTAACTAAGGCCTTGAGACGATTGGTAGCCATCGTTGAGATGGCTGACTGGCATGGCGTGTTGTTGCAAGTTAAATGATAACGTCACCGTATCCTAATGTATTTCAAATTGCTTGCGAAAGTGAAACGATGTACTTGTAGGTAGGATGTACGAGGTACTTGTAGTAGGTACCTACCTAATTGGCGGCTATTGTAGAATTCCAAATGAGACCTCATACCACGAATATGCTCTCTAGGTACCTAAAAGGTCCTAGGTGAAGCCGCAGTGGTAGCCTTAGGTCTGTTGGGAGTCCTAGGGTCATCCTTCCGAGGGCTTACCCGGGCTCACAACCGTAGGCATTAGATAGTAGACGTATGGCTTTTAGTCGGCAGGAGTCCGGCATAGCATCACTGTAGAATTTCCCATACATAAAAAGTACCTAAAAGGTGCCTATTTCAAAGGACGATAGTTCTTTTCTTTATTTACAGTGTTTTTTTAGGATACCCAAGGCATGGTAATACTATCATCAAGGGCAGGGTATGCCAGAGGAGAGTAGAGAGGTACCAAAATAGCTAAAAGCATAATCCAATAGGTTAACGTAAATACTCGCCGGAAACAAAAGGAAATTAATTAAATATAGGTATACTTTCCAATAATAAAGTTCGTTTGGTCAATGATCTCCTATAAATACCGCTATAACAATATAAGTATTTATTAACTCAATAAATTGAGAGGAAAAGTAAAGATCAAAGTCCTAAACAAACATCGAAAAGTAGGTGTAATAATAGACTTCCGATGAAATGATGTTTGCATAGGATTAAGTTCATAAGTAGAAAATGTTGAGTTGCTTTGCAGATGCTGAGCTGTATTATATCCTTCCGTTTGACTTTGTCCATTTCCTAACCTTATAATATTGTATTTTGAAACAGTTTTTTAGCAAACTGTCATAGGTATTTTATCATTTCAAATTTAAAAAAAAAAATTGTAGACATTTTCACACAACTTCATCTAGCTCAAAATAAATCTTGGGAGTCCTGGGAAAAGGAACAAAACCAGAAAATACAAAACGAAGACAAGACAGAGTTTTTGTTTTGTATTTTCTGGTTATGTTCCTTTTTGGAAGCTTAAGAAAATAAAAAAGAAATCTAACTATAAATGTCACGGCTCGTCTTACAATTTTCTTCCAGTCGGCGTCGAGTCCATGTCAATGCGATTTTATTTTAATGTTTCTGGTCAAGTCTACTGGTGACCCAAGGGCTGGCAGTTATCTCTCGCGACGAATAAGCATCGCTATTCAAAGGGGAATGCTGCTAGTCTTTTGGGCACAATGCCACAGGGACCTTATTTAGGTTTAGTTTAGACAGTAATAATGTATTTATTTCACTTTACGGTCCAGCATATGTAAGTCCACGAATATGTGTGTCAAAATCTAACATTCATTATAAACCCATAAATTTTATTTCTTTGTTTCAGACAAAAGGACAAAAGGCTGGCCCCTAGTTGATTCACCTGCGCCTACAGTGTTGTATACACTCTTATATCTCTTCATAGTATGGATAGGACCAAAGATTATGAAGAATCGAAGACCTTTCAAACTAAACTGGTTACTCGTCCCTTACAATCTAGCCATGGCAGCGCTGAATGCGTATATCGCTGTAAGATTACTGACAGCGTCATTTAGACTGAGATATAGTTATATATGTGAACCTTGCCATCAGAAATATGACCCAGATGAGTTACAAGTAAGTGTAAAGTTAAGTTATTACCATTCTACTAATATTATAAATGAGAAACCCTGTAAAACTGTTTGGCTGTTTGTTAAAATAACGCTGAAATGTGGTACAAAGACCGTCTTTACTCTGAAATATATATGCTAAAGTGGAGTCATTTTAAAAAGTAACATTTGACAATTCAATGTCACAATCATTAGACTTTTAAAAAAAAAATTAAACCACTAAGGTGGCAGACAAGCATACGGCCCACCAGAAGGACCGGTGTGGTCACCGTAGCCTATGAACGTTAGCAACACCAGAGGCGCCACTTTCGCGCTGCCGACTCTGTAAAAACCTTCTAAGACCCCTTTTGAAGAACCCCATACTGTAAGCGTTTGGGAAAACCGAGGCAGGGAGATCGTTCCACAACCTAAGCGTGCTACTAAGCGCAAGACTTACCGATGTACTTGTCTTATTTTGCTCCTTAAATTTACGAAGAAAAATTGTAATGTGACAGGTACTTATTCGCCTGATGATTTTTAAAATTGACACATCTTTCAAGTCCGTATCGATTCATTCACTTTCTCATTCATCATTCTCATTATGAAGATAAAACTGACAGACTTCAAATGTTACCTATTGAAATAACGCCACTTAAGGTAAATGGAAAGCAGGAATGGAAACCAAATTCAACGCTGGCGAGGTCACGAGTATTTTAAAACATTATCATTTAATAATACAGATATTAACGCGAACATGCAAATTGAAATTAATTTAACTTGACGTGTGCTCCGCCAGTCAAAAAAATAAAAAAGGAAAATCAATTTATTTCTGCCAGCTACAGCTTTTAAATTTTATTGTAGTCAATGTTTTTAAACAGCAGTTATCTCACATTGTACAAACACGTTTTAATTTAAGTAAATACAAAAAAATATAATATTATTACGCTCATTACGGTTTTTCAAAGGACTCGTATTCCCAGATAATTTGACAAAGACAAATGGCTTGTTCGTACCTACGAACGTAATTGGATAAAAATTTCTTGTACCTGGTTACAAAATTTAACGACTTTAACCTTCTAACCCCTGAAGCTATAAAATCTTTCCGATTTTTATAAAACTTAGTGGAGATGTTAGGTATGGTATGAGAACCATGGGAAAATTAATGAAAAAAATCGTAAGCTTGGAAAAGTGGGTTTTCTTGATGTACTATACATAGTACATTCGGTGTCTGTTGACCTTCAATATTTAATTTGATGTTCTATCTGTAGTACTTTAGTTGTGAAATAGTGAAAAAAAAGAAAGAAAATTCTGTACAAGCATTTTTGAAATATAGACTAAAATTTTCTTTCGCTATAAAATAAGTTACAAAGTTTAAAAAATACAAAAAAGAATGAAACTAAAAACAAAAATTTACGGAAATAATTTCTTAGTAATCAGAATCTTCAAAGTAATGTTAGCACAATAATACTGTTTGACTTATCATGATAATTTGTGGCGAGTGTGAATTCCTCACTTCACGCAATTTAATTTAATATGTTATTCATCAAGCAGTTTTCTAGTGGATAGATATCTACCATAACATAAAAAGGCTAGTTTTACGTTTCTGTAAAAGTGCTTAGGAGCCATGAAGGCGAAGGGACTGGTATTGATAACGGAAGAGCTGATTCAATATTTTCTTCGACATCTGATAATGATAATGAACTAGAAATATTATACTCATGATATGTAGAGGGTCATAGTCAGAATCTTCTGAAAAACCATGCTCGGATTCGTCTAATATTGTCAAATGTAGCTAAAATATATTAACATCAATCACACCATTGGCACCTGATGTATTATGCATAGTACATCAAAACAGTTAAAAAACAGTAACTTGACCCCTGTTGTACTATATGTAGGACATCAAAATATTTGACCTTGTAGTGAAAAAACTATTGAAACCAAAACGAAAATACATAGTAAATATTATCATATACTTCATAATCAGATAGAAAACACATTGCAATCTAAAAATATTATCCTGAAGAATGAATCAATATGAATTACTATGTTTCGAACTAAGAAGAGTACACCTGCGTTGAAAGTGCTTCTTAGAAAGAAATTTGTCAATCTGGTGAAGGTGGTAGTATTTTTTTTTAAAGAGACGTTCACATACCATGCTATAGCAGAAAAAAAATGCAATTTTTAAAAATTAGCTATCTCGTCAGATTTTTTTACTTTTGATGTACTATGTATAGTACGTCAGGGGTTAGGAGGGTAAGAGGAGTCTTGTTTATTTTGAACAACATCGTTTGGTTTCCAATTCTAAATTATATAGATACTCTTCATTGTACAGCATAAAACAAAAATTAAAATGTAGTCAAAGCTGAAAAAAAATCAAATTTGTTCTTCATACATTTCTCGACTTATCACAGTTTGTGACCTCTGCCAAACAAACGTTGATTCGTAGGTACCTAATAGAAAAATAAAACTATTGACTGGGAAGCTAGGCTAAAAGTAGTTCCTGGGACCGATAGCCATGAATAATTAAACTGCACTTAGTACTGCTCGTTCGCTCTAACTTTGCCGTTCGGCTCCATACTAAAGTCGAATTCTTGATTAGACGAAGTAAATTGACAGCAACTAATGTCACTTCTTCTTATAATGTTGCGTATACGAAGTGACATTAGCTACTGTTAAATTACTTCGTCTAATTAACAATTCGGGTATACGCCTCTACGCCAGCGGCATAGTTAGAGCGAACGGGTAGTAGGTTTGTGTCTTTTCATCGTCCTAAATAATCTTTAATAACTTAGACAGCAATAGTAAAAGTACTCGTAGCACAACCAGCTTATTGTTCTGAACGCGCACGATAGGTTGGGACATGCTTTTTTATAGGGATCCCTTTGGTACCTATTCCTAAAATGCCACCCCTAAGCCGCCTTTTAATTATTTTTACATAAGTTTTTCATTACCTATAGTTTGATACTTTAAGACCTTTATAAAGTGCTTATAAATTTTATGGCTAAATATGATTATGCTAATTTTATTTATGATAAGACAATTATGCTTTTGTTATAGATAACAAAATTATGCATAAATATATAGTCGTAATTACTATAATGCCAAAATTCTGATGTATAATCACTTTTATGGTTGCTTCACTGATTTAATGTAACTTTGTCTGTAATATTTGTGAAAAATAAACATATATTATTATTATTATTATTTTATGTTTATTTTTTTATGCAAATAGGTGAACCTTTTTTTAAACATGAGGAAAATCCTACGTGGATATATGTCGGACTCCTACCGACTAAAACCACAATGACAGATACCTCAGGACTCCCGACAGACCTACAACTCAACTCAACGGGGGAGGGGGTTGCGATGCTCTGCGGCGCCCCTGCCGCAGACTGCGCAACTCGGGTGGGAGACGATTTCACGAGCATGACCTGCTCACAGAAAGAGGCAGCGGAGTCCCACTTACTCCCGCTGGAGATCATGACTCGCACCATGGTCTCGAGGTTGCGAGAGGGTGTCCACGTCCAGACCTGCCACGAGGACCTGTCGCTGTTGCGGCCACGCCGTGCACTCCACCACTGTGTAGAGCACTGTGTCCTCGCTGCGCTTCATGCAGTGCTGGCACTCGGCTGTGTATTCGCCACAGATACTGTTGAGACACGCTAGGGAAGAAACTCGTTCCCAACGTGCCTCAACTTATCGCGCGCAAGTCGTAATCGATCACTCAGTTAAGCATCTTACGTAACATCTGGTTCTAAGATAGGTGACCGTTTATAATATTTCCATTTAAAAGCGTTTCCGTGCTTCAAAAGTCATGTTAAGTCGTTAATTCTCCATAATTCCCAGGCAACACGTAACATGGTAAGCAGTCGTTAAACCAAGATCTTGTCCGTTTCAACAAGGCAAAATGCAGCACTTCTTATTTTTAAAATATATTTTTAACGTGAGAGAAAATCCTGCATGAATGCTTTGCCGGACTCCTACTGACTAAAAATTCTTCCGTATTCTGCCTAATAGCCTATAGTTGGGAGCTCCGGGTAAGCCCTCGGAAGGATACCCCAGGAGTCGGAAGGATACCCAAGGAAATATGCAGCAGTTACACTTTCTGGTGTTGCAATCGCCCATAGGCAGTGATCAGTTTCGGTTAGGTGAACCATTATGCTTGTCTGACACCTCAAAAATTTACTAAGCTTCGGATGCCAAAGTCAAACTGTCGATGTCGGTACGGTTTTGTGGGACAATATTTAATTCATATGTTATGTAATTGTTCGTTTTATAAATAAATAAATATTACATTTACGAGTCCCTGTCAATGTACTCGTATATTATACGCAGTGTCTGAACCTACGCAGTATTTTTAGAGCCGCACTTCTTTTCATTATTCGGAATTTACATACACACAGGTACAAAATAATTAGATTCACCCTCATCACTGTTCAGCTGCCTTTTTTTTTCTTCAATACCTAAACCATTTTACATAAAAGACTTTCTGAGGCTTTGTAGAATGTATTTGGCTAGACTACTCATATAATATGTATCTACGGGATTAGCTGCAGTGTGAAATGTAATATCACGCTCGTAATGTCCTCATAATAGATCATTGTGCTACTTTTATTCGCTACAGCTGGGACTATATTGCATTTTATTTCAATTTGTCCCATTTAAGTAGTCCTTTTGTGAATTCAAAGTGTAATTTTAGGCTTTTACTGAACAATAATTATACCATGATGACATAAAAAAGTAAATATATTGGTAAATTTTTTATACGTTTGAAACATGCTTGAATTTGTTTAAATATTTGACATAAGAAACAGACTATCAATCTTTGAAAAAACTTTTTTTGACACCACAAAAATATTAATTTTGACCCAATTCTTGAATCCAAAACTTCAGAAACAGCACAATGCCACAAATTAGAGATAGTACAGATGGAAAACTCATGTATGTACTTTTTTTTCACACCTACCCTCTGCTACACACACTCGCGCACAAATCAGTATCGAAAAGTCGGTTGAGGAGCGCCTGACCTCGAATCTGTGAATGAGTTGTCTATGTATGCGTAGTGTCTGTGATTGAGTTGTCTATGTGCGCGTAGCTTCAGCAAATTTAGTATGTAGGTTTCCATCTGTACTATCTCTAATTTGTGACAATGCATAATTGCGCCCCTAAGGCAAGTTAAAAATACAGTTTTGAAAATGTTTTTAGAGTTCTGTACTCAAAGTGTATAAACTGCCGTCTGTCTGACTGTCTGTCCGTCACGAGGCGGTATATCAGAAACCGCGATAGATATAGAGCTGAAATTTTTACAGATACAACAAACGTGATTATGCTGTATTTTTTTTTTGCAGTTTTTTGGCACGGAACCCTCTGTGCGCGAGTCCGCCTCGCACTTGGCTGGTTTTAATTCAAGTCTTTTCATGACGTATCATGAAGAAACTTAATCGTTTTACTAAACGGGACGGTGAAGATGGGTTAGCCAAAATATTATATTACAAGGATGAAGTGTTCCGGTATATAGCATTACCGAGAAGTCATATAGGAAAATACGCAACAAGATTATAATGCTCAATTAATCGTATGCAAATCATCGTTTTCAGAGATGTTTTGGTTTCTCAAATTGGCTCTATGCGAGATATGAGTACCAGACATCTGCATAATCCTTTTAAATTATAGCTGTAAAAGACGCCAGGAACTTAAATATGTTTCGTGCCCTTTACTACACTTTATTACCATTTCAGCACATTTTAGTTTTTGTCTAGAACGTTCATGAACTTACGTGTGCATTCATGAAGTTATTTAGGCTCGAATAACCTGCGCTTTACAAAGAAACTAACAATAAAACAATACTATCATTTTTTAAATGTATGTACGAAAGCTAAATCCAATTTTTGCATGTGTCCAATTATCCGCGATCTTAAATTCTGAATACAGAGGGGCAAGTGCGAGTTTTTGCGCGCCGTGAATGTAATCACGGCGCGCCAATTCGTATGGAATCGAGACCCCGCCACCTAGCTGTAAACGCGGGAACTTGTTTCGATTCCATACAAATCGGCAATAACGCGCTCACCCGTGAATGTCGACAGGCGCTCGCCGGAACACGCACTTGCCCCTCAGAAACCTGTTATAAAATCCATAGTTTAGACATCGGGCATGTTTTGATGGAATGTATCCAGACCCGAAGGGAAAGAGAGTCAACCATGGAGAAATTCAACATTAATTTATGCAACATAGGAATCATACGAAGCATCCTAGCACAACCAACATCACTTATAGCAGGATACCTATCTCTGCTAGTCAAGAAGAACCATCAGTGACTCTCTTCCCTTGTTTGTGACTGTTGTAGTTAAGGGAACAATAGGGTTGATATCTTCCATTGGAAATAGAAACTCCTAAATAAATATCGAATTAAAAAAAACCTACAGTTTATAAATTAATATTTCTTTATTTCCAGATAGCGGACGCAGTGTGGTGGTATTACTTCTCCAAGCTCTTAGAATTCTGCGACACGTTCTTTTTCATTCTCCGAAAGAAAGATGAACAACTGACCTTCCTCCACGTATACCACCACTCAACCATGTTCAGTTTCTGGTGGATAGGAATTAAATGGGTGCCTAGTGGTTCAAGTAAGTTCTAATTTTGGACATTGTCTACTGGTATTTTCTTATAACATATCTGTACAGACAAGAATGATTTAATATTATGAAAGGAGAAGCTGCTCTATGAAAAAACAACTTACTCCCATTGAGTTATAATGTAAGAATATAGAGAAGCTACCGCGAACACAATAATATGGCGCAATTTGATGACCACGTGACAAGCGGCCGTTCGTTACGTTTTTGTCATAGATAGAACATAAACCAAAGTGAGTCGATACGGCATAGTTAGTATTCTGCCTACTTGATTTTAAACTACTGCTACTACTTTTGGCATGTCTAATTAAGATACTTATAAATAGGATTTTTTTTTGTTATACTAAAAAAAAACAAAAAAAAAAGTTTAACTTGGAACCCTACGGAACCCTAAAACCGGACCCATACAGGTTATCAATAAAAAAAAATTAAAATCCATAAGCCGGTTGACCTCAACGCATAAAGCAAGCAAAATTCACGGTATATGTTCTATATGTAGTAATATTCATTCAATGCCTACCCCAAGTCAATAACTATATTAGTCTAACTACAGAACTTCCACATCGCCAATTGGTTGTGGAGGTCAGATGGCAGTTGCCTCACGGAAAATATCGCAGTTCAGCTGCATCGCAGTTAGATTTGAAAGCCGGACCCAACTACATTTATGTAGGGAGAAGGCTCGGTGGATGATGATGAGTGGTCCCCCCAATCGTTAGATATCACCATGGCTTTACTTTTATTTCCATCAGGCAACGTCATTTCGGCGAACTAAAAAGCAAACTAGAGAAAAAAAGTTCTCATCACACAAATTGTCAACTCCCCGCGCCGTAACGAGGGTGTCGTCGGCGTAACACGTTACGCCGACCCCTCGGAGCAACGGACCACGCAGCACCCAGTCGTAACCGATGTTCCACAGGAGCGGCCATAAAACCGATCCCTGTGGAACACCGCACTACACATCTCGCCGACCCGGCCCTAGCCAGCTCGGGTAAGTTATGGCTCTCTCGGAGAGGTAAGCCCCGACAATTCGACGAAGGTAGGGAGGCACTCCATGATAGATAAGCGCCTCCCTGACGTGGCTCCAGGGCAAGGTGTTGAATGCGTTGGCGATGTCGAGAGACACCGCCACCACCACCTCACCCTGTGAAACTGCTTCCTCCGTCAGGCCTCTAATGCGCATGATCGCGTCCACGGTGGAGCGTCCCTGACGGAAGCCAAACTGACTATCCGCCAGATCAGGCCCCACGCGTGTGAGGTGCCCGACGAGGCGTTGTGCAATAATGCGCTCAAAGAGCTTGCACACCTCGTCGAGCAACACGATCGGCCGGTACCCTGATGGGGAATTTGCCGGCCGCCCCGCCTTTCACACTCGCCTTACTTGTACCTAAGTAGGTACTAGTGACTTAGATATCGGTAGATGTTCAGCAATAGATGACAATGGAATACAAATTGATGTCTAGTCATAATAAAATATCGAATCATGTTTCAAAAGAATATCTAACGATTGAGGTACAGGGGACACCTCAATCCGTGAGTGATTCTTCAGATTTGTGTGGAAAATTCTCTGAACGAATATTAACACAAATACGAAGTCTTCATAAAGCGTGATTCAAGACATTTAGTGAAGTCATTTTACTCGTGACCTAGAAATTTGGATTTCAAGAGAGCAAAAAATACTGTTCTCATTTTTAAGGAACGTAGATCGACACTCCAGGCACTCAGTTTAAGAGACTTAAACATAGTCCTACCTGGTACTTACTTAAAGGGTTGTTACCAATTTGGGCTTTTTATGAAATGGCCGAAGGCTTAGGTACAAAAAACGATTCACACTAAAAGCCTGTCAATGAATAAAGGAACCGTGTTCCTAAAGCAATCATGTTCTCAACCAATTGACGCCCACTGCTGTTTAAGACTTCTCTCAAGAATAAAACCGTTTATTTTGGGTACTCTTTGATATTTCGATTTGAGTGTTTAATGGGTATTTTTGGCAAAGGTAACATTTTCGCAAACAATTCTGTTTCAATTTCTGCAATTTTTTTTCCTTACAACACCCACGTAATGAATTTTATTAGGTTGCTGATAAACATAATATACTAGCTGACCCGTGCAACTTCGTTTGCGTGATAAATGAAGAACCGCTCGACCGATTTTCTAAATGGTCTACTTACTAAATAGTCCGAACAAAGCCTAAACATTTGGTTTGGATAGGTGAGCCCGTTCTTGAAATATAAAATTACAACGAAAAGTGGCATTGATTTTTTATATTTATAGATTTATACCGTATCCTGTCACTACACAGGTCATAAGTAATGCAGTAAAATATCAGTAAATTTCTGATAAGATTCTTATGACCAACTATTACTTATTCTGTGGTATGGCCAAGTATATAAAACAAACAGCTTTTCAAGCTTTGAAATATCATTTTTAATTATCCATACTAATTTATAAAGAGGAAAGAGTTGATTTTTCGTTTGTTTGCATCCAATAGGCTTCGAAACTACTGAACTGATTTGAAAATGATTTTCAGTTTTGGGAATCTACAGTATCCCCGAGCAACATAGGTTATATTTTATTCCTGTATTCCCACTAGAAACGGAGCTACGCGGGTGCAACCACGAGACGTCCGCTAGGTTTTCCATAAAAAAAATGGTAGCTGGTTGGAAGATTAATTTTTGAGGAAAACTTTTGTCTCCAATTTGCTTAAACGATTCTCGTCATTTGTCTTCATTTTACATTTTAAAAGTGACAGCGTCGTTTATTTTAATTAAAATGACTCAGGTACTACTTAATTTTTCCGTTTACCCTGTGAAAAAAGTAAGGAAAAACTAAGGAAATTATAATAATAATAATGGGTAGGCTCAAATACAAAACATAGGAATATTATTGTGTTTCAGAATGCAGTACTTACGTAAGTTATCTCGTATTTTTCGATTCCATAATTATTTTGCCGTCCACCCAACGGAAAGCCATAGAGACATCTAGCGAGTTAAGAGATATTTTAAACAGTCTACAAGACCCAATGATGTGTCTTTTCAATTCAAAACTTGAAGTTCACCCAACGGAATGCCATAGAGACATCTAGCGAGTTGATTGATGTATGTCACAGTCTACAACACTATTGGCAGTGGCCCTAAAGTTGGCGGCCCAATGATGTGTCTCTTCAATTCAAAAATTGCCGTCCACCCAACGGAAAGCCATAGCGACATCTAGCGAGTTGAGAGATGTATATCACAGTCTACAAGATTATTGGAAGTGGCCCTAAAGTTGACGACCCAATGATGTGTCTTTTCAATTCAAATTTTTAAGTCCACTCAACGGGAAGCCATAGAGACATCTAGCGAGTTGAGTGATGTATGTCACAGTCTTCAAGACTATTGGCAGTGGCCCTAAAGTTGGCGGCCCAATGATGTGTCTCTTCAATTCAAAAATTGCCGTCCACCCAACGGAAAGCCATAGCGACATCTAGCGAGTTGAGAGCTGTATATCAGTCTACAAGACTATTGGCAGTGGCCCTTAAGTTGGCGACCCAATGGTGTGTCTTTTCAATTCAAAATTTGAAGTCTACCCAACGGAAATCCATATAGACATCTAGCGAGTTGAGAGATGTTCGATAACTCAGTGTAGTTAGTGGACTGTCTTTCTGGTAGTTCCTGCAGGCACATAAGACGACACAGGAAGTTCGAAAATCGGACCGCCACCAAGAATGATTCGCCACTTACCTGGATTCTTTCCCGCTCTTCCTTAGGGTTGCTCCGAGGCCTTGATATTCGCTTGAGGTTGTTTTCGAGTTGCCGTGTCGACCGAGGCACTGACACACACATGTATCGCGCACAATAGTTCCGAACCGCGTCCGAGATTTGACTGAACGGTCGATGAGTGGCCGCCCGCCTGGCGAGGCAGCGCGGGGCGGGTGCGGGGGGGGGAGAATAGCCAGCCGAGTGACGAACTCTCCCGATAGCCGACCGTTCGCCGAAACATCCTGCCGCCTAACCAAGGTTCTGCCTTGGTTACCCACTAAACCACCGAAGGCAATCCACAAAGCTTAGAGACAGGTCGTAAGATGTTCCCTTGCTGAGTCCTGACCTCTACAACTCTGACAATTCCGTCCCTACCCGGAAGTAACCTAACGATCCGACCGCGTTTCCATTGGAGAGGGGGTAAATTATCCTCCTTTATCAATATCAGGTCATCGACCTTGGGAGCCTCGTTATGAGAAGTCCACTTATGCCTTTGTTGGAGTGTGTGAAGATATTCACATCTCCACCGAGACCAGAAATGCTGGGATATCTTTTGAATAAGTTGGTACCGAGACAACCGGTGCTCCGGAGTTTCCGTGTAGGGATACTCAGGAAGTGCAACGAGAGGTTGCCCTATTAGGAAATGACCGGGGGTCAATACATCAAGGTCTTCCGAGTCCGTACTAAGGGGGCAAAGCGGCCGAGAATTCATTACCGCTTCTACCTTGGTAAAAAAGGTGGTCAGCTCTTCGAAAGTGAGCTTGGCTTCTCCGAGAACCCGTTTCGCATGTGTCTTGGCACCCTTCACTGCCGACTCGAATATGCCACCGCTTGAAGGATTTGAAGGGCAATTGAAGAGCCAAGTTATGTTTTGAGCCGTCAGCTTCCGATCAATTTCCTGGTGATGGTTCCGTAAGAATATGTATAACTCCTTTAAATATTTATCGGTTCCCGTGAAGTTTGTACCGCAGTCTGATCGGATCAAGGACGGTACACCTCTCCTAGATACGAACCTAGTCAAGGCTGCCACGAAGGCTTCAACTGATAAGTTTGATACAATTTCTAGATGTACCGCCTTAACCGACAAGCAAATGAAAACGCATAAGTAACACTTTTGAACCCTTGCATTACGCAACGAGCTCGTTTTAACGTAAAAAGGTCCAGCGAAATCCGTGCCGACCCCGACGAAAGGTCTGACTCCGGTAACGCGATCGGCAGGCAAATCTGCCATATATGGCTGTTTAGGCCGAGCCCGGTGTCGAAAACATTGTACGCATTTAAACGTTATGTGTCGCGTGACACGCCGCGCCGAGATAATCCAGTAGCGTCGTGAGAGAATCGCACTCAACGCGTTAGCTCCGACGTGACAGTAGACCTTATGATAATGATTGACTAGCAAGTCTGTGAAACTACCCCTCGCCGGTATTAATATAGGGTGCCGTGACTCATGTGGAAGGGTAGAGGCGCCGATTCTGCCGCCGACACGAATAATATCATCCCTGTCCAAAAATAAATTCAACCGTCGCAATGAATTTTTAATTTCAGTACCCGTTCGAAGGTTTGTCAATTCATCGGAGAAATTTTTTGACTGCACAATACGAATTAAGCACAGATTGGCGATTCTACGTTCCGACACCGTTAAACTACCGTAAACCTTCTCAGAGTTAATTTTTGAATTGTTTTTAAAGCGTAGTAAGTATGTAGTAACGTTTAGCAACTTTTCATATGAACTAAAACGATCTAATAAATTAAAATCCGATATCAATTCGTTTACATTAGCAACCCTAACGGCCGGCCTCAGGCCAGGTAACAAATCTGGCGGGAACTCTGGGCCCCCGGACGGCCACGTATGGGGCGGCCGCTCCAGCCAACTCGATCCCCACCACAAGGGATGGTTCAAGAGTTCTGCCGCCGAGCAACCGCGTGACGCAACGTCCGCACAATTCATCTCGCCGGGTACGTGACGCCAGTCGATGTTGGTCTTAGAGGTTATTATATCCGAAACCCGGTTTCCTTCAAAGACTTGTAATTTATGAGGTGGTGTCCGTAACCACGCCAAAACGATAGTGCTGTCGCACCAGCCTACAATTTGGTCTAACCGAACCTTATCCTCCATTGACTCGACCGTGTGATTAACCAACGTTGACAGCAACTTAGCACCATTCAACTCCAGTTTCGGTATGGTTAACTTAACCCTTAATGGCGTTATACGTGACTTAGCAATAAGTAGGCGTACGTGAGTCCGTCCGTCTGCGCCCTCCGCGCGCAAGTAGACTGCTGCAGCGTAACCGACGCTGGAGCCATCACAAAACCCGTGAAGAGTATATTTAGTCGGTCCTTCTAACTTGACACACCGGGGAATGGAGATACGTTGCAGATGCGGCAAGTCAGAGATGATATCCCTCCATTGTCGCACTAAATCTATGGGGGCCGGGGCATCCCAAGCTACCCCCTTTGAGTTATCAGAAGTCGCCAATAGGGACTGTAATAAAAGTTTTATTTTAAAAACTACTGGACAGATCCACCCAAGTGAGTCGTAAAGTCTAGCCACTATTGACAAAATACTACGACGTGTGACGTCACTATCTGTGGGCAGATTTACATGGTAAGTGAAATTGTCACATTTGGGGTCCCACTGAATGCCTAAAATCTTGACAAAACCCGTTCCATCCGAATCGCGATCATCGAAACGCCGCGGTGACTCCAAGTGTTCCGTGGGTAAGTCATTCAGTAATGCTGGCATATTACTGGACCATTTCCGTAACTCATAGCCGGCCGAATTCATCAATGAGATTAACTCATCGCGAAGCTCACGCGCCTCAATCAGCGAGTCTGCGCCGCCATTCAAATCGTCAACGTATGTGTTGTCTATGAGTAACTTAGCGGCACGGGTTTTATCAACCTCGTCCCGGGCGAGCTGGTGTAAGCAGCGTATGGCTATGAAAGAGCTCGACTTCAAACCGTATGTATTTGTGTTTAATTGATAGGTAAGTAGGGGCTCCGTGGGCGACGCTCGCCAGAGAATCAACTGATATCTCCGATCGTCCGGGTGAATCCACGTCTGCCTAAACATCATTTTAATATCCGTAGTAAATACAATTTGTGGAACCCTAAATTTCATTATAATATTAGTGATATCGTTTTGCAATCGTTCTCCCGAAAACAGACAGTCGTTTAATGACACTCCCGAACTTGTTTTCTGACTGCCATTGAATACAACGCGAATTTTATTCACATCGCCCGATTTTTTAAATACTCCGTGATGTGGGAGAAAGTAATGTTCTTGCCCCGAATTAATATCAAATTGCGATACACTCATGTGTCCCAGCCTAATATATTCATTAATAAATTCAATGTATTTCTCCCGAAATTCCGGATTCCGTTGCATCCGCCTCTCAAGCGACATAAATTGCTTATAAGCGGGCTGGCGTGAGTCTCCTAACAGACGTCTATCACCTGCCGAGATAAGAGGTAAGCGCGAGATATATTTACCGTCCGGGCCTCGCGATACCGTTGAAACAAATAATTGTTCGCATTCCAAGTCCTCGGGACTTTTAATTTTATTAAGAGGGGGTTCCTCAGATCGCCAAAACCTTTCCACCGTTTCCTTGAGTGTCAACTGGTTAACCGACGATTCGGCCAGCTCCCGCGTCTCCGGCGAAACTGGTCCGAATACCGCGAAATTAAATACCGTGCCCAACGCGTAGGGCCCACCCTGACACAAAGTAATCTTTTCCCCATTTAAGATTTGACCGAGTATATCACATCCAAAAATTACGTCTATCTCTGAAGAATTCAATGAGCCGTTATCTGCGAGTTTCAACTCTTTAAAAACCAAATTTGTTCTGTTAACCGAATAAGACGTAAGCCTTCTTAAAACTGCCGCCGTTACCGCTAGTACTGGGTGTTCTGAATGTTCTGGTTTGAAATATATAACAACAACGTGTTGATATGTATTGGCTTGAATGCCACCGATACCCGTGATTTGTACATTACTATAAGACCGTTTCAATCCGAGGGTAGATACCAAATCCCCCTTTATTACCGACATTTGAGCCCCTAAATCTAAGAGAGCCCGTGCTTTCACGAATTCACCATTTTTATTCTTAATTTCAATAATAGCTGTGGGTAGAACAACATTATACGGGTTTCGATGCAAAGACGTTGAAGATGAGTCATCATGTAACCTTAATTGCTATGCTGAATATTGCTTTTGAGAATTATTACGTGACTGACCGCGCGATTCGTGCGATTCCCGCCGTTCGCATGCCTGATAGCCGTTGCGCGAGCTGACCTGAACTACACGCTCAGCTGATGAGCGCGACGGTACCTCTCTTCTTTCGCGAGGAGAGGCCGTGCGCGTGCGACGACGCGGACGGTGGCTGCGGTAGCCAGGTCCCTCCGAAGGCGAGCTAGCGCGAGACGCAGTATAATTGTACATGCATATTAAGTCGTTGTGACCCCGATGGCCACAGCGTTTACATGCTGTCTTTTTATCGCACGTAGATGCCGAATGCTTACCAAAACATTTAAAGCATACGTTTTCAGCTCGCACCCAGTCTTTACGCTGACCCGCGGTTAATTTTTTAAATTTAAAACACTCCGAAATCATGTGACCGCTTATTTCACAGTATAAACAGCGCCTAGCGATTATTCGTTCATTCCTGTAAGATTCACTTTCGTTTCCGATAATGTGTATGGTGCGGCGGGTACGATTGTCCTTCAAGGTCGCGCCGTCAGCTGTTGTCGAGTCTATAAGCCGACATTCATTTTGCAAAAACTCCACAAGTTGATTGAATGTGGGTAGGGTGATTATATTTCCGCCGTACTTCTGTTCAAACCGAGTTTTAACGTCTAACGGAATTTTATTTAAGCTAATGAATAATAAAATATAAGACCATTGATCTATAGGAAGGCCTAAATTATTCAAGGCGCGAGTGGACTCCAACAGTGGGTTTAGAATTTTAGAACGCAGATCATAGGGTTTATTTAATGTAGGTAGCTGTAGGATTCTAGAAATGTGACTATCTGCTAGCATCCTGATATTTTCATATCTACCCTTAAGAATTTCTAAGCCTATATCTAGGGATTCGTCTACCATAGGTAAATGCCGTATTAAGGTATGCGGTTCATTTAACACATGAGAAACTAAGTAATGAAATTTTTCCGTCTTTGATATATCTTTCCGTGTTAGTACCAACGAACTGAATAGGCTTATAAAACTTGTCCACTGAAAAACGTCACCATCAAATTTGCATAAATCGATTCTGGGAAGTCTTGCCGTATTTGAACTCTCGGACGGTCTATGAACCCCGTCCAAACCCGGGTAAGCCGACGAGACCGCTTCCAGCTGATTATAAGCCAACTCCGCCTCATTATAATCAGCCGTATAGATTTTAATCATTTCCGGATCTACCGTATTATCCAGCAATAACTCATACTGTTCCGACAAAAGTGCGTATCGTTCATCGAGTTTACGTAATCTCGCCGAAATAACTGCATTGGTTTGAGTTTTTCCCGCGATCATTTCTAACGTGCTTCTAAGCCATTCGACTTGAATTTTAAATTTAGTTGATGATACCTTAGCCATTTTAAATCGTTAAGACTCCAAATCGTGATGCACCCACCCCCGGGTAAGAGAAAAAAAAATATATAACGGAACCCTACAATAAATCAATTAAATTGTTCTAATAACTGAGGATAATTTCACAAATATCGCATACCGCACAATATAATACAATAACCGAACCGCAAATGACAAACAAACTTAACGACTTTAGTTTGAATTGTATCCGACCGAATCGAGACTTGTGTCAGAGCTGTAAGTGGCGGTTAGGAATTTCAATTTTTAAATCTACAACCGACTTTTGATTTGAAAAAATACCAACAAATATACCGAAATCCGGCTGAAATCCGCTCGAATGGACCATAAATATGTTCGATAACTCAGTGTAGTTAGTGGACTGTCTTTCTGGTAGTTCCTGCAGGCACATAAGACGACACAGGAAGTTCGAAAATCGGACCGCCACCAAGAATGATTCGCCACTTACCTGGATTCTTTCCCGCTCTTCCTTAGGGTTGCTCCGAGGCCTTGATATTCGCTTGAGGTTGTTTTCGAGTTGCCGTGTCGACCGAGGCACTGACACACACATGTATCGCGCACAATAGTTCCGAACCGCGTCCGAGATTTGACTGAACGGTCGATGAGTGGCCGCCCGCCTGGCGAGGCAGCGCGGGGCGGGTGCGGGGGGGGGGAGAATAGCCAGCCGAGTGACGAACTCTCCCGATAGCCGACCGTTCGCCGAAACAAGAGATGTACATCACAGTCTACAAGACTATTGGCAGTGGCCCTAAAGTTGACGACCCATGATGTGTCTTTTCAATTCAAATTTTTAAGTCCACTCAACGGGAAGCCATAGAGACATTTAGCGAGTTGTGAGATGTATATCACAGTCTGCAAGACTATTGGCAGTGGCCCTAAAGTTGACGACCCAATGATGTGTGTATTCAATTCAAAAATTGCCGTCCACCCAACGGAAAGCCATAGAGACACCTAGCGATTTGAGAGATGTATATTACAGTCTACAAGACTATTGGCACCGTCTCTAAAGTTGGCGGCCCAATGATGTGTCTCTTGAATTCAAAAATCATTATTGAAAATGAACTGATATTTTCTATCTTTGTGCGATTTACTAAAAATATGGTGCACACATTTTTTAAACAGATTATAAAAAGAATATGGACTTATGTAAGTACATATAATTATATAGGTACCCGAATGGATATGTAGAGCCATATGATATACCCACATTTCACCTGTAATATTTGTCCAACGTATTACGTGGTGAGCCGTATTGATTTTGACAGGCGCAGGTTGTGACAAGTGTGACGACCCACTGATTAAATTTGTCAAATCACCCAGAAGGCCTTCAACTTGACTTTACGCTAGACAAAAAATGTAATAAAAAAACGAAACTTAAAAAAAAACACAGGTAGATTTCATGTGGTATAAAATATAGGTATAATTCCTACTTCCCTACTAATATTATAAATGCGAAAGTAACTCTGTCTGTCATTCTGTCTTTCACGCCAAAACGGCTAGAGCTATTGAGATGAAATTTGTTTTAGGGATAGTTCGAAGCCCTGGGAAGGACATTGCCTACTTTTTACCGACTGTGCAAAAGGAGGAGGGGACTTCTACGCGGTCGAAGCCGCGAGGAACAGCTATCACGTTATAAATATTAGTTTCACCCATAAAGTGAACTAATATTTGTTTAAAAATTTCCATCCAAGAATGACAAAGAATCCTATTACAAAAGCAAATGCTTGCGATCGTGAAACAAATTATTAAATATTTCCGACCTCGGTATTCCCTTAGGTCTTGAATCTGAATACCAAATATTTTTAAAGTGCCTATCGCCCAAATCAAATGTCAGCATTGTAGGTATTATTACCCTAATTCTAAATGTCTGGAGCTAAAATGTTTTTCACAATGATTGTGGGTATTATGAGTTCCCAGAGGAATAATATGCGTCTCCGAACAATAGACTTGCTGTAGTGGCTATCTCACAAAAATATTATCACGACGTTTTTTAGTGAGGGACTCCGAAATTAATCAACCAATTTCAATTTTCTACTTTCATTTTGCTTGATTTGTTGCGACTTAAGTAGGACATGGGATAGGTCATTTATGATGGAAAAAATTTATGCAAAAGAATTTGCGTGGATCAGCTAGTACGAGTAGTACTCAAAAAATCGAGACGGACTTCGAAAGGATCAGACTTATGACTACACGAGATCACCTTTTTTGAGCTATAAAACAAATTTTCATACGATACCTTGAAATAGTACAATTACATGGATATTATCATCATCATCAATTCAGCTTATATCAGGCTGAAATTGGTTGCGGAAAGCGCAGGACGTTGGGGCGTAATTTGGGATAAGTTCTACAGTGGGCAGATAAAGGCTGATGCATAATTAATTTACTACGAAATAAATGTTATGTTTTGTGTAAATCAGTAAGCAACATGTAAAATACAGGGCCTCACAGTGTTAGTTTTTCAGCTATTAATTTTTGTCCATATTTTTCTTGATCGATTCTAATCCAAGTACTTTCGAGTACCATTAATTATTCGCGACAGTATTTTTTCCTTCAAACATTGCTAGCAAGACTAGCATTTATTTTTGCAATATTTGATAACATCACTCTAATTGTGCGAAATTTCCGTGAATATTATTATTATTATGAATTTTAATACCTTTTTAGGATTTCGTAGCCAAATGGCAAAAACGAAACCCTTATAGATTCGTCATGTCTGTCTGTCTGTCTGTCCATCCATGAGTCACAGTCACTTTTCTCCGAAACTAAAACACCTATGCTGTTGAAACTTGGTAAGTAGATGTATTCTGTGAACCGCATCAAGATTTTCATACAAAACTAGAAGAAAAGCAATTAATTTTCTGTATATACTAGGTACATACTCAGAACTGAATCTCAAATTTTTTTTTTCCTCAAACCCATTTGTGTGGGGTATTTAAAGATAGGTCTTCAAAAATGCTATTGAGGTTTCTAACATTATTTTTTTCTAAAGTGAATAGTTTGAGCAAGAGACACTTCCAAAGTGCAAAAATGTGTGTCCTCTAACTTCTAAACTAAGACAATGATAAATCTAAAAAAATATATAATGTACATGGCCATAAAATCTATCAACGAAAATTGGTTTCAACGAAATCAAGTTGGCAGTTTTTTTTATACGTCATTTCGCCGAGAAAAATCACTACCACTGCGAACGTGTTTAAACATCAATGAAAGTTACATCGAACTACAAGATCTTTTATATTAAGTATGTTACTTGCTGCTACGGAACCCCTCATGGGCGAGTTCAACTCGCACTTGGCCGGTTCTTTGTATTCGACTCGCCAAACAGACGCGCCGTCCGCCTGATGGAAAGCCATAGAGACATCTAGCGATTGCGGGCCACTCTTACAGTCCGTAAGACTTTTGACAGTGGCCCTTATACTTTTATACTTTTATTTTGTTTGTCTCGTGATTTGTCCAACAAAACTTTCTTTATTTATGTAAATAAATATTTGTACCTACCTAAATATTCCCTGATAAAAGTTTATTTACCAACAAAGATACTCGTACAACAACCAGGCGGGAAAATGTATTTGTATGTACATTTTTTCTAACAAAATGTGTTTTTACAGCGTTCCTGCCGGCTATGGTGAACAGTGGCATTCACGTCCTGATGTATACCTACTATGGGCTCTCCGTCTTTGGTCCCGTTGTCAGTCAATACCTCTGGTGGAAGAAATACCTCACTATCATGCAGCTGGTAAGCTTTTGGAAATTACTTGTTATTTTATTGAAAGGTTCTGCTTGCCCAAAGTTACTGTGCCAAAGTCCTTCAAAAAGGGGAATATCGCTAACTAATAGAAGATAATGGTAAGAAAAGTGAAGATAGTTAGTGCTTCTTATCCCGACCGATAGT
Source organism: Miltochrista miniata (assembly GCA_933228765.1). NCBI lineage: Eukaryota > Metazoa > Arthropoda > Insecta > Lepidoptera > Erebidae > Miltochrista > Miltochrista miniata. Next base: position 5,218,408 of record OW121754.1, on the reverse strand, counting down.
TTACTTCATCTGTAAGAGTACTTAATCTGCTGACCATTATTCGAGGTTTGGTCGCTGTGCCCTTACGATTTTAGCCAACGGTAGTTGCTAGCAATATTGCCCAAAACAAAACAGGTCACTAGCCATTTAGATACTCCCAGCAGTCATTTAAAAAAAATCTCCAGGCTCCAAATCTTACTAATATTATAAATGCGAAAGTTTGTTAGTGTGGATGTTTGTTACTCTTTCACGTTAAACCGCTGAACGGATCGGGCTGAAATTTGGTACAGAGGTACATTATAGTCTGGAATAACACATAGGATAAAAAGTACCTACACTTTTTATCCCGGGAATAAGTTCCCGCGGGAACAAATTTTACGCGGGCAAAGCTGCGGGCATCAGCTAAAAAATAAATATTTGTGGATATTCTCACACAACATCATTTAGCCCATACTAAGCCAATTTAAATGCAGATAGAATTTGCGGTAAAATAGTGAAAAAAAGAAAGCAAAAAATAACCGATTTATGTCCGACTTTTATAAACCTACCTACTTATTAACAACGAAGTCCTCCCCTCATCATTTTTTCCAAAATAATGTAAGTCCGGGTTTTAATTAAAACTTTGACCCAAATATTTTTCTTTTGGACCAGCCACTTCCGTCTGCTTGTTATTTTAAATTGAGTTTTCCTAACTTTTTAAGGGCTCTTGATTTATCTATCTGCCTATTATTTGTTACTCCTTATTAATTATTATCAAAACCATCCTAACATGAACTCGGGTCGGGAAAGGGCTTAGCCGTTCTGACTCATGATTGCTCTCATTAATATTCTCTTTAATATTCGGTTTGAATCTTATTTTTCCGACTTTCGGTTGTCCAACTTCTGATTGGAATTGGTAACATTTTTGTTTTACGTATATATTTATATCATTCGTGTTATACCCATTACGGGTTTATATTTTGTAGGAGTGTCTAGGTACCTACTATCCTTGGACCTTATAGCATTATCAAAGATAACCTTGATGTTTGTATTGTAGAACAAGTACAGCAAGTGGTGATAGCATAATGTATTAGTGCTGCCAAGGTGGCGTATTCGGTAGTGTAACTGCCTACCACGCCGAGGTAGCGGGGTGCGAATCCCAGGTCGCGGTCGTTCCAAATATTTGTGAGATCCACAAATGCTTGTTTCAGAGTTGGGGTGTTTTTATGTAGATATAATATGTATGTATTTTCAAATATATTCACGTCCGAACACCGCCATAGTACGCCTATTAGTTGTCTAGATCCTATAGCACAAGCTTTTATAAGCTTAATTTGGGCTCTATGTGGTAAAATATTCCACAATATTTTTAAAAAATGGGTTACAATTTGCCAACAATAGAGAGTATAAACCATATTGAATCTAATATTTGGTGATGAATTGTTATTATGATAATTGTTTCCACATTTCAGATCCAGTTCACTTGTGCTTTAGTCCTCGGCGTCAACGGCATCAGAACTGGCTGCGAGTTCCCATTGTGGATGCACTACGTTCTCATCATCTACATGATTTCCTTCATCATTCTCTTCGGAAACTTCTACATGAAGGCTTACTTGGCTAAGGTAAGATAGCTTCCTTATTCTAATAAAATGGCAAAGAGTCAGAAAACTCATGTAGATAATGCAAGTGGTCATTGTAATCTATGAACATTAAAACACCAGAGGTGTATTTACACAATTATTACAGCCCTATAAAAGTCTAACCTAAAAAATCTAATAAATATCTATAAAAGTCTGAAGTTATTTGGCGGAGAACCAGAGTGTTTGACATAGCTAGCAAAATAAGCATTAAAGTGGTAATGGGCTGGCCACATTTGTAGAAGAACCGGCGACCGATGGAGCAAGCGAGTTCTGGAGTGGAGACCGCGACTTGATAAACGTGGGGCAGGACAACCCCCTGCCAGATGGCTCAAAGCGTAGAAAAGTGTATTGTGGCGAAGTTTAGTCCACTGCTATAGGCTGATTTGATTGATTGATTGATAAAAATCTGCCTTTTTTGATGGACCCTATGTTTGGCAAAATTGTGACATGGAGTTTTGATTAAAACTTATGTGACATACCTACTTCCCAGGGCTTACCCGAAGCTCTTGGTCGTAATCAGTGATAGGGCACCGTGTGGGTTTAGTCGGTAAAAAATAGCATCAATGAGGAATTTCCATAGGTACGTAAATATGGATTTAAATACGTAATAAATGCTACAACTTAAGCACATGCAGAAAAAAGTTTAGTGTATATGACCGGAAATCAAATTTAGCCCGCAAGAAAGTAAGTCCGACAACTGCTCCTCTTAGATACTTTTAAATTATCTAATACAAGCAAATGACCGCGTCTTTGCCCGCGTGGAATGTTCTTCCTTTTCTTGCATCCCGAAGAAACGTATTTGTAGTATAAAAAGAAATTTAAAATTACCCTTTTTCTCACTAATTATCAAGGTCCATTTCAACTGACGTGTTGAATGGACCTTGATAATTAGTGAGCGCTTAATACCAAATACGTCGGACAAAATATGCTTCAATCCCCTTTGGGGTTAAAGGCGTGAACATAACATGTAATGTAATGCAGAAATTACGTAGTTATTGGATAAATGCTTTTGAAACCTATGAAATAGAGTTAGTAAGTTAAATGTTAGCAGAATGTTACTTTAATAATATAAATGCGAAAGTTTTTGAGTGTGGATGTGTGGATGTGTGGATGTTTGTTACTCTTTCACGCTCTAACGGCTGAACATACATACATACATACATACATATACTCACGCCTTTATCCCCGAAGGGGTAGGCAGAGGCCTATACCGGCCCACATTTCACCGTGTACAATTCGGTCCCACGTGACAGGTGGTGAGCCCATCGCCGTGTTGAAATGGACCGCCGCCGTCAGAGCCTCGTCCGTTGTTCAGCAGGTGCACGAGCTTGCACGTGAGGTTGACTTGGGCCCGATGGTGTTGGTAGGGCCCCACTACACCCTGGCTGAACGGATCTGGCTGAAATTTGGTACAGGGATACATTATAGTCTGAAATACCTAAAACATTTCAGGCTATTTTTTATCCCGGTAATAAGTTCACACGGGAAGCGGGAATGGGAACAAATTTTACGCGGGCGTAGCTAGTATTCTCATAAATCTTTAGAATTAGTTGTATCTAAAGGGCCTTAATTATACACAAAACCATTTCCTTATTTATTTAGAACCTAAATTCTATTCTTTTTCTAATAAAATTAAAGGGTTTCGTAACGCCCTACAGTACTGTAACTACAATAATAACAATAATAAATGTAAACCGGACATTAATGCACGTTACGGTTACGTCAATAGTTACTTACGTAACTGTCAGTGAAAGTTCAGACACTGCAGCTTGCCTGGTGCCGTTATGTCACAGATTATTTTACTTTCTTCAACTTCTTGGTCTTAGTTGAGGAAGTTGCAAGTAACATACTATGAACGTAACATTGACGTCACGTTACGCACGTGAAAAACTAGGTTAGAATGCCAGTTTTACTAGTTGAGGGTTTATTTGTCGTGTAATATAGAGACCTACGCTTATTTTTATAGTGTAACTAGCTGTTCCCAGCGGCTAAGAAGTCGTTACCGTAAAGCAACCCTCCTTTTTGCGCAGTTAGTTAAAAAGTTGCCTATGCCCTTTCCTTGGACTCTATACCAAACTATCTCTATACCAAATTTCATCGAAATCGGTTCGGCAGTTTAGGCGTCAAAACGTAACAGACAGAGTTACTTTCGCATTTATAATATTAGTAGGGAGTTAGTTTTAAGATTTTCGTACCTAAAGGGTAAAAAGAACCTTATTACTGAGATCTCGCAGTCCGTTCGTTTGTCATCAGGCTGTATCTCAGGAACCGTGGTAGCTATAGAGCTGATGACGCATTGTCGCTATAATAACACAAATACTAAGATCAAAAAGAAATATCTCCCATACAAGAAAACTAGGTTTTTGTGCTACGGAATCTCCATTACGCGGGTCCGATTCGAACTTGACCGGTTTTAATTTTACGACAATTTCAGATAATGCCTTAAAAAACTAATATTTGTTAATTGACGTGTTAAATGAATACAATTCTTAATTTTACGTAGGTATGTATCTCTTAATTATTGTAAAATTAATTAACATCAATTGCATGCCCGTTTTCGGCGAAATCGTTGACCTCAAACAACGTAATGTGCTACAAACAAAAAGGAAATTGAATGAAATTATTCTCAAATGGTATTTACTGTACTTGCATTTTATAATAATTATTAAAATGGCTTTTGCCCACGGACGCCGTGGAATAAGTGCCCAGAGTGTAAATGGTATGGCAGTTTGTAAAATTTTGCAGGGTTAGCTTTATAAAAATTGTAACCACTTGTTCCATTTAGATAAAACGGTTTTGTTGCTAAATGGTAGTTACTGAAAATAGTAGGAAGTAAATGAATCTGTCGCGCTGATTTTCTAGTTCAATTTCCTGGTCGGATCAAATACTCGTATTTGTGTAATCTATGAATCATTTGTTTGTTTCGGACATCGGGTGTTTTCTTTTTACATACATAGTAGTCACGCCTATATCCCTGAAGGGGTAGGCAGAAGTTTTGCCTCTACGACCATATTTCACCTTATAGTTTTATGTCCCACTTAATGTGTGGTGTACTACAGTAATGTGTGTATTTAGAAGTATTAAGGATGCCTATTAGCTATATTCTATAGCACAAAGTTCAAAAGCCAAATTTGGGCTAAATAGTGACGTGATGTAAGAATGTTCAAAAAATATTTATTTATAAAATTAATTATATCAATATACCTACTAAGTAGTAAGATACCCAGTAGGCGTAGGTTTTACAATTTGAGCTAAAAATAGGTATGCAAATATTAAATTTTGATCTTAATAACCGCTCCGCGTTCTGCTGAAATCACAAACTTGTTCAACAAGAAAACCAAGTTTATCACGCAAATTATGTATTTTATGAGTAACTAATATTTCCACCCTCAATAGGTGCGTAGGTTGATCATGTGGTAGAAATATTTTCTTCAAGTTCTATTTTTAGGATTTTGTATCCAAACTGATAATTCGTTGTGGTATAACCAGGCTGCATCTCAGACCTGAGACATCCTTTCGAGGGCTTACCCGGGGCTCCCAACCGTTAGCTGTTGGGCTTTACGGGAGGTTTATTAGTCGGCATAGCATCCATGAACCATTTTCCCTCGCGTTAAAAAAAAGGCTGCGTCTCATGTGCCATGATAGTTAGACAGTTGAAATTTTCACAGAATCAGATGATGTAGTTCTGTTTCCGCTAAATTTCCGCTTTCATATATTTTTGAATAATAATAATAAATAAATAATATTCACGGACATTTCACACAACGCTATCTGATTCCAAAGTAAGCTAGGAATAACCTGCTTGTGTTATGGGTATCAGACCACGGATATTAATCATACATAGAAACACCCAGACTCTTGAGACAAACAGTTATGGGTCACACAAAATTATGTCTCCGGTGGGAATCGAACCCACGACCTCGTGATCACATTTCGAACTCCAGACCAACGAGGCAGTCAGGTTTTAGAAAATAATGTTTAATTAATTGTTGAGAATATTATATTACATACAAACATACTTATTCACGATATATTCACGCCTTATTCCCTCCGAGGAGTCCGAGGTAGGCAGAGACAACAGCCTGCCATTTCATTCTGTCCTTACATACTTCACTAGCGTCCTCTACATTCATTAAACTTATGCAAGCCCGCCGGTTTCGAGTATTTTTGACCTGCCTTTTTTGCAATACAACACTAATTTGTTTGGTGTATGTTCTGCGAGGTCGACCTCGGCTTGCCTGTCCACTTACATGTGCCTTCCATACTTGGTGTGTCATTCGCTCAGTACTCATTCGTTCTAAATGTTCAAACCACCTGTACCTAATACCTAATATAAACCAAATAATTACCTATTCTACTTACATTATATTATGTGCCTATTTAAAACGATAACGAAAAAAGAAAACCAGTTTTCAATAATATCCCTACACTTGTAAAATCTAAATTAATTAATTTAAAAACATCGCTAATATTCTTAAGGTAAACCATAGGGGCCAAAGTTTCTCAAAATTCATTGAAGAACTTTTCGTAAACTCCGTCTACATAACTAAACCTAATTTTCAAGCTCGCAAAAATTGATCGCTTTTGTTGGAAAGTTCTGATTAGATTACAATTTCTTTATACATTTATTTATTTCCAACCATAGGCAGAAGGTAGAGAACGCGTGGTTTTTAGTCTATAAGAGAATAGCATTTTCCTTAGCGGTTAAAAAAAGCTGTGTCTTAGCTTACATCGTTTTTTTTTAATTTTGCGTTTTACATCTTAAATATTGTATTGTAACAATAATACCTTAAAACCTGTTGCTATAGCCTCACTATATAATTTAAACGCTTTTTTTTAATTCGATGCTAGATGCCAGGAGCTCTTCATAGAAATAGAAATAGAAATAGAAAAATCTTTTATTTGGTAAAATGTCACAATATTACAGGTTTACAAGTTCACAAGTTAGGTAGATAACACTGACATTGTACCAAAAGGGACCAATAGAGTACTTAATTAAAGCATTTTGTATTTAATCGATAAGCGCCATCTATAAGTACCTATTATACGTTAAACGTATGACAAAACGAACTTAATGGCGACAAACTGTGAAGGTATTTTCGTACATACTGGTTTTGAAAAAACTATCAGTACATCTTGTGTAGCATTTATTACTAAACAATCAAATCAGTTTATAGAAATGCTGGATATATACCTACATATCCTAAATCTCGTTATTGGATTTGATATGCGATTTCTTTATTCAGTCACGGAGAGGGTGTGACATATTGAACGTTGTCTCTAAATTGGGTTCAAATCGACTTGAATAACAATGCAGAAAACATTCGTTTCCACCCCATTTACCCTTACATCAAAAAATCCCTACTAGTATTATAAATGCGAAAGGAACTTTGTCTGTCTGTCAGTCTGCTTGTCTGTTTTTTTTTCTCGCCTAATCGCTGAACCGATTTTGATAAATTTGGCATAAAGATAGTTTAAGTCTAGGAGAAGGACATAGGCTTTTAACTGACTGTGCAAAAGGAGGGTAATGATTTTACGCGATAACGACTTCTACACGGACGAAGCCGCGGGGAACTGTTGGTATGACATAAAAATCCAATCACCGTACGTTGTATTATAATAAGTTTCAAGAATTCTTTTTCGAAATACGAGACTTCATTCGCCACGTTCTCTTCGTCATAGTCCCTAGGGACTTTGAACCTTGGAGGTAAATTTGTTTTAGAGAGCGAAAAATTGACAAAGTATACGATCAATGCTCACAGCGGTTTACCACTGTTGACCGAAATTCATTTGATCATTTGACGTGTGACCGAAAAAACATTAGCCCATTCTATTACTGATCAATTGAACAACTGGCCAAAAGAGTTTTTATCGAACAAACATTCGGTATTTTTACTATTGATCGAATGAACGTTTGGCCGAAAAACAGTTGACTAAAGAATATTTTAACAGGGGCTGAATCAAAATGGCTAGGTTAGGTTAGGTTAGAACTGCGACCACAACGCACGAGCCGAGCGAGCGAAGCGAGCGTGCCGCGGCAGCGGCCGGCGAGTGCCAGAACCGAATTCTACTTATTTCGCTTTTGTTTGTTGAAATATTCTTTAGTCAACTGTTTTTCGGCCAAACGTTCATTCGATCAGTAGTAAAAATACCAAATGTTTATTCGATAAAAACTCTTTTGGTCAATTGTTCATTCGATCAGTAGTAGAATGACCTAATGTTTTTTCGGTCACACGTCAAATGATCAAATGAATTTCGGTCAACAGTGGTAAACCCATGCTCACAGGCTCTATCTACAATTATATTTTTGACTGCCTCGGTGGCACATTCGGTACTGATATCGCCTGCCGCGCTGAGGTCCCGGGTTCAATTCCTGGGTCGGTCCAAATATTTGAGTGATTCACAAAAATGTTTGTTTCGGAGTTTGGGAGTTTTCTATGTATTATATGTAAGGGCTGGCAGTTTTCTCGCTCGGCGAATAGATATTGCTATTCAAAGGGGGAATGCTGCTAGTCTTTTGGGCACAATGCCACGGGAGCCTTATTTAGGTTTAGTTTAGACAGTAATAATGTAAATATATAGATATGTAATAATTATATTTTTCTAATTGTACACGGTGAAATGTGGGCCGGTATAGGCCTCTGCCTACCCCTTCGGGGATAAAGGCGTGAGTATATGTATGTATGTATGTATGTATATTTCTCTGTAATTTTTAACGATAAATATGTATGTAATTTCTAAATACGAAATATATAAGTATGTCTATCAGTCGTCTAGATCCTCACACAATTTGGGCTAGACGATGTTGTGTGAGAATGTCCACAAATATTTATTTATTCATTTATTTATTACTAGCTGATGCCCGCAGCTTCGCCCGCGTGAAATTTGTTTCCGTTCCCGCTTCCCATGTGAAATTATTCCCGGAATAAAAGTGGCCTTAGTTACTCCTTATTACATAAGCTATCTGCCAGTGAAATTCCCGTCCAAATCGGTCCAGCCGTTCCAGAGATTAGCCGGAACAAACAGACAGACAGACAAAAATTTTAAAAATATATATTTTGGAATGTGTACCGTATATACATTCATATGCATGTAGTAGAAAGCGGTTATTTTAATATTACAAACAGACACTCCAATTTTATTTATTTATATGTATGTATTGCCTTGCTAATCTGGCAGTCATTCTAAAGTAGAACTATGTACATCATCAATACATATAATAAAATCGTAACAGGTCGCTGTCTGTACATGGAAGATAAATAAGAAAAAAATTATAGGGGGGCTTTATGAACACAATAGAACCGAAAACAATGATTTTTTGAATTTTTGTCTGTTTGTCTGTATGTCTGTTTGTCTGTACGGTTGTGCACGCTAATCTCAGTAACCGCTTAACCGATTGCAATGTGGTTTTTTTTTTGTGTTGAGGTTTGCTCCACCTAACATTTAGCGTTTATTTCATGTCAATCGGTTTATAAATAAAAAAGTAATAACACTTTTAAGAATCAGATATGTTTAAAATTTTAATTGTAGCGGTTTCTTTGAATGAGAGTGTAAATCTAAACTGGCGTGTTGGCTTAATCAATACATCAATCATCAATATCAATCAATATCAATACATATAATAAAATCGTAACAGGTCGCTGTCTGTACATGGAAGATAAATAAGAAAAAAAATTATAGTGGGCTTTATGAACACAATAGAACCGAAAACAATGATTTTTTGAATTTTTGTCTGTTTGTCTGTATGTCTGTTTGTCTGTACGGTTGTGCACGCTAATCTCAGTAACCACTTAACCGATTGCAATGTGGTTTTTTATTGCGTTGAGGTTTGCTCCACCTAACATTTAGCGTTTATTTCATGTCAATCGGTTTATAAATAAAAAAGTAATAACACTTTTAAGAATCAGATATGTTTAAAATTTTAATTGTAGCGGTTTCTTTGAATAAGAGTGTAAATCTAAACTGGCGTGTTGGCTTAATCAATACATCAATCAATATCAATATCAATATATGAACGCAATAGAACCCAAAACAATGATTTTTAGAATTTTTGTTTTTGTTTATTTCATGTCAATCGGTTTAGAAATAAAAAAATAGGTATAACGCTTTTAAGAATCTATCTGATTCTTAAAAGTTTAAAATTTTAATTGTAGCGGTTTCTTTGAATGAGAGTGTAAATCTAAACTGGCGTGTTGGCTTAATCAATACATCAATCATCAATCAATACATATAATAAAATCGTAACAGGTCGCTGTCTGTACATGGAAGATAAATAAGAAAAAAAATTATAGGGGGCTTTATGAACCCAATAGAACCGAAAACAATGATTTTTTGAATTTTTGTCTGTTTGTCTGTATGTCTGTTTGTCTGTATGTCTGTTTGTCTGTATGTCTGTTTGTCCGTACGGTTGTGCACGCTAATCTCAGTAACCGCTTAACCGATTGCAATGTGGTTTTTTTATTGTGTTGAGGTTTGCTCCACCTAACATTTAGCGTTTATTTCATGTCAATCGGTTTATAAATAAAAAAGTTATAACACTTTTAAGAATCAGATATGTTTAAAATTTTAATTGTAGCGGTTTCTTTAAATGATAGTGTAAATCTAAACTGGCGTGTTGGCTTAATCAATACATCAATCAATACATATAATAAAATCGTAACCAGTCGCTGTCTGTACATGGAAGATAACTAAGAAAAAATATTAAAGGGGGGCTTTATGAACGCAATAGAACCCAAAACAATGATTTTTAGAATTATTGTCCGTTTGTCTGTACGTTTGTGCACGCTAATCTCAGTAACCGCTTAACCGATTGCAATGCGGTTTATTTATTATGTTGAGGTTTGCTTCACCTAACATTTAATGTTTATTTCATGTCAATGGGTTTATGAATAAAAAAGTTATATCAGTTCAAAGAATCGTCCATAGACATATGAATCTAAAAATGGGTAAATCTAAACTGGCGTGTTGGTTTAATCTTTAAACAATTCAGCGTGGACTGGTTGATGAGTCTGCTGAAGATATACCTCACCTTTCATTCACCTTATGTGACGTAAACGAAGTTGCGGGTTCAGCTAAATAATATTTTCATTCATTTTTATAACGTGTTCTACTGTTTTACAGGGAAGCAAATGCATGGAAGTGAGGTACGGACAATGTCTTGACGACGAAGAAACCATAGCCAAAAGGAAATTGAAAAGTTATTAATGTCACGTGATGGGTAACGATAAACTGTTAATTTATTCGAATATTACTATAAATAGAGTGGTTAGTTAGCATCGTAAGCTTTGTACATGCGAAATAAAGTATTTTAATTGTTTAATAATAATGTTTCGTATTTTTTACTTGCCTTTTTCTGTATATCCAAAATCCTTTTTTAGGATTCCGTACCCGAGGGTAAAAACGGAACCCTATACATGAGACTTCAATGTCCGTCTGTCGGTCTGTCTGTCTGTCTGTGTGTCCGTCACGAGGCTGTACCTCAGGAACCGTGATAGCTAGAGAGCTGATTTATTTACAGATTATGTGTGTTTCTGTTGCTGCTATAACTATAACGACAAATACAAAAATCTGAAAGAAAGGGAGGATTAAGGGGGGCTCCCATTCGCCGAGGACTATCGGCCTCCATGACCGGGGGTCTGGGGACGGTGAGAGGGCTGCTCACCGTCCTTACAAAAGCAGGCCCATGACGGCAGCGTGACGTGAGCAACTCACGCCCCCCCCCCCCCCCCCCCCCTTAGAAGCGGGGTCACACCCGAAACCCCCCATAGACGCACCGCTGCGGTTTTCTGCAAGCAGGTCATGCTCGTGAAAAAGGCGGCGGGGAGATAGCGGGAGAGATTTCTCTTACACGAGTTCAGCGCCGCAGATTTGTCTTCCCCCAAGGCTATCGGCCTCCATGACCGGGGGCTTGAGGGCGGTAAGGGAGCTGCTTATTGTCCTAAAAGAAACAGGCCCATGATGGCAGCGTGACGTGAGGGATTCCCCCTAAGAAGCGGGATTACATCCAAAAACCCCCCCAAAGACGCGGAATGGCGCCCGAACCACTCCTTGGGCGGGGCCGCAGTGGTAGCCGTAGGTCTGTTGGGAATCCTGGGACATCCTTCCGGGGGCTTACCCGGGGCTCTTAACCGTAGGCTGTTGGGCGTTACGTGAGGTTTTTTAGTCGATTGGAGTCCGGAATATCATCCATGAAGGATTTTCCCTCATGTTAAAAAAAAAAACAATTACATTTGAACAATTCCCCGAAGAAGCGGGAAAGCAACCAAACCCCCTAGGTGAGGCCGCAGTGGTAGCCAAAGTCTGATGGGGATCCTGCGGTCATTCTTCCGAGGGTTTACCCGGGGCCACATATTACTCAATAGTTACTACGTCCGGGGTTCCCAAACGTAAGCATTAGGTAGGGAACATGTGGTTTTTATTCGATAAGTTAGGTAGTTCGGTAATGTAAGATTTTGCTCACGTTAAAAAAAAACCGGCCAAGTGCGAGTCAGACTCACGCACAGAGGGTTCCGAACCAAGAAACAACAAAAAGGCTTATTTGTTGCATTGTTGCATGGGAGCCCTCCTTTTTTTATTTCTTTTATATGACGTGAGGGAAAGTCCTGCACGGATGCTATTCCTGACTCCTACCGACTGAAAAACCTCACGTAAAGCCTAACAGCCTACGGTTGGGAGCCCCGGGTTATCCCTCGGGAAGATGTCCCAGTAAATGTCCATTTTGTTTTAACTAGATTTATTTTTTATGTAAATAGAATGCTCGATATTCAGTGAGTATTTCAAACGTCTACTGGTTGCCCTTTTATCATATTATCACTACATTATTATAAAACAAGTATGCTCTATGGTGTTTGTTACCACAGAGTAACGCGCGCCTGACAGTTCGTCTGTTATCCTCATATAGATCCTCTACGGTGGGTACAGTATGTATTTCTCTATGTTTAAATTCTTTTTCAGAATTGACATTTGAGTGATGACATTATTAACACGATAAGTCAACATCGGTGCATGTAATTGAATTGTGTGTTTGTACGTAAATTGTATAAACTGGAAAAAAATAGAAACATGGGCTCTTTGTTTTCTATTTTGTATGAAATTGCTATCTTTGAAATATTATAATTACCTAAAGTAATCTGCTGGAAGCGATGTTAACTTTTTAAAGAAAAAACATTTACGATGAAAGTCGAAAAATAAATTAGTATGTGACCCGTTTAATGTTCAATCATGGCGACACGAAATTAATTTCCTTTCGCAATATTTGAGTTTGTTATACCTCCTGAAGCATTCATTTAATTTACATGGTGTAAAGTGAAGAAATAATCTTGATTATATGTTTAAGCCAACTAACGTATTTAAATTGAGAAGAATACCTTATTACCTAATATATAAGATAAAATGGCGAAAAAACACGTTTGTTGTATGGGAGCCCCCCTTTAATATTATTATGTTTTTGTTTTTAGTATTTGTTGTTATAGCGGCAACAAAAACACATAATCTGTGAAAATTTCAACTCTCTAGCTATCACCGTTCATGAGATACAGCCTCCTGACGGACAGACAGACAGACAGACAGACAGACAGACAGACAGACAGACAGACAGACGGACAGCGAAGTCTCATGAATAGGGTCCCGTTCTTTACCCTTTGGGTACGGAACCCTAAAAAGGACTGGATGTGAAAGAGGCAAGACCGTGTGTTGTGGCGTAAATTCGAAGAGGGCTACGTCAAGCAGAGGACTGCCATAGGCTGATTAGATGAACGTTCCACATTTGCAAATCCAAGCTTATAATTTGTGTGTTGCCGTTTCCAAAACATCAGGCGTTGTTCTAAACTTTTTTTATTGAAATATCAATAGGTAGGTACATCTCGGTTTCCTATTTGAATATAAAGTCGGGTGTAACACAAATTTCTTTAGCTTAAACTGTACATAATATTGTGTATATTTGCAGTCACGCTAATTTATAGGTATACATATTTCACCAAAATGGTTTTTTCCTACGAGCCTATTGCCGTGTAGAAATTAACAGGCGCTGGTGGTGACTACCCATAGATTTAGAATATTTCGCTACTCTCAATAGATATACAAAGCGTGCGAGCGAGACCTCATTATCCATAGCACTTAGCTCGAGAGGAAAAGAGAAAGCAAATTGTGTACTCAAATGTCAGTATTTTGAATCGCTGAGCCCGCTGGAATCCTATGGCGGCTGTATGTTATTCATAATCTATATATATAAAAATCAATGCCACTTTTCGTTGTAATTTTATAACTCAAGAACGGGCTTACCTATCCAAACGAAATGTTTAGGCTTTGTTCGGACTATTTAGTAGATGGTTTATGTGAAGTTTGCACAAAATCGGTCGAGCGGTTCTTCATTTATCACGCAAACGAAGTTGCGCGGGTCAGCTAGTATCCAATAATCTGTAGTGATCTTACGATTAAAATAGAAAATTTTATATTTTCAACAATATTGTCGTGTTTAGTGTGTGAATAGGATATTACAAAACGCAATTATACGAAGAAAGACTCGTTTAACAGGTCATTTGTGAATTCGTTCATTCCATTTTTGACGTACATATTTTGCCAAATTGGATGTAAAATTTCACTGAAAGTCCAACTCATAACGTAGATTATGCATTTTCCTTCATACATAACACAATATTTAATGTGTAAATGCATTTTTGGAGGATATATAAGGCAGAAATAGAAAGGGCTGTTTACAGTAAAATAGTCATGGGTAGGTATCGATAAGGATGTCGATAGTTCATTATAGTGGCATTGCTACAAACAAACTTATCTGGATTTAATTTACTATAAATATGATTGATTTTTACTCGAACTGTGTTATTTAACCTTTTTTTTAGGGTTTTGTGCCTATTTTAATATAATATTTCCAAAATTTGTGATCCATTTTGAGTTGAATTTTTATAATTTTACTTCACTTAAGGTACTCCACGCCACACCGGGATGTTTGCTGTGCAAGGCGCAGATTAGCCTCTACGTCGAATACTGTTCTCACCTTTGGGATGACTGTGCGAGGTGCAGAGACGTGTTATCCGATTTCAATTATAGGTTGTCCTAAGATGACGGTAAGCCTCGAGCCGTTAGCGCAGCAAAGAACCATAGCGTCCTTGGCTGCCTTCTACTGAATGTATCACGGCGAATGTTCTGAAGAGCTCTTCAACCTGATCCCACCATCTCCTTTCCGATTCCGAACAACACGTCGGGCAGAGGTGCCACTCATATATAGCGGAGAGAATCTTGGCCAGAACTGAGCGTTTCAAAAGATCGTTCCTCTGTCGAACTACAAAATCCTGGAACGACCTGCCCGCACATGTGTTTCCCTCATTTTACAATCCCGGGTTCTACAAGCGGAGCGTGAAGAGGCACATCATAGGGCCGCCAACTTGAGGACTACTGTCAGAAGTCTTGTGTGCTGTAAGCATGGCCCCCATTCGCTAGATGCGCCACGGCTTTCCATTAGTTTCCATCAATGGCAACGTCAATTTGGCGAGGTTAATATATTTAAAAAAATCTACAAGTAATATCTTTTATTGTTACTAGGGTTCAATAATAAATGAGTTTCTAGGTTTAGTATTACGATAAGAGTTGGATTTTTAGTAAAATTTCAAATTCAATTGGCAAAATATATATGTACGGCAACAATGCAATGTACGATGCCATAAATTACATGTTAAAAGTGTATTTTCACATTCACACACTGAATCAAAATTCGTAAAATCACTACAGAATTTCTAATATTACGAGTTACCCCATATAATCCCATTTTTACTTTTCATAGTCGATTACATTCAAATTAACAAATAATTCCCCAAAACAAGAAGTTGTAGATGAAACTTCTAAGCACTTTGTGTGCTTAGAAGTTTCATTTCCATTCCATCCATTTATACAGAGATACTTTTATCGATAACATAGGTGTGACCATGTTATCGATAAAACAGATAAACATCTATGGTATGGGGTTTCGGGAGTCATTAAGAGAAAAGTTTAAGGATATCAACATCCTTACTGTGTATTCACAGTACATATATGAAAACTTATTATATACTCATAAAAATAACAGTAAATTTATTAAAAATAGTGATATCCATAACCTAAACTTAAGAAATAAGAATAAATTGGCTGTACCTAGATTTAGGCTTAATAAAATAAGCAATTCTTTTGCGGGCAATTGTATTCGAATGTACAATACATTGCCGACAGCCATAACAGGTTTGTCAGTTAATAAATTTAAAAAACTAGTAAAACTTAAATTGTACCAGAAAGCTTATTATAGCATTAAAGACTTTCTAGAAGACAAGACTGCCTGGCAGTGACACGAATTGCTCCTTTCTACATTTAAAAAACAAAACTGTATTAGATACTAAGATGAATAAGAGGGACCGGACTGAGTTTCTTGGGGTGTTCTTCTCAGTCTGTAGCATTTCCGAACCCCCGGTAGAGTCACAAAAATTTTGACAAACCTAAATAATTTTTAAAAAATTTCAAAGGGAATAAATTTTATTTTATTTTATTTTTATTTCCATTCAACAACACTATTTAACCCACACATAGATCTTTCATTTTTGGTCTCGTCTTCAGTTTGACACTGTTCATCTTACCTGAAGTTGATTTTTTTGAAGCCATCATGAGTGCGGCTTTCAAGTTGGTTTAACGACTGTTTTGTCACTGCACTGGGACCAACGGCGTATCGTACCTTCCGAAGCACGGAAACGTACGCAAATGGAAATGTCACAATCCCCATCTTTGATCTTTGAGAAAGTTGCTTGCTGCAATAACCCATTATAGAAGACTCAGTCAGCGCGGCTACAATCGCTTCTAGAGATTGCAGTTAAAGTCGTCGCGGAAACCGACCAGCACTTTTGTAGCTAGATTGACCGGGCAGGTCATTTTCCAGTTATTCATGGCATTAGATAAAATTCGTAACGGCACTTCAAAGTTAACCAGTGATGAAGTTGAAATTTTCCTGGTTAGCTTATTCTGTACTGTACACCGATGACAAGAATGCCGGTAAACTACTTAATTATTTTGCGGACACCGAGACCACCTAATCGAATTGGTAAGGACGCTTGTGTCCAAGCTCTGTCATTCAAATATACATTTAAAATAGCTATAACAGTTTCCCGGATAATTTTATTTATAATTTCTAAAAGATATTGGTGTTTCGTAAAACGGACAAAAAAACAATATCGAAAAGAACAATATCGAATGCAAAAGAACAATATCGAATTAAAGTAAAAACGGAAGTTGAGTTAATTTGTTTAGTGAAGCAAGATGTCCATAACATTTGATCTTTGGTCTTTAGTTGTATGATCTGATATCATATGTGTTTCCCCTCATCTTCCAATCCCGGGTTCTTCAAGAGGAGCGTAAAGAGTCACATCACGGGGCTGCCAACTTGAGGACCACTGTCAGAAGTGGCCCCCAATCGCTAGATGCGCCACGGCTTTCCATCAGGCTGGTGGCGACGTCAATTTGGCGAGCTAAGTATAAAAAAAACCGGTAAAGTGCGAGTTGGACTCGCCCGTGAAGGGTTTCGTAGCAGCAAATAACGTAACGTTCTTATAGTTCGTTGTAACTTTGATTAATATTTTAACAAGTTCGCAGTGGTAGTGATTTTTCTAACCGAAAATTACGGTTTATGATGTATTAAAAAAAAACTACCAGCTCTATCTCGTTCAAACTAATTTTCATTGGTAGTTTTTATGGCAATGTACATCATATATTCTTTTTAGATATATCGTTCTCTTAGTTTAGAAGTTAGAGGGGGGGACGATGACACATATTTTTTCACTTTGAAAGTGTCTCTTGCGCAAACTATTCACTTCAGAAAAAAATGTTTTTAGGAACCTCAATAGCATTTTTGAAGTCCTATCTATAGATACCCCACACCTATGGGCTCGATGAAAAAAAATTTTTGAGTTTCAGTTCTGAGTATGGGGACCCCCAAAATTTGCGGTTCACAGAATACATCTAGTTACCAAGTTTCAATAGCATTCTTTAGGCTTTATAGTTTCGGAGAAAAGTGGCTGTGACACACGGACGGCAGACAGACAGACATGACGAATCTATAAGGGTTCCGTTTTTGCCATTTGGCTATGAAACCCTAAAAAGCACACGTTAACACTTTCCAACGTAAAATAATATTGCCTAATGTACACTAGCCTATCTATAGATACTGATCTCCGTTGGGAAGATTAAATTCATAATTTCATTAAAAGTTATACAGTTTTGTTATCAATACAACTTTGACTTCTGGTGCTTCTGTTTAATTTCCGAATTTGGTGGAAGTCCTAGCTTGGCAAAGTTCAAAGATGTTGATTGGGCTGAAATTTATACCATTTATGTTTTTATTATTTAGTCTCGAAAATTTTGCAATATGCCAATTAGGAAAAGATCTAATTTCTCTGGCAGGAGAAATGAAATACAATCGCGACGGAAATAACAACTTTCATCTCAAAGGCTTCCTCAAAGTCCGGCAGTCAGTGAGCAGACAGACCTTAATCTTGCCTAAATCTTGCAAAATCAGTGTATGACACTGGAGATCCCTAAATCTATTCAAGACAAAGAATAATATAACTATACATCCATACAATAGACTTCAGTATCGTCTCAGTGTTTCGACTCATGACTCCAGCGAAAAGTCACTACTTACAACGCGGCAATTAAGCGCTCTTGGCCCCGCGGACTCAGTGTTTTGTAAACGATTACTGCAGTAAGCAACATTTACTATGACCTTTGGAGCTTTGTGACGTTTATTTGCGAGCGTTTCCATGCTTCTGAAGACACGCAGTCGTCAAATTTAAAGTTAAAATTTTTAGGAGCGGGCACTCACAATATGCGCCTATCCATTTCGACATGGCAATACGGCTAACCACCGGTGGGCATATAATGTAACTCTGCCTACCCCTTTGGGGATAATAGGGGTGACCATGTGTATTTACGGCATACCATCTATTACGTGGAACAAAACTAATAATGATTATGTGGGTGTATAATATGCCTCAGTCTACCCTTTCTGGGACAAGGGCGAGAACAAACTTATCAATTCCTTTAGAAGAATTTCTGTCGTGAGTGATCTTACTAATGTTATAAAGAGGAAAGATTTGATTGTTTGTTTGTTTGTATGCAATCAACAGGCTCCGAAACTTATGAACACATTTGATAAATTCTTTCGATGTAGGAAACTTTGACTGTCCATGACATAGGTGAAACAGCGTGAGGTATGTAATAAAATAACATTGATTCACCTAGTAGATGTATGTTATATGTGACAATAGTTATTAAGTAATTATTGCAGTTATCGTTATATTTTCTAAAAAAATAATTATGAATTCAAAACAGTAAAAGAAACTTGACAATGATTTTGGAACGATACTTCGACGAGAACGATTTTTCAAAAGTAAGACGTAGTCATCAAGAGGCGGCGGGCGGGAACGGGGGAGAACTCTCCCACCCGATTTCGATTCACGCACGCCCCCCCCCCCCCCCCCCCTAAGAAGCGTGATCGCACCCGAAACCCCCCAAAGACACAGGATAGCACCCGAATCACCCCCGAGGCGAGGCCGCGGTGGCGGCCGTGCGTCTGTTGGGAGTCCTGGGACATCCTTCCGAGGCCTGTTGAGCGTATAACATCCATGAGGATCTTCCCTCACGTTAAAAAAAAAGACGTCATCATTATGAATTTTAACTAATTTCATGACTGTCTTTTGTGATGATAGTTGTAAGAACCATCGATATCGGCCCATACGTTTAGTTTCTATATTACCTACATACCTATGTTATAGGTAATATAGAAACTAAGAAACTTATTTAATGTGTTTATCAGCTAGTACCTACATAGGCTTAAAGAATAGGCATAAGAGAAAGGCAATTCTAGTTTCACTGAATTCACAAAAACTGCATTTTGAATGTAAAAATTCTTATGCAAACATTGCATTATTTGTGTTATTTAAATAAGTACAATTCGTTAGCTAATTAACAAATTCTTTTGAATAAAATATACATTTGTCTTTATTACTTCCTAAACAATTCAAGACTAATATTAACTCATTTATTACGATGGTCAACAAACATAGGTACATATAGTGGCGCCCTATCTACTAAGAGGTATATTTTTATATAGTCCTGGGGTATACTTCCGAGCGCTTTTGTCAGTAGGAGTCCGGGATAGCATCTCTGTAGGATTTTCCTCGCGTAAAAAAATAAGGAGGCATATATAGGCCCACTTTCCGACACGAGTGGTGGTGGACCTATTGTCGTGTGGAAATACGAGTAGACAGGCGCAGGTTTAGGCTACCTGCAGTTTTTGAAACATCATATCACATTTGGAAGCAAAGCCTTTCAATATATTTCTTACTAGCGGACGTCACGCGGTTTCACCCGCGTAGTTCCCGTTCCCGTGGGAATACGGGAATATAATATAGCCTATGTTCACCGCAAAGAGTGTAGCTTCTCGACAGTGAAAGAATTTTTCAAATCGGTCCAGTAGTTCTGGAGTCTATTCGTTACAAACAAACAAACAAAAAACAAAAAAAAAACAAAAAAATAAATCTTTCCTATAAAGAGGAAAGATTTGTTTTTTGTTTTTATATTAGTATAGATACGGATTTTTTTATATCCTAAGGTCATGAAGGGATTCCACTAAAATAGATAGGTCTGATTGTACCGAAATTAGGTAAAAGTGCTGTTAGTTGATGTAATGTCACGTTAACTTAAATTTACTGCTGCATCAAATAGGTATGCTAGGGGATAGACAACTCCTCAGATAATAGCAGCATTAATACCAGATTTGGGCTTATAAGAAGTGTCTCAGTACTGTGTGCGTGCGACTGATTAGGTACACGTATGTGGTGGTGCTCGTCAAATGTACTTATGTTTGTTATTGTGGTGTTTTTTTTTGTTTTTTTTTTTTCTACATTTATTTAACTGTTGATGGGGATGTTACAGACTGGTTCTTTTTATAAATTGTTTTGCTTATTTTATTTTGTCTATGTACTTACTGTCTGTTAATTATAATTATCAAATTGGGGTAATGATGACCAGTAGGCTGATTGGCATGCGTGGGTCGCAAGGGGCTTGGTTGAAAATCAGCACTAGGCACCAGCCTAGCACATGCTGAACCAAGCCCCATTCGGCATGCTTGAAGATATAGGTACCTATGAATTGTTAGAACCTCGTTTATTATTGTATTTTTATGTAAATTAAGTAGGTATGTGTATCTCAAGGGCTGAATTAAAATGTATTTCTTTCTTTCTTTCTTTCTTTCTTTCTTTCTCATCAGGAAATTGTTAATGTGTAGAGTTTCAAACCTAAAGTGTAATAGAACCGGCCAAGTGCGAGTCGGACTCGCGCGAGGAGGGTTATGTACCAAAAGCCCGGCAAAAGAATCACGTTTGTTGTATGGGAGCCCCTTTTCACTGATTGTAATGTTTGTCTATATAGCGGCAACAAAAAATAGATGACCTGACCTGTGAAAATTTCAGCTCCCTAGCTATCACGGCTCCTGAGATACAGCCTCGTGACGAACAAACAGACGGACGGCAAAGTTAAATAAATAGATTGCCGTTTTTTACCCTTTGTGGATACGGAACCCTAAAATCGGAACCGTTTTACGGAGATTCCGCTGTCCGTCTCTCCATCTGTCGGTATTTCACTAAGCTGTACCTATCTCATGAAATGTGATAGCTAGATAGTTGAAATCTTTACAAATGATGTAGGTATTACTGTTGCCGATATAATAGAAAATGCTAAGGACAGAAAAACAATTAAAAGGGGCTCCCATAAAATAAGTAATGCTTTAACCGTTTTTTGGTACAAAACCCTCCATACATGCAGAAGGTCAAGTATTTTTTTAAATTATGGACTTATATGTAGGTTAAAAATGATACAATACAATTCGTTTCTCATCTCATTGCTACTAAATCTGTTGGCACTGTGCTCGAGCCATGTAGGCTACTTTCTGAGCTCGCTGAACAACTTCAGGACAGCGCTTACGACGAACAAGTCGACAGTCTTGAAAGAAACCTTCATTCCGGGGAAACCCGTTGCTTCCATCGCTGAAGGTTACTAGACCTGAAACAAAAATAAATTGGTTTTAAGGGTTCTATACTCGAAGAGTACAAATGGAACAATAATACTTAGACTACTACAAACAGACTGACAGACGGTCAGTGGCCGTCTGTATGTATGTTTGTTATGTGGCTGTACTCAGAAACCGTGATAGCTAAAGAGCTGAAATTTTCACAATGCTGCCGCTATAGCAACAAATACTTAAATCAGAAAAACATGTAAGGGGGCTCCTATGTAACAAACGTTATATTTGCCATTTTTTGGTACAGAACCATCCGTGCACAAGCCCGACCGGCACTTGATCGGTTTTTATACTATCACTAGAGGACGTCACGCGGTTTCATCCGCGTAGTTCCCGTTCCCGTGGGAATACAATATTTTTTCTTTCATAAGAACCTTCACCTAACAATACCTTATAGGTACAACAAAAAAAGAATTAGTGAAATCGGTCCACACGTTCTGAAGTTATGCGCTTACCAACACATTTTGCGATTCATTTTTAGGGTTTCGTAGCCAAATGGCATAAACGGAACCCTTATAGATTCGTCATGTCTGTCTGTCTGTCCGTCCGTGTGTCACAGCCACTTTTCTCCGAAACTATAAGGCCTATACTATTGAAACTTGATAACTAGATGTATTCTGTAAACCGCATTAAGATTCTTATATAAAACTAGAAAAAAAGCAGTAAATTTTGGGGGTCCCCATACTCAGAACTGAAACTCAAAATTATTTTTTTTACCAACCCATACGTGTGGTGTATCTATAGATAGGTCTTCAAAAATGCTATTAAGGTTCCTAAAATCATTTTTTTCTAAAGTGAATAGTTTGCGCAAGAGACACTTCCAAAGTGGAAAAATGTGTGTCCCCCCCCCTCTAACTTCTAAACTAAATGTAAAAAAAATGTACGTTGTACATTGTCATAAAAACTCCCAACGAAAATTAGTTTGAACGAGATAGAGCTGGTAGTTTCTTTTTAATATGTCACAAACCGCAATTTTCGGTTAGAAAAATCACTACCACTGCGAACATGTTAAAACATCAATTAAAGTTACAACGAACTATAAGAACTTCTATATTATGTTACTTGCTGCTACGAAACTCTTCATGGGCGAGCTAAACTCGCACTTGGCCGGTTTTTATATATAAGATGATTTTTACTCAAGTTAAACCTATAAAATATAATTCGGGTCCCTTTCGCGTGATCACATCTATAGTAATCTGGCCGCAACGTCAGGAAATTGGCTTAGAATAGTACCCATCAAATGCATACTATACAAAAACAATTTATCAATTGATTTCAATTGCCTTAACGCTCCCCTGTCTATATTTAAAACTTTAATTGTTGCGCTACATTCATGTTGCAAAGGTGCACTTTTCATGAACCTGTGAGGATCAAGGACAAGGTAACATTAGAGACAGCGTGTCGTGACACAAATATTGGTTTCGGAGTTTGGGTGTTTCTATGTATACGAGTATTAAGTAGGTATTTATTTAGAAATATATACCTACATATCCTTATCACTTGTCTAGATCCTATTGTAACCCATTTCTCCTCCTCCTATCCTACTAAATCGCATTTCACACAACGTTTGTGCTAAGCATTGTGAGAAAATGTCACACAAATATTTATTTATTTTTATTCACATAGGTACGTGTGTGACTTGATATGGTATACAAACCAAGTCCCCACACACGTCCACCACGAAATTCTCCTTCAAACTTCATTCCATCAGCGCGCCAGAACACGCCATGTCCGTGAAACCAGCCCTGCATAAATTCTCCCTCGTATCTGAAATGTAAAAATAGCACATTAATGTAACTACTTACTAAGCCGTGAGACGGTCTCACCCGACTGCCCATCTAACGTTTATTGTGAAAGTGAAAATTCAATCCGATTGACGTTGTCATTTTTGTTTTATTTCAAACTTTGAACAGATGTTCCACTTGACCTAGTGACGTAATTTAATGCAACAGAGTCAAAGACTATAGACATAAGTCTCGCCATAAGCCCCTCTGCAATCTGTTTTATAGAAAGGGGCTAAAACTGTAATTGAAGATAAACTCTATAATATAGAGTTTAAAAAAGTGAAATACGTCACTAATTAAATGAAGCACTTGTGGGCCCGCGGACTTAATGTTCTGTAATCGATCACTGCAGTAAGCAACTTCTACTATGGGCGGTCACTTTGTGAAATTCATATGCGAGCATTTCCGTTATTTGGAAGGCACGTAAAGCCGTTGGTTCCGGGTATGACAGTGGTTAAGCCAAGTTGAAGGCCTTATGGGCGGCTTGAAAAATTTCCATTCTGGGTTGTCATAACCTGCATCCGTGTCGACAGCGCGTAAATAGCGCTTCTGGAGTTGCAAAAGTCCATAGACTACGGTAACCAATCATAAGGTAAACCGTAAGATTGCTGCCACCTTAGAAGCATAAAAAAATTATATACTTATCAATTGCGATCAGATTTTGATAAATTAAAAATGATGCTAAAATTATTTAAACTTATACTGCTTTATGTTTGTTTATTCATGGTAAATGTAAGGAGGGGTTTGGGACGCTCCCAACCGTAGGGTAAAGGCAGTACCCTGCCATTGTCCTACGGCTGGGAGCCCCGGGTTAGCCTTCGGAAAGGGCTCCCGACAGACTCTGGCTAACGCCGCGGACTCCTGGTGTGTTCTCCCACTTTTTGGGCGTGCCTGAAACGCTTAAAGCTTCTGTAAAGACGGCGAGCAACCCTTACTACGTTCACAAAAGCCATAACAACTGTTTAGGCTACATAAAAGTTATAAAGTGGAAAGCATTTACCAACAGAAATTAAAACACAAAGTTTGATCGAGTTCTAATAAAACAATAATAACATTTACAAATTTCTCAAATTTGCAAATAGGTAAAAGGTTCGACTTCCAAAGTTATAATGTTTATTATGTTTGTTAACATAATAAATACCAAATTTTCAAACTTTGGAAAAAGAAGTAATGAAATAGAATATTACAACAAGTAAACAAAACGTCTCGGAAAAACAGGTAGGTAACTTTAAGTAGGTACTAAAAGCCATTTTCAAACTGGAAACTTAGTCAATCGCGTTTGGTGTATTTTTACCCGAACTGCCGAAGAAAGGAGGGTAATGTTTTTCGAGACTATGTATGTATGTATGTATGTCCAATTCTTTGTCACGTCCTACAGCCTGAACGGTTTGACGGATTTTGACATGCGAGGTGTCATTTGATTTGTTGTAATTGTGTGAGTGACACCAGGTAGGTATACAATTTAAAAAAAAACAAAATGGCAGACTTTTGGCGCCAAAATGAATATTTTTCGCAGGCTCTAGGGCCTGAACGGCTTTACGGATTTTGACACGCAAGGTGTTATTCGACTCGTCGTGAAGTGACACCAGGTATAATAAAATTCTTAAAAAATACAAATAAATAAAGCACCAAAAATACTGAACCAATTTCGATGCGGTTTTATTTGTTTATAAGGTATTGGACAGATTTAAAATTTTACATTAGTTTGATTGCAATCGGTTGAGTAAAACCGAAAATATGACAAAAAATATAATAATTAAGGTTGAATTTTGGAGAAGTTTCGTCATTATATAAAAATTAAGAACTCCACTTCTAAGATAGGTAACTAAAAAGTTTTAAATAAACTTAATTATTAAGATAACAAAAAACCCGACTGCAAAGTAAAATTACAACTGAAAAGCAAAACAATAAGCTCTACATTTCTTTTGCAATTTTCTTTAGCTACTTACTGTTTTACTTTGTCGGTAATATTTGCAGGCGGGAACAAGCTATGGAAACATTTAGCTATTTTGTAAACCAACACTCGCTTGACATAGCTTCTTCCTGATGCCAAATTTTGCCGGCAAAGTAAAACAGTAAGTAGCTAAAGAAAATTGCAAAAGAAATGTAGAGTTTGTTTTTTTTTCTTTTCAGTTGTAATTTTACTTTGCAGTCGGGTTTTTTGTAATCTTAATAATTAAGTTTATTTATTCTCATATCTATTGGTACTTGGTCGTTCGTGGCAGGGTTTTTTCTTAAACATTTTTAATCTAGTGGTAGATTTTCAGTCGCAATGCAATATCTACTAAAAATATTGTAAAATAATGGCACTTTTAGAAATATAAGAACAAAAAAGAGGAAACAAAGTTGTATTTTTTAATATTTTATTATAAAGTGAAAAAAGACAACGTGGCCCAGACGGAACTTGAACCCGCAACCTTTGCCTAATCCAGGGCAATGCTCTAACCAATTGAGCTACGGGAGCCGTACTGATACAAGTTGAAATTCTTCACCTTATTGTAACCGCCATTTAAGAGTATGGCACAGAGCCATCTATCGAGCTACTTAGCAACTCTGATATCAATGAACGATATTGCAATCATTTTTATACATTGATTTGATGTCTCCGACTCAATCTATAGATTTTAATATTTAAAGCAATTAGTATGCTAACTTTTTCATAATATTTTATTATAAAGTGAAAAAAGATGGCGATAGATGGCTCTGTGCCATACTCTTAAATGGCGGTTACAATAAGGTGAAGAATTTCAACTTGTATCAGTACGGCTCCCGTAGCTCAATTGGTTAGAGCATTGCCCTGGATTAGGCAAAGGTTGCGGGTTCAAGTCCCGTCTGGGCCACGTTGTCTTTTTTCACTTTATAATAAAATATTATGAAAAAGTTAGCATACTAATTGCTTTAAATATTAGAAACAAAGTTGAACTATAATCAAATGTTAGTTTCGAAACTCGGATGTTTTCTATTAACCATACAACTAGGTTACTGAAAAACATAGGAAGTATGCCTATGTGTTTACTTAGGTATACTTCCTATGTTTCCATATCCATTTTACTATGTTAGATCAAAAATATCTAGCCCAAAATAAATTGATGATATGGAAACTAGGCAACTCATAAACAAAGGTAACCAGTACTGTTAATACTATATAGAAGTGATAGAACAGTAAACACTATATTGTATTAAAATATACTGTTTAGAAATATTATTACTTTTTTATATTTTTTTTTTATATTCGGCTTGCCAAATTGACGTCGCCACCAGCCTGATGGAAAGCCGTGGCGCATCTAGTGATTGGGGGCCAATTCTAAGTACACTTATAAGTACTTTTGTTTATAAGTTGCCTAGTTTCCATATCATCAGTTTAATTTGGGCTAGATATTTTTAATCTAACATAATAAAATGGGTTTAAAATAATTATCTTATAGCTTCTTCAAACTTACTTCGCACCATCTGGGAACGCCATAACACCAAGACCAGAACAGAGTCCGCTCATCAATGACCCATCGTACCTGGTCCCATCAGGCAGCACCAGGTGGCCCATGCCGTGCTTTTGGCCCTTGGAGTTCCATTCCCCCACGTAGCGGGTTCCATCCTCATATTTGTAGGCGCCGGTTTTCACTACTCCCGGATCTACCACTGTAAAAATAATATGATAATAATAATTTTGTTAGACATTCTTACATAACATCATCTAGCCCAAAATAAGCTTGTGGATCTAGACAACTGATAGGCATATATCTCTAAATAAATAAATAAATAAATATTCATGAACACTCTCACACAACATCATCTAGCCCAAATTAAGCTAATAAAAGCTTGTGTTATGAGATCTAGACAAATGATAAACATACTTATATGATTCTTAGTACATAAATATTATACACAGAAACACCCAAACTCCGAAACAAGCATTTATAATTCACACAAATATATGGATCGACCCGGGAATCGAACCCAGAACCTCAGCGGCAGTACGGCTGTCGGTTACACTACACAATTCACTATTAAGGTTTTGTCCCACGTAGTAGGTGATGAACCTATTGCAGTTTTGGAGTGAACAAGCGCTGTATAAAATGGAAAAATAAATTATAGCCTATGTTCACCAGGGATAGCGTATCTTCCCAACAGACAAAGAACTTTCAAAATCGGTTCAGTAGTTTCGGAGCCTATTCGACGCACACAAACAAACAAACAATCAAATCTTTCCTTTTCATACTATTAGTATAGATTAAAGTCACCTATAACCCTTCAACTTGTCTGGGGTGTGATATGTAGTTTCGAATGACGTTCTTGCGACGCACGCTACTGCGAAAAATAATTCAAGTGGTACGCATTTGCGAAAGGCCGCTGTATCGAAAATCGCTAAATCGAATGACGGACTCGCGAACACGCTGTCTCGATATTCCTTTTATCGAAATCCATTGTTGCGATTAGAGTGCCTATGCCTATTCAAATCCATCGTATGGGAATCGAACTCACGACCTCGATGATTACTAAAAACTACCTACGTTAACTAGAATAGAACTAGACTAGACTGAGTTATGTAGACCGGCTATGATTAATACCCATTAGTCATGTAATTGATTTTAAAAAACTTGATTGTTTTTTTTTTTTTTTTGATGTGAGGGAAAATCCCCGTAGGATGCTATGCCGGACTCTTACCGACTAAAAAACCTCACGTAACGCCCAACAGCCTATGGTTGAGAGCCCCGGGTAAGCCCTCAGGAAGGATGTCCCGTGACTCCCAACAGACCTACGGCCGCCAATGCGGCCTCGCCTCGGGGGTGGTTCGGGTGCAATCCCGCGTCTATGGGGGGTTTCGGGTGTGACCCCGCTTCTAAGGGGGGGCGTGCGTGAGTTGCTCACGTCACGCTGCCGCCATGGGCCTGCTTCTGTAAGGACGGTGAGCAGCCCTCTCACCGTCCTCAGACCCCCGGTCATGGAGGCCGATAGTCCTCGGCGAAGACACGTCGGCGGCGCCCAGGGCGCCGACTGCGGAACTCGGGTGGGAGAGTTCTCTCCCGCACCCAGCCCGCCGCCTCCTTCGCGAGCATGAACTGCTCGCAGAAAGAGGCGGCGCAGTCCCACTTACTCCCGCTGGAGAGCATGGCTCGCACCATGGCCTCGAGCGAGAGAGTGTCCACGCCCAGACTCACTTCGAGGACCTGGTGCTGTTGCGCCCACGCCGTGCACTCCACCAGCGTGTGGAGCGCCGTGTCATCGCTGCGGTCCTCGCAGTGCTGACACTCGGCCGTGGTTTCCCGGTGTTTTCGCCACAGATACCTACCGAAGCTACCGTCCCGGCAAGCATCTGTGTCAACCGGTAGGAGAGAGCACTGTGTCTTCTCTCCAGCCACTCGTCCATGACCGGTCTGACGGCCGCGATTGTGGCGAATCCCCCCTTTGGTTGCTCAAGTCGCACCTTCCATGTCTCCACGGTTTCCTGGTGGAGCAGGGTCCGCTGTGCCTCGATTTCTCGAGATGCAGGCCTTTGGCCCCGCTCCAGCGCCTCCTTGCGCCATCTGAACAGTCACGCAAGGGCTCTCGCTTCCTGGTCCCATGGAGGGGTCCCAGCTAGGAGACATGCCGCCTCACCGGAGATCGTGCGGTATCCTCTTATCACCCTGACGGCCATCACTGTCTGCGGGCTCAGCAGTCTAGCCTCATTGCTGGCCGCCAGGGTCTCCGCCCATACGGGAGCCCCGTACAAGGCCATGCTTCGCACGATCCCCAGGTTTTATAAGTACCTCTAACAATAGTAAAGATTTGATAATTATTTTTTTCATTTCTCTTCCTTCCGAATCTAATCGAGCCTATCGTAAGTTGCTGTGCCTCATCGAGGTCGTGAGTTCGATTCCCATACGATGGATTTGAATAGGCATAGGCACTCTAATCGCAACAATGGATTTCGATAAAAGGAATATCGAGACAGCGTGTTCGCGAGTCCGTCATTCGATTTAGCGATTTTCGATACAGCGGCCTTTCGCAAATGCGTACCACTTGAATTATTTTTCGCAGTAGCGTGCGTCGCAAGAACGTCATTCGAAACTACATATCACACCCACTTGTCTGCCATATTACTGGCAACTGGGGAAACTTGTAAATACAGAATAATTACACATCCGAGGACCAGCCAACGCGTAAGATGCTTGACACAGTGGGTGTTACGTAACATTGAGTATATAATTACTGCTTATCAAAACGATCTCAAGCTAGTTCTTTCACTAACAAGAAATATGGCTTTTTGGTAAGTTAGTAGTAGAACTAGTAGACTGCCTCTGTGGCGCAGTCGGTAGTGATACCGCCTGCGGCGCTGGAGGTCGTGGGTTCGATTCCCACCGGAGACAAATATTTGTGTGACCCATAAATGTTTGTCTCAAGAGTCTGGGTGTTTCTATGTATAATATGTACGTATTTAAAAGTATATAAGTATTAATATCCGTGGTCTTATACCCATAACACAAGCAGGTTATTCCTAGCTTACTTTGGGATCAGATAGCGTTGTGTGAAATGTTCGTGAATATTTATTTATTTATTTAAGTAAAACATTGTAAACAAATCAAAACCCGGTCAGGTGCGAGTTGCACTTGGCCGGGTTCTTACACGTACGCCACTATCTAGTGTGGTACCAAAAGTGGTAAAGGAATCAAGTTTGCACAAGTGCCCCTTTTTTTCTGTTTTAGTGTTTGCTGTGAAAGCGGCGGCATAATCATTAGTGCATGTTCCAGATGACTATATCTATATCTATTACGGTTTATGAGATACGGTTTGGTAACAGTGAATATATCATTTATAGGGTTCCGTTTTTTCCCTTTGAGAACCTTAATAAGTGTGTAAGCCATATTTATATTATTAAAATCTGAAAAAAAAATTTACTTGTATTTATTTCATTCATTTTAAGTTTGAATGTCATAAATACAAACAAAACATATACGTGTAGTCACGTCTTTATTCCGGAAGGGGTAGGCAGAGGCACAATTTATTTGCCCACATTTCACCTTTACAGAACTTGTCTCACGTAATAGGTGATGAGCCGTATTGTCGTGTTGCAATGGACAGGCGCAGGTTGTGAATGCCTGTTGATGATTTTTTAAGCCTGCAATCTTTGATTACATTATACACTCTATACCTATAATCAAAGCCTGCAATTTTACTGGCACCAACCGGTAGGTACCAACGGCATAGCGAGCCTTCCAAAATTTCCAAAGTACAGATACGCTCGCAAATAAATGTCACAAAGCGGTCGCGTGGCGGTCACTTATCCAAGGACCGGCCAAGTGAAAGTTCTGCAATCGTTTATAGAACACTGTACTATAGTGCTCATATTCCAGACTAAAAGTCAATAAAAGATTGCATTTGTTCCAAAAGTATAACAAAAATTACACAATAAAAATAAATGAACTCACCGTCTACCATCGCGTAACACAATACTCTTACTGAAAAGATTATACTTTGTAGGCTTCAACATTGTCGGTAATTTAATAAAGATCGTGTATAACGAGCAATTATATGTTTACATTATTATAATTACTCGTTATACATCATAAACATCATATTTCTTATGTAAGTATAATTAAGAGGTCGAAATACATAACATAACTGCAAAAATGGGACAGTTCTTTATTTTTTGTTACATATTTTCAAGATCAGATTTATGTTAAAGTCAGTATTACACTAAATAGATTATTATCTCGTCTGTTGGGAATCCTGGGGTCATCCTATCGAGGGCTTACCCAGGTCTCCCAACCGTAGGCATTAGGTAGGGCACGTGAGGTTTTCAGTCAGCATATCATAAAATATAGGACTTTCCTCACGTAAAAAAATAGACTATTAAGAAATTCTGGGACATCCTTCCGAGGGCTTACCCGGGGCTTCCAACCGTAGGCTGTTGGGCGTTACGTGAGGTATTTTAGTCGGTAGGAGTCCGGCATAGGATCCATGAGGACTTTCCCTCACGTAAATAAATAGACAATTAAGAAAGAAAGTTTCATTAGCTCTAATTACTAGATCTAGTGTTACATAAATCACAAGAAAATTAAGGTGTATAATTATGTAATAGTGTAAATACTGTGTAATAGTTATATGTTTCAATTGTTGCTTATCCGAACGATCACGGAGATATATGTTCCGGTACTTGTTCTAAAATGCAAAAATGTAGTTCAGTAATATAACAAGCCCGTTTTTATTAGAAACTAGCTGTTCCCCGCGGCTTCGATCGCGTAGAAGTCGTTATCGCGTAAAAGTCGTTATCGCGTAAAAGTCGTTATCGCGTAAAAATCGTTATCGCGTAAAATCATAACCCCCCTTTTGCGCAGTCGATTAAAAAGTAGCATTTGTCCTTCCCAGGGCCTCGAACTATCCCTATACAAAATTTTATCTCAACCGCTCCAGCCGTTTAGGCGTGAAAGCGTAACAGACAGACAGGCAGAGTTACTTTCTCATTTATAATATTAGCAGGGAAGTAGAAATTTTATTTTAGAGCTCTATAATAAAGATCCAAAGAGCACCTCTTCACCAGAGCAAACCAATTAAACCTGAAATACAACTTAATGCAGTCGGAACGTCAAATGGGCTTGGGAGATTTAGCTCCATGAAACCCGGGCTGTTATTCACATAAAGCGAGTTACTCACCAGGAACGTATTTTACTATGTACTATTTTCTCTACTTCAAGGTTTTGGATTTGAATATTAAGGATAGTGTAATATTCTGAATACACTTTTAAAGCAATTAGTACGCTACCATAAACCAAAGATAATATAATACGAGTAGTATGCTTATTCTAATTACTTCTTTCAGTAAGATTGTATAGCACAGTGGTAAAACATTGCACTTGTCGGGCAAAGGTTCGGGTTCAAATAAAATGATATATTTTCAACTTAAACTTCTACGATAAGTTTACAGAGTGAGCACCTTATACTAAGAATACATACGTATAGTCTCACCTTTATACCCAAAGGGGTAAGCAGAGGCATAGTATAAGCCCACATTTCACCATAATTATGTCCCACGTAATAGGTGGTGAGCCTATTGCCGTTTTGAAGTACACAGGTGCAGGTCGTGACGACCCACAGTTGAAATTTTTCAAGCCAGCGCGTTAAGACCTTCAACTTGGCTAAACGATTGTGATTTTACTGACAACCGGGTTCTATTTCGAGTTTTCTTTCTCTATGAAATGGATCGTTTTGAGGAAGTGTTCCCTTAGTCGCCTCTTACGACACCCTTGGGATGAATTGGGGTAGCGACATTTTGTAGGTACTCTTTACCGTTGCCACATAGGGCCCCGTGTCGCCACACAGTGTCTATAAATATTCTTCTCATTATTGATCATTAATGTACTCAAAATTTACATTTTGAATTTTGTTTTGGGACTCACCACCTAATCGAAAACTCGTCAGAACAAAATTTAACTGATGAAGTGTAAAACCCTGCCTGTCCCTTCCAGGAAAAAAGCGTTATGATATTATATAAATGTTTATAATTGAACAAGAAGCCGTGAGACGGTCTCACCCGACTGCCCCTTTGACGTTTATTGTGAAAGTGAAAGTTCAATCCGATTGACGTTGTCATTTTTGTTTTATTTCGAACTTTGAACAGATGATCCACATGACCTAGTGACGTAGTTTAATGCAACAGAGTCACAGACTGCAGACACAAGTCTCGCTATAAGCCCCTCTGCAATCTATTTTATAGAGAGGGGCTAAAACTTGCAACAGCGAGTTATCACCAATTGTTTTCCTGAATATTATAATCGAAATACTTATTCGGTATGATCAGACAACTGGCATATCTCGCGTGCCAAGTTATATGATTATCTAATTCTTAACTTTTCAATGATCACCTGTAGCTGTGTGTTTTACCTTAGAAGCGGGATCACACCCGAAACCCCCCAAAGACACGGGATAGCACCCGAACCACCCCCTGGGCGAGGCCACAGTGGCGGCCTAAGGTCTGTTGGGAGACCTGGGACATCCTTCCGAGGGCTTACCCGGGGCTCCCAACCACAGGCTGTTGGGCGTTACGTGAGGTTTTTAGTCGGTAAGAGTCTGGCATAACATCATTTGAGGATTTTCCTAAACGTATAAAAAAAAAGACATTCACGCATAAGTTAGAGATACGCTTGTTTTACATATTTTTTGACGCATCCTATTCGAACTTAATAATAGTATGACATACATAACGTAACATCTTACCTTAGGGGTACTATAAATAATAACACTGAAATTACAACAGAATACGAAAATAGGTATGAATGTTATTTTATCCGAGTAGAATAAACATCGAATCCTATGAATATCATATCGATTTCCGAAGTTTACGATTCAAGTATTCGATTAGAAGTACCCGATTCTGAAATATTGAATCGTATCACGGCAGGTACATTAAATTATACTTTCAAACGATTTCAGGCTGTATTTATATTGTAATTCAGTGATGCATGTGTGTGTGTTTTAGCATTGTACTCAAAATTGTAATTGATTTTGATTCTAACAATATTAGCACAAAATGCAAATGGTGAAAGGTAAGCGTTTAGTATGCCTCTGCCTACCTCTTCGAAGATAACATGCGCCTAATTAATTATGTATGGAGCTCCTGGCTCCGTGGACTCAGTGTTCTATAAACGATCACTGTAGCAAGCAACATTTACTACGGCCGGTTATGGATGGGCTCTTTGGGTTTCCGTGCTTCGGAAGCACGTTAAGCTTTTAGCCCTGGTTGCCAGTAAAATAGCAGACACGTTAAGCCAAGTTGAAGGCCTTTGTGGGTGGCTTAAAAATTTTAACAGGGGACAGTCACAACCTGCGCCTGTCCATATCAACACGGCAATACAGCTCACCACCTATTATGTGGAAGACAATCTAAAAATGGTGAAATGTGGGCAAATAATATGCCTCCACCTACCCCTTCGGGGATAAACATGGTGATATGTACGTAAGTATTGTTTCAGTGTCAGTGTTTCTGAAAACTGAGAAAGATGGAAATAAAATAGTTCAAAAGCAGACCTAGAATTTTGGTTTCACAGAGCACGAGTGATGGCACGCATACCTATTACGTCAGAAACAGAATGACGTATGTATGTATTGATCCCTCGACGCATGTTGTAGCCCACGTTTGAACATCGTGCACTGTGCTGTACTCAATTAGTTCCACCTAATCGTTAGTTAATAGTAGTTGCCGTTGCGAAGACGACATATCCTCATTCAAGAGCGGCGCTACGATTATTCCGCATTGATGGGCACAAAGATTAAAATTCAGATGTGTATTTAGGTACCAATATTACGTAAATTGTTTCTGATGTGATAACGTTTTGCTCCTGTTCCCGTGGGAATATGGGAATAAAATATAACCTATGTCACCCAAGGATAGTGTGGCTTCCCAACAGTGAAAGACTTTTTCAAATCGGTTCAGAAGTTTCGAAACCTTCTAGATGCCAATAAACAAACTATCAATCTTTCCTGTTCTTTTTTTTTTTTTTTTTTTTTTTTTTTTTTTATACCACTAAGGTGGCAGACAAGAACACGGCCCACCAGAAGGACCGGTGGTCACCGCAGCCTATGAACGTTTGCAACACCAGAGGCGCCACACTCGCGCTGCCGACCCTGTAAAAACCTTCTTAGACCCCTTTTGAAGAACCCCATACTGTAGGCGTTTGGGAAAACCGAGGCAGGAAGATCATTCCACAACCTAAGCGTGCGCGGAAGAAAACTCCTACCGGATCTAACCGTGCTCAAACGCTCCGGACGTAGGGTGTGAGGATGAAATCCCTGTCTATGGCGAGCGGTGCGATGATAGAAGGTAGCCGTGGGCATCATGTCAAACAATTCCTCGGAGCACATACCATTGTACAGGCGGTAGAACACGCATAAGGAGGCATAGTCTCTCCTGTCGCGAAGAGGTTCCACACCACCTGTCAGTATAGGATCGTTGACAACTCTCACAGCTCGCCTCTGCACCGAGTCAAATGGGCAAAGCTGATATTCAGGTGCCCCCGCCCAGAGGTGACAGCAGTACTCCATGTGTGGCCGCACTTGCGACTTATAGAGAAGCAGTGTTTGCGCCGCAGTAAAGTACCGCCGCGCCCTGTTGAGCACACCGAGCTTCTTGGACGCCAGCTTGGCCTTGTCCTCCAAATGACTGCGGAACTGAACGTCACTGGAGATGTCAACACCAAGGATCCCTATACTTTTAGAGATGGAAAGAGATGTGCCCTGGAATCGTGGCGCTACAGTAATTGGGGCTTTCTTAGCGGTGAAGAAACACGCCTGTGTCTTGGAGGGATTGAACTGGACAAGGTTTTGTCTACCCCAATCGGACACTCTAGTAAGAGTAGCCTCGATTTCAGACACAAGCTGTTCACGACTTTCCTCCACTGCGTCCCGAGAGATACCGGGACGGCCTGTGTAACAAGTGTCCCCTGTACTGTCGTCCGCATAACAATGAATGCCGTCAATAGACAACATGTCATTGATATGCAGCAGAAACAGGGTAGGGGACAACACTGAGCCTTGCGGTACTCCAGCGTTTATGGCCATGCAGTCAGAACAGCTGCCGTCGACAACAGCCCTGATGCTTCTATCGGCCAAAAAGCTGGACACCCATCCGCATAATCTCTCGGTCAGTCCGTAGGAGGGCAATTTTTTAAGAAGACCACGGTGCCAGACCCGGTCAAAGGCTTTAGAAATGTCGAGGCTCACTGCTAGAGCCTCGCCCTTACTCTCGATAGCCGTCGCCCATCGGTGTGTGAGGCACACGAGAAGATCGCCCGTCGAGCGACCGTGACGGAAACCGTACTGCCGGTCACTGAGCAGGTCGTTTTCCTCAAGGTACCTCAGGAGCTGTGTATTAATTACACGCTCCATCACCTTATACAATAGTGAGGTGACGGCTATAGGCCTGTAATTGGCCGGGTCGGTCCTATCACCCTTCTTGGGCACAGGATGCACATACGCGATCTTCCACGACGCCGGGACTTGTCGCATGGAATAAGAAAGCGAGAAAAGACGTGTAAGTACCGGACACAACTCTGGACCATACTGCTTAAGTACTACCGCGGGTATACCGTCTGGCCCACTCGACTTATGAACGTCCAGAGAACGAAGCTCCCGCCGGACGTCCCGCTGCGTAAATTTAACTTCCGGCATGGAAGTTCCACACCACGGAACGTCCCGCGGCACAGCACCCCCGTCGCTCATGGTCGAGTTAGAGGCAAAGAGAAAACCCAAAAGGTCGGCCTTCTCCCTGGCACTCTGGGCCAGACTACCGTCGGGTTTAAGCAAAGGTGGTAAACCTGACTGACAGAAGTTTCCCTCGGCAGCTTTGGCAAGCGACCAGAATTCACGACTCCCTGAAGGGTACCCTGCTAGCCGCTCACCAATTCTGCCGACGAAATCGAATTTAGCCCTGACAATTGCTCTTTTGCTGGCCCTCGAGGCGGCATTTAATTTGCGTTTCACCTCAGAGATGTTAGGATCTGAATTTGCCACGAGCCGTGGTCCAGGCTCTGTAGGCAGATTCTTTTAGCATCAAAGCTTCTCTGCAGAGCCGATTGAACCACGGTCGCTTTTTTGCTCCTACAGGGATCCAGCGGTTGGGAATATAGCACTCCATGCCCTCCAAGATCCCCTCAGCGACTGCTGCAGCGCAGGAATCCAGATCGTCTGAGGCAAAACAAAGCCGCCTCCACGGCTACGACGCGAAGAACTCCCGCAGTCCATCCCAGTCTGCTGACTTATAGTGCCACACATGTCGCCACTCCTTGGGCCGAGGTGGTTCAGGCCTTGTTCATAATATTAGTGTAGATAAACGCATGAAAAAACATGACTTATTGTCACGTTCCGCTTATTTCGAGTGTGCAAGCGAGGGCGCGGAACAAGGCAGCGATAGAGAGGCACGACCGACCCAAGCGTTCAGATTGAACAGCATTTATCTCTTTTCCACTTGATCGGCTGATTTTGTTTATGTTTTCTTGTAACGTTTTCACGTAACACCATAATATACCAAAAACGCCGTTCCAAATTCTCGCTGCCAACCTTCCAAGGATCTTAGACTCAATTTTTTGAAAAACCCCATTCTGTAGACGTTTAGGAAATCCCAAGCAAGAAGTTTGTAATACAATCGAAGCGCACGTGTTATGAAGCACTTATTGGACCTTATCGCTTACAAGCGCTCTAGTCTAGACTGAAAGTTTGAACTATTTTTTTTAATAATGAAGAGTTTAAATGAAGACCCCGTAGTCTGTTCATGTGCTTAGAGTTTGGTAAACGATCAGATAGCGTTGTATAAAAGTGTCCTTAAATATTTATTTATTTACTTTAGATCCACATATTATTAAATTATTTAGTGCACTTTTATTCTTATTTACTTCACATCACAGAAGTATTAAATTAAAGTAAGGCTTCGCTCCTTTCAGTGGTTATGGTCCAATAATTGTAACATAAGGTTAACTAGACAAACTTAGTCTATGACGCAATTATAAAGGTACGACCACACTCTCTTTTGAATTTACAACTAGCACAAATGTAACGCTTCCCGTCATCTGTGACTTGCACTATTTACTAGCACAAGTTCAAGGGCAACTATAATGTAGTCCTGTAAATGTTGGTTGGTCCGGACTGGGTTATAAGGGCAATTGCTGTTAAAACTTTTTTTTTATTCTTAATTTCACATCAAAATATAATCAAAATATAAAAAGTACTTTATCTACTCTGATACTATAATACAAAAATTATAAAATTGAAATCAATACTCTTATGACCAACATTACGCACAAGCCAAAAAAAAGTTTTATTACGATACAGGTCTTGTATGGACACCTATATCATAATAAAACTTTTTAATCATTACGATACACCATAAACAATCTCCAGCTGGAAAAAGAAGTTTGAAACTCTACTTTAAAAAAAAATTGTGCCCGCAGCCTGAAAAAAAAAAGAATCACGCATGCGCAATCGATGTTTGCGCCTTGGCGCCAACATTTTACATTTAAATTAAACAAAGTTTGGTTTTGTTTGTAAAATAAATTAGTTTTTGTGTAAAAACATGTCTTAAAGCGAGGATGGTGGTAATTGTACACCACCAGACATTCTGGAAACTGCGTCAAACATGACCATGAACCTGTTACCGGCGATATCAAGGAGCAACTATATATCACAAAATGAAATCAGGTATTATAGTATGAGAGTAGATAAAGTAGTGTATGACACTGTACATAACTTGGTCTTATAACACTCGTGTGATACTATAAAAAAACTCGCCTACGGCTCGTTTTTTTAAAACACACTCGTGTTATAAGAACCCTTATTATGCAACAGTGTCATAAACTACTCTAATTATGCTGTACAAAGGCCAGCTTATTTCATAATTGAGATATCTTCCAGCAAACCTTTGGGTTATTTAGGTAAATGCTAAAACTTCGTATCGACATTGCACGGAGGGGTTACGCACCAAAAAAATGGCAAAAAATCACGTTTGTTCTATCACAATACGGGAGACGCCTTAGTGGCTTTTTTTTTCTGATTGTATTATTTGTCGATAAAGCGGCATAAATTTTCTGCTCCTAGCTATCACAGTTCCTGAAATACAGCCTCGAGGACCCGATTTACCCTTTGGGTAAGTGCTGAATACTAATAGGGAATAATTATCTTCATTTGATCCCATTTTTATTCTTAATTAAAAATTATAACTTGAACAAAAATAGCTTGATAGAAAAGAAGCTTATTATTTGCTTCGAAAAATTGGCTGACGTTTTTCGATAAAGCACATGGATTATTTATATCCGGCAGTGCCCAACATAGCGAGGCTTAAAATGCTTTTGCAAGCTATTCAATTACATTGAAAAGGATTTATAGATTTACAATGAAGAAAATGGATCAAAATATGTAATGAAATAGGTTCTATCTTCTAGCATGATTAATTTGGACAAATCTACTAAAGTAGCCTGTGCAAAAAGTCGGAATTAATTGACTGTCGCAATTTTTTTGTCTTTGTCCCACCCGAGGCCATTCTATCTTCTGTCACGTGTTTTTGTTGCATGTAATAAATATCTTTCCCATCTTATTGTCACTATCGGTACCTAGCTATTGCATAATATTATATTTGGCACTAAGTCGGGTCATAATTTTTCACTGTTTTACTTCTTAGAGAGCAGACCAAAGTTAAGCAGAAGGCCTTGAAAATTGTCAACAGTGGGTTGTCACAATCTGCGCCTAGGTCCGCAGCGCGCATGTATCGCCTCTGATACTGCAAACGTCTATAGGCTACGTTAACCAACCATCAGGACGGCAGTAAATTTGTCTGCCACCTTAGTAGTATAAATAAAAGCCAGTATTGTCCAATCTCAAAAAATGTATAACCAGTATATCGGTGTGATACAGAAATCAATAAAATTATACAGAGGTTTAAAATAACTTGCGAGTTAATCCACAGAGCTTATTAAGTAGGTTTTTTCTCTTTACTGTGTGATAGTAGCTGTAAATAATCAAACTGTAATAAAGTTGTCTCTCAAAGGAGTTGCATTCGCTGAAACAGTTCGAATTGTATCATAATACGATTTACCTCGGAATCGTACGTGATCCCAGGATTGTATTTAAGCCCATTGAAGAGAAAATCAAAGTGTGGAAGTTTCGGCAAATCTCTTTTGCGTATGTCCTGTTTTTGTATATTTTTGTCCTTGTTTATTTACTTACGATTCCCAGAGAGTAGATTTTGATGTCGTTTAAAATAGAGTTTTGGTACATTGATATAAAGTACATTTTTCTTAAGTATTTCGTTTCTGAAATAAGAATGCTCGAGGGCCTGTTAGCATTGTATAGTTGAAACAATAAAAAGTCGTCGGTCCTTTTGCGTCCTCCGTTCGTCAAAATGTTTTACAAGAAATTTAATATGAAGATAACGTTCAGGTCGTTTTGGTAAATTTGAGATTGTATCTAGCCCTAAAATATAATGCCTAGTACCTAGAAAGGTTTAACTGTGAGTAGAAACAAATTCCGACAAAGTTAGATTCCTAAAGTGATTAAACAACCGTTTTTAGGGTTTCCTATTTCAAAAGAAATAAAAGAACCATTAAAGGAGTACCATGTGATCCGTCCCTTTGATTTTCAGGTATCGAACGCAATAATTCTACGCGGGTCCTTTTTAGGGTTCCGTACCCAAAGGGTAAAGAACGGGACCCTATTCATGAGACTTTGCTGTCCCTCTGTCCGTCTGTCTCTGTCTGTCTGTCCGTCAGGAGGCTGTATCTCATGAACGGT
The DNA here is from genome assembly GCA_933228765.1 of Miltochrista miniata. Taxonomy (NCBI): domain Eukaryota; kingdom Metazoa; phylum Arthropoda; class Insecta; order Lepidoptera; family Erebidae; genus Miltochrista; species Miltochrista miniata. The sequence continues at coordinate 5,177,672 of OW121754.1, read as the reverse complement.
GATAGCTAGAGAGTTGAAATTTTCACAGATTATGTGTTTTGGTTGCCGCTATAACAACAAATACTAAAAACAAAAACATAATAATATTAAAGGGGGCTCCCCTGCAACAAACGTGTTATTTCGCCGTTTTATGTATTAGGTAAATAGGTATCCTTCTCAATTTAAATACGTTAGTTGGCTTAAACATATAATCAAGATTATTTCGTCCCTTAACACCATGCAAATTAAATAAATACTTTAGGAGGTATAGCAAAGTAAAATATTGCGGAAGGAAATTAATTTCGTGTCGCCATGATTGAACATTAAACGGGTCACATACTTACTAATTTATTTTTCGACTTTCATCGTAAATATTTTTTCTTTAAAAAGTTAACATCGCTTCCAGCAGATTACTTTAGGTAATTATAATATTTCAAAGATAGCAATTTCATAGGAAGTAGAAAACAAAGTGCCCATATTTCTAATTTTTTTCCAGTTTATACAGTTTACGTACAAACACACAATTCAAATACATGCACCGATGTTGTAGACTTATCGTGTTAATAATGTCATCATTCAAATGTCATCAATATTCTGAAAAAAGAAATTAAACATAGAGAAATACATACTGTACCCACTGTAGAGGATCTATAATAATATGAGGATAACAGGATAGTTAAGAACATAGAGCAACACGAACTTAAGAGCGAGGCCGCATTTGCGTTTTTCCGCGGCGGTTTCTAACCTCAAAAATTTAAAACCTATGAAACCCAGTACATGCGGCCGCACTTGCGGTTTTTAACCGCGACTGATTTCTAAACCGCTTGCCACAGAGTACTTAAACCAACTTAAGCTGCGTCTGCTGCATGTAGTAAGTCTGCGACAACGTGTTTTTTTAGTTTCTACCAAATATTTAGAATAGAATAGAATACACCATATTAATGATTATACTTAATTTTTATAATGGCTTAGTTTAGTACGTAGGTATATTATTTTGGAGTCCCAGAACTAAGTTAGCTGCTGGTTGGCCAGCTTCCTGCACAGGCGACGTATACGGGTTCTCTGTGATGTCTGTCTACTCCCACCTGTTCTGTTGACTAGTTCGGTTGTTATTAGTTTATATATTCTGTGTATACCCATTAGTTCTGTGACTTATAAAACTATGCTTTACACCTGGCTTTCGTGAACTATTCCCATCAACTGTTCTGTTAACTAGTTCTGTTGGCAGGACTACTTATAATTTTTGTTCCCATTAGTTCTGTGACTCATAAGATTATACTGTATGTATATGTATTAAACATTGCTTGTCTTTCAATTATTCCCACTAGTTCTCTTTCTTAGTATTACGAGAACTTTAGTTACTTTATTGAATGGGAACGTAATTATACTAACGCAATAAGTTTCTGCGCTTTGTAAGGCACGTTAAGCCGTTGGTCCCGGTTGCCAGTAAAATGGAATTTTTAAGCCAAGTTGAAGGCCAGCCTTTAAGTGCACAACTTGTGCCTGTCCAATCCAACACGGCAATACGCGTCGAATCACCAGCCGTTACGTGGGACAATATCTAAAGGTGAAATGTGAGCATTATAATATGTGCCTACATTTGGAGCTCTGAGGAGCTACCCATCTGTCTCCCCCAAATTTACAGGGTGCCTCTAACTAGGTCGACGTGAATAATCCTTTTGATTCTTTCGACCCGGCTATAGAGTGAGGCGGAACACCGCGGGGTTTAGTGGGCAGGACGGTTGCTTTCCAGAGCCAGAGCCCAAACACACAGTCCCAGCTGTTCCCTGCGGCTAGGATGACGGCACGTAAACGCATTCCCCGCGTCTAAGGAAAAAGGAATAACTTTCGGATCGCCGAAGACGCAGGTTCGAATCCTGCTCGAAACCAATTCTTTTTCCATATTTAAAAATTTTTGATCAGTTAGCATACTAATTGCTTTTCAAAAATAATCCTAATAAGGAATAAACTTTGATAAATCTTTGGTCCGTGAGTGGATGTACCCAATGTTTGCGACGTTGGCGTCTCTTTTTTCTATTTCTTATTATTAGAGCAACCGCACAAGCTGTTCTCATGAAGTCCATGTTTTAAATTATCCGCAAACTACAATGTGACATCGCTCTGTGATTTGACAGCCAAATAAATAGTACAGTCAAATCAGATGACAAAAATATCCGAAAAAGAAAATTCAAGTAGTCCGATCGTAAGTATCAAATCAAATCAGAAAAAAATACGGCAGCGAGAAAGTCGGTTTCTAGTGGTGTATCTTGATCGGTCAGTTGGTCCGGCCCAGCCGTCCACGTGTTTGGATTTGGTGCAGAGCAGACCACATCCAATGTGCAAACAAGCAGACCACGACGGTCTTCTATTACATAATACTAATGATCTCCGCTGGATTGCTCTACAGACTGTTTGATATGGTCCGGAACCACTGCACCGAATCCATGGTCCACTCATACTAAATCAGTGAATGTGTTTCAGGTTTAAGATAACAAACAAGCTTACGGCCCTACCTGGGGGCCGAGTCTGCTATTTCAATCGCATCAGAATAGAATAGATATCGTAGCAAAATAGAAGCTCATCGGTACAATTTGACAGTTTTCGTAGTCGCTAACTCAATAGCTTCTATCTTGTTTCTATTGAAGTGCGATTATGGTCGAGTTGGTCGACCGATGGCCTCTCGATAGAATCGCCAGTGTATTTGACATTTATGCGTAGTCTGCTAATATTTGATGGGATTTGTTTTGGAAGTCGCGTAATTAATGTTTGACAGCTAGAAATAGAAAGTGCGAGGCTGGTTATTTTCGTTCGGTATACTTACATACAATAGGTATTATTGTTTAAATTAACCAATTTGCAGATAAACTAAATAGAAGCAAATTTACAATTTACATCAAAATGATGAAGATTGATTAATTGTAAGACATAGCCTAACATTTTATCCGAAGCAGACTTTATTTATTTCACTCATACATTGGATGGTCGTAGTGCATTATACATATTAATATATATAATAATATTTATAATAAGTCTCCAAAAAGTGAATTTATGGTCCAAGATCCCAGAGCCCCCAGACGTCACTCATTTTCTGATGGACAAAATATGTACGAGTGATTAGTGGTGGGGTGTACTATGATCATATGACTAGTTGCTACCTTGGCCAGACGGCCAATTTTCTGGTAGCAATTAATCAAGGTACATAAAAACACTGCTCATGTCACTTAAATTCTGATAGCTGATTTTAACATTATATTTTACACAATATCGTTAAAAATCAGTATTCATTACTCCCAGACATATGCGGTCGGCGGTTTCACCTTACAGACGCTTCAAAGCTCTGAAAAAAATTTATTTAGGTCACTTATTTTCTGATGCTTGATTTTTATAAATGTTATTCAGACAACTGTTTTAAAACGTTTTGCAAACGGACAGACCGATCCAAGGGGCCAAACATTCCCCAGACCCAATTTTAATGTCGCTGAGAGTATGGGCGCGGGCATTATCCGTGCGTATTATGCGTATAATTATGTAGCATGTCTAATCGAAGTCGGAATTAATATTGAAATGTAAATAAAAATGCATAAGTAGGTACCTATTAGTAATTAACGTCTGTCATTTTAAAATTTACATTTTTGTATTTGTTTTATTTAATAAAGACTTAATAAAGACTTAAGTTTTAAAGGTAATAATTTGAAAATCACGTAAATAATCAAAGATTAACTTTGAGAAAAGTGCTCGTCTGACCGCAATAAATATAGAATTGTGCCTTACAAACTGTTTCATGAATTTTTTTTTAATCGAATTTATTTTTATTTTTTAAAGTAAATATCAAGAGGTTCACAAAGTATTAATAATTTAATTAAATAACAGCAAACTTTTCAAATAATTATTTATTGGTAACAAACCTTAAAAAACTACAAAAAATAGGACCAATATTTTTTCTAATCTTCATTGTCATCGTCGTTGAAGTCAGGTAATTCATCATCGAGTCAATCTTGATATCGAATATTTAAATCGTCATCTTGTTCATCAGTGTTTTCCTCGGGCTAAGGTTCGTTACCAATAAATAATTATTTGAAAAGGTTGCTGTTATTTAATTAAATTATTAATACTTTGATATTTACTTTAAAAAATTAAAATTAATTCGATTAAAAAAAAATCATAAAACAGTTTGTAAGGCACAATTCTATAAATTACTAGCTGACCCGCGCAACTTCGTTTGCGTCAAATGAGAGTGACAAAGAGAGTGGTATAGTATTAATATTTTAAGTAGGTAATATAATCCCGTCGCTTTTACACTCGTCGCGTGTCTTAGGTATTTTTTTTTTTTTTTTTTTTTTTTTTTTTTTTTTTCCCTTTGAAATTTTTAAAAAAATATTTAGGTTTGTCAAAATTTTTGTGACTCTACCGGGGGTTCGGAAATGCTACAGACTGAGAAGAACACCCCAAGAAACTCAGTCCGGTCCCTATTAATTCATCTTAGTATCTAATACAGTTTTTTTTTTAATGTAGAAAGGAGCAATTCGTGTCACTGCCAGGCAGCCTTGTCTTCTAGAAAGTCTTTAATGCTATAATAAGCTTTCTGGCACAATTTAAGTTTTATTAGTTTTTTAAATTTATTAACTGACAAACCTGTTACGGCTGTCGGCAATGTATTGTACATTCGAATACAATTGCCCGCAAAAGAATTGCTTATTTTATTAAGCCTAAATCTAGGTACAGCCAATTTATTCTTATTTCTTAAGTTTAGGTTATGGATATCACTATTTTTAATAAATTTACTATTATTTTTATGAGTATATAATAAGTTTTCATATATGTACTGTGAATACACAGTAAGGATGTTGATATCCTTAAACTTTTCTCTTAATGACTCCCGAAACCCCATACCATAGATAGCCCGGACAGCCCTTTTCTGCAACACAAAGATACATTCGATGTCGGCAGCGTTACCCCATAATAGTATGCCATAGGTCATGACACTGTGGAAATAGCTAAAGTAGACAAGACGCGCTGTTCTAATGTCTGTCAGTTGTCGGATCTTTTTAACGGCATAGGCTGCAGAGCTCAGTCTGCCCGAGACTTTCTCGATATGAGGCCCCCACTGCAAGTTGGAGTCTAACTTTATGCCCAGAAAGACAGTTTCATCGACCAATTCTACTTGGTCATCCCTAATCCTAATACTGGTGTTAACGAGCCTAACATTTGGCAAGGTGAATCTAATACATTTTGTTTTAGTTTCATTTAACAATAAATTATTTGCGTTAAACCAGTGGACTACCCTAGAGAGGGCATTGTTTACTTCGTCAAGATTGCGTTGTCCACGTTCAACTTTAAATATTAAAGATGTGTCATCAGCAAACAAAACTACCTCGTGATCGTCCCTTATAAGGTGAGGGAGATCATTTATGTACACTAAAAATAGAAAAGGTCCCAGAATTGAACCCTGAGGCACCCCCATTGTTACAGCAGACCCATGTGACTGTTTACCATTTATAACTACTCTCTGTACTCTATCTCTTAGGTAAGAACTAATTAAATCCAAGGCCGTCCCCTGGATCCCATAATGATCAAGTTTTTGAATTAAAGTCTGATGCTGGACGCAATCAAAGGCCTTTGATAAGTCGCAGAATACACCATAAGCATCATACGACTCCTCCCAGGCCTCATATATACACTCTAATAATTTAATTCCAGCATCCGTGGTAGACCGACCGCGCGTGAAACCGAATTGTTTTGTATGGAATAGTTTATTTGTATTAAAATGATTTTGCATTTGATTAAGCATTACCTTTTCAAAGATTTTACTAAACGTGGGTAGTACAGAAATAGGACGAAAATTGGACGGATCCGAGGTGCTACCCGATTTAAACAGAGGAGTTATTTTACTAAACTTCATTAAGTCAGGAAACACACCACTATCAACACAATTATTAAATATTATTGATAATTCAGGGGCAACCATTTCAATTAACGAATTAACTAAATGTACAGAAATTCCCCAGAGGTCAGCCGTTTTCTTAATATTTAAAGATTTAAAAGTTTTTATGATAGTGTGTATACTAATTTTACTGAATTTGAATATTTCATTATAGCAAGGAACATTTGCTTTTAACAAGGATTCTGCTATTGGGGTAGAAGAACCTAGGCCTCTGGTCAAATCTACTGGTATTCGAGAGAAAAAATGTTCAAATTCGTTAGCGACTTCGGCATCTGTTGTAATGATGTTACCATTTACTTTAAGTTTAAAATTATTATCATTTGATTTTGCTTGGCCTCTTTCTGCGTTAATTATTTTCCAAGTAGATTTAACTTTGTCTACACTATTGATAATTTTATTACTTATATACTTTCTTTTGGCCGCTAAGCAGTCTGCTTTAAACTTTTTTGAATAAGTTTTAACATAATTTAGAAATTCATCTGTTCTATTAAGCTGTCTTTCTGAGTATAGTTCATACAGTTTTTGTCTACTTTTATGTATATCCTCAGTGGCCCATTCACTGAAGGCTGGCCTGTCTCCGATTGTGACTTCCTTAGACTTGAATATGGAGTTGAACTCATTGTAAAAGGTATCAAAAAATAACTTATACATTACATTTGAATCTAAGCCAGTGTCTAAAAATGGAAGTTTATTGCAAAGTCCAACTCGCATACGTTCCAAGCGGTCACTAGTTACTGGTCTACATAATATTTTATGTCTTTTAACTTTTTCTCTTGTGATCTTGAAAGATGCTATTTGCCCAGTATGATCTGATTTTATCTTATTTATAATACTCTTACTTTCTGGCAACATATCACTGTATATATTGTCCAGACAAGTAGCTGTTGTATCACAATATCTAGTAGGCTCTAAAAATAAGTTAGTGAGATTGTGTGACTTAAATAAATTTAAGATATCATTGGTCTGACGTGTATTTATAAGTATATTAACATTAAAATCACCGCACACTATTAGGTGTTTATTAGTTTTTCCAAGTTTAAATAGCACTTTATCCATTACTTCCTCAAACTCACAAAAGGGTGAGACTCCAGGTTTATATACGCATACTACTATGAATTGCTCCAATTCTACGCACGATATTTCAACTGTACACTCTACAGAGAGGGACACAACATCTTTCCGTTCCTTATACTTTAACTTCTTATTTAATAAAATCAACGAACCCCCCCGTGTTGTGTTGACCCTGCAGAACGCACTACCAACCCGGTGACTACTGAAGCTGAACATGAGCTCATACTCCTTACGCATATGTTCTGTAAGACAAACTATTTCAATATTTTCTGAGCTCATGAACAGCTCCAATTCAAACTCTTTGACCTGCGTTAATGTTGCTATATTATAATGCACCAGGCTGATATAATTTACATTTTTTAAATTAGTTTTGTTCGGAGGACAATTTCCGATATAGTTATGATTTGCAATTAAATTCAACTCTATCAATTTACAATTTTGGCTAGAGGGTAAATCCTCTGTTGTCCCAGAAGTTAATTTAAATTACTTGGAACCGATTCCAAAGTCCTAAATCTACTCTGCTCAAATAAAGCAGTTTTGTCAGCCAAGTTTTTGGCTATAGAGTAAAAATAATTGAATAGCAAACTTGCTATTTGTCTTTTATAGTATTTGGGTAGACAATACCTACCCTTGTGATTATTATAGACTTTATACTTGCTATGTGACAAATTTGTGTCAAATACAGAATTAAAATCAATTACATTGAATTTATTATTATACTGACTTATTAAGTTTAAACGTAAATTCATCTTATATCTAAATGAATTTTCCGAGTCTGGCACACCTTTTATAAATGGAAGTGTGAACATTACAACTTGTATGACATTTAAGTTTAAGATGTAATTCATGTATAGGGACAAATCATCATTGCTAATTTTGCCCCTGTTTGCACAGAAAATTATTATTTTACTGTTAGCTTCAAATTTATATTCTAATATCTTTTGCATAATATCACTTAATGAAGCACCCGGATAGCAATTATTAATAACCGAGTAATAACTTGAATTTAAGTTTTGTTTTAAAAATGAACTTAGATTGGTACCAATATCATCACTAAATACAATTAATTTAGTACAACGATTACTATTATTTACACTGTCACACAATATATCCACTGATGTACTGGGCGGGCACATAGTAATGGGAGCTAAGGGCTCAGCGGTAACCGGTTCACCCTGAGCCTCCACCGGCTCAATTGCTTTAGGGCAGTTAATATTGCATAAGTGGTCATTTAGGAAACAATTAAGGCGCTCAGTGTTATCATTTGATGTTTTGAGTACCTTATCTATGGTTACAGAACATTTAGTAAAGTCCTTAAGGGACCATTCATATTTTTTAGTCATATATTGTAGCTCAAATTGCAAACTTTGTATTTTTGATTCTAATTTTTGTGTGTCAGTGCAATATTTTAAATGACTTTGTTCCAGCTCTAACATTGACAATTTAGCTTGTTCTCTAAATTTTAAACCAGAACCTATATTTTTACACTTCTTGATTAACATTTTATGGAATTTTAATTGCTTTTTTGATTTCTGTATGAACTTTTTAATTTTAAGATATTTTTTTAGTTTATTTCTGCTGCAAAACAAAACCGACTTGTCCTGTTGATATGGACTGTCACCTGTAAGATCTATAGTAGTCAAGTCCAGGTTTTGAGAATTTGCAGAAGGAATAAACTGCGGGATACCACTCATTAACTCACTATAAAGATTATCAGTTTTTTGAGCAGTAACTTGCTCAGCAGCTTCTTCCAGGTGTGAGATTTGTCCCTGGGCATCCCTTAGCTCCTGTTCCAGAAAGGTAGTCCTCCTCAAGGTTTTCTCATACTCGTCACTGCACTCTTGGAACCTATCTACAATTGACTGAAGGTGGTCCCGCTCCGCAACAATGTCATCGTAACTTACATGAAGTCTTGATAATTCGCATTTTAATTTTTTTGTGTCATTGAGAGCGTTTATCAATAGGTTTTCATTTTCTTCTCTTTCCTTCTCCAACTGTACACAGAGCTCCGTTTTAGATTTAAGCTCCAGCAACACCAACTGAAGTTTGGTTTCCTCCTGCTGGCGGCCGAGAGCTCTGCGACTACGGGTATTCATATTATTAATGAGTAAGTGCAATTATACGCGAATTATATTGATGATGGAGCTCTTTGTACAGTTTAATGGTAAGAAGTAACAAGGTTATGTACCGGCAATAAATTATACTTAATATTTTTATGTACTTACGCAAATACACAGACCGTCGTCAACGTCGAGTAAACGCTTATACAAGTATAATAATTCTACTCACGAGAAACAGTCGATTTAGTATGTATTTACGTGAAAAGAAAACATTCAAAATTCGAAAAAAACCGGGTACCTGACTCGTCACTTTTCACACCAAAATACACGGACAGAACACTTTTATTATATTATCTGACTATTTAAGGACACTATTAATGCGATGATATTGGTTTTAGTTTGTTTAAATACTAAATAACTATTTAATTTTAAAAATATTTTCACAGAGCTAAAATTTTTGACAGTTCGCTTGTGTTGTATATTTAATAGAGGGTTGTAGGTTTTAATAAAGTGTGTAAAAAGTGATATAATTTTTCCCGTCGCGTTGCTTATATTCATTTAGAGTTGACCCGCAAAACTTTGTTGAAGTGTTAAAATGTTTCCCGTCACATTTATTTTTGTCCGTTTTTTGGTACGGAACTCATCGTGTGCGAGTCCGACTCGCACTTGGCCGGTATTATCTTTCAGTTGATTGGCTACTGCTGCAGAAAACGTTTACGTCCGACGCGTAGTCGAGTTGCGTCGCTCATATTTTAAAAATTATTGTGAAGGTAAGTGAACCTTAAAAGATGGGCATTTGCTGTTCAGGACTTTTTTTTTGTAAATTTTTAAGAGGAAACATTTTGTAGTACACAATTTTTACGTAACTTTAACCATTTACGCAACGTACGCAATGAAACCTCACAAAAGAAATACATTTTTCCCGTTCTTAAAACATTATTCATGGCTGCTCCGCTCCTATTTGTCTTAGCGTGATGTTATATAGCCATTAGCCATCCTCAATAAATGGACTAAAAAACTGTGAAATTATTTTTGTAATGCAACCAGTAGTTTCTGAGAACCTAGCACAAACAAACTCTTCAGTTTGATAATATTGTGAGCTCACCTTAAAAGAAAGACAAATAATTTTATTGTAAGCAAACCTTAATAGATAGACATATGCTGTTGCGGACTTTTTTATAGAACTTTTTAAGAGAAACAATTTTGTAATATACAATTTTTACGTAACTTTAACCATTTAGGCAGCGTACGCCTCGGAAGCTCTCAGACGGTAAAAATATTCCCTGTTTTCTAAACATTCGTCTTAACGTGATGTTATATAGCCTATAGCCATCCTCAATAAATGAACTATTAAACTGTAAAAGAATTTTTGAAATCCCGCCAGTAGTTTCTGAGATTCTAGCGTTCAAACAAACAAACAAACTCTTCAGCTTTATAATATTAAGTATGGATATAGTATATATTGTATATAGTATATAGTATGGATTGCGGTCAGACGAGCACTTTTCTCAAAGTTAATCTTTGATTATTTACGTGATTTTCAAATTATTACCTTTAAAACTTAAGTCTTTATTAAATAAAACAAATTCAAAAATGTAAATTTTAAAATGACAGGTGTTAATTACTAATAGGTACTTATGCATTTTTATTTACATTTCAATATTAATTCCGACTTCGATTAGACATGCTACATATACGCATAATACGCACGGATAATGCCCGCGCCCATACTCTCAGCGACATTAAAATTGGGTCTGGGGAATGTTTGGCCCCTTGGATCGGTCTGTCCGTTTGCAAAACGTTTTAAAACAGTTGTCTGAATAACATATATAAAAATCAAGCATCAGAAAATAAGTGACCTTAATAAATTTTTTTCAGAGCTTTGAAGCGTCTGTAAGTTGAAACCGCCGACCGCATATGTCTGGGAGTAATGAATACTGATTTTTAACGATATTGTGTAAAATATAATGTTAAAATCAGCTATCAGAATTTAAGTGACATGAGCAGTGTTTTTATGTACCTTGATTAATTGCTACCAGAAAATTGGCCGTCTGGCCAAGGTAGCAACTAGTCATATGATCATAGTACACCCCACCACTAATCACTCGTACATATTTTGTCCATCAGAAAATGAGTGACGTCTGGGGGCTCTGGGATCTTCCTCTATTAGAGCTGTGAGTGAGCCATTGTCGCAGGGTCAATGAACTTTATTAGTTATAGATACATAGATGGCAACTATTCCAAGTAGCCAACTCAACAAGATCAGCAAAATAGTATGAAGACATGTATGCAATTGACATGCATCTATTTTCTGTAAGTACTGTCCAATATTCTTTACAATCACTCATAACTAAAATACAAAATGTCACATTTCTAATACTTACAGTAGGTAGTTATTATTGTTTTAGTACATAGGTACTTACCTATGTACACTCAATTCCCAATATACTTACTTAATTGTTTTTTACAGTTTTTATGAACATTTAAAATAGGTACCCAGTTTACCCGGGTGCACAGCATATTTTCACCGTTTCACCCACAAAGCTCCTGTTCCCAAGGGAATATGGGACTAAAATGTAGCCTATGTTCACCGGGAAGAGTCTAGCTTCCCAACACTGAAAGAATTTATTAATCGGTCCAGAAGTTTTGGAGCCTATTCCGATGCAAACAAACAAACATCCTATCTTTCCTCGTACCTAATAATATTGGTATAGAGACTGCAGGTTTTAAATTATATAGGCATCCCTAATGACTTATATACTTACCTATAAACTCTCAAGAAACTGAAATAAGTCAGGTGTTAAATGGGAATATTAGAGTCTACTTAGGTATAAATAAAAAATCAATCACTTTTTGAACTCTACTGTAGGGTACCATTCCAAGCAAACCTCACCTGTAAGTAGTGTTGATGGGAGTATGAGACTTCATTACTAATTGGTCAATATTCTAACAGATCATTTAAATTCTGAGTTTACAAACTATCTTCCGGTTCCAAATTTAAAGTAACGGGCAAGTACCTAGTGCACCAGTACACCGACGGACAAGGACTGGGTTGGTTGGAGAGCAGCCCGATGATAGTCACATTCACATCTAACAATGCTGATACAAAACTGGTCAACTCACAGTGCTCCTAATACCCTAATAAATGTGATCCAGATCATCAAGCTTGGTGAAGATGATTAAGTCCTTACCATTTTATGTTAATTGCAGATATTTGCTGCGAGTACATTCATTACATTATGGTCTCAAAATAGCAGAGAAGATTGTTAATGCATGTTGTGCATGGCATAACTGTGTTATAAAACATCTGTAGTACTTCCTATCTCTCCTTTAGAAGAAGAACTCACAATGACCATGGAAACATGAGGTGGGTAAATAGGAGTTGACAAAATTGGTAAAATTGTTTATTTAAATCAATGTTTGACACTTAAAATCACAGTCATTTAATATTTCTATCAGATAAATCTCATTTCCTTTTAACAACATTTTGAAATCACTTTTTAATCATCAATCATAATTCACAAGCTTGCAATAGCTGAAATAAAACTAATTGTATTGTAATCTATTTCAGGATACTCGAGTTCAAAATTGAAGTGTTAACCCTGATCTTCAAGCAGCGTGCGTGGCTATTACAATAGTATTTTTAGGCAAGATGAAGATAATGTAAAAACAATAATTGTAAAATATGAATATTAAAAATATTTTTCCATATTTCATCATTTTTAATGTTTCCAAATCCAAAATAAGCTATCAAATAACCCTATTACAGTCTACCACTATGCTCAGACCTAGGCCTTACCCAATTTCATTTTGAGGAGGTACTAATAGAAATATTGTTGTTGGAGATTCTCACACAACACCGTCTAGCCCAAACTAAGCTATAAACTTGTGCTATGGGATCTAGACGCCTGATAGACATACTTATATTTCTATATACATACTTATTATAGATAAATTACACCCAGACACAACAAAGCAATATGATCATCACACAAAGAGATTTGTCCTGGGTGGGAATCGAACCCACAACCTCTCAATCCGTAGACGGAGTACCTGACTACACATTAGAGTTACAGTTAGTATGTGAGTTACATGTTAGTGGTTAGAGTAGTAACCACGAGGCCAGTCAAAACAACAAATTGACATTAGTTAGTCTAGCTCTAGTGCATTGGTCATTGGAATCGAAGGCATGGCTTCTCATCATGGCAGGCTTGGATGGCCAAGATCTCTGTACATGCACATTACTCTTTCATAATCCAACATACTAGCTGTAGTTAACGGCTTTACCTGTGTCATACTATGAACCCATACATGCCAGTAAATAAAAGATCTATTAAAATTATCACTGCTCAGCTTCCTTGAGTTTTAACAAAATGATAATAGCATATTTATTTTTACTATCCATCATATTATCTATCACACACGAGCACTAATAAAAGCTGTCTGTATTGAGATTGTTTGGCTATATCACATAGTTGCTGTGGAATACCGTGATTTCACAATGATGAAATAACTTTTTAAGTCCGTTGAGTAGTAACACTAGTGTTAATCAATTTAAAAACCAACTTTCATAAGACAGAGTAGTTGTTTGTAGATAAAAACTTTCACTATTCACAATCTTGAGTTATCATGAGGTTATTGTTCAATATTTTTTCTGTAAAGATGTATTTGTAGAAGACTTGAATCTGCTGTTATATATGTATATGAAAATATACAGTCTCCTGTGTTTAATCTATTAATTTTAGCATCCAAAGCCTTTCTTCAAAATGAAATTCATTGCTGGACCAGTTTTTTACATTTGAGTTTTTTCTAAAATTTCTATATAGGGTAAACCACCCAATCGTTGGCACTCCTCCAATTATTGGCACTTTAGGTAATTTTGCCCATTTCTAACAGAAAAAGAATGCTATTTTACTTTTTAATGCATACCTACAACTACATAATGGGCAACACCGAACTGAAATAAACTAGGTTTCCCTTATTTTTCGAAATATACTCTTAACTAAAGTGCCAATAATTCATTCTAAAAGTGCCAATAATTGGGGTGTTTACCCTAGTTCTTCCGACCGCGTCTCGGCAACCGTGGGGTCACCCGTTAGATGGACCGACGACCCTGGTAAAGGTCGTAGGCTGGGACTGAATGCAGAAGGCGCAGGACTGTGAATTGTGGCGTAAATTGGCAAAGGCCTACGTCAAGCAGTGGACTGCGATAGGCTGATTTGATTGATAGTTCTTTCTGGATAACACTGTCACTCTTTGCTTTGAAGCCGTTTATAAAGTTCACGTTTGTTTATAGTAAAGTTCACAATTTTACATAGTAATTCTCTACAAAAGTCTCTTTTATGTAATTTGTAGATAACCTAAAAAACACCTACTAGTACTGACTGACAAGAGTCAAAACAACAAAAATAAAGCCCTTGTCTCTGCTTTTGCGATTCTATTTAATTTTATATTCTGTCGATGTTCTATAGTGGCGATAGACAAGATTTACGCGACTAGCAAATTTAGGACCAATCGCTTTAATATCGTAATAGAATCGCACTGGACCGGCTTTTTGATGAAAAATAGCAGACTCGGCCCCCTGATGAATTGTGGTCACCGTAGTCATTAGTCATATTTACCTATATTCGTAAAAGTCAATAAAATTACCAGAAAAGTATTAAAATACTTAATTCGGTCACACTGTCATTACGTTAGTACTATTAATTATCTGTGCTGTCGAGCGGAGTCAACCGTAGTGCGGCCTCATCAGCGGTTCTGCGGTTGTCAGCCACAACCGCAACCGCAAATGCGGCCTCGCCCTAAGGCGCGCGTTGTTCTGTGATTAACAAACACCATAGAGTAATACTTGTTTTATAATATGTAGTGATATTATGATATAAGGGCTACCAGTAGACGTTTCAAATACTCACAGAATATCGAGCAGTCTATTTACATAAAAAATAATTCTAATTAAAACAAAATGGACATTTACTGGGACATCTTTCCGAGGGCTAACCCGGGGCAACCAACCGTAGGCTGTTAGGCGTTACGTGAGGTTTTTTAGTCGGTAGGAGTCCGGAATAGCATCCATGAAGGATTTTCCGTCACGTCCAAAAAAAAAAAGGGGGCTCCCATGTAACAAATAAGCCTTTTTGTTGTTTTTTGGTTCGGAACCCTCCGTGCGCGAGTCCGACTCGCACTTGGCCGGTTTTTTATTTTATTTTACTAATAATAACTTAATTATTTGGAAAACAAAAAACCCGACTGCAAAATAAAGATACAAAAATAATATCTTAGATAGCTCTACATTTCTTTTGTGACTTCTTTGGCTACTTACTGCAGGCGGGAACAAGCTATGGTAACATTTAGCTATTTATTAAACCACCACTCGCTTGGTATAGCTTGTTCCCGTCTGCAATAAGTAGCGAAAGATGTCACCAAAGATATGTAGAGCTTGTTTTTTGATTTTCGGTTGTATTTTTACTTCGCAGTCGGGTTTTTGTTTTCTTAGTAATTAAGTTAATTTCAAATTTTTTAGTTATCATAACATTGCGAAGCGACATCACGTTGGCGACTTTGACATGAAATGAAAATTTGTTTATAAGTCACAAAACAGAATGTCGTCAATCCAATTTCATTTTATTTTGTGTTATATATTTTGTATTGTTCTAATATTTCTTTTTGTTAACACTGCTTTACTATTGCCATGTAGCTTATTAATGTCATTATTTAGTAGTAGCAGTTAGTTATATATACAATTGTGGGTGCAAAACGCCTTGAATCACTTTTACTTTCAATTGATAATTTATTCTTTGGGCGAGGCCGCATCT
The DNA here is from genome assembly GCA_933228765.1 of Miltochrista miniata. Classification (NCBI taxonomy): domain Eukaryota; kingdom Metazoa; phylum Arthropoda; class Insecta; order Lepidoptera; family Erebidae; genus Miltochrista; species Miltochrista miniata. The sequence continues at coordinate 5,161,809 of OW121754.1, read as the reverse complement.
GCGGTTGCGGTTGTGGCTGACAACCGCAGAACCGCTGATGAGGCCGCACTACGGTAGACTCCGCTCGACAGCACAGATACCTAATAGTACTAACGTAATGACAGTGTGACCGAATTAAGTATTTTAATACTTTTCTGGTAATTTTATTGACTTTTACGAATATAGGTAAATATGACTACGGTGACCACAATTCATCAGGTAGGGCCGTAAGCTTTTCTGTTATCTTAAACCTGAAACACATCCACTGATTTAGTATGAGTGGGCCATGGATTCAGTGCAGTGGTTCCGGATTTAGTATGAGTGGACCATGGATTCGGTGCAGTGGTTCCGGACCATATCAAACAGTCTGTAGAGCAATCCAGCGGAGATCATTAGTATTATGTAACAGAAGACCGTCGTGGTCTGCTTGTTTGCACATTGAATTTGGTCTGCTCTGCACCAAATCCGAACACGTGGACGGCTGGGCCGGACCAACTGACCGATCAAGATACACCACTAGAAACCGACTTTCTCGTTGCCGTATTTTTTTCTGATTTGATTTGATACTAACGATCGGACTACTTGGATTTTCTTTTTCGGATATTTTTGCCTTTCTTGCGCGTGGTACTCTACCAGTGGTACTACTGGTAGTACCACGAGTAAAAAAATTACCCGTGGTACTACCAAGTGGTCATAGTAGTACCACGGGTAAAATTGAATTACCAGTGGTACTACTGGAACCACATCGTCAACTTCACTGGATAAAAATAAATGAAGATCGATAAAAACAAATGAAGATCGATAAAACAAATGAAGCTTGGTGAAAACAAGTGAAGATCGATAAAAACAAATGAAGATCGGTGAAAACAAATGAACGTCAGTAAAACAAGCGAAGATCGATAAAAACAAATGAAGATTGGTGAGAACAAGTAAAGATCGATAAAAACAAATGCACATCTATAAAAACAAATGAAGATGGGTAAAACAAATGAAGATTGGTAACAAGTAAAGATCGTGAAAAACAAATGAAGATCGGTAAAACTAAACGAAGATCGATAAAACAAATAAAGATCGGTGCAAACGAATGATGATATTTTGTAAAACGTGTGATTTGCGCAATTGCAATTAGTATGTCCTGTACATATTAGCATACAACTGTAATACCTGGGGATCGTGCGAAGCATGGCCCTGTACGGGGCTCCCGTATGGGCGGAGACCCTGACGGCCAGCAATGAGGCTCGACTACTAAGCCCGCAGAGAGTGATGGCCGTCAGGGTGATAAGAGGATACCGCACGATCTCCGGTGAGGCGGCATGTCTCCTAGCCGGGACCCCTCCATGGGACCTGGAAGCGAGAGCCCTTGCGTCACTGTTCAGATGGCGCAAGGAGGCGCTGGAGCGGGGCCAAAGGCCTGCGTCTCGAGAAATCGAGGCCCAGCGGACCCTGCTCCACCAGGAAACCGTGGAGACATGGAAGGTGCGACTTGAGCTACCAAAGGGGGGGATTCACCACAATCGCGGCCGTCAGACCGGTCATGGACGAGTGGCTGGAGAGAAGACACGGTGCTCTCTCCTACCGGTTGACACAGATGCTTGCCGGGCACGGTAGCTTCGGTAGGTATCTGTGGCGAAAACACCGGGAAACCACGGCCGAGTGTCAGCACTGCGAGGACCGCAGCGATGACACGGCGCTCCACACTCTGGTGGAGTGCACGGCGTGGGCACAACAGCGCCAGGTCCTCGTAGTGGGTCTGGGCGTGGACACTCTTCTCGCTCGAGGCCATGGTGCGAGCCATGCTCTCCAGCGGGAGTAAGTGGGACTGCGCCGCCTCTTTCTGCGAGCAGGTCATGCTCGCGAAGGAGGCGGCGGGCCGGGTGCGGGAGAGAACTCTCCCACCCGAGTTCCGCAATCGGCGCCCTGGGCGCCGCCGACGTGTCTTCGCCGAGGACTATCGGCCTCCATGACAGGGGGTCTGAGGACGGTGAGAGGGCTGCTCACCGTCCTTACAGAAGCAGGCCCATGACGGCAGCGTGACGTGAGCAACTCACGCACGCCCCCCCCCCCCCTTAGAAGCGGGGTCACACCCGAAACCCCCCATAGACGCGGGATTGCACCCGAACCACCCCCTGGGCGAGGCCGCAGTGGCGGCCGTAGGTCTGTTGGGAGTCACGGGACATCCTTCCTGAGGGCTTACCCGGGGCTCTCAACCATAGGCTGTTGGGCGTTACGTGAGGTTTTTTAGTCGGTAAGAGTCCGGCATAGCATCCTACGAGGATTTTCCCTCACGTTAAAAAAAAAAAAAAAAAAAAAAAAAGCATACAACTGTAAATGTCAGGTAGTGGCCTTGAAGGAGCCAATAGTAACTAATCAGCCTCATCTGTTTTCCTAGCCGATTTCACGAAAGCGTAGTCAAAGATTGTATTTTGAGTTGTTGTTGTTGTTGTTGCTGTTGTTGTTGTTGGTGTTGTTGTTGTTGTTGTTGTCTAAGATTGTCTTTGATGTATGTTTACAAATAAAGCGTTGTCAATGACAAATGAACTATACATAGATGCACGATTCAAACCTAAACGTGGTAGATCATGGCGCTCGATGTAAAGAAAAAATGATCATTTTAATATCAAAGACCTACACTTTTATGATGCAATCTAGATAATAAACAAGTTTGTATAAAGATTGAATTTGTGCACAAAAAGTTATGGAGGTAATAAACAGTTAAATAAAGGACCTCGTCCTTTTTTAAAGTTGGTTAGGAAGTAGAATAGTCATAAACAAAAACAACATCTAAACATAAATATAATGAAATGCTAAGGCTCTCTGCAGATTTTAAAATAAAGTACCAATAAGTAAAGATACATGAACTTAGTTCCTTTTTTGTATTTCCTGGGTGAAGATCCAGTAAGATATAAAAAAAAAAAACAAGATATAAAAAAATCTGGCGACAATTTAAATAGAACCTACTGATTGATTGCAATTTTCTAGCATAAATGCCCTTGAAAAAGTAGATCTTTTTTAACAATTTTAATTTTTGCTTGTACCTATCTTCACTTGTTTTTTCCGACCTTCATTCGTTTTCACCTACCTTCATTTGTTTTCACCCATCTTCACTTGTTTTTACAGACATTCATTTGTTTTACCGATCTTCATTTCTTTTCACAGATCTTCATTTGTTTTAACCGATCTTCATTTATTTTTGATCCAGTAGTACCACGGGTAAAATTGAATTACCCTTGGTACTACTGGGACCACTTGGTAGTACCACGGATATTTTTTTTACTCGTGGTACTACCAGTAGTACCACTGGTAGTACCAACTAATGGGTATACAGAATATATGTATAAACTAATAACAACCGAACTAGTCAACAGAACAGGTGGGAGTAGACAGACATCACAGAGAATCCATTATAAAAACGGCTGCACGCGCGGTGTCTGCCTCTCTCGCTGCCTGCTGCCCTTCAGGTGATGTACCATACACCATCTGTTCCACCCCTCTCATGCCACCCGTATACGTCGCCCGTGCAGGAAGCTGGCCAACCAGCGGCTAACTTAGTTATGGGACTCCAAAATAATATACGTACTAAACTAAGCCATTACAAAAATTAAGTATAATCATTAATATAGTGTGTTTTCTATTCTATTCTAAATATTTGGTAGAAACTAAAAAACACGTTGTCGCAGACGTACTTTATGCAGCAGACGCAGCTTAAGTTGGTTTAAGTACTCTGTGGGAAGCGGTTTAGAAATCAGTCGCGGTTAAAAACCGCAAGTGCGGCCGCTTGTACAGGGTTTCATAGGTTTAAAATTTTTGAGGTTAGAAACCGCCGAGAAAAATCGCAAATGCGGCCTCGCATTTCAGTTGTACAAACAAAACTTTACTTTAACTTTCGATCTCATTTTCCATAACTTTTTCAATGACAATGACACTGACTTGACGTGCAACTCCAGGCTGTAAAAGTAATTTCTTTAATAGTTCACTTGGCTAGATTATTAGGTCTTTAAGCCCATAATTACTGGTTATATTAATCAAAGCATAGTAATACCTAGGATAGGCGCCCACAGCACACATGGGACACCCACACTGTTTTTTGTTTTAATTTATTCCTTTATTATATACTAGCTGATGCCCGCAGCTTTGCCCGCGTAAAATTTGTTTTTCCCGTGGGAACTTATTCCCGGGATAAAAAGTAGCCTATGTGTTATTCCAGACTATAATGTATCTCTGTACCAAATTTCAACCCGATCCGTTCAGCCATTTGAGCGTGAAAGAGTAACAAACATCCACACTCACAAACTTTCGCATTTATAATATTAGTAAGATATATATTCTTTTTTCGTTTTAGCTACCTATGTGGTTATTTTTCTTGTTGTGTTTTGGTTAGTTGTGCAGACTTGCTTCTGTATCTTTTTTTAACGTCGATGTTCGGCTCTGTAGACTATTGGTTTGTAGTTGCGTTACATGTATGGCTTTTGCGTATGTTTAATATTTTCATATGTATCATGTAATTATATTAATTATAATGTGGTTAGCATTTTATATCAGCACAGCTGGCAGGTGGTGGAATGTTGGTTAGTGCGCTTATTTGGTATTTTTAAGTTAGGTTATTTTGATAATTTTGTTATAATTTTATTTTTATTTTTTTTCTTTATATAATTTTATATATACATATAATATATATTAATATATTTATATAGTATTTTATGTTATGAGTGATTTAGAAAATGGCAGTGATTCTGAAAGTTTTCACTCGGCGGACAGCATCAATCAAGACAGCTTCCACCAAGACAGCCTCCACCAAAATAGTCTCCTGCAAGACAGCCTAATTAGTGCTGCGTGTCTAGCCAAATTTCTTGATTCAACGTTTTCCGATGTACCGAGGAATTTTAATGCGGTCCACCTCAATGCCCAAAGCATCCCAGGTCACCTTCCGGAATTGCTGACAACGTTTGACTGTAAGAATATACATGCCATTTTGGTTTCAGAGTCGTGGTTTAAATGCACCCACTCTTCCGCTCTATACTCCCTCCCTGGGTTTCAACTTATCAGAAATGATCGCTGGGAAAGCGGAGATGGACGAGGGGGTGGCGTAGCTATATATTTGCGCACATATATTCCTTTTAAAATTATTAGCATGTCAGCGCAACCACCCCCAGTCAACGCCGGTGAGCATTTATTTCTGGAAGTTGAACTCAACCACACTAAAGTCCTACTCGGCGTCTACTATTGTCACTTATCTAGCGTTAATTTCTTTCCTTCCCTCGAAACCATGCTGGTCAATCTGAATTACAGTCATGTTATCATTATGGGTGACTTTAACGCTTGCTTAGCTAAAAATGACTCTCGTACCTCAGCCTTTCATGCCCTTGCCAATTCCTGTAACCTATCCTTTCTTCCTTCGAGTACCACGCATCACGTCCCAAATCGTAAACCAAGTCTGCTTGACCTTATATTAGTTTCCTCTATTGAGCACGTCGTGAAGCACGGTCAGTATCCGGCTGATGCATTCTCTTTACATGATCTGTTATTCCTATCCTACAAAATCCGTATCCCTAAAGCTAAGCACAAAATCCTCATGCAGCGTAATTTTGGTGGCATGAATCTGGAAAGCCTTCGTCACGATACCAATAACATTGATTGGACTCAACTTACCACGTCGGGGTCGACAAATGAGCAAGTGGATATATTTAGCACTAACATTATCAAACTTTATGATAGGCATGCACCTATCCGAGCTGTCAAAATAAAGCATCCACCGGCACCATGGCTCACTGCTGAAATTAAAAATCTTATACACAAAAAAGCAGCTGCTAAATTTAAATATAAGATTAGACCCAGCGAAAGCAATTACAGAAAATATGTCTCTGTACGAAATCACTGCAACAAGGTGTGTAGGAATGCACAACGCCAGCACATTCACAGTAATATTCAAAATGGAGACTCAAGTAAGGTATGGAAATTTCTTAAATCCCTGGGGATTGGAAGAAAACAACAAGATTCAATTCCAAAAGATATTAACGTTGATTTGCTGAATCAACATTTCGCTGCCTCGTCCAACTTTGATGGGACTACAAAGGCACAAGCAATTAATTTTCTTTCATCTCTTCCAAAACCCAATTACCCATCATTCGTCTTTGATCTCTTCACTGCTTGTGATGTTAGGAGAGCTATTTTATCAATTTCATCAAATGCTACCGGTGTGGACTGTATCAGCCGTAATATGATCCTCCCCATCCTCAATGAACTCCTACCCATTATATGCTACATTTTCAATTATTCCATCACCAGTGGTGTATTCCCAATATCTTGGAAAAGTAGTCATATAATTCCTTTACCTAAAAAACCCAAACCCCAGACTTTCGCGGACTACCGACCCATATCAAAACTCCCATTCCTGTCTAAAGTCCTTGAGCGTCTGGTACACTCACAAATCAGTAAATTCCTCCGTCTAAATAATGTTTTCAATCCTTTCCAATCCGGTTTCCGTCCTGGTCATAGTACGGCTACAGCTCTGATCAACATTACAGATGACATTAGGTCCGGTATGGATGCTGGAAAGTTAACAATCCTGGCATTGTTGGATTTCAGCAATGCCTTCAATACAGTTGATCCTGATGTATTGCTTTACGTCTGCCGCTCTCTTAATATGTTATATATATCTCCAACAGTGATCGATTGGCTTCAGAGTTACTTGTGTGGGCGCCGGCAACGCGTATGTATTGAAAACACGTCATCCAATTGGTGTAATACCATTGTCGGCGTACCCCAAGGTGGCGTTCTATCTCCTTTACTCTTCTCAATTTTCATAAATTCAATCTCAACTAATATTTCTTCTTCTTACCACCTTTATGCAGATGATTTACAAATATATTATCAGGCACCACTCCAGCAATTAAAAGAAGCTGTAGAGACTATAAATAAAGACCTAAGTCACATATGCAAATGGAGTAGTTTATATGGCGTCAAGGTGAATCCCAGCAAAACACAAGTTGCAGTCTTAGGCAGTTCTAGAATCAGAGCAAAAATTAAGTGGACAAGTATCCCCCCAATAACTTTTGACAATTAAAAAATTCCTATTTCCGAAAAGGTTAAGAACTTGGGGATATACATTGATTCTACATTATCATGGGAGACACAGATGCAAGAAGTAGGTCGTAAGATGTTTGCATCGGTTGGATCATTACGAAAGCTACAAAATCTTCTGCCCATGTCCACCAAAATTGCGCTTGCAAAGGCGCTACTGTTACCCATACTAGATTACGCAGATGTCAGCTATCCTGATCTTGCCGAAAACCAGTTAGACAAACTCGAGCGTCTTCAAAATGTTTGCATAAGGTTCATTTTTGGTTTACGCAAATTTGACCATGTTTCTCAATTCAGCGCAGCTTGAATGGTTACCAATACGTCTTCGCCGGGATGCTCACATTCTATCACAGCTTTATAGCATTTTATTTAACCCTTCAGCTCCCTCCTATCTTAAGGAACGATTCGAGTTCCTCCACGGCACGCATGCGAAATGTCTGAGGTCATCGGAAACCTTGATATTAAAGATGCCGCGCCACTCATCTACATTCTATGGCAAATCGTTAACAGTTACGGCTATACGGCTATGGAATCAACTTCCAGTGGAGATTAGACGAGCACAGACAATAATGAAATTTAAAAAAATGGTGAAGGATCACTATCTGTCCATGTAGAATATCAATTATATAAGTACGTATGTATGTATGTATATAATGTATGTATATAGTAGGTGTATATTGTATTATATATTATGAATTTTGTGTATGTATAAGTAGATATATTAATAAACTAGCTGAGCCCGCAACTTCGTTTACGTCACATAATGTGTATGAAAGGAAAGGTATTTCTTCATCAGAGTCATCAAGCAGCGTCTGAAACTGCCCTGTTTGCTTAATCATAAAAGAGCTTAATGATTAAGACTATTTTTAAACAATTCAGTCCGCGCCGAAGGCGATTAAGCCAACACGCCAGTTTAGGTTCACTCACATTCAAAGAAACCCCTACAATTAAAATTTTCAAAATATCTGATTCTTAAAAGTATTATAACTCTTTTATTTCTAAACCGATTTACATAAAACAAACGCTAGATGTTAACTGGAGCAAATATCAACACAATAAAAAAAACCGCATTGCAATCGGTTGAGCGGTTACTGAGATTAGCGTGCACAACCGTACAGACAAACAGATATACAGACATACAGACATACAGACAAACAGACAAAAATTCTAAAAATCATTGTTTTGGGTTCTATTGCGTTCATAAAGCCCCCCTATAATATTTTTTCTTATTTATCTTCCATGTACAGACAGCGACCTGTTACGATTTTATTATATGTATTGATGTAGTGTATTTATTTTCAAAACTATGTCTAGGATGCGCCTTTCTTAAGCATTGTTTTCTGCCATTGCACATGACCATTTGGTCTTTTGGCTTTATGAAAAGCCTGTACATCAGTACATCATTTTATATGATTAAACTAGTACATTACATTGTAGTTGACTGTACAATAACAATTAACACACAACAGCCATTACGCGTTTGTCGATAAATACATTTTTAAATGCAATGAAATTTTATATGTCTTTGTGTTTCCCCCTTCATTTGTATGAAAACTGGCAGAATAATTTTGTATGCGGTGGTTCGCAAAGGCTAGTCCCGTGTTATATGGTCTAAGATGTGTAGGTATGATGTAGGTAGATAACTAGTATCTATATTTATCAATTTATGTATATTAGATTTGAGAGTACGCCTAAGAACTATCACTCGTTACCTCCGACCAACTTTCTCCATCCAAAGGTTGCCTGGTAGAAATTGCTTTATAGCGATAAGGCCGCCCAATGTACAGCTACTTGCACGGATTGTATGTACTATGTTTTTATATACTTGGCGTACAATAAAGTGTAAAATAAATAAATAAATAAATAAATTTATGAGGGGAGCTTAGATTAGCTTGATAGCATGAAACATAGGCTAGTGGAGGCAACTGACGTAGATGATCAAGTTCTCATAAAGAATTTTCGTCGTGTGACCGTTCAAGAGTTTTTTTTTGGATAGCCCATGCCCAAGGGCTATCAAGGGCTAGCACAGATAGCTAATCCGTCTAATGTGTTTACTCGACTTTTTTTTGAAGGATTAAAATGCTTTAGCAAGCCAATTAACTGCATTTTATAAACGAATAACACCAAAAGGCGAGAAGGATTATTAATTTACAAAGAAGAAGATTTGTGAAAATATGTACAAAAAACAAGACCAAATAATTAAAAAAAGTAGCGAAATGCGCCATCTGTAGTTAAATACACTTTTGAAAGCTATTTAATTCTTGTCGCCGGGATGTTATTGATGTAAAAAATAGACTAAAATCATCTCTGAAACCTTATTGTGTCAAATTTTTGCACAATCGATTCAGCACAATTTGAGTTTTTGAAGCATTGAGACATACGCACTTATCATTTTTATTATATGGATGTGAAGTTTCTGTTAAAATTTTGTCAATGTAGTCAACACGCAAATATTGGTTCCGTATCATTTTGGGCGACCTTACGATGACGTATTCAATCAAAGCCCACCACCATTACCTATAGTCAAAATTCTTATATGTCACGATTGCCAACGATTTTTCAGGTAACAACAACATTTTAAAAGCTTCAATATTTGACATTGAAACATTTCTTTTACAATATACAATATTCCGTACCCCCATGGTTTATAATGGTAGTCCCAAGGTCGTAGGGTGGTCAATGTTGTTCGGAAGAAGGCGCGTCGCGGCCGAGTCGGCGACGCGGCGACGCACAGTGTCGCGACTCCATAGAACGTTTTATCATAAATCGGATTTTCAGTGTACGATATTTTTTGTGTTGTTTTATGTACAAAGTGGGTACGTAAGCACAAGTAAATAATATATAATAGATTTTCATCACAATTATTTACTCCAAGTTAAAATATTCATTTAAAATGGGGTCTTCTATATCTTTTTTTTGTTTATGTCTAGATCTTATTGTTGAAATCAATGGATCAGATGTTAACAACAAGATGGTTATTAAATCTTTGTTAGTATGAGATCTAGATGTTTTGCGAGTATGCGATTCTCTGTAATTTTATGCATCTTATGCCTTCCTTCTAGAGCATCTTCAGAGAGCTGACCAATCGGCAAAGTAAATGACTCGATCAGTTCAGTTATTGGAACTAAGGCAGTTAAAAACAAATATTCGTCTGTACTTTCAGCAGCATAAAACTTTTGTTTGTACGTGTTGTGTCCAGACGAACCATCAAAGCCCCACTTGCATATTAAATTCAAAGAAGATCCTGCAGTTATTATGGAGTTTTTCTTTTCTACAGTTTTTACAATAGATTCAGCAGTTTTGTTCAATAAATCTTGCAAATTTACTTCTGCTACGGTTTCAGTGGCACTTATTGTGTTAGGTAGTAGCTCATCCCTTACTTTCATTATTGTGTAATAACTAGGAAGCGTTAATACGCATCCTAATGGATGTAGTGAATTTATGACTTCTCTTAAAACCTATTATATTTGCGATAAGATAAATCAAGGTCAATATACAAAGCCAGTGCATCAGTAGGTGATAACAAAGACGACTTTTCTGTATCGGATGGCTTATCGTGGGATTTATTTAGTGACCATTTAGCTGCAAATTGCAGTTCATCTGTGTCTCTAGTTTTAACTAAGTCCAAAACGCGTCTTTTTTTTAAGCTAAACTGATATTACTGAAACTGGTTTTCGGTCTTCCTCTTTTTAGCTGTGTATCTGAAGATGTGCCCACTGATTGGTTCCCCAAAATGTAATCTTTTACCACGGTTTCAAAGACAACATAGTTATTAGGCCACGTTTTATACTTAATATTAATTATTTCAGATTTCCTATAGCTTGCTCTCCAATAACTACCTGCTTTCATAGAAAAAAAACCTGCGGTTTTTCTCATACTATTTTTAATGAACTGAGGAGACTCTGCCAGTTCATTAGATAATAATAACTAATTAAAAACAGTATCAATTTTATCTTGGGGCTTCGCTGAAAGTCATTTTTCGAAGCATTCAGAATTTTTTATTCGACGGGTAATTGAACCTAAAACCAAATATCTCGTAAATCGCAAGAAAGAGCACATTGACAGTTTTCACATACAAAGTTCATTAATTTATCTTACTCATATAAAAAAATTGAAAATGTATTTTGATGTATATTTTTTTAAACTCTAGTCAAACTTTCAACATATTTATAATTTCCCATTAACAGTAATATGTTCAATAACTTACCAATGTCGGACATTTCACTGAGTTTTGTATGATTATATAGCAATTACAATTGTTCCATAATAATTTAAAGTTATTTTTGCAGTAATAAATACTGTTTATCACATGTGAATATAGCTATGAATTTACTCGTGTACGCTACTGATTTCAACGCATCAATAATAACATGAACTTTGAATACCCACCATTTCTTCTATATTTACTTTACAAAGTTACAACTACCCACATTCGTTAAGGAATTTAGTAAGGATTGTATTGCTATATCAAAAATTTACCCATTAGAAAAATGGAAAATCTGATTTTTGATAAAGGCACGCGACACTGTGCGACGTCGCGAATGCCGCACTCAAATGTCATACATATTACTGATAGACCGCGTTTGGTGAATTCGGGGTGTTCAACATTTTTGCACGTAGCTTTTTTTTTCAGATTCAGAATTTTTTTGCATTACTTTTATTGCAACATTAACCTTAAAACTGGGTCTTAATGGTTGTGCTAAACGACGAATGAATCCTGGATTAACTTTATTCAACAGTCATACTTTTTAAGCATTAGCATTTTATACCAACATTATAGGCATGCAAAAATTATTGAGTGTGTTTCAAAAATGAGTTAGCATTTATTTAAGATAGTATTATGTTTTTAAATTAGTCGATAAACTGAGAATTGATTCTAGTATGTAGTGTCTCAGATTCAATTATTTTAAACAAACAAAAAGCCACCTCACGTCACCATAGCGACGAAAAATCAACACATTAAACTCCACATAAACACGAACTGCAAACTGAATCTATTCCGCTGAGACAGTTTCTAACTAAATACGTCAGAAATGACGTCACAGAAATACATGTTTTATTTTTTGTTCAAATGTTATGTGCAACTGCCATGCTGTGGGCTACTAGCGGCCTAACACGCGAACGGCTTTGCAGCAACTTTTCAGTACTATATTACGTTGAGGTTTGTGGCAACCGCCTCAGTGTAAATAAAGTGGTTCGGAAAGATCTAAGTGTTATGTAGTGAAGTGTAAAGGATTAATATGTCATGATTTTTTCTTCTGGTGGTATGTATATTTTTTGAATATTTTATTTTAAAAATAAGTTTTTTTTGGAACTTTAGTTTAGAATACTTTCCGTCATGACTCATTTTCGTAAGGTTGGATCGAATATCAAGGAATGCACAATTCATAATTTAATAGTAGGTACTTATGGCCTGCACAATCGATATTGAAATGTAAATAATGAAAGTTTTGTTTTTCGGAACGACTGGTTTCGATTCCCGAGCTGTGCAGGAGATTGTTTTCAAGTCTGAGTATGCAGTTATTATTTTCTCCAAAAACGATGACATGGTTCCTAAGAAAAAAAATCCTCATACTTATACGTTACTGGGTCCTTTCGAGGACTTATCCGGGGCTGTCGGCCACAGGCAGTGTTAGAAAAATGTGCGCTTTTAGTCGATAAGAGACTGGCATAGAATCCTTGAATTTCCGTTTCGTAAAAAATGTCCATAAACGTAAATATATTTGGAACTTCATTCTCCGAAATTCTAACAATTACAAAGAAACATCATGTCTTACAAATTTGCTTCAAATTCATCCTCAATCCAAAAGTATAAGTCCAACTTATAATGAATTTGTTAAGCTTCGAGGCTTAATGGTTGGATATTTTATTAAGAAATTGCTTCTTCCATATTTTTATGATACACAACACAGATTTTATCAACATCGTAAGAATATTAATGAAAATTCTTTACATGTTTGCTATGAAACTTTACACGTTGTAATCAATTTGAGGCCCATAAACATAAATGATAATCCATGTGGTGCTCAAGATTCTTAGGACCTACAAAAATACAATGCTTTTCTTCTTCACGAGAACAGAACATAGATATATTATAATGACGACGTTGGCGTTTACTAATCTCTGCCTACCGATTTAGATTAACCCTGCTTTGCGTAACCTACGTAAAGGTTATAATAACGTATATCGCAGGTCTAAAAATAATTCCAAATAGCTTCGGCTACAAAGTGCTTTTACGTGTGGAAAATCCGTCATGAACGCTTTGCCAGACTCTTACCGACAAAAAACCAACACGAACCCTACCTGCTGACTATGGTTGGAGCCCCGAGTAAACCTAGGGGGTTCGGGTGTCCGTAATCCCGCGCCTTTGGGGGTCGTACGGGTGCTATCCCACTTATTGGAACGTGCAACGTACGTGAAACTTTCACACCTCTGAAACATACCTGGCAAATCTAATGGTGCTTCCACGCAGTAAATAAAAACTGGCCAAGTGCGAGTTGGACTCGCCCATGAAAGGTTTCGTAGCAGCAAGTATCATAATACAAAAGTTCTTATAGTTCGTTGTAACTTTGATTGACGTTTTAACACGTTAGCAGTGGTAGTGATTTTTCTAACCGAAAATTGCGATTTATGACGAATTAAAAGAAAACTACTAGCTCTATCTCGTTCAAACCAATTTTCGTTGGTAGCTTTTATGGCAATGTACTTCATATATTCTCTTTAGATTTATCATCGTCTTAGTTTAGAAGTTAGAGGGGGGGGGGACACATTTTTCCACTTTGGAAGTGTCTCTTGCGCAAACTATTCAGTTAAGAAAAAAAAAATGTTAGAAACCTCATTAGCATTTTTGAAGAACTATCTAGAGATAGTATACACGTATGGTTTTGATGAAAAAAAAATTTGAGTTTTAGTTCTGAGTATGGGGACCCCCAAAATTTACTGCTTTATTTCCAATTTTATATAAGAATCTTAATGCGGTTCACAGAATACATCTAGTTACCAAGTTTCAACATCATAGGCCTTATAGTTTCGGAGAAAAATGGCTGTGACACACGGACGGACAGACAGACAGACAGACAGACAGACATGACGAATCTATAAGGGTTTCGTTTTTGCCATTTGGCTACGAAACCCTAAAAATGCATTATTATCTGTATTTATAAAATTACAAGATGAATCATTCATCTGTCAACCCTAAGCCGTGGCATTGTGCCCAAAAATGACTAGCACGATTCCCCCTTAAAAAGGCAATACCTATTCGCTGAGCGAGAAAAGTACCAGCCCTTGGGTCACCAGTTGACTCTAAAAGGCGCTTTTCAAGTTATTAACATTCTACCCCTAAGGTGGCAAATTATACCTAGTTGTTTAAAGTTTATATCGTGTGAAGCTGGGTGTTATAATATCTAGTGCCTATCCTAACCCTAAGCCGTGGCATTGTGCCCAAAAATGACTAGCACGATTCCCCCTTAAAAAGGCAATACCTATTCGCTGAGCGAGAAAAGTACCAGCCCTTGGGTCACCAGTTGACTTTAAAAGGCGCTTTTCAAGTTATTAACATTCTACCCCTAAGGTGGCAAATTATACCTAGTTGTTTAAAGTTTATATCGTGTGAAGCTGGGTGTTATAATATCTAGTGCCTATCATGCTTTATTATTATTACTATTATGCTTTAACACCTTAAAATTTAAATTTACGAGGCTGATTTTACTGATACTTATACTTGACTACTTAGACTTGGTACTTGATACTGGTCCTCGGAGCAACTAGACGTTACGGGACTTGTTGTAGGAGGACTAGGTTGGGGATACACCTCCTCACCAACACGCTTGAGGCTATGTAATGCCTATGAAGACTTCACACGTTAAAAAAAAACAAATTAAGGAAAAGGTATAAGAAAAAAAGCCTAAAAAGCTTTTTCCTTAGTTTTTATGAGAGAAAAAACAGCCATGACTGTTTGTAAGTAGCTATTATTATTCCAAAAATAGGCGTACAAAATATTATGTACTAGCTGACCCGCGCAACTTCGTTTGCGTTATAAATGAAGAACCGCTCGGTCGATTGTATGCAAACTTCACATAAACCATTAACTAAATAGTCCAAACAAAGCCTAGACATTTGGTTTGGATAGGCGAGCTCGTTCTTGAGTTATAAAATTACAACGAAAAGTGGTATGATTTTTTATATAGATAGATTTGTTTTTATGCCGGCAACAAAAATACATCGTCATACAAGTAAATTTATTTATTAAATACATTTCTTAATTCAATGGCTAAACTACTACTTGACACAACTTCTCTTCTAAGCAATTGACATCGTAACTTAGTTGCTTCTTCAGGTAGTCCCAGCCTACGACGCGACGTTTAAACAAACCGAACTACTGTAGGCTTTGTCCTCCTAATACAGATGGTCCAACCAAGACCTGGTAACGTAATAACAATGTAAATTTCATCAGCTGAGCGTTCATGTTCATTGTAATGGCTCTTTTCAGTGCTGTCGAATGTAGTCTTCGTAGAGGCCATACCCGTATTTTACAAAGACTTAGTGAGTCTGTTTCCTGACAGAACGCAGTCAGCACTATATGTAGAATAAAGTTCATGCCTTCCATGATCAGTCTGCTGACAATATTTGTCGTAAGGATTGAGCTTAGATGGTAACATGCGGTGTTATTTTATTGAACAGTGGATACTACCTGAAGCGTGGTCTTTCATTTTTTCTGGCAAGCCATCTTAGCTTTTCTTCTCACAAATGTATTTTTGTCACACAAAACTTTCGTATAGCATATTTGGTATTATAATATACCAAAATAGCGCTTTTTATTTAACTTTATGGCTTTGTAGTAAAATCATCTCTTTGAAGTCTGAAGTAAAACCATATCCCTAACATAAATGACAACGCTTTCACAAATTATGTGTCAAAATAAAAAGTAATTTAAGTATAAAATAAGAGTATTTAAGGAGTATTGATATCAACTCCGGAGAAAATCGACCCCAAAATAATTTACATTCCCTTTTTAGCTCGTTATAGCATAAATTTCAATAAAATACGAAACACGTCTTCAAGAAATTATGTTAATAATGCTATATGCCAAATTTTAAGTAGATCGGACCAAGGAATCACGCTATCCCATACAAACTTTACCCTCCTTTTTTTTACCTTTGGAGGTGGAATTTGCAAAAATGTTAAAATTACTTTTTTCAAATTGTAACAAACAACGCTCATGCTTAGTTTCATCATCGTATCATTAACCGTTTAAGCAATAATTGATAATAACTTTGGGTCTAGGGATCGAACCGCAAAATTAAGTTTGCATTGAATTCTATATACTTTTCCGGAATAAAAAGTACCCAGTGTGGTGCCCAGGCTATTAAAGAATAATTTTACTAAGTTTCATCGTAATCGAACCGGTAGTTTTTGCGTGATGCCTGAACAAACAGACAGACAGACAGACAGACAGACAAAAATTTTTTTAATCACATTTTTGGGTTCGGTGTCGGTCTAGTAACACCCCCTGCTATTTATTTTTCTGATATTTTGAATGTACTGAATTTTCACTTCTACAGATTTATTATAAGTATAGACGACGACTCGTTAAAAAAATTCAAGAAACTGAAACGTGTCATATATTTATATATATTTTCAGGACATTCATAGAATGATCGTGATCACTATTATTCCCATAGGAGGTGATTATCGCGCCCCTTACAACATCTCTGATATATGAACACCGTTCAATTTGTACTCTGAGATGCTATGAGTGAGTGAAACTTTGAATACAGCGTTGGTTGCGATTTTAGCTATATCTGCAGCTATATGCAGTTTAAAACTTCACGAAGTAAAATCTCTGCCAATAAGTAATAATCTACCAAAAAATAATAGTGATTGTATTAACTCGTAGATGAAGAAATAAATACTGCCACATTACCTATGGAGTGGAGACCGCGACTTGGCAAACGTAGCGTAGGTCGTCCACCCGCCAGACCGACGATCTAGAAAAGGTAGCAGGCTGGAACTGGTTGCGGAAGGCTCAGGACCGTGTGTTGTGGCGTAGATTGGGAGAGGCCTACGTCCAGGAGTGGACTGCCATAGCCTGATTTGATTGATTAACATTCCCTATGACTTGTAAATGAAGTTATACCTCGCACACACACTTTTGCTTTGTCAGAATGTACTTCTCAGTTTCTCATGTTAGATTTCATAAACTTGAAAAGATCTGATCTTTTTAGTTGCATTGCATGTGAACTCATAAAAGTGGTCATACTGGTCATTGAAGTACCTACACCAAAGTAGTCGCTGGTTGTGGTATCCCTGATGATGCGAGTCAATGGTCGGCTGAGACCTAACATCGCACGCTAAGTTGATGATGGTGGTGATAAAGCTACTCATCTGCTGTCACCACTGTCAAGGATCGGACTGAGCAAGATTCCTCTAACACAAAATAAAGGATCCTTCTGCAAGGCAAGGTGATCACTATAGAGGTCCTGCCCAGATTAAAATTTTTCAAGCCATCCATCTTACTACAGGCAAAGAGACATTTTTTTAAAGGAACGTTCATAACACACGTTTCTTACGCAACTGTCACCATTTAAGCTGCGGACACAACGTAAGAGTCCTCAAAAAGGCTAAATTTATTAAGCTTTTTATAATATTTACTAGCGGGCGTCACGCGGTTTCACCCGCGTAGTTCCCGTTCCCGTGGGAATACGGGATTAATGTGTAGCCTATGTTCACCGCAAAGAGTGTAGCTTCCCAACAGTGAAAGAATTTTTTAAATCGGTCCAGTAGTTCCGGAGCCTATTCGTTACAAACAAACAAACAAACAAAAAACATATCTTTCCTCTTGACAATTTTTAAATTTTGAAGAAAAAAATGCTAGACTATAAATGCGATAAATTTGGATCCCAAACGGTTATAATTCCATCCACGTTGCGTGCCCACTTATCCAGACAGGTGATCAATTACTGTTGGCGCTAGTTGAACGTGTCCGGGAAGGACAAGCAAGCGATCTAATACACGTTCAAGGGGACTGATGATTTACGGACATTATTGTTCCGTCTTGATAGCGTCAAGTGAACACTGAGGGTATAATGATCCTTCGAATTAGAAGTGGGTTGATTTATACCAATACTAGCTGATGCCTTGTAAAATGTTCCCTTGGAACTGGAACTTATTCCCGGGATAAAAAGTAGCCTATGTGTTATTCCAGACATAACGTATTATTTAATCCCCTAACTCCTTCTTATCTCAAAGAACGTTTTGAGTTCTTACATGACACGCATTCGAGGGTCTTGAGGTCGTCGGAGAACTTGAGGCTACTCATACCTGTGCATTCTACAAAATTCTTCGATAAATCCTTTACAGTACAAGCGGCACGTTTGTGGAATGCACTACCGGTAACTGTCAGGCGAGCTCAATCTTTGGCATCTTTTAAGGCACAGGTAAAACAGTATTATTTATGCAAGAAGATCAAAGTATGTATTTTTTCCCTATATATGTATTTGCGTATGTATGTATATGTATGTATATTTATTTTTACATGTTTGGATAGGTAAAATGTGCAGTAGGTATTTGTGTAAGTTTATTAGATGTATCTATACATTATTATTATTATTATTACTATGTTTTTTCTTTAAATAGGTATTGACTTATTTAATATTGGTTTCTTTTTTCTTCACAAAAATAAGTCACCATGTAAACTTCCCACGCTTAATTTCAATACAATCCTATCCATCTAAAGGTTGCCTGGGAGAGATCGCTGTTTGCGATAAGGCCGCCCATTGTACTGAAGTAAATGCTTAATATCTGTATTTTTTTGTGATTTCTGTGTACAATAAAGTATATTATCTATCTATCTATCTATTATCTCTGTACCAAATTTCAGCCCGATCCGTTCAGCGGTTTGAGCGTGAAAGAGTAACAAACATCCACACTCACAAACTTTCGCATTTATAATATTAGTAAGAAGTAAGATTATAAAAAACAAAGCTTTTGTTTGTTTGTTTGTATCGAATAGGCTCCGATACTACCGGACCGATTTGAAAAATTCTTTCACTGTTGGGAAGCTTCACTTTTCTAAGTGTACACAAGCTATATTTTATTCCCGTATTCCCACGGTAACGGGAGCTACGGGGGTATAACCACGCGATGTCCGCTATTTACTTGTATAAGACTGATATGACATGTAGGTATGGTATGAGCATATGAAGAGATAGAATGAACACCATGAAATTAAAAAAAAACTATGAATTTAAATATTAAGGAAGTGTGAGCCCAAAGAACATAGAAGAACACTGTTAAGAATGATTATAAGTTTGAAAGAAGCAAATGATGAGACGACGAGTATTAAAAATAATGAAAGAATAAGACATATTGCGCCAACCTATAAATCAGAAAAACGGAAGGAAAATGATGATATAAAGACAGATTTTTTAGATGTCGTGGCTGAGATGTGATTTGATTTTTTTTTAGCTTAACCCCATTATAGGCGTGATGAAAGCATATCCTTGAACTGAGGATCTCAATATATAGAAAAAATATCGTGTGAATACTTACGTTTTCTGATCAAATAGCTTCTCAGAAATTTATGAATACACAAAGGAACTGAAATACAGGTATAACGAAATGGCAGCTGTATATTCTGTTCTATGCTATGAAACCCCATAATGGTGAGAAACAAATTTATATACAAGTAATTCTGTATAATACCATGCATAAACCTACCATAGGTCCAGTGTAAGACATTCAAAAGTTCTTTAAAAAAAAGATCACGTTGTGCCACTATCTAAGTAGGAATTTAGTTGCTGCATTAAATGCTAAGACAGAGACTATACAAAACTATTTACACCAACTACCTACTTCGTATCGCCTCAGAATCTTCCAATCGCTTAGACCTGGATAAAAACTATTCTTTCTATAAAATTGGAGCAAGCGTGAAAGCCAGGAAGATATACAAATTTGTTTGCGATTC
Organism: Miltochrista miniata; assembly: GCA_933228765.1. NCBI lineage: Eukaryota > Metazoa > Arthropoda > Insecta > Lepidoptera > Erebidae > Miltochrista > Miltochrista miniata. The sequence goes on along the minus strand of OW121754.1, from coordinate 5,141,789 downwards.
TCTCAGACGAGAGAATGTATCTAACATTTAGAATAGAAATTTTGATACTTCCCCTTCGCTCTAAGTTTGCCGTTCGACTCCCATACTTCAGCTCTACACCAGCCTCTAGGACAGCGGCAAACTTGGACGAAAGGGATATAGTTATATTATTGATATTTTTTTGTGACTTACGATGGAGCTGTCATAGATAAGCCATGTCCAGCTATTCAAAAATCTCTATAAAAATGAAGATTACAAAAAAGTTGGAACAAAACACACATACCTAGTAAGTTTCGAAGTTCATTCTGTAAAAACATCGTGACACGTGAATTATTTTTACAATAAACAGCAAATATACATAGATAATATAGGGTAAGTAGTTTAGTAAATAACAGTGTATTTATAACGTTAGGAAGTCTGATAAATACAGTAAATATAATTAGCATCATAACGCTAATAACACCTTCCCACGAGTGCATCAATGATATTTCTCACCACCTATTACGTGGGACATAAAACTATAAGGTGAAATGTGGGCATATATTATGCCTCCGCCTACCCCTTCGGAGATGAAGGCGTAAATATATATGTATGTGTGTATGTTTTTGCTTATAGTAAAATGGAAAACACTTTTTTTTTTTTTTTGTTTAACGTGAGGGAAAATCCTCATAGGATGTTACCGACTAAAAAAAAAACGACTCTTACCGACTAAAAAAAAAACCTCACGCCACGCCTAACAGCCTATGGTTGAGAGCCCCGGGTAAGCCCTCAGGAAGGATGTCCCGTGACTCCCAACAGACCTACGGCCGCCAATGCGGCCTCGCCCAGGGGGTGGTTCGGGTGCAATCCCGCGTCTATGGGGGATTTCGGGTGTGATCCCGCTTCTAAGGGGGGGGCGTGCATGAGTTGCTCACGTCACGCTGCCGTCATGGGCCTGCTTCTGTAAGGACGGTGAGCGGCCCTCTCACCGTCCTCAGACCCCCGGTCATGGAGGCCGATAGTCCTCGGCGAAGACACGTCGGCGGCGCCCAGGGCGCCGACTGCGGAACTCGGGTGGGAGAGTTCTCTCCCGCACCCGGCCCGCCGCCTCCTTCGCGAGCATGACCTGCTCGCAGAAAGAGGCGGCGCAGTCCCACTTACTCCCGCTGGAGAGCATGGCTCGCACCATGGCCTCGAGCGAGAGAGTGTCCACGCCCAGACCCACTACGAGGACCTGGCGCTGTTGTGCCCACGCCGTGCACTCCACCAGCGTGTGGAGGGCCGTGTCGTCGCTGCGGTCCTCTCAGTGCTGACACTCGGCCGTGGTTTCCCGGTGTTTTCGCCACAGATACCTACCGAAGCTACCGTGCCCGGCAAGCATCTGTGTCAACCGGTAGGAGAGAGCACCGTGTCTTCTCTCCAGCCACTCGTCCATGACCGGTCTGACGGCCGCGATTGTGGCGAATCCCCCCTTTGGTTGCTCAAGTCGCACCTTCCATGTCTCCACGGTTTCCTGGTGGAGCAGGGTCCGCTGGGCCTTGATTTCTCGAGACGCAGGCCTTTGGCCCCGCTCCAGCGCCTCCTTGCACCATCTGAACAGTGACGCAAGGGCTCTCGCTTCCAGGTCCCATGGAGGGGTCCCGGCTAGGAGACATGCAGCCTCACCGGAGATCGTGCGGTATCCTCTTATCACCCTGACGGCCATCATTCTCTGCGGGCTCAGCAGTCTAGCCTCATTGCTGGCCGTCAGGGTCTCCGCCCATACGGGAGCCCCGTACAGGGCCATGCTTCGCAAGATCCCCAGGTACAGCCTCCTGTAGGGAGCGTTGGGTCCCCTGATGTTGGGCATCAACCGCGCGAGTGCGGCCGATGCTCCCCTCAGTTTTGGGACCAAACTTCGGAAGTGATGTCCGAAGTTCCACCGGCCATCGAGTACGAGCCCCAGATACTTCATCGAGGGCTCGATGCCGATGCTGACGCCCCCTACCTGTAGGCTGGTTCCCGCAGGTGGCCCCATCCGAGGTCCGTGGAAGCACAGAGCCTCGGATTTGTGAAGGGCGACCTCGAGACCCAGCCGCCGAATCCGACCCACGACCTGAGCAACCCCTGCCGTGGCCTTAAGTGCTGCGGCACGGTGCGTTGCTCCCCGCACCGTAACGAGGGTGTCGTCGGCGTAACACGTTACGCCGACCTCTCTGAGCAACGGACCACGCAGCACCCAGTCGTAACCGATGTTCCACAGGAGCGGCCCTAAAACCGATCCCTGTGGAACACCGCACGACACATCTCGCCGACCCGGTCCTAGCCAGCTCGGGTAAGTTATGGCCCTCTCGGAGAGATAAGCCCCGACAATTCGACGGAGGTAGGGAGGCACTCCATGATAGATAAGCGCCTCCCTGACGCAGCTCCAGGGCAAGGTGTTGAATGCGTTGGCGATGTCGAGAGACACCGCCACCACCACCTCACCCTGTGAGACTGCTTCCTCCGTCAGGCCTCTAATGCGCATGATCGCGTCCACGGTGGAGCGTCCCTGACGGAAGCCAAACTGGCTATCCGACAGATCAGGCCCCACGCGTGTGAGGTGCCCGACGAGGCGTTGTGCAATAATGCGCTCAAAGAGCTTGCACACCTCGTCGAGCAACACGATCGGCCGGTACCCTGATGGGGAATTTGCCGGCCGCCCCGCCTTTCGAATCAAGACCAGTTTCCCTGTCTTCCAGACCTTGGGAAACTGGCCTTTCTCGAGGCATGCGCTAAAGAGCCCAATTAGTCGAGGCCCAAGCTCTTCGAGAGCCAGGACCCACGCTCGGCCTGGAATGCCGTCGGGTCCAGGGGCGGTGTTTCTGCGGGATTTAAGCCGCAGTACAGCCGCCCCTAACTCACCCTCGGTGACCACGGGCACGTCGTTCTCGCTGCCTTCCGCGTTGGGCGCCTGAGACGGAGCCATGCGCGGAGAAATATGTTCCTCCGCTCTCGACGGGAACAAGGAGTCCAGGACCTCCTCCAACCGCTCCGGCTGGAGACTCTGAGTCAGTGGGGGCGCCTTAGGGCGTAATTTGCCCCTTACCATAAGGTACGGGCGCCCCCACGGGTTCCGCTCCAGAGTCTCCATCAGCTCATCGCGGCCCAGCTTTTTGGACCGCTTGATGGCCGTCTGGAGGGCCCTCTTGGCCTCCCTGTACCCATCGTAGAGCTCCGTCTCTCGGGCTGCCGCATCATCTGGGCGACGACGCCTCCGGCGGAATCTGGTGTACCGGCGGCGCGCGGTAACGCACTCCGCGCGCAACTGCGCGATTTCCGGCGTCCACCAGTACACCTGCTTCCTCGCCGGTCTGGGCCTAGCCCTGGGCATCGCCGCATCGCAGATGTGCGACATGGCTCTCCCGAACCACTCCACTTCGGCATCAACATCGGCAAGCCCGTCCACTGTCGGAATCCAGGCCTGCACGATGGCCGCCTCCAGGAGAGCCTCCCGATCCAGGCGATGGAGTGCCCAACGCGGTTCCGGGGGATTCGCGATTGTTGGCGGCAGGTTAGGTGGAGGGGAGACGTCGAACCGAATATATCGGTGATCTGACGACGTCTCCTTCTCCTCCACCACGCGCCATCCCTGGACACGGCGGGCGAGCTCAGGGGTCGCAAACGAAACGTCTATGACCGAGCTGAGCCCCCGCCGCGTCCAGGTTGCGACATTCCCCCGGTTCAGGATGACTAGGCCACGAGTAGTGACCCAGTCCTCCAGTATCCTCCCCCTGCCTCTGGTTTCCCGGGAGCCCCAAGCCTGCGACCAGGCATTGAAGTCTCCCAGGACCAGGACAGAGCGAGGCCGGCATGCAGCGAGAACGACGTCCAGCTCAGGGAGCCATAGCTCGAACTGATGCTGGTCGAGGCTCGGCGAGATGTAGACGGCCACGACAGCCACACCCTCGTATTCCGTCGCGAAACAACCCGGACCCCTAGCGATGACTGCCAGGCGCGAGTCGTCCGCGCCGGTCCCCCCAAAGATGGTCGCCAGGCCGTCCAGATCCACCGGGCTTCCCGGGTGAACCCAGTACGGCTCGGCGACAACTGCGATGTTAATGGACCACTGCCTGATGCTCTGGTACAGAAGGTCCTGAGCACCAGTGCAGTGGTTCAAATTCACCTGCAGGATGCGGATATGGGTGTCCATTAATGGACGTCCATTTCCGCACCCTGCCGCGGGCGTGCCACCTCACTCTCACCCCCCCGTGCGGACGGACGGGGCCTCGGCCTTGAGGCAGCGCAGGACTTGCTGCCCGCCCGGTGATCGGCCTCCTTGCCCTCCGCCACGCATTTGAAACATCGTGGCGGAGCGTCACAGGCAAGGGCCGTGTGACCGGGCTGACTACAGCGGAAGCACCGATCGCCCACAGTGACTTCCGCCGTACACTGCACTCCTACATGCCCCACGACCAGGCACCTATAGCACCTATCTTCGCGGGGCTGCAGGAGATGCACCTGCGCCCTCAGGAAGCCCCCAATAAGGAGGCTCCGTCCGTCCGCCACTTTCTGGGCCGCCGCGACGGGGCAGCTCACGACTGCCGACCCGTGACCGGTGGGGCCAAAGCGGATTTCGCGTGACCTCACCTGATCACGGGGACAGCCGCTCGCCTCCACGACGGCGGAGATAAGCTCGTCCGTCGTGGCCGCGTCATCCAGACCCGAAATGCGCAGCGCGGCGCATTTGTTGGGTCTGGACACGCGGACATCGCCCGTATTTAGCGACTCCCGCAGCTTCGCCGCTAAGGCATCCGCTTTGGGGCCGCTGGTGGCGCCGGAGACCTCGAGGAGGCGCGCTCCTGTGCGCGTCACCTTGCACCGGAGCCCTCCCTCAATCTCGAGGGCCTTGAGGTCAACTGAGGCTTTCGCCTGCCTCAGTACCTCGGCGTACCCCACGCCCTTCGCCTTGCCCTCCGTCGTCACCGTAATGACGACGGCAGTGGAGCGGGGAGCGCGGAGCCTCTTCGGCGCCTTCGTCGCGGTGGCCTTTGCCGCCTTTGCCGCTTTAGCGGCGACTTTTGCCGCCTTCTTGGCGGCCTTCGCCGCCTTTATGGCGGCCTTAGTCGCCTTCTTCTTGGCTCCTACCACCTCCCAGACCCCCTCATTTGAGGTAGTCTGGGGTGCAGCAGGAGCGCTGGCTGTTGGGGAAGCGGGGTTGCCACTTCTCCCAGGTGCCGTCTTCTTGGGGGCGGAGGGGGCGGAGGCCTTCGGCTTGGGACCAGTCCCGTTGGGTGCAGCCGTCGTCGCGTATGACGCGCCGACGGGAGCCGCCAGCGGTGGGCGGTATGCCCGGTCCTCCAGGACGCCGAGGCGTCGCTCGATGGCCTCCAGCAGCTGGACCATCGATGGTGTCGTCTTAGGTGGTGCACGGGGAGCGGGGGTTTTCACACCCCGAGCTTCCCCGGCCCCCTGGACCAGCTGCGTCAGCTTGTCAACCTCCTCCCGCATCAGCTGCTGCTGCTTACGGGAGTCGGCAAGCTCCGCCTCCAGGCTCGCAACCCGAGCCCGGAGCTTCCCCTCCTCCTTGGAGACACTCCTCTCGAGGAGCTCCTCCAACGCCTTGGTGGCACCAGTGACGGCTTCCGTCACCACCCTTCTCCTGCCCGCTACATTCTTGGCGCCCTTTACGGCGCCAGAAATGCGGGCAAGAGCCGCCATGATCTCCTTAGCCGCCGGCACATCCGTGACACTCCCGCTAGGCAGCGGGGGCACAAATGTCGGCGGCTCTGCTACCTTCTCTTTTGCTTTGTAGAGGTCGGCTTTCCGACCTCTACCCGCAGTGGTAGCTACAACCTTCCGCGGAAGGTCCTCCTCGGATGACGATGATTCTTCAGACCCAGGCCGGCGGAACAGGCCTTTGCCTGGTCCGCTTGACCTGGGCCTCTTCCTTCCTCCGTCGGCATGGATACCCTCGAGGGCACCATATCATATCATATCATATCATATCATTTATTCATAACAATTTTTACATTGTGTTGAATGTTAGAACTGCTGCAGAAATTCATCCGACAGATAGCTACAAATTAATTATTTTATAAAAAAAAAAAACATCATGCAACATTTATATAAACAAAAACATCAAACAAATCGATAATAGCGAATAAATTGAATATAAAAAAATCATAGTATTAGCAAATGTCAAACAGTTATTACAAATTAAGTCAAATGTCACAATGTCATCAACCAATATGTCAGGAGTTATACAAATAGAAAATAAATAGATTGTATGTATACATTAAATATCCATACTTAAACATTCAATTCAAGTCACACGTGTTCAATCTTTAACATGTCATCTAAAGAATAATAGCAGCCCTCCAACAGGAACTGTTTTAGTTTGGATATAAAATCCCGTTTGTATAACAATATTTTCAAGTCCTTGGGAAGCCTATTAAAATTTACCGACATGTGGCAGGTGCCATGTTTAACAATATCAAGATGAGGAATACATTTTGTTTGGAAGTCTTTCCTTCTAGTACTTTCCCTACATTTTCTTTCTTCTTCGGTTTCGAATTCGTGTACATATTTAGCAAAGTTTTGCAAAAGAACAAGCACATATAATGACGGTACCGTTAGAATCTTCAGATCTTTAAAGTAATTCCTACATGATTCCTGCTGGCGTATGCAGACGATATTGCGAATTGCCCGTTTTTGTAATACAAAGGCCTTATCTATGTTATATTCATAACTGCCTCCCCAACACAATATGCTATATCTTAACTTGGACTCTATTAACGCAAAATACACTCTCTTTAGCTGCGACATGTCAATAACATTTCTTAAGCTTCTCAAAACATAGCACGCTGAGCTGATGGAATGTTCTAAGCTTTCGAGTTCTGGCTTCCAGTTAAGGTCACAATCAACTTGTATGCCCAAGAACTTAACCACCTCTACCATGTCAACATTTTCACCGTCCAATATACAATTAAGACGGTCCTTATATTTAGATGTTGTGCGAAACAGTAACAAATTAGTTTTAGTTGCATTCACCTTCAGCCCGTTGATAGTAAACCATTTGTGAAATGCTTCTAGAGCTTCATTTACGCGTATGTTAAGTGAGTCCATAGTATCCGCCGATATTACGGCATTCGTGTCATCTGCAAAAACTACCAACTGTGTGTGTCCTTCTGAGTTTTTCTCAATATATTTTATTACATCGTTAATAAATACTATAAAAAAGATTGGGCCAAGTATTGATCCTTGCGGAACTCCTATGCTATTGCACTCTAATTTTGATCTAAATACCTGTTCACAAAGTTTATTACTAGTCATATTCTGGTCGACACCATTATCACTTCGTCCTAGCATTACTTGTTTTACTTCAACGAACATTTTTCTATTTTTAAAATATGATGTAAGAAGTTCCAAGGCTTTGCCTCTAACACCATAATGTTCCAGCTTATGTAATAGTAGATTGTGGTTTATGGTATCAAAAGCAGAGCTCAAGTCCAAGAAGAGGCCAGCTACCCTCCTCTTAGAATTTAGTCCGCTCCTGACATCCCTCATTAGTGCACCAATCGCATCTTGCGTGCCTACACCAATTTGAAACCCAAACTGTCTATGGTTTAAGACCTTGTACCGGTTCAAATGTCTCATGAGTCTAGTCTTAATTAACTTTTCGAAAATCTTGGATATGGTCGGCAACAAGGAAATAGGTCTATACATTTTAGGATCTTGTGTAGGACCCTTTTTGTGAATAGGAATGACCTTGGATATTTTTAGTTGATCGGGAAAGATACTATCTGTCATGCAGCTATTGTAAAAAAATTTCAAGGGTGCGGCCAAGATGTCTATATTATCTTTAATTAGCGTTATAGGTAACCCATCAAAACCACAAGAGGATTTATTTTTCATTTTCTTTATTACGTTATTGATTTCTTGCTCAGTGGTAAGGTCCCAGATAATGTCATTTTTGACTCGTGTTTCAGTCTGTTTCAATACATCTATTGCACTGCCACTTTGCATGTTACAACCGTTGCTTATATTTGAATTGGTGGCAAACTGTTTTGCAAAGACAGTTGCTACTTCCACGGGCTCTGAAATGATCTTATTATTTACTTGCAAAAGTAGTCTTTTTGTACGTAGCTTTGTTTTATTCCTATATTTATTTATAATTTTCCAAATATCCCTAGAAACGTTTTTAGATCGCGATATTTGAGACTGAACAGCTAATTTTTTAGCTTTTTTTATTACGTTTCTGTATAAGGTTATATATTTGTTTCTATAATTAACAACACTTATATCATTATTTTTATGTTTACATGTCACCAAAAAACGTTTCATTGCACTGGATACCTTAATTCCCTTTGTTGCCCATGCCAAGGAAGATTGTTGTATATTAACTTGCTTAGTTTTCATTTTAAAAGCTGTTTTGAACATATTACTCAGCTTTTTTATAAAATCATTGATACCAACCATGTTCCAGTCCTGTTCTAACAATAATTGTCTAAATTTATATTTATTATACGTATTAAATACCCTTTTTGTAACATATTTTACTAAGTTATTTTGTTTCCTATTTTGATTGCTGGGCATCAATAAATAGCAGCGTATACCTGCATGTCCGTCTGAGAACCCATTATGGTCTACATCGTAAGATGAGATATAATTAGAATTAAAATTCGTAAGTATATTGTCTATGCATGACTCAGAATGATTTCTAATAAAAGTAATACCATGTACAAGAGCTTTAAAGTTATAACAAGTCAGTAAGTTCAGAAAATTTCTTTTTTTAACGTCATCAGTTAACAGGTCAATGTTAAAATCACCACAAACGCAGCAGTTATACTTAAAAAGATGTTCAAACATACTTTCGAGTCTATCCATAAATGTTATCAAATTGCTATTTATGGGATTCCGATAGCAACAGCATATACATACACCAGTGGCTGAATCTTTCACAGCACAGATCTCAAAGGCTTCCATTTTGTACAATTTCTTTGCTATCATTAATACCTCAAACTCCCTATCTTTCCTGGCTAGAATCATTGTACCACCCCTTGTCTTGTTGACTCGGACACTATAAGATGCTACTCTATAATACTTTAGTTTTAAGATATTGACCAACTTTTCATTTAGATGATGCTCGCTAATACACAAATAATGAAATCTATTCTGCTGACCCTCAAAATAAAGTTCCAATTCATCCTTTTTGTTATTGAATCCACACACATTCTGATGGAATATATTTAACTGTTCGTGTTTTAAGTTGTTGTTATTAACCATATCTACTCCATCCTCAATGTGGGCGGATCCCAACGTTTCAATAAACAAATCATTTGTCACGAAAAAAATTTGCCGATGGTAGACCGGGAGAGCGTCCATTATATTTATTTATCTGATTAATTAGGTCTGATAAGTCTCGAAAGATAACCCGCATACCCCGGTTATTTATTTTACCGGAGCGTCTGTCAAACATGTTGAAGTCGTACTCCAGATTTAGATTACTGTCTAATAGATAAACATGTCCATGATTTAAGACGTCCAAATTTAACAAGCTAATAAAAGTTTCTACCCGCCAATTGAATAGGTTACAGTTAATCTTATATTTGTAAGTGGGGAAACCTTAGATCATCTAACCACAGGATGCGCCTTACTTAAGCATTGTTTTCTGCCATTGCACATGACCATTTGGTCTTTTGGCTTTATGAAAAGCCTGTACATCAGTACATCATTTTATATGATTAAACTAGTACATTACATTGTAGTTGACTGTACAATAACAATTAACACACAACAGCCATTACGCGTTTGTCGATTAATACATTTTTAATTGCAATGAAATTTTATATGTCTTTGTGTTTCCCCCTTCATTTGTATGAAAACTGGCAGAATATTTTAGTATGCGGTGGTTCGCAAAGGCTAGTCCCGTGTTATATGGTCTAAGGGGGAAACAGATAATAATATTTGTGTACAATAAGTTCCGTAATGTTTCTCGTATTTTAAAAATAGTGTCCATATAATTGTTTGTCTTACTGAAATCCTCTTCTCCTTATAGTATAACGCAGAAATCCTCCATGGTGTAACCGGTAAGTTTGGTTGTTAAGCTTTTCAGTAATTGTTCCGCATTTCCGCCTATCGTAATGTAGTGACAGTATTTATAGTTGCTGAAAGTATCACTTGCTATTGATAGAATGTTATTGGAGTTATTTGCACTTAAGATGCACAGCTTGCGTTCAGATTTTGTTTGAACTGTGCCTTTTATAATATCATGCGAGATTTGAGTTAAGGGAATATTTGTGTTTTCGGCAACATTTGTAAGTTGCTCTTCGGTGGGGGCTGCAGTATTTCTAATATGGCTTTGAACATCCTGTATTTGATTAGGGATTTGTTCTGATTGTGGAGTATTGTTGTTGAACGAATCCGTAAGTCGGCGTCTGGCACTGGATTTCCTTGTCGACTGCTGTACCCTTCGAAGTGAAGACAAGGGACTCCGGCATATTTGTTTCAATAGTGAAATTTCTTGAGACAAGCGACCTATCTGTTTTTTAAGATCCACATTTTCCAGTATAACATTTTCCAATTCGTTCTGTGTGCTTTGTAAGTTAGATTTAAGAATATTCATTTCATTTTTTATTTCATCTTGGTACGACGTAACTGCACATGTAGCCGCATCCAAACTCGTACTCAACAACTCTCCCGTGTCTGAGTCTTCGAGGGAGGTACTCATGTCCAGGGTTCCTGGCGATTTTGATTTGCCCATCGGTTTTCTCAATGTTATGTTGTTAAATTCTTCCATTTCTGAACTATTAAAGTGTATCCTCAGGTTTAGGTTTCTTTTCCCTTCGTATACATTCAATTAATTAATCAATGTCCACAAAATAAAAATTAAAAAAATGTCATTATTATCCAATATTTATCAAATATAATTATTATCCAAAAGTCTTGTAGTCATGCCATATACTCGCAGTAACTAAACGCAACTGAAGAAGCAAAAAGTAAAAGTGTTTGAGGGTATATGGAAAACCCTGTAATTATGTATTGTCAGTGTGTTATTTGTTTAAACTTATTTGTGCACTTTTTCGATGTTTTACACGTAAATAACACTGGCACAGGTTTTACAGAACTTTATCCACAGGTTTGTGTTTGTTTTGTATTGAATTACAACTTTTGTACCAAGACATTAAAACAAATATTACGAGCACAGTTTTGACACCCGCGCACAGTTTTGACAGATGACCCTCGGTCTCGGTACCCATGTCGACAGCCGACTCCATCTCCGAGCCAGCGCGGGTTGACGCGACCTCCGCGTCACTGGGGGTGGTTTTTAGGCACACCCTTGGGCCTGTTGGACTGTGGTGACCCCTCCCATATACCACCTGGGATGAACCCTGGCGGGGGTCGACATGACGGATCATGCCAAGCGATTCCCCGGACACTGTCAGGGTGCGCTCCTGGGTAGTTCCTTGCGAAAAATTTACCTCAGTCATTTTGGTATTTTGCGTTTTTAGTCCGCCGACTTTTTAGGGTGGGAGTGGGGAAGTTGGGAGAGGATGTGAGGAAGGGAATGGTTGGAAGGTGGGAGTGACGCCCTAGGCACTGAGTTCCCCCCAGCGATACATCAAATTGCCGGGCGTCAGAGCGTGAGATTTGGGTTATTTTTTATAGAGGTTTTCTTCCTCGCAACTCCTAAGAGCCACCGTGCCCGTCTGTTGCCAGACGGGGTTACGGCTCGGCCGAACGATGGTCCCCATGGAACCGTGTACTTCGTCTCTGATCGCTCAGTGGCGAAGTACTCGTCGCCCTGGGAGTTCTCCGCTAAGTACGCTCTGCATAACAGAGCGCATGCGGAGAACTCCAAACCGGCCATAACGGCCCCCCTCCTTGGTGGACTATTGGCCGTGGGCGACGACGTGCGCCTCCACGAAGCCCACATCGTCGTCCACGTTACCAGGATGCACCACGTGGAGGTTGTCCTACCCAGCACCCCAAATGGAAAACACTTGTTTCGACTCGAAACTTCAAATTGGAACCAACCCCACAGACTCTACATTTTTCATCGGCCGAGATAAATCGGGCTGTGTACACCAGTAGCACATTACACTGATTTCATATTGGCCGACAAAAAAGTTGCATAGGCTTCACGACTGGCTTCCAACTGAATTATCCACAACCAACAGATATATGGGTAAGTATGCTTGTTTGAAGCAAGCTCCAAAGTTTCCGTAGAAAAAAGTTACATTGTCTCAACGAGGCAGGGTTTTTTTTATTTTTAACGTTTGGAAAATTCTACATGGATGCTATGCCGGACTCCTACCGACTAAAAACCACACGTATCATACCTAACAGCCTACGGTTGGGAGCCCAGAGTAAGCCTCGGACATCGAGGCAGGCTACAAAATACAAGAGTCATCAAAATCGGTTTATAAAAATAAATGTAGCAGTAGCGTATCAAAATTATTAACCATTATTCAACTAGTTTTTAAACAAACATATAACTGAAACAGAACAGTTGAAAAGACATTGACTTCAAAACAGCTTATAAAAAATGCTAAAATATTTACAAAATCAAGTTATATCGATCGATTATCCTAAACGTTAGTCTACGTTTCTTTACCTATAGATCGCGTGCCATTAGTTCGAATGTTGTTTTAGGAGTAATAAAACCTTTTGTTCTTGTTCATTCGTTGAAAAGCTCATTGACATTAATTTACATTTCGTTTTACAACTTTGTGGTTTTTATTTTGATATTTGATTCGATTTTATGAGATTTTCTATTCTTGACCTTTTTTCAAAAGCTTGTGTGATTAATGTTTTTTTTTGGGCTTTGATTTTCTTTAGTGATATTACGACGTTGACATGTAATGTATCTAAGATTAATAATGTATCAGGAATCACCCAAATCTTTTGATGAATTGTAAGCCTTAATTTACGGGATACCGTCTTGAGGAGGTCATCGTATTAGGATAGAACTTTTAATGAAGTTAATGCTGCTAGTTTTGGTTTGTGGTGAAGTGACTATGGGTTGGTAGTTAAAAGTGTTCTCTTCACAGTAAGAGATTCTATTTTAACGTCTTAAAGTCTAGCTAATAGTAAAATTAAGTACTATTTACTGAAGTGATAACGTCTTATTAATCAATGAACGCCGGCAGCACGTACGAAAAGATGTCACCTTCCGCTTGAGACGGTTTGTGACACATCTAATATTTTCCACTCAATCGGTCGTCACGTTCTTATTTTACTTGTGCCGTTTTCACGTAAAATTGTCGTCCATATGCCCGCTTTACAGACAACCTCTTTTTCATCAAGTATCTTATTTGTCTTTCCTTCTTTCTTCCTGTTCTTCTTTTTCTATACCAAGGTTGTCTGGAAGAGATCACTTTTAGCGATAAGATCGCCCGTTGTACTATAATTTTTAGTTTTTAAGTCTTTTCTAAGACTACTGTATATAATGGTGTACAATAAAGAGTTACATAGGTAACTCTTTATTGTACACCATTATATACAGTAGTCTGTATATCTTTTATAGGATAGATAGATAGATAGATAGATAGATAGCTATCTATCTATCTATTCTATAAAGGATTATGTTTGGACGACAATGTCCAACATTACACCATTCAATCAAAACTATAATAACGTTTCTCATGTATATTTTACAGACCAAGTGATTAAGTATTATTTATTTATTATTTATCTTTAAAACGAATATAAAAGTCCCAAAAAACTACAAGAACTGTTGACTGTGGAATCTAGAAAAGGAAATTATACAAAATGTCATATTTAATACAAACTTATGTTTTAAATTAACAGGCGTTGAACTCATATTGTATCGCGGAGTTTGAAGTCGCCTCGGGACCACGATAGGTGTAACCGTATTGAAACGTCGGGGAAGAAGAAAGAACCGAAAACCTTTATTTAATGTAAAAAAATAGTGCCGCGCGAAATCCCGTTTTCAATACATTATGAAGAGAAACTTACATAACAAAATGCGGCATTACCATGCTATTTTGGGCTAAGTGATTCATTCTTGTCTAAACTTCATAACTTATCGCTACGTGCCCATTGGGCTATATAATAAACTGGTGAGAGCTGAGAACAGACCTCTCTACGCGACCGCCATCGCAGATAAAACTAGTATTAGGTTCCATTGAAAATAAATAAATGAGTAAAGCATTTGTGAATATTATCACGCAACATTATCTTTTTTTAACGTAAGGGAAAATCCATCATGGATGCTATGCTGGGCCCCTCGGAAGGATGTCCCAGGACTCCCAACAGACCCATGTCCTCCACTGCGGCCTCGCCTAGGAGGTGGTTCGGGTTTCGGGTGTTATTCCGCTTCTAGTCTCAATTAAGTCAATATAAGCTTATGCTATGAGCCCTATATACCTGATAGACATACTTATATAGGTATTTCTTAATTCATAAAATATTATGTATAGAAAACTTCCAAACAAACATTTTGTAGATACCACAAATATTTTGACCGATGCGGAATCGAACCCAGGACTTCAGCGCAGCAGGCGGTTGAATCCCCGAATTCGCCACCGAGGCACTCAAAAATATTAAAAGAATTCGGCTCATTTCAGTAAATTCATGCAGCAATAGCTACCAGTAGGCATCAAATTCGCAATACTGATGAAACATCGAAATTAATCGTGTTCAATCCCTCATGTTCCCCAGTTCTATCACAAAGCGATCGTACGTAAGCGATTGCCTTCGCTAACAGTCACTTAAGACAAACACATTGGAATATGAACACGCAAGTCACACAGAACATGCGACCAATCAATTTCAGTGCCAATTAAATTAATTATCATGCGTTGTACTTTGTCTTCAGTAAGAATTACTGAAAATGCCATCAAATATTTTTGCATAAATACCTAAATCCTATTTTGCAGCGATTAAATGCCGCTTCATATACTTATCAATTTAATAGATCGGTGATAAAATAAAGCAAAATATATTTTGTCACCAGGGATAGTGTAGCTCCCGAATAGTAAAAGAATTTTTCAAATTAAGTGCAGCAACTGTAGAACATAATATATGTAGACTATTCCAAACAAACAAGCAATCAAATCTTTCCTCTTTCTATAAATAAGCAATAGTCAGTCCTTAGCGCCTATAAAATGGCATGTATTTAAATCGATATCTGTATATTCTCTTTTTCTGAACCAAAAATACTGACTTGCACACTAATTATGCACACTAAATAAATGAAATTCATTATACTGATTAATGCTATTTGCATAACTGTTTTACTGAACGAATAGCTTAATAGTTATACTAGATATACTATTTTGATAATTCAAAATAGTACATTTTACAATTCCTTTGTTCAACAAAAATATTAAAACTTTTTTAAGGAAACCCATAGCCTAATTTACTTTTAGGAACATCAAACGATGTTCCTTAAAGTAAAACCCTAAGTAAAACCCCAAATTAATCAGTCACATTTACAAAAATTAAATTTTATTGATCAAAAAAAAATATAAGTCTAACCTAACCTATTCCGTTATGAGATTGTACAATTTAGAGTGCAAGTTAGTATTTTTGATATGCAATTCGTATTTCTGTGCTACAAATCGTATATTTGATGTACGAACCACATTTTTGGTGTAAATTCGATTAAAAAGATCATCTCGTTCAGAGGAATATTTAAGTTTTTTAAGTAGAACATGTTCAGTTATTCAATTGGTTTTTTTGCACAGCATTTAATTTTCTGGTTTGCATTCAGTAAATTAGTGGAGTTACCTAGTGTGCAGAAAAATTAAACAGATATGCATTTAAAAATATCCCCTATAAAAAAATCAAGCGCCCATAAAATAGTCTATCTAACAGAAATAATTATTTGGGTGTTTTATTTTTCTAGTATTTATAGAAAGTCTGTGTAGTTAAGGCACATTGGTCATGTTACACGTTTATAACAGCGTTCATTACTAAAATATAAAGTACTAGCTATTGCCTGCGGCGTCGAGCGTGAAATTTCGATCCCGGTGCCGCATCCCATTGGAACATGCATACTCCTGTGATAAAAGTAGAATTATGTGTTATCAAAAACTATGATATAGATCATAGTCTTGAATAACACATATTACAGATTAATAAGTATTAACACACGTTCCGATTTGGTTGGATAAATTGACTTAACTTGTACAGAATGTACACTCAGCCTCCGAAGAAGATTAAAACTATTCAAATTTACGAATAGATTCATGAATGAAAACTTATCCTTAGTAGGTATTTTGTGTTTAACATTTTTTCCTAAAAGTATACATACAATTCTATAAAAACACATTTGCCTTTATCCCTAAAGGGGTAGGTAGCGATAGAGGCCTACATTTCACTTTATAAATACCATAAATGTACACCATAATTATGTAAAATTAGATGGTTTTAAACAAGTACAACGCGTAAGTTTTTATTCGTGAATCTATTTCGTAAATTTCAATAGTGTTAATTTCTTTTTGAGACTGACTCTACATTTGGGGTTATTATAAATAACATTCGGTAATAATTTATTAGATCTTCAAGCTGATCCTCTATCACTTTATGTAAATAAATAAATATTATCGAACGTTTTGGGGTTCTATACCCATAGGTTATTTCCAACATACACTGTGACTGCACTCATTTGTTTAAATACTTATAACATTATGGGTGATCCCTAGTCTACTTTAAAATTTGGGGGTTTCCTATGTGTAAACTGTATTTATTTAGAAATCTATTTATGTATAACTTTTTAACTTATATACTTTATTGTATAATATTTTTTCCACAGAACCTAAAAATGATGCAAAATAAAAGTGGGCTCTCAGTACACACATACACAATCATTTACGATTCTGAGAAAAAAAAAATTGCAATTCATTTATTGAATAAAGTATCTTTCCGAGGAAAAGTGCTTTTCTTCGAACTTATAAATAAGTAAACGATGACTTACGGTCAGTAGGTCATTACGCTATTGATCGGTGGCAAAATCAATACCTTAATGTTAAATAATTCAGTTTTGTTGCCATGGATTTATGTACAATTCTATACCTAGTGCTTATTATGTGGGTACTGGATGTACTATACTTGAATATAGTTTTTTTAACCCAGATACCCAATGAGAAGGAGGAATTCCTTAAGATGCGTCATTCGTCATCATCTGGAGTTATAGCCTTCGGCATATTTGATGGAGATTCGTAATAAAGGATAGTATGAAAATTGAAGATAAATGGCGCTTTATTTCACACCTCAACAACAAATTTTCACAAAACGCGACTTCTACACCAGTCTTAACCTTGAAAATTGGTTTCAGGATACAATTTCATGAATAATAATGTTATAAATAGTCGTAGATGGCTGTTATCGATTTAAATATAACCTATAATTTGATTGACGGAATGTTGCACAGCCTAAATGGAGCGTACTGGTCTCGGTATGAACTTAGATAAAACCAAGGTCATGTTCAAATGTTCAATGAACACGTCACACCGGGACCACTCTACGTCGAAGGATCGAGGCTACCTTGGGCAGGTTATCACACTTAGAAAAAAGAACCTGGACAAGGAAATCGCCAGAAGGATCCGGCTGGGCTGGGTAGCATTCAGTAAACTGCGTCGAGTTTTCAATACTCCTATGCCGCAAAGCCTGAAGACGAAAGCCTATAAACAGTGCGTTCCACCCGATATGACTTACGGTTCGATCTTCTTTTGGGGTCTAAGTCTGATATTTCGAACGTGTCTAGGCACCGATTCTCGATTAAAACCACGTGAACGGAAATTTACCAGTGAAACGTTTTTTGATTTTAAAAATTGTAATATGTCTCCGTCTTACCGTCGCGTCCGGCCGTCTCTGAAAGTCAGCGATCTCTGCATGTATCACGCTGACAGCATTGCGCTGAGAGGCGGCCGTTATTTTCACAATGTGTGCGGTATATTTAATAATTTGTTAATGTATTTATTTTTAAAGATACCTACTTATTTTTGTTAGATTAGTAGTGGTGGTGGTGGCTATGAATGTGGAAAAATAATTTTCTTTCTTTCATTCTTCAAAATGTCATCTGTCTCAAATTTAGGAAAGGTAAAACATGAGACAGATGACGTTTCATCCATAATATTTCGAATCCATATATCCATAATATTATGTTACGAAAATTGGCGCCCAGATTAGAATCGTATTCGTAGCTCTCTATAGCGTCGAATACGGTATAAATTTTGTTTTTTTATAAAACTATTTTGACATAATTGACAGTAGAAGAAGATTGCCTACATTTTCTCAATTAGTAGGTACCTATATGCAATCATCTTCGTAGTCTTTTTTTTCTGTACTCTTTCTTTCTCCCCTCTTTAAGCTCATCGCAACTCCAGGTGGGGGATTCTGGATTTTAATAATTGGAATATAATTAATAAATAAAATAATTTTGGACATTCTCACACAAACATAATAATTTCTTTGTTATACAAAAACAAACAATCACTTCAACAACAAGAACAATGATCACCAACAACGATTATAGAGTAGTCCCCGCACTTTCACGTCAAATAAAAGAGAAATATTAAACATTAGGTAAGTAGGTTTAATAATTCATCTGAATAATTACCGCGAGGTAAATTTTCATTTCATAAATTGTATTGTTTATAAAAAGTTTCGTTTCTCATTTACATTATTTGGTGGAATAATGAATGGCATAAATTATTTATTTCCTAACTCATTTTACGGTTCCTTAGTAATCATAGCACCCTTAAAGTTTAGCCATGTTTGCCCTTCCGTCCGTCTGTCTGTAAGTAATCCAGTTTAAAAACGGATAGCCAGCCCAAATTTATTGCACGCATTTATATTAAGAAATCGAATCATATGGTTCAAGCTCCAAAAGGCATTTTGGCTTAAATCCGGTACATTCACATTAAAATATTGCAACCGTTTGTTTCCCGTGTAAACAGTTTGTTTTACAAAATAATACATTGCCGCAGGTAAACATCTGAAGTTGGAATGACCTCCAACACGAGTGTACCTGACGAAGATGATCCCGTGCACCAGACCAACGGCACTATTCTTTTTGATATGGTAAGTTACACAATAGAACCGGCCAAGTCGAGTCGGACTCGGGCACGGACGGACGGTTCCGAACCAAGAACGGCATAGAATCACGTTTGTTGTATCGGAGCACCCTGTAAATATTGTTCTTTTTCTGATTTGAGTGATTGTTTTTATGGACTTTGACTGTCTCGTTGGTTTAGAGGTCGGAATGTGCGACTGCGGATCACGAGGTCATGGGTTCGATTCCCACCGGAGACAAAAATTTGTATGATCCATAAATCTGACGTGTCAAGGCAATACACTGTATACTAGAATACAGTGTTTTACCTTAACAACGCTTATTCGGCATATTTTAGGGTCTACTTTAAGTGAAACTTTTTAAATTTGTGTTACGACCTTTATTTATGAAGATATTCCATATTAAAAAACCATGTAAGTTTCAAAAAATCTACCCTCATCAAACCATAAAACTGTATTTTTTAAAACATTGTTTTGCCATACATTCAACGCAAGGGAATGAGCGACCTTGTCAAGACAAGACACTGTATAATAAATTGACCGACCGTTCTGGATGCGCGCGTGAACCTATCGCTATCGCTCTTACTCATCTTACGCATACGATGTTAGAGCAGGACCGCAAGCGCTGCGGCCGTCCGGTGCCCGGCCGTCTTCGCCGATCACGTGTATTTGTTTTGATTAAGATATTCAGTCCGCACTCATTTGTGCATGCGTTACGTTAATGAGGGTGTTTAGTTGCAATATAAAATTAATTATGAGTGCTTCACGTAACAAGTTATTAATTAATCTATCTCTAAATAACAGCAACTATCATAATTCAAGTTCGTCGGCGATAATAGCTTCAAATGTGATTAAAGAAATAACTGTGGGGTCTGTAAGTGATTTTCAAGATGTACTTTCATCTGAAATAGAAATTAGTTCCAGAAATATCAGTCCAATCATTTCTATGAGTGAAACACAGCTGAATGAATGTTTGACTGAAGATTTTGGTTCAAAAATTTATACGCAGTTGGTACCTTGCTCTTATGAGGACTTACAAAATGTTAGCGTTGATTTTGAAACCGAAGGTATAAAACAATTGACGACCAGTCCATATAGTCAGCAAGCAGTAGATCTTTTAGTTAAGGAAACAGAAAATGAGTGCGATATTAATACAGTAAATGACTCTATTGACGAAATATTAACAAATAATTGCCAAGATCATACTACTCGGTTGGAATATCAAGACGGCAATCAGGACTCAGATGTAAATAAAGAAAAAGTTAATACAAAGATACCTTGCGCTTATGTAGACTTACAAAATGTTAGCATTGATTTTGAATCTGAAGTTATACAACAATATCAAGAAGGCATTCAGAGCACAGATGTAAATAATAAAGAAAACACTCATGGGAAGGAAGTACAGACAAGAAAAAGAAAGAGGGGCAGATACCCTAATGATATTTTGGAAACGCAAAGGGCAAAGCATCCACTGGTAGCTCCATGTTCTTGCAAAAAAACTTGTATTGAGAAGATTCCGCAAGATAGAAGAATAGAAATCTGGGATCAATTTTGGAGCCTCGATAGACAACGTCGTCGTGATTTTCTATCTAGGAATGTGGAGAAAGTACTCACCAAACAAGCAGCTAGAGCTGGTGGTAGACGAAATAACACTCTTATATGGAAGATTGGAGATATACAAGTATGTAAAAAGTTTTTCCTGGGAACTTTAGGCTACAAGAATGACGAAGCTGTGCAATCAGTTTTAAAGAACAATTATATGACAAGAAATAAACACCCAAAAGTTAGTGCTGCTCCAGATTTAAGAGGAAAACATAGACCAGGAAATGCGTTCCCTTCGACATATGATTCTGAAATGACAGACTATATAATGAAATACCACCCAGTTCAATCGCACTACAATTTGAAACACGCCCCCAACAGAAGATATTTACCCACTGGTATAAACTTTTCAATGTTGTATAAAGGATTTAAAGAATACTGCGCTGCAAAAGGATTAGAAGTTTGTAGCTGGCCTCATTTTTATTCAAAGATAAAATCTCTCAATTTATCAACAGCTGAAATGGCACAAGATATATGCACCAAATGCAAAAATCACGAAATGGACCACAAAACCCGGCCACTACCTTGCAATTGTAATTTATGCCAAGATTTAGGAAAACATTTAGAAAACAAGCGGGCCTGTCGAAAATACATGAAATTAATTCAAGAAGAATGCGAGAATTCTAATGGTGAAAGCTTCGTTTATACTGCAGACATGCAAAAAGTTATTTGCATGCCTTTACTGAATACCAAAGATTCTTTCTTTTCCCGAAAACTCATCCTCTTTAATGAATCATTCGTCCCTCCTGGTAAAAATATGGACGCTGTTTGTGTAGTGTGGCATGAAGGAGAGAGTGGGCGCAAAGCATATAACATAGCCAACACATATGTCTATGTCTTGCGAAAATTTAACAGGGATACCAAACACGTGTATTTATTCCTCGACAACTGCAACTCGCAGAACAAAAATAAAACGTTGATGTCGGCTTTAGTAAGAGTAGTTAATGATGAAAAGACTGAAATCAACAAATTAACTCTCGTTTATTTCGAAGCGGGACATACTTTTATGGCTGCAGATGCAGTTCACGCAGCCATAACTAAGAAATTTACTTCTTGTGGTGAATTGTGTGATCTTAATGATTTTGTTACTGCGATGAAAGCTTCCCGAAAAAACTTGCATGTTGAATTAATAACTCATGATCATATGACATGTTTTGATAATGACTCTAAAGTTGCTTACCCACATGGATATAACTTGCGCAGTTTAAAAATTATTGAATTCAGACGAGGACAGCTTGCCATGTATGCTAAAAATGATTATAGTGGAGATTTTAAGGAAATTCGTTTTCTAAAAAAGAAAGTGGAGAGAGAATTGACTGAAATGTTGAAAAATGGAATAAATGTTATAGATATAATACCTAAAGAGACATCACCAAGAGGAATCACCACTCTAAAAAAAGCAGATCTAATAACATTATGTACTGCTATGCCCAGATCACGACGAGATTTCTATGAAAATCTTATAGTTAGCGAAGCTCCTGATCTATCTGAACATATCGACAGTGATATATAATAGAATTTATTAGGTTTTGAAAGAACTGTTTTCACTTTTGTTTAAATTTTTATAAAAGGTTTTTTTTTTTAAGGTTACCTGTACTACCTGTCCATAAATACTCATGCTAATATAAATTTTGTATTTTACAGATTTGTTAATTTTATAACGTTTTTATTTTATATTATGTTGATCTCAAATTGTGACTATGAAAATAAGAGACTTATTAGCCTGAGTAAACTATTTCGTTTTGTATTTCAAAGGTCTTATGGTTCATTGACCATAAATAAAAGTAAATAATTGAAATAACTTTTTCATGGTTTCATTTAATTCACTACCCCTACTAGAACAGGTTTCACTTACTGAATCTCAATAAACGGTTTCTGCAGAAAACTGTATTCAATAGTACATTATTATAACTAATGTTAAATTCTTAGGAATAATCAGGCAAAACACTGTATTATTATTTACAGTATTATGCCTTACACGAGCTTAACAAATTAATATTAGTCTGTTATACCAACTGTCTTTTCTGAATTTTCTAGAAAACTATTAGTTTTTATTGTCAAGTTCTTTATATGGCTATAACAACAATAAAAAAACCTACAAAATGATATAAATTTTATTTATTTTCATAATTTTAATAGCTTTAAATTACAAAAAGACTGTTCAACAGACATTTTAGCGTTTTTCTCAAATTGGTATTTCGGATTATACAGTGTATTGCCTTGACACGTCAGAAATGTTTGTCTCAAGAGTCTGGGTGTTTCTATGTATGATGTATTTAAAAGTATATATAAGTATGGGTATCCGTGGTCTGATACCCATAACACAAGCAGGATATTCCTAACTTACTTTGGGATCAGATAGCGTTGTGTGCAAAATGTCCTTGAATATTTATTTTATTTTATTTTATTTATAATGGCGTCATCTGTATAAATTCAACTCTATAGCTATCAAGGTTCTTCAGATACCTCGTGGCGGACAGACAGAGAAACGGCCGCAAAGTCTCATGAATCCTGTCTTTACCTTTTGGGTATGGAATCTAAGGCGCTTTACAGGCGACGGGGTGGGCAAGTCTTTTTGGTCGTAAGCGACGACGTAACAAATACCGCGTCTGCCCGTCGCCGCGTCGAAGCTCGCGACTGCCCTCATCGCAAAAATGTGTGTCCGACGGGCACCAGCGCGGCGAGGTCTTATTGCCCTTCATGTGCGTTGGAAGAATAAAATTATCTTAGCACTATCGTTCGCGGTGAAATTGACCAGCCCAGCCCGCCTGGTCCGTCGTTGTTTGGAAAGCGCCTTAACCAGTTCCAAGCCTCGTAATATACTCGTAATACTTCAGATTTATTGACTCTTAAGTTAAGTATCTCTCGATTCTCTTAAGCATCGAATTGATTTCAAAAGTTTCTGTAAACGCAGATATAAAGTCTTGTATAAAGTGGAAAACTATAAAATCGTATTTTATGAGCAGGGGAATAATTTAATACCTAGAATTCGACTATTATCATATTATTATCATCTACTAGCTGTTCCCCGCGGCTTCGTGCACGTAGAAGTCGTTATCGCATAAAATCATTACCCACTTTTTGCGTAATAGGACACAAACTCTCAAGAGGTACCTATACGAAATTTTATCTAAATCGCTTCAGCGGTTTAGAAGTAAAAGCGTAACAGACAGCCAAAGAGAGTTATTTTCACATTTATAATATTAGTAGGGATTCAGTTAAAGATTGTATATCAGTTAAAGAATTCTTGTCAGGTATTTATAAATTTTCCAAAGCATGCGTTTGTATGTAATCCAGCTTTCCCAAATCAAGGATGATAAAGGTCGCAGTATTATTTGGATTAGATCTTCTGTCTATATGGAGTACAACCATTCAGGTCACTCCCGTCGTCGGTCCCCGTTTAAACAGGAATACCTAGTTTGGGGACTCAGAAGATCAAAAATCCACTTCAGGCTAGCGATACGCTGGCTACAACCGTGCTGTCTGTGATTATACTTAACCCACCTGTAACACTGTTCTTATGTCATGGGAATGGGAAGAGCTAGTGCCGATGGTTGTTCTGGCTTAGACGTAGTTAAAGTGTTAAAACTATTGGATACATATGTGATTTTTTATTTGACAATAAAGTTTTATCTTATCTTATCATATTATATTAAAGCTTATCCCTTAAAGCGGTAAAAAAACGTCTAAGTTAACGCAGCTAAAAGTTACGGCCGCTTTATGTCGTCAAAAACAGGGGAATACAAATCATCGATTTACTCCACATAAAATCGGTCTGAACTAAATCTCTCCTCATCGCACTGTACGAAGTTAACCAGGTGCAGTGCGATGGCAACAACTAAATTCAAATACCTTTTTCGCAAATTCCTCGCAAATATACTTCCCTCCTAAGGACAGCTCCTCTTGTGCCTCTTAACTCTCTTTGACCGGTGTTCGTTACTCCCGCTTACAATAGTGAGGAATTCTGTCTGAAAATTTATACCCATGTTATGCGCATGGGAAAGTTTTAAATAATGCTTTGAGCTTGCACTCGTTGAAAATGTTTAGTTATTAAAATGAAATTTAAAACGGATATTAAACTCCTCCAAACTAGACACAACTAAACACACGGTTTCATATTAATGTAATATGTTACATAATCATAATTTTGAAACCATTAATTAGTTTTCGCATTATAAATACACTCGGAAGTAAGTACCTTGCGTACATTGAGTTATGCTAGTAATATTAGTTCAATAAATACACACATCAAAGTTGATTTGAACCAAAATAGCTGGAAGATAGTTTGGGTGGTTTCTGTTTAAAAATAAGAATGTACCTACCTATGCTATTTTTACAAAAAAGAGAACAAAGTGCGTTTCTGTACCAAAAGCGGCTAGATATTACGTTTGTTTTAGGAGGGAGCCCCCTTTATTTATAACTAGCTGACACGCGCAACTTCGTTTGCGGCACATGAGAGTTAGAAAAAGAGAGGTATGGTATTAATATTTTGAGTAAATAATGTTTCCCGTCGCATTTACTCTCGTCGCGCTTAGTCTCGTCGCGTCGCTTATAGTTATTGTAGGGGGTGCGACCTGCGTGGTACCTGATGGGATGGGAGTTTGCTACTTTACACAGAAAACACTTTAATTACGTTAAAAGGTTTATTTCTGGTAAACTATCGCTAAAGGTATGGGAAAATGGGAATGAATGCACCCGGTCGCTGTCCGACATGCACTGAGCTCGCGGCGCACTTAGTGCGGCCACGTCGTATTGCTGGATCAGCAATAGGTGTTTGGTTGCAATTAGGTATTGCATCGAACATGCTCCCGAGCGCGGAGATGAGATAATGATATTAGCTTATACAAAATAAAGAGTTATGTGAGTGTGAGCTTAAACGCTAATGAGTTAAAACAATAATAGATGAGAGATACAAGGTGATAAAACAATCATAATTATCTTAACAGTCTATTATTATTTGCTTAAACGGCGGAGTCATCTATCGAGAATAGCGCATGTCTTTTAGCTAGGGGAGACGTAGATATGTCTCGCCTTTTTAAACGCAAACTAGACCACCGCTTAGAAAAATTTGATACGCGCGCACTATCACTGACACTTTGCCTCTGTTCGGACAGGGGTTGACTTCGCGCACTTACACAAGAGCCTTGCTCTTGCTCAGATTGATTTATACACACACTCACACTCGCTGGCACGCTCTCGTTCCGTCCTTGCGTAGGGGCATCACGGGCTCGCTGACACCTCCTCCACAGGAACCACAGGACTGCTGCGACCGCTGCTGCTAATAGGCTATACGACACCGCGTACTGATGTATGTCATGTGTCGTTAAGATCTCGGTCTGCTGGGCTGAGTCTTTAATTGCTTTTATTTGTTCACCGAGATAGTTTAAGGAATCGTTTATCGGCGTGACATCCTCGTTAACCTTATAATCTTGGAAAATTTGGATAGCTAGCGTAAGATTACTGATTATACGATTTATGGGACTCAATTTAGTTTCAAGAATATTTAGCTTAAGTTTGAGAGTATTCTCTAATTGCTGATGAGAATAAAGAGTCACGTCATAACCCTTTACAATGCATTGTTTTGATACTTGAATCAGTCCGGCCTTGCTGACTTCGCTCAATTGTACGTCATCGTCGCATATGACTCTCAAAGAATATGAGTCACAGCAGAAATACAAATAGGTAGATAAGTCGTGTAATGGAACCCATTTGTTTTCACAGCTAGCTTTAAT
Source organism: Miltochrista miniata (assembly GCA_933228765.1). NCBI lineage: Eukaryota > Metazoa > Arthropoda > Insecta > Lepidoptera > Erebidae > Miltochrista > Miltochrista miniata. The sequence continues at coordinate 5,115,492 of OW121754.1, read as the reverse complement.
GAATTTGCAAGATAGTTTCTCCTTCTTGCAAAATTGTTCGTCAAGACCTAAACTCTGGACAGGTCCTCGAAGACGACAAAGGTAAGTTTCCGCTTCATATTCACAGCCTTGCAGATCGCTGGCGCTGGCTGTTAAGTATGAATCACGTCTCAAGTTAATCGCTACGAATTCAGACTTTGGTTTGATGCTGATCATATTTTTATTAATTTGTACCGGCACTGGTATTAAATTATATAGCTGAAACGTATCTCTGCTAATTAACGGCAAGGTAATTTCAAATATGAAATATTCTTCCGTCATTCTTGCTTTAACCTTTAGTAATTTGTAGACCTTATACAGGTTGAACTGAATGTCATCTACAGGTAATGCTAGCTCTTTCGATATTTGGCTAGATACAACCTGTAACTCACCACGGAGCTGTTGTGGAGTTAAGAGATGCAGATTGATCTGACCATGATATATTTCAGTCATTGTGTCAAGAAAAGTATCCTGAATCCGCTTCAAATTCTGGATCATATTAATAGTCGCCAACGCTGCTAGAGAGAAATCTTGCTGAATAGATATTATATCAATCTCCTTCTGCAATGTGTTGGTGATGGAGTCTAAATAATTTAAATGTTTATTGATTATCTTATGCTGCTTTTCAATAGTCTCCTCTGTTCTCTTTAAGATATTATACTCCGCTTCAATGACCGACGTCTGATTACGATACAGCTGACTAAGATGGTTTATATTTACACGCACTAGGTCAATGTCACGCTTATATTTTTCTGCGAATTCCTGGTCGAGTACTCCGAACAATGAATTAGCTAGGGAGCCGACAGCGTTGATAAGTCCGCGTCGAGTTCGTGAGCTCGCTCCAAAGTGCTGATTTAGCAACAGCTGATTATAATATTGTAGTTCATTGTACTCGTGTTCTATTTGAAGGATAATGATTTTACAATGACTCTGCTCTTGAATTTTCCAACATGTTTGCTTGAGATATTCGGAAAATTGTGTGACCGCTTTGTCTCCTTGCCAATAAGGAGACATATCATAATAAGTTACGATTTTCCACTGATCACGAATAAGATGCATCTGTCCCAACAGATCGAAATACAACGTTTGATTGTTATCGAATGCGGTCAGTTTATAAGATGCTTCAGTGGAGAATATAAGGCTCATAAAAAATAGCAATGATAATGCTATACTATAGATTTTAGGACAACTGTTATACCTAGTTTGCTTACTTTCTCTTCCGCTATAGGTAACTGGCAGTTTGCTTTCTTTCTTTTCAGCTATAGGTAGAATAGAAAGCTTAATAATCGGTCTCTTTATATGACCATTCTTTGTTTTAAGAGTCACCACCCGGACAGCTCCATCTTTTCCTGGATGAACCTCTACCACCCGACCAACTGGCCATTTTCCAGGGGGTAAGTTGTCATCATGAATGGTTACCATATCTCCTATCTCTATATTCTTCTGTGCTTTCAACCACTTGCTGCGTATAGATAACTGGGTAAGATACTCCACCTTCCACCGCTTCCATATATCTTTGAAAGTTTTATTAATTAAATACCATCTCGTTCTCGCATCTTGTCCTGTCTCTATGACATTCAAACCTGGGCGAGTAGTTAGAAAATGCGCTGGCGTGAGAAAATCGATGTCTTCGATATCCTCAGATACTGGGCATAGCGGTCTCGAGTTAAGGCACGCTTCGATTTGAGATAAGATTGTGCTGTATTCTTCGAAAGTTAGAGCTTGGTCCCCTATTACTCTTTTCAGATGTTGTTTAAGACTACGAATTGAACGCTCCCAAATACCTACCGCACTAGGCCAGGATGGGCAGTTCCAGTGCCATTCTATGCTCATCTCCGCTATTTCTTTGTGAAATGTGTCACTAAAAATTCGCTCCAACTGTTGCTGTTCCTCCTGAAGAATGTTATTGGCACCTACAAAATTTGTACCGTTATCTGAATATATTTGCCTTGGAGTTCCACGACGAGCCGCCATGCGACGCAATGCTGCTATGAATGATGAACTGCTAAGGTCAGAGACCAACTCTATATGGACCGCTTTTGTAACCATGCAAATAAACAAAGCTATGTACCCTTTTGTCTTTTTTATACCTCTCCCTGTATTTGCTTTAACTCGAATAGACCCAGTATAGTCTATTCCAGTATGATAAAATGGGGGAGCTGGGTTGATTCTGTAATCAGGTAAATCTCCCATAATTTGCTGTAGTTTTCTGGGCTCTTGTTTTTTGCAGGTCACGCAATTATGAAGTTGCTTTTTAGTGGCTCTGTTTCCTTGAATTATCCAAAACTTCTGTCGCAATAAAGACAAGGTAAGTCGAGCTCCTCCATGGAAAGTATACTCATGTGCTTGCTGGATGAGAAGTTCTGTTAATTTTCCGCTATAGGGTATTATAATTGGATGTCTCATATCAGAGCTGATGTCAGCATTTTTAAGACGTCCACCGACCCTTAATACACCATTTTCATCTAGAAATGGTTGTAGCTTTAATAATTTGCTATTTAAATGTAGTTTATTCTGCATTAAACTCTCGATATCGGATATAAATTCGATGCGTTGTATACATTTAATTATAACTAATTCTGCTTTCCTTAGTTCTTGTAATGTGAGATGTGCCGGCCTTGGTTTACTTGTTCGTATAAAAGTACGTAGTAACCATGCTATAATGCGCTTTATTTTTATAAATGAGCTAAAACGATTTAATAAATTTTCAACTATGCTATTTTCGAGATTACTGATTTGAACCGTCATAACTTGCTTCCGGACCTCTTCCTCAGTCGTATACCCCGTTTTCTGTTGCTTGGGGTCAAATTCCGGTATAGACAACCAGGATGGTCCTCGCCACCACAATGTATGCTCCATCAATTGCTTAATGAATAGTCCTCTACTCGCTGAATCTGCTGGATTTTCTTTGGTTGATACGTAATGCCAAACATCAGGCGATACTAAGCTAGTAATTTTCTTTACTCTATTCGCTACAAACGGCTTCCAACGTTCTGGACAACCTTGTATCCAGCTTAGGGTGACCTTAGAGTCGCTCCAAGCATAGATTTCGTAATCTATGCCGGTCATGCTGGTGACTATTTTTGTTAATAGTCTCGATAATAGCTCCGCTGCACATAGTTCCAATCTAGGTAGCGACACTGTCTTGCTGTTTGGTACTAATCTTGTTTTGGCTGCGACTAGTACAACTGACACTTCCGTTTTTGAGACGATTCTCGCGTAAACGACACATGCGTACGCTTTGAGGGATGCGTCACAAAACCCGTGCAATTGGATAACGTCATCCCGTTTACTTTGCAACCATCGTGGAATTTTAAATTTGGTAATACATTCCATATCTTCAGTTAATTTGCCCCACTCATGCTTGATCTCGGCTGAAACTTCATCACCCCATTGAATATTATCTAGCCAGACCTTTTGAAACAACAACTTGAATTTTATAGTCAGAGGCGCAAGCCAACTTAAGGGATCAAATAACTTGGATATCTCTGACAAAAGCAATCTTTTTGTAAGCTTTGTAGTGTCCGTTGATAATGTATATTGAAAAGTGAATTCATCTGTTTTTGAGTTCCATCTCAGGCCCAAAGTTTTTGCTGTGTTTTCAGTTTTGAAAATGAAGGATGACGCTTGCTCATCTTGCTGTAAAGTGCTCATATTTTCCAAAAGGTTCGTCTCATTCGCTGACCACTTTCTCAAAAAAAATCCGCCACTGCTTAGACACGAATTTAACTCTGCTATGCTGATTTTTCCTTCATCGATAGTATGGGCCCCCGATATTAGGTCATCCATATAAAAATCATCTTGTATAATTTTTGCTGCTGTAGGATAATTATGCTTCTCGTCCGCTGCGAGTTTTCGAAGGGATAGCGTAGAGCGTAAATCGTTAGATTACTGTAAGCGTAGACTCGAGTTACTTGAGCAGTACTGGGAAGACTATCAAGTCAATCATGACAAGATTCTTCCCTTTGAAAAGACGAATCATAAATATTTTATCAACTCTGAGTTTGAGAGTACTAAACAGCTTTATATCAATGCTAAAGAGCTAATTAGTCAATGCAAAGAAGAGTTGATACAGCAAGCACAGCAATCATCGTCTTTTCCTCAACTAGCATATAAAGAGGCGCCCGGAACTTCAGCTACTCAGCCGGAGACGCCAGCAAAAGCAGCAGCAAATCCGACCTTCCAGTCCAGAGGGTCCAACAGCAAACTTGACGATATGCTTCATAAGCAGTCGGTCAATTTTAAAGCGTTCCTTAGAGCAGTAGATAATATTGACGTTGAAGCTATGGTTGACAAGTGGGAATTCGAAGACTCACTTCGAACGCTTCAAAACCGGTGGACCACCATTGATAATCTTCATTGGGAGATCGTTGGTGAGTCGGGTGAAGATCTATCAGAAACCTATGATTATCACTTCATCAAGCACGAGCAAACTTTTAATAGGATGAAAAAATCTATTAACTCTAAGATGTGGTCTACATCTTATCGTGAAAAATCTACTCCTAGAATGGATATTCCCATATTTACAGGGCATTACCAGCAATGGATGCCTTTTAAAGATCTGTTTAGTGAAGCAATCCACAAGAACAACGCATTATCAAACGCTCAAAAAATGCAATACCTGAAAGGCAAGCTAAAAGGTGAAGCCGAGCGTTTAATTCAGCACCTTCCGATTAGCTCTGATAACTATGTCGTTTGTTGGGAGATTTTAAATCACCGGTTTGATAATAAGAAACTTATCTTTACAGCACACGCCAATGTATTCCTAAATCTTCCCAATATACAGCATCAATCGTTTTCAGCGTTCAAAAAATTGCATGACGTCACATTAGAGAGTCTTCACGCCATCAAAAACCTAGGTGTGGATATTAGTACGTGGGACCCTCTACTAGTGCATATCTTGTCCCAAAAGTTGGATAGTGAATCTTATTCCGAATACATAGAGTCGTTAAAAAACGCTAGAGAGCTACCAACCTTACAAGACTTTTTAGATTTTCTCGAAAACAAGTTTACTAGTCTAGAAACATCTCGTCGGCGACAAGATACCATGCAAAAGTTCCAGCAACCTCAGCAGCAAGCGAATTCTTCAAAATCATTTCCTAACAACCGAAAATATGATAATTACAAATCAAGCTATAATAATTATTCCAAGAACTCAAAGGCAATGCATGTGCAGGAAATTAAGTGTCCTCATTGTTTTGCTGATCATAAATTACACAATTGCGAAAAGTTTATTCAAATGCCAAAGGAAATGAAACTTAAAACCATCAAACAACTGAAGTGTTGCATTAATTGCGTTTTTAATCATAATGGTAATAAATGCCATTCCAAAAAACGCTGTTTCAAGTGTTCTGGCCGACATCATACGATATTGCATGATTGTTTTGCTGATGGCAAGCAAAATGATTACGAAATTTTTAAGCCAAATAGCAGCAATGGGGTGCACGCATCTCAGCAAAATGTCAACGAGATTTTATTAGCTACAGCGTTAGTGCGAGTGCGAGCAGCTGACAGCACTCAGCTTGTCATGAGAGCTCTTATCGATCAGGGCTCACAGGTGTCGTTGATTACGGAGAGGGCAGCTCAACAGTTAGGTTTAAAGAGACAGCAATTTAATGGAGCGGTTTCCGGAATCGCAAGAAAGGAATCGAGCTGTATGGGCAAGCTAAGCATTACGTGTCAGTCTATGTATACTGGCTTTTCATTCCAAACGGATGTTTCGATTATGAAAACTCTAATTAAAAATTTACCAAATCAATCTTTCGAAAAACCTTCATGGGCGCATTTAAAACATATCCATTTAGCGGATCCGGAGTTTAATACAAGTCGTCCAGTGGATTTGTTACTCGGGGCAGACGCCTATGCTATTATCATGCTAGATGGTTTGATAAGAGGGCCAGATACGTATTCGCCCATAGCTCAGCATACTCAACTAGGATGGTTACTATGCGGAACCGTAAAGCCACAGTTCCACTGTAACGTCATCTTAAATAATATAGCGGATATTCATCAATTTTGGCAAATTGAGGATATTCACGAGCAAAACGAAATGTCAGCGGAAAATCAACAATGCGTCGAGTACTACCTATCAACAACTAAACGTCTTGAAAACGGTCGTTATGAAGTTAGGTTACCGATGAAGCAGCAAGCGTATGAAAAGTTAGGATCGTCTAAGGAGATAGCACTAGCGCAATTTAGGAATTTAGAGAAAAAACTTAGCAAGCAAAAATCTTTAGCTCAACAATATACACAGTTTTTAAGCGAATATTCAGAGTTGGGTCATATGAAATTAGCAACACTTAGCAGGGGTGGAACAGAGTGTTTCTTACCTCACCATGGGGTCCAGCGAGCGGAATCCTCCACAACGAAGTTACGTGTCGTGTTTAATGCGGCCGCAAAAACCTCTTCGGGACTTAGTCTCAATGATGTTATGCATCAAGGACCTAACTTACAGCAAGATCTACAGGCACTGTTACTCAAGTGGAGACGATATCGATACGTATTCACTGCCGATATTGAGAAAATGTATCGACAGATACTAGTAAGCGAAAGCGATCAAAAATTGCAGCAAATATTTTGGAGAGCTCAAACTGGAGAGCCTATTAAAGCATACCAGCTGACAACATTAACATACGGCATGAACTCAGCACCTTTTTTAGCGATAATGACCCTTCGAAAACTCGACGCTCGAAGGACCAAATGGTCCTTCGAGCCGGATATTGGGAATTACGGTATATTGGGAAGATTTAGGAATACATTGGCGTGTGCTGTAAAGATAAGTTTCTTATTATCAAACCGGTGATTTAAAATCTCCCAACAAACGACATAGTTATCAGAGCTAATCGGAAGGTGCTGAATTAAACGCTCGGCTTCACCTTTTAGCTTGCCTTTCAGGTATTGCATTTTTTGAGCGTTTGATAATGCGTTGTTCTTGTGGATTGCTTCACTAAACAGATCTTTAAAAGGCATCCATTGCTGGTAATGCCCTGTAAATATGGGAATATCCATTCTAGGAGTAGATTTTTCACGATAAGATGTAGACCACATCTTAGAGTTAATAGATTTTTTCATCCTATTAAAAGTTTGCTCGTGCTTGATGAAGTGATAATCATAGGTTTCTGATAGATCTTCACCCGACTCACCAACGATCTCCCAATGAAGATTATCAATGGTGGTCCACCGGTTTTGAAGCGTTCGAAGTGAGTCTTCGAATTCCCACTTGTCAACCATAGCTTCAACGTCAATATTATCTACTGCTCTAAGGAACGCTTTAAAATTGACCGACTGCTTATGAAGCATATCGTCAAGTTTGCTGTTGGACCCTCTGGACTGGAAGGTCGGATTTGCTGCTGCTTTTGCTGGCGTCTCCGGCTGAGTAGCTGAAGTTCCGGGCGCCTCTTTATATGCTAGTTGAGGAAAAGACGATGATTGCTGTGCTTGCTGTATCAACTCTTCTTTGCATTGACTAATTAGCTCTTTAGCATTGATATAAAGCTGTTTAGTACTCTCAAACTCAGAGTTGATAAAATATTTATGATTCGTCTTTTCAAAGGGAAGAATCTTGTCATGATTGACTTGATAGTCTTCCCAGTACTGCTCAAGTAACTCGAGTCTACGCTTACAGTAATCTAACGATTTACGCTCTACGCTATCCTTTCGAAAATTAACGAGGAGTTTTCTAATGCTATCTGCAATCTCCGATTGCACAAAATAAAGGCTCTCCATTTTGCTGTTGTAAGAAAAAATAGGAACGATCTTACTTGGAAAAGTCCTTTACCGCTGCTTGCTGCTTTGCCACTGACGAAGGTTGCTCCCCAGGCCAGTGACCCGCTGGTGTCGCTAGTGTGAGCTATGGACTCACTGCTGGTGAAAAGGTATGCCTTGAGCACCACCCTTTCTGCTACCGCTAAGTTTCACTAAAGTCACTACAAAAGTTTCGCTGCTAAGGTTACCACCACAGTCACTGCTATGCTAAAAAAACACTGTAACTCCAAGTGTCGCTGGTATCGTTCAAGTTCACTTCACGAATCGTTAGTCCCGAAAAACGAAAACGCGACCGCGAAGTCCTTGTAAAAACGCTCGAAGGACCAAAATGTAGGGGGTGCGACCTGCGTGGTACCTGATGGGATGGGAGTTTGCTACTTTACACAGAAAACACTTTAATTACGTTAAAAGGTTTATTTCTGGTAAACTATCGCTAAAGGTATGGGAAAATGGGAATGAATGCACCCGGTCGCTGTCCGACATGCACTGAGCTCGCGGCGCACTTAGTGCGGCCACGTCGTATTGCTGGATCAGCAATAGGTGTTTGGTTGCAATTAGGTATTGCATCGAACAGTTATATACATCAGAGCTGACCCGCACAACTTCGTTTGCGTCACGTGAGCGAGAAAGAGAGAGGTGTAGTATTAATATTTAAGGTGATATAATGTTTCCCTTCGCATTTACTCCCGTCGCGTCGCGTAGATTCATTAGAGCCGACCCGCACAACTTCGTTTGTATCACATGAGATTGAGAAGGAGATAGGTGTGGTATTAATATGTAAAGTGATATAATGTTTCCCGTTACATTTACTTCCACCCGTACTTTTTTTGGTACGGAACTTATGTGTGTCCGACTCGCACTTGGCCGGTTTTTATCGTTCAGTTGATTGGCTACCACTGCAGACCACGTTTACCTACTCCCATCGCGTCGCTCATACTTCAAAACTTATTTAAAGGGGTTATTGTAAGTGAATCTTAAAAGATAGGCATTGCTGTTGGCAACATGTTGTTATAGCAGCACCGGAAATATCTGTAAACATTTTTAAGAGTCTAGCTATTACGGTTCATGCCAGCAAAGTCTGATACGGTCCCGTTTTTACGCTTTGATACGAGTCTCTAAAAATGTAATGCGGTTTGCACAAAAAATGTCTTTCACAATATCGTGTTCTATAAACGTCATCCATTATAATGAGCTACGATGATGTTAATAGAATAATCGCCATTGGTAGTAGCGGACGCTCTCGTTTTATAGTGCAGGATCTGTTTTCGACTATAATGTGCTATTCAAGACGCTCTTACATTTTAAGGTACGTCTGCTACTACACGTTTTGTGTTGTATAACACAAAAACAATGTTTTCTAATAATTAGGAGTAGCTACGGTACCAAAAATGTTTAAAAACAATGTGTTTACAAACATGAACAAAATTTAGCAGCGGTCGAGGCTATACATATAAAGACAACTGAATGTTCCGCACATTCGCACACATGACATTTTTTACGCCTTCATGGATAGTATTTTTTCTCAGAAAAGTCCTACCACACTATGCAAATACATTTTCATTTGTAATTTTCATTTTATTTTTAAATTACGCCTTTATCCCCAAAGGCCTACTCCTTTGGGGTAAAGGCGTAATTGAAAAAATTAAAGGCTTAATACATACCTACATTTGATTCAATACATTTTGTCATAAATTTGGTACAGGGATAGAGTAATAGTCTGGAATAACACATAGGCTACTTTCTATCCCGGGAAAATGTTCGCACGGGAAGCGGGAACGGGAACACAATTTCACGCGGGCGAAGCCGCGCGCATCAGCTAGTATTGTATAATAATAAAGTCACAGAGTAATCTAGCATAATATAATCAATTCTCTTCAAAATCTTGTAATTAATGAATTTCTTTGTATTAGAAAACTAAAAGATGACAAGTTGGTTTTCCCGAGGGAATAATCATCTCTCTGTGATAAAAATTGGATTGTATTCCTCTCCAGACCCTTATTCGTATTTCAAATATCATAATTATTAATTCCTTGCTGTCTCGTATCTTGATGGACAGTCAAATAAAAATACTTTGCAAATATTGTTATGAATTAGTAATTAGAATGGAGCGTTAGACAAACTTTTAGGTACCAAGGCCTTAAGTCAAAAGGCCCAGCTCGCAGTACACAATGCGGTGCTGATACCTACGCTAACATAAGGAAGCGAGAGTTGGGTATGGCAGGAAACGCATGAAAGTAGAATAAACGCGGTCGAGATGCGCGCGCTACGCAAAATCTGCGGAGTAACGCTCGCAGATCGCGTTCGGAATGAAGATGTAAGAGAGTTGGTCTGAAAGAGAGTGTCGGTGTTAAAGTAAGGAAGGGCATGCTACGATGGTTCGGGCATGTGAAACGAATGGGAGATGAAAGAATGACAAAACAGATATACAACGCGAAAGTGGGTGGACGTAGGAGTCGGGGAAATCCACGACACACCTACCACCACCAAATTAATCGTGTGTTAGTTGAAGGTGGTGTCAAGAGCCGTAGGAACCGACGTGCATGCATGAAACGAAAAATGAAAGTTGAAGAAGCAAGTGAGGTGTGTATGGACCGTGCCGTGTGGCGCTCGGTTCTTTCTGCCTACCCCGCAAGGGATTTGGCGTGAAGATAGTTAAGTTAAGTAATTAGTAATTATAGGAGGAGTGGATAGTTATATAAATATAGATTTATATCTTTTATGTTAACTTCTTATACCAATATTAATTTTTAAGTGTATTGAGTGTGACCTTGTATATACATTACCATAAACATTTAACACTCGATGCGTAAGTCAAAGCATTACGATCGAAATGTAGTGACTAATAACAAATACCTACTCAATTATAGGTATGGTTTTGTTTGTTATTAGTTGTCACAGAACCCGTGAAATCCCTCTTTGTTTCACATTTTTATCAATCTTCTTTTTTCATAATGGTTATTTATGGACGGACTTAAAAGCAAAGTCCTGTTCCTGTTAATGGACAGATATAAAACTTAAGTCTTATTTACGATGTAAAGAAGCCCAATCAGTCCCAAGTGTACGTACTTAGGTACGATTCGACGTACGAATATATTTTTATTTTCATGTTAAAATATGTTGTAGGAATTGAAAAACCATTAGTAAAAAGATTTTTACAGGTAAATATATAAAAACCTATAATGTTAAAATCTGATAGATTTGGCAAAAGCGCTATAAACTATCTAGATTTTAGTGTTCTTATCATGGCTAATGTTAAGTTGAACATTTTATCTATTTGACTTGAATAATACCTACAACAATATTTCAGCAGGCAATTATACCTAGTTTAAATAAAATAATTTAATAGCTTAAAAAACTAAAAAAACACGCTTGTTTTTTTATAGTTTATCTTGGATGTCCGCCATATCGGATTTAAGTCACGTGACAATTTTTTTTCGTATTCCTGACAGCAAACCCTTTCATTCGATACCCATATCATGGGGGTGGATTTCAAACAGCCAGTCCGCCATTTTGTGAAGGCCGCCATACTGGACTTGTAATAACGTTTTTTAACTAGTCATGTATTGTTATCAGAACTCAGAGCGTGTGCAAAATTTCAGCCTGATCGAAGGACGAGAAGTGGGTCAAATTAACATTCCAAGATTTTCTTACATACATAGTTACAAGTGAAGCTAATAAAAACGTGTTAAAATGTAGGTGATTATTTTTTTGCAGAGAATCTTTCTAATATACTTATACGTTTATGCAGTAGGTATATAATGAAACAATGATCTGAGTATTTAGTTTTCGTTTCAAGACTGAAAATACACTCATGGACAAAATTAGGGGAACGCAAAGAAATGTTCAGGTAGTAATAAAATAAACGATTTATTTATGTTTAATACAGTTTGATTCGAGTATTCTTAATTAATTTAACTTTTTAAAATACAGAAATGTACAATTTACTGTTAAAAATAGACAAATATTGAAGTTATCGCTTATTAACGAGAATGTTAAGGAAACAATGAAATTTAATCTTATTATGAAATTTATGGAATGTCTGGTTTCTTCTCTAGTAAAAGTTAACATGACCACTCGTAGGTACATTCAGTATTTGGTGTTACCTCCTCTTGCTGTTAAAACTGCCTCCAATCGTCTGGGCATACTTTTTATTAATTCGTCTATGAAATTTTGTGGCATTTGGTCCCATTCTTCTACCAACGCCGTTTTAAGTTGTCGTAAGTTGGTTATTGCAGGGATTCTTTTTTTTATTTGTCTTCCCAGTTTATCCCAGACATGTTCAATCGGGTTTAAGTCTGGCGAGCGGGCTGGTCATTCCAAAATATCGATTTCGAACCCTTGAAGGTATCTTGAAACTACAGCGGCAGTGTGTGGCCGAGCATTATCATGCATCAGTAGAAAATTATCACCTATGTATGGGACAAATGGTATCACAATTTCTTCTAAAATGATAGTTACGTAGCGTGCTGCTGTCAGAGATCCATTTTCGAAAACGTGGAGCTCCGTACGTCCTCCTAAGGAAATGCCGCCCCATACCATCACTGACCCTCCACCGTAAGGTTCTCTTCCGACAATGTTACACTGTGCATATCTTTCTCCTGGTCGTCTCCACACTTTCACCCTTCCATCATCTGGCTTAAGGCAAAATCTGGACTCATCAGTGAATAATACTCTTCCCCAGTCATTGTCATTCCAGTGACGGTGAATGCGAGCAAAGTTACTCCGAGCTACACGATGACCTGTGGTAAGAAGAGGTCCCTTGGCAGGTATAAATGCCCCTATTCCGGCTGCTTTAAGTCTTCTTCGTATCGTTTTAGTGCTAACTGCCACATTTCGGACTTCTTGGAGCCTTGCTCTTACCTCAGAAGACGTCGAGGTACGATTTCTTAGCACACTGCTTACGATAAATCTATCGTCCCTAGCTGTGGTCTTCTTTTTTCTCCCTTGTCCTCTGCATCTTGTGTACTTGCCTGTCTGCCGGTATCGTTTTACGTTGCGAAAGATAACTGATTTGGAAACTCGCAACATTTGAGCCACTTGATTGTAAGTGTAACCTTGTTCGATTAAAGTTACAGCTTTGGACACCTGTGCTACGTTGAGATCACTTCAGTCTTTTTAAAAAGTCTCTAAGTAACACTCTGACGTATAATTTTTGTAAAAAAAAAGATTTACTAAAGTTTTCAAATACGAAAATAAACTCTTAAATTTTTCTCTTACGAAGTTACGACACACTTTTATTACATTACTACGTAGAGAAAAAAAAACAAATGATATTCTGAAACAAAAGATGATAAAATGTCTTTCTTTAAATGCCAGTGTGTAAGTATAAAAAAAATAACGTAGTCGACCTTTTTTTTTGCGTTCCCCTAAATTTGTCCCTGAGTGTATACAAATATTAATTTTATAAGTAGGTATCCATCCAATTCATTCATAAAATCAAATTTTACTGTGATAATAAATTTTAATGTCCGTCTTTTGACTATACCAATATATTTCACTACGAAACAGCGATTAAAGTCAGTCTATAAAGCCTTGCCAAATACACAATGATACCTAAACTTAAACTACCAGACTAAGGCTGGATTCGACCAAAATCGGAGTAAGATTAATACTAGAAAATTTTGTGTAAGTTCAAGTTCTTCGAATTCGGCCTAAGACTGAGATATATGAGACAATAAGTACTGAAGCGGTTTTATAGCGTGCCTAGACTGATGTATCAGCCCGTAAAGTGTTATCAGCAAAGGTCAATGCTGTTTAGATTACATTGGGCTCTCTTGCCTTCCTTTGGTGAGACCGTTTTGGTTACACTGGAGGACAAACTTAATAATGCCGTAGTATACAATTCAAATGTAGAAAAAAAAGATATAAAATAAAATAAAAAGTATCTAAGTATTTCTGTTAGTCGAAATGGTTTTGCTTTAAATTTATGACAAAAACGTTCTGAGGAGTTTTTTTTTCATGTGGAAATATATTATTTATCTATTGTACTCAATACAAAAAGTAAAAATGGGCTCTCTTTTATTTTCTAGTGATAATGAGAGTTAAATGACTAGGAATAGAAACTTATTAAAATTGGAAATTGGACTTCATATTAAAACTGCTACTTTCTTTCATCAAAAAGCAACAACATAGCTAAAACCTGTACATTACAATGCACTTAGATATACACGGTTTAATATCCCCATTACTAGTAATCTAATAGAATAATTGGTTGTCCTGAGGTGACATGACGGGAGGCTTCGAACCGTTAGCGCAGCGAAGAACCATAGCGTCCTTGGCTGCCTTCTACCGAATGTATCACGGTGAATGTTCAGAAGAGCTCTTCAACCTGATTCAGCCCTCTCCTTTCCGATCCGCAACAACGCGTGCCGGGCAGAGGTGCCACTCATACAGAGTAAAGATAATTTTCGCTAGAACAGAGCTTTTCAAAAGATCGTTCCTCTGCCGAACTATAAAAACATGGAACGACCTGCCCCCACACGTGTTTCCCTCATCTTACAATCCTGGGTTCTTCAAGAGGAGCGTGGAGAGGCACATCACAAGGCCGCCAACTTGAGGACCACTCTCAGAAGTGGCCCCCAATCGCTAGATGCGAAACGGCTTTGGCGAGCTAAATTAAAAAAAAAATACTAATAGATAAACCTTCACGGTTCACCCTTTTTCGCTCGGACAAGTAGCTCTTTTTGAGTAATTGAAATCTACTATAATTTTTAAAAGACACGTAACAATTTTTATCAATTTTTTCTGTAAAGTCCAATAAAAGTTATAGTTTGGGTACATTAGAGATAGATGATTAAGAAAAAAGTTAAATCAACTTAAGAGCGTTAATTCGGGTTTCAAATTTATTTACGATCGTAAGAAATCAGCGCGGCGCGGCGCATATAGCCGTATAGTGCCAATTGTTGCTACCAACAAGTTTGATACTTTTGTTTTCCTTGATGTATTACCGGTGTCATATTCTTAGTCTAAGCGTTCAATCTTTTAATTCAATTTTTATGTTAGTAATATTAGTTAATAATTATTGATAATTTTTATACAAAACGGGATTTCGCGTGGCACTATTTTATTATTAATTAAAGGTTTCGGTACCTTCACTTTCCTCGACGTTTCGACAGGGTTACACCTATCGTGGTCCCGAGGTCGCCTCGGAAAGTGAAGGTACCGAAACCTTTAATCTATACTAATATTATAAAGAAGTAAAGTTTGTGTGTTTGTTAAATTTTAAGGGGTAATCTCGGGATCTACTGAACCGATTTTAAAAATTCTTTCACCAATAGAAAGCCACGTTATTGTGGAGTGTCATAGGCTATATAGCATCACGCTATAACGAATAGGAGCGGAGCAGTAATAGTAAATGTTTCAAAAACGGGGGAAAGGTTATTCCTTTTGAGAGCTTCATTGCGTGTGCTGCTTAAATATTTATAGTTATGTAAAAAATATGTACTACAATATTGTTTCTCTTACAAAAGTTCTAAAAAAATTGCGCGATATTGGGTTGGTGCACAATAACCATTTTAATGGCAATCAATTTTTTTCTACAATAATGCCACGGGATACCTCTTTCATAAACGAAATTGTTCTTAAAAATAATGCGACGGGAATTCACGCGACGAGAAATCTTTCTCTCTCTCTCTCACGTAGTATTGAATATTATCTGACGACGAGACGCTACGGTAGTAAACACAACGCGACAGGAGTAAATGCGACGGGAACAGGTAATTCTCTCTCTTATGTGGCGCAAACGAAGTTGCGCGGGTCAGCTAGTTAATAATAAAATAGTGCCACGCGAAATCCCGTTTTGTATAAAAATATGTGTTCAACGCGTGTTAGTTTAAAACAAATATTGATTACTTTATTGCAAATTTATTGATATTTAGTAGTGTGTGTGTGTGTCGAGACCCTAGGTTCATTGGCATAAAGTTTTTTAAATTTTGAAGAAGCGCCTTGTGGAATCAACTAGTGACCTAAGGGCTGGCAGTTATTTCTCCCAACGAATAAGCATCGCCGTTCAAAAGGGGATTGCTGCCAGTTTTTTGGGCACAATGCCACCGGGGCCCTATTTAGATTTAGTTTAGTTTTATTCATATTGTAAATAGTTATTATGCTTTATTGTAACATTTGTCTCAATAAATAAAAGAAATATTTCGACTCTAGTAGTGATAGATACTGACATCAATAAAATTAATAAAGTTGACATTTATTTACCTAACTAATATCAATATTGAAATTACAAATACACACATACATGAAAACGGTTTCATAAGTTTATTTTTAAAGTATCTAAATATACGAAAATTGTAGAAAGTAATGGACAATATTCTATTATACACTATAAATATTTAAATTTGACAATACACATGGTAAAAAAACAAATAATATTTACGTAGCAATGCGCAGGCGCTTGGCATGGTCCGATGTTTTGCTGCCTACTACAGATTCAGTGCTGGCAGGAACATTAAAAAATTTTTAATAAATAATTCATAAATATTGTTGGATATTCTTACACAACATCATCTAGCCCAAACTAAGCTATAAGCTTGATCTATGGGATCTAACTCTAATCTTAATATTGATAGTAGGTGTTTTTTATTTATAATAACCAAATATTTATTAAGAGGCATGTGCATAACAATGCACACCGCCAAGAAAAATGCTAATTAATTAGCCCTTCCGTATCGGCATTGATCGATTATTAGATACCTACTAAGATGAACATTCGTGATGAACAGAATAAATAAATGTTGTGGAACAGTACAAGTGCCGTTAATGAATATGTGCAGCAGGTTCCACAAAGTGCCATCCATCAACAGTATAAATAATTCTTTTCATGGGTTGCGCCGCGCCGTCAGGTTTCTTTATAGATACGGACAGTTCTGTCTCTTGTTTGGCCAGTATTAGTCTGACTCTAGCAGAAGTTTCTCCAAGACTTGGTACTTCTGTATCTCAGTCACTACTTGTATTTTGCTTTAGCGGCTTTATAGCCGTCCCAATCCTGGTCTGGTTCCTCACAGGTGTTCCATAATTACCACTTATGAAATGGGGTGTTAATATGTTATTATCAATACCACACGAATAGTGACTACCTGCCTTGCGTATAATACCTACACCTACGCTGTTCGTGAAGAAAATAGTGCAACTGTAATAGCTTATAACTTGGTCAGTTTTCGTTAGATTCATTTAATTTTTTTTATACAGTATTTTGAAGCGAAACTCTAGTCGGGGTGTCTGAGCTTTGCACTATACAAAAGTTCACGTTGCATATCGACCATAAATATTTATATCCTATCCTACTAATATTATAAATGTGAAAGTTTGTGAAGATGTTTGTATGTTCAGATGTTTGGATGTTTGTTACTTAATCACGCTCTTACGGCTAAATGGATCCAGCTGAAATTTGGTATAGGGATAGAGTATAGTCTGGAATAACACATAGGCTACTTCTTATCCCAGAAAATTGTTTTCACGGGAAGCTGGAACGGGAACCAAAATTCACGCGGGCGAAGCCGCGCGTATCAGCTAGTATATTATATTATACGTCACAAAGTACTAAGATTGTTTGGTCACGCTAGAATTAGACTATTTTTGTTAATTTTTTCGTATTCAAAAATGGAACATCGAGCGACATGACACTCTCTGAGAGCCTCTCGGCGGTACTAAATCGTATTTGTTCGCGTATCTGCATTTATAGGGGTTCACAAAATACTTTGTAAAAAAAAATCTGTATCTAGTTACTTATAAAGAAATATTTTTATTGTCAGAGGAGAAGTTCTGACATAATATTACATAATTATCATAATGATTTAAACTACAGAAGCTGGTGAAAAGACTACTTTATTGTGGTGAAAATTCTCAGTATTTGAGCAAACTTGAGAGTCATTTTTCTCCAAAAAAAAGGAACCTACCTGATATCAGGTTATTCTACAAACAGATAGCCTAGGCCTTTTGCAATTGCTTCGTATCCCTTGTTCATTAAATTTATCAGTTATTTGACATGAATTTAAGCATCGAAATCGATGCAAATCGTATGATTTGAAAAACCTTGTTCACTTTCGTTGATATTAACCATATGTAATCTGTTGTTAGGTAAAATATGTTTTATAAAACGTTTAGAGCGCTAAATTTACTAAGTATGTTAGTGAATACCATGTTTGTACGATAAATATTTAATGACTTTAAACGCAATGAAAAGTATGGTTTCTGAGCAAAACGTGGGGCGAAATATGTTAGCCCTCTTAAGGTTCCTTTTAATTTATTTCAAAGCATTCTAAGAATCCTCGGAAATAAATGAGAGGTCTGGTGTGCTAACAGAACCATTAGTTACCACTGTAAAATTATTGTCTGGGTTTAAGCTTTAATTTTGCTTAGTCTATTTATTTTGGCTTCAAGTGTAAACTATGTTAAGGTAAAGAACCCCAAAAATCAATCCTGTCTTATCGACTAAGCTCATATAATTTATTAGAGAGTAAATGTATGCTTTTTTTCACGCTTCCCACCTCCTGAAGCTTAATAGCTTTAGGGGTCGATGGAACTACGGATCAAGGGTAATGTTTCATAAATGTATTTAGTAATGTGAAAGTAGTTAGAAATGTGTAGTTTTGGTGTTGTGTCAGTGGATTAATGGCTATTTAGTTGGATATTGATGTCTATTAGATGCATGTGTGTGTGTGTTCTTCTAAGTCAACACTTGACTGTTGTATGTATAATCATTGAAGACATATTGGTGACCAGAGAACTATCTACTGCTGGATGAAAGTCTCCTAATTTTCGTCATATCGGAAAGGTGATTGACCTTTATGTACTACCAAAGATAATATTATAGTATTACATACAGATAGGCCACTCCCTGCTCCTCACTGAGCAAGCTTCCCCCCTCCCCCCAGTTACGCCACTGCTGTCATTAGTTGGCGGATATTTTGAGGGGACATTTGCTTAGCCTTATTGAAAGAAAGAAAGAAAATCAACTGTAAAACAAGAAAGCCGTGAGATCGTTCTCACTAGAGTGCCCCTCTCTAACACGTTTATTGTGAAAGTGAAAGGTCAATTCGATTGATGTTGTCATTTTTGTTTTATTTCAAACTTTGGACAGATGATTCACGTGACCTAGTGACGTAGTTTAATGCAACATAGTTACAGACTACAGACAAAGTCTCGCCATAAGCCCCTCTGTACTCTATTTTATAGAGAGGGGCTAAAAGAGAAATAAAAACAAAAAAATATGAATGAAAAAGTATGGGTCACCTCAGCATAATGCTACACGTCAACATTGTCATACTGTGACATTGTTGCGACGTGCAGCGCTGATTTTCAGTTGGCAGCATAATTATTGGTCACACGCACACATTCAAGCTCTGTACGAACAAAGCGTGTTTTTAGTGTAGGTAATAGAATTGAAAACGAATTATTTGCATGAGTTTCCGCCCGTGGTACTACGTATAATACGGGTTAGTGCTTTTACTTACATTTCTGTTTCTTCGTCCGTTAGGCTGCAGACGCATCACTTGCCGGTTAGGTTGGTTAACAAACACTCCTTAGCACCATGCACTTATTATAAACACATTTATCGGTGACTTTTTATTTGTCTTTGTTTTATTCATTGTTTTAAAAACGTCAAAAAATGCCCTTTGGATTTAAAGGGCCCCTCCAGCTTTTTTTGGCCATCATTTGTTGAATAGTTTTCGTAGAACTTGATTAAGACCTTCGAAGGGACATTCAGTTGCTAATACCTTCATAACACGGTTTGTTGGGCAGCTTGAGCGGATTCTAGAAAGAAATACTTAATATTACTTGCAATGCAAGACATCCTTGTCAGAAACTAGCATCAAAATCTCATATTTATTGTCAATGACTTATTTTTGTTAGCATTGCCTGTGCGTGTATTCTCTTTGACAGCGCTAATATGAGGCAATTCTAACAATATTATGGATCAGAAATCCATTTATTTGTGAAGCGGTAATGACAGTACGTATATTTTTTTAAAATATTTTACCTATACCCACCCACAATCAATTTCAAGTGATCCGTAGTCACACCACGTTCGTACACCGATGTTTTATTTAATGATTAATCATACTGGAGATCCTCTACACTTCCCAACTATTTACAAAAAAATGTGGCACCTTAATAATAAGACCAAGATACAATAAATTTGAACTTAATTACTTCTTATTTCATCTTAGTCTCTCTGCAAAGCCGCGATGATAGCCAAAGTTTCCGAATGCTTGGTTACCTGGGTCACTGTATACCTGGGTCTGCACTGGGTAGGCAGTTGTAGAACATTATTTGGTTTTAGCAGGTGCAAGCATGGCATACATCATGATGATTTCCACACGTAAAAATTAGACTGCAGAAAAAAGTTTCAAAAAGATGATCGTAAAAAAAGGACAACGAAACCATTACCGTTCCTGTCTAGTCTATCTGAATTGGGTGGCATCTGTAGTTAACCTTAGCAGGTTCTTATCTGTGGGTTGTGAAATGGCCAGGATTTGAATATTTGACTTCTATTTCAAGCCAGATAGGCGTCGCGCGCTTTTAGTAAGTACCTATCAATTTTTAATTCTACATTGGTAGGTAAACTCTCACAAACAATCTAGGTTTAGAGAGACGGGAATTTATGGAAGAACTGGCTGATGCCCGCAGCTTCACCTGCGTAAAATTTGTTCCCGTTCCCGTGGGAACTTATGCGTGGGATAATAGTAGCCATGTGTTATATTTCAGACTATAATGTATCCCTTTTTTTTTTTTTTTTTTTATACTACTTAGGTGGCAGACAAGCTTACGGCCCACCGGAAGGTTGGTAACCGTAGCCTATAGACGTTTGCAACACCAGAGGCAACACCAGAGGCGCTACACACGCGCTGCCGACCCGGGTGCAGGCTGTGACGACCCACAGTTGAAATTTTTCAAGCCGCCCGTAAGGCCTTCAACTTGGCTTATCGACTGTCATTTTACTGACAACCGGGACCAACGGCTTATCGTGCCTTCCGAAGCACGGAAACGCTCGTAAATAAATGTCACAAAGTGGTCCACGTGGTGGTCACCCATCCATATCCGGCCATAGCAAATGTTGCTTACTGCAGTGATCGTTTACAGAACACTGAGTCCGCGGGGCCACGAGCGCTTCATTATTGTATCAAATTTCAGCCAGATTCGTTTAGCCATTCGAGCGTGAAAGAGTGACAAACATCCATAAATCCACACTCACAAACTTTCGCATTTATAGCATTAGTAGTAGTAAATAACGTAAGTTAAAGTTCAAACGGTGGTTGGTAGTGGTTTGGCTGATATTATTTATCTTTTAGGTTATTGTAAATACGTTCATGTATGGGTTAGGTGGGTGCTATTGGGTCCGTAGTAGGTAAATCACAGGCAAAACAGTGGTGGACAACCAGTCTTAAATTAGTTCAGTGAAGATATTGAACAGTGTAGGTTCATAATTTATTTCGTCTTTTTTTTTAAATAACGTGAGAGAATAACTATCATAGATGCCATGCCGGACTCCTATCGACTAAAAAGCTTCACGTAACGGCCAACAGCCTATGTTTGGAAGCCGCGGGAAAGCCCTCGTAAGGATGTCCCAGGACTCCTAACAGAAATTTATATAGTCTAAGACAGAAAATAACCACAGTGTTATACCTATGGAACGTCTATAACTTGTAATGTACCTATTTCACGAGCCGCTTCGAAACCCATGACTATAATGATACTATTATTACGAGGTAATATAACTTTGACCAGCACGTTTCCATTCCAAATCATAGGTTACTACACCCAGAAATGGCCACTAGAACTACCATCATCAAAAATACGCCTTTCTAATCACAGCCTACCTGCTTTTAGCGCTTGGCGTAGTTCAGTAGCTCAGGAAATGATATAAGGAAACTACATAACACCGCGGTGGCTATCAAGCAGCTTGATAGTACTTGATTTATAGCGAAAATAGCCTTGAACTAGGCAGAACTGCGAACCTTGCCGTTAGAGGGTTAAAGTTACGAAACCTAACGTCTAACCTTGAGTTAATTTTCATTTTGACAAATGGAACCATTTTTCAGAACGATGAAGGTTTGACATTTGTATTATCATTTTGTGACTTTTTTATACCACTAAAAGCGCAGACAAGCATAGAGTATTTCTGATATAAAGTAGTCACCGAAGCCCAGGGACGTTTGCAACAACATAGGTGGCTACGATCGTACAACCAACTAATAAAGTATGGGAAAAATGTCAGAGATTTTTATGATATTATTTCGAACTTGTGTAGATAAGAGCTACATTAACACTTAACTTGCGAGTTTGCAAATATTATTTTTAAATAAAGGAGGAGAATACCATTTATGTAAATAGTTGTTACGCGAACTTTCCGTTAAATATGAATTGATTTTGATAGGGGTTCCTTATCCAAAGGGAAAAAATGGGACCCTATTACTGAGACTCCGCTGTCTGTCTGTCTCCAGGCTGTATCTCGGGAACCGTGATAGCTAGAGACGTTTAGGAGCATAAGGTCAAAAACGCAAAATGACAAACGATCGCAAATTGTCAAAAGAGCAAAATGTCAAAAGCGCACATAGTCACAGGCTAAGATTGTCAAAAGAGCACATAGTCTTTTGACTATGTGCTCTTTTGACAATCTGCGCCTTTGCGCAGAATGTCAAAAGCGCACATAGTCAAAGGCGCAGATTGTCAAAAGCGCAAAATGTCAAAGGCGCACAATGTCAAAAATTCTACTTAAACTGTAGTCTACAGTCTATAAATTACGCGAGACCTTAACTATATGCAAGTAAGCAGACAGGCAAGCATGCATGTAAACAGCGTGCAAGGGACATGCATGCAGGCATTTATTGGCTTTTCAGTATTGCGTGACGAGTTCAGAGTGACGAGACAAGCTTGTTACTGCAATCGAGGAATGTCCTTTCTCCACGCTTTCAAATGGTATCTCAAACCACTCGTCGGCCGCTGCAGCTCCACGCTCGCTTCGCTCGCTCGGCTCGTGCACAGGGGGTCACAGTTCTAACTTAACCTAACCTAATTGAATCTTATTTTACTTTTATCACTGCGGGTAAGTTTAAGTAACCTTTGACATTTTGCGCTTTTGACTATGTGCGCTTGTGACAATCTGCACCTTTGACTATGTGCGCTTTTGACAATCTGCACCTTTCTTCTTCTTTTCTTATATGAACGGCCCCGTCGTTTACCAACGATTCCGCCAACCTCAAGGTAGAGAATAGATTTACTAATTTGAAGTTCGGTTTTGAGAAAATTGTTCGGTATCTGCACCTTTAACTATGTGCGCTTTTGACATTCTGCTCTTTTGACAATTTGCGATCGTTTGTCATTTAACGCTTTTGACCTTATGCTCCTATACCGTCTTTTGAGTTTTGTTTTGTTGATCATAAGATTAAACATTTTAGACAATAGTAGGTTTCATAATTGAGACAGCAAAGTCTGCGAGGAATGTAAATTGAATATGACTACATAATGCTCTCGCTATCCATTTAATTGTTTAAAAGCACTTAGCTGGAGCACAGAGTAGATAATTGTACTGGAGACCCAGAATACAAGTTTAGTGCTTTGTAATAACAATGTATGGCGAACAATGCCTGACAAAGAGTAATAAGGTTACAGAACAGTTCTGTATGTACCTATGTATGCCAGTGACTTTAAAGTACCTATGATGTAGGCACTCACAAATTCGTTTTTGTAAATCAGTCACAATTTTAAAATGTTACATTTATTATTAATCTACAGAAAAATCTTTACTTCTTTGTCGTAACCTTATTAAATAAATGGGAAACCATCACGTGAGATTTTGTTGGATTGAGACTTTAATACCGGTAAAACATTCAAAGAAAACTATTCATCCCTTTTATAGGAATAGGCGCAATTCCGATACATTACATTGAAGCCTTTTAAGCCCAAGGGTCTAAGCCGAAAAAAATGACTTTGTTTATCTGTCCTTTCGTCGGTTACATCACTACTGCAAAAAAAGTAAAAACTTGTACGTCATAGATATCAAGAAATGAACTTAACCTAGACAGTGAGCAAGCACTTTGTGCAAGGTGATTTATGGAGTCCAAGACCTTGACACATACTGCAGTGCAGTGTTAGCTACTGATTAGACTGATGAATGGTGGTACGAGAAATTGACCTCTAAAGAACTTATTTCTATACTTTTAACCTCGACCACCTTGAAGGCTAATTTGTTTTTGTAATCAAACGCATCGGCTGTGTCTTTTGTTTCGTGATATTTGATCTTCATGGACAGTATTAGGAAAATAATTACCTTTTCTCGCCCATTTCACACAGCTGCGTATCATATTTCTGCTAAGCTTGTGCCATATTGCGAGTAAAATATTAAACGTTCGTTTGGTTGGCCCGGCCCTCCCGGAATTTACGACTTCGGAGTATAGCAATCTTCTGTACTCATCACCAGAAACATATGTACCGCTTTCTTTTTCAATGTAACTCTGTATTTTTGGAGAAAAACTCATGAAAAGGGGGCCGGGCCAACCAAACGCTTTCAGCTCGGCCCCCCTTGTAACTCGAAAAATATACAGCCAATTAAAAAAACACTTGAGCTTGAGAAATGTACCCCGGCATCTCGTTATACGTTCCAAAACAGATTTTGTATATTCGTAATATCAAACGATAAATCGATGTAGAAAGGGGGCCGAGCTGAAAATTTTTGATAAGAAAATACGTACAGAAGGACAAAAGATTTTTATTAAAAAACTATAAATATAGAATCTACACATGGTAAATATCATATGTACCGCCTTAGCTTCTAATAAAACTTGCTAAATTTAAAATAAACACCAACCTCAGTTCGTTCAGCTCGGCCCCCTTTAAACGTCTATAGCTTCTAAACTATGACATATTTCGCTACGAAAAAACTATTTCCTGACTCATATAAAGGAGTACATTCCTTCTAAATGAATTAGGATTCTGTGAAATTAGTATTTGAAAAGATTAATGGGATCGAAAATATCATATAGGATAAATGATAATGTGACCATGATTTAGAAAATAGTATTTCTAACTGTAAAATTGCGAAAAGTTGTTTAGCCGAATGTTTTTTTGCCAAATGAAAATTTGGGAAACATGCTTTGGCATGTGACACTTTGGATATCGTTTTTTGCCAAACATAAGTAAATCGCGTAAATCGTTAGTTATTTAGTATGCATTATGTAAAGTACCTAACCCTACACAATGCCTACTAAATGATGCAAAAAGAAAATCAATAAAATAAATCACTTTCGTTAAGAACTTCAAAAAACTCCTGAATCCAGATGTTTAGATTGAGGAGCCACTTCATAAATGTAACTTATCGTGACATCCGCTAGTAGCTTAAAGCTACTAGCGGATGTCACGCGGTTTCTTCCGCTTAGCTCCTGTTCTCGTGGAATCACGGGAATAAAATATAGCCTATGTTCAATGGGAAGAGAATAGCTTCCCAACAGTGAAATAATTTTTCAAATCGGTCCAGTAGCTTCGGAGCCCTTTCGATGCAAACAAACAATTAAACATTTCCTCTTTGTAATATTAGTATACATTTGCCAACTTTTTCCAAAAATTAACCTAGACATTTTCCGATTGCCTAGGATGTGAGCTTCCTGTAAAAAGGTGAGGTTCATACGGACAGTGATGCAAAGAGTTTTATAGTAAGCTATATAAAATAAACTATTTTCTATAGCTTACTATAAAAGTCTTTGCCCATAGGGCAGGATGACGCCTAAATAAGAAGAAAAT
The DNA here is from genome assembly GCA_933228765.1 of Miltochrista miniata. NCBI lineage: Eukaryota > Metazoa > Arthropoda > Insecta > Lepidoptera > Erebidae > Miltochrista > Miltochrista miniata. The sequence continues at coordinate 5,089,968 of OW121754.1, read as the reverse complement.
GTTAAAATATATTACAACTACGGTAATAAAGTCTATCTGAATAGTAGAACAACTCGGTTGTTGTGCCACTGCCATCGGCAGGCGGAGTAGCGGCGCGCGGGGATGGCCTCCCATCGGCGCGGTCCAACGTTCGACAACCATTACTACCTTGGACACTTAGACCATATATCACGGGACTAGCCTTTGCGAACCAATTACGATGATTGTACAGTCAACTACAATGTAATGTACTAGTTTAATCATATAAAATGATGTACTGATGTACAGTGCTTTTTAAAAAGCCAAAAGACCAAATGGTCTATTGGCTTGGCAGAAAACAATGCTTAAGTAAGGCGCATCCTGTGGTTAGATGATCTAAGCTTGGACACTACCAATATACTCGCATTGGGACATCACTGCAGTCGATCCTCTTAAACTAATTTTATTTTTCTATTTGTACAGTCCCGGAATGAAAAGGTTGACCAGTTTTGAAAGAAATTCATTTACGTGTTGCAAGCACATGTTACCTTTTTAAACTGTGTGACAGACGAGACTACTGTATTGAGAATTATGTTTAACTGTTTGACAACAAAGTTCAAATTTACTTAAGACCAATTTTCCTTGACTATGTATAAGTGAACTAAAACCTTTTTTATTAGTTTGATCTTGCAATTACGTTGTGTCAAATTAGATAAATCTAATGATTACATCCTCTTTGCTTATTGATGATTAAAACTATAAATATGATTTAACAGCTCCTGTCATTGTTATCATTCATTACTATTTTTTCTTGTGAATGTGTCATACACATACTCGGTCGATAAAACAGATACTGTTAACATACTGAGCAAGCAAAAACAGATCATAAGGTGGTCAACCTTTTCATTCCGCGACTGTACAAAAGTGGACATGACAAGTTTAAAAATTACCTCCTGGAGAGTAGTTTAAAACCCAAGCGTAAACATCGTATCATGATTCATGAACTTCATATAACTACCTAGTTTACTCGTATCCATCAATTTCAACTTTACTCAACTAGTAGTACCAACCAGGCCTCCGTCACTCGCTACAAGTCGTGTTATAAGCACCTAGTCGTAAGTATGTCGTGAAATAATATTTCGCTTCATTTAGTCATGCTTTTTTTTCATCTCGCTTCTAACTAATATTCTAAAACCAGCTGACCCCCGCTACTTCGTTTACATCACATAAGGTGTGTGAAAAGAGAGGTATTTCTTCATCAGACTTATCAAGCAGCGTTTGAAACTGCCCTGTTTGCTTAATCATAAAAGATGAATGAAAACTCACTCACTTGTACTATTCCACAACTTTTATTATAATTTTAATAATACCTAACCGGTTTCGCTATTATAGCATTCTCAAAGGAAACACCTTTGAGAATGCTATAATAGCGAAACCGGTTAGGTATTATTAAAATTATAATAAAAGTTGTGGAATAGTACAAGTGAGTGAGTTTTCATAATGTATAACAAGTTCCATTAAGGGCCAACAATCAAAAGTATAAAGGACATAAAAGATGAAGTCTATTCTAAAACAATCCAGTCAGAATTATTTTAAAAGCCTTAATCAGTAGTTATAACAGTTTATATTTACCGCACATTCAAAGAAACCCTACAACTAAAATTTTCAAAATATCTATGTAATAGATTCTTAAAACATACATACATACATACATATCGTCACGCCTTTATCCCCGAAGGGGTAGGCAGAGGCATATTATATGCCCACGTTTCACCTTTTTATAATTTGTCCCACGTAACCTTCTGGCCACTTAGGACGGATTCCATGCTGGATGGATTCCACGTTGGACGGATTACATTTCGGACGAGTTCCACATTGGGCGGAAGTACACTTAATAATAAAATACTATTCGTGTTAATTTAAAAATAAAATATCTATTTATAATATGCCAGCATTTATGAACACAACGTAGTAGCAACGTATTTATTATCCTAGGATATCCAATACATAGTATCTATATCGTACTATTGTAGCTATGGTATTAGAGAAGTAGTATCATGGGAAAGTAGAATTACCCAAGACATTACTTACTGCTAGTCCCAAGCAGTAGTGCCAAAGGTAAAAAAGGTATTATTTTGCTGTAATAGGAAAACTATATGCAGAATCTAATAAAACAATTTAAACATGACTGTACTGTTTCTGTCCAATTTGGAACTCGTCCGAAATGGAATTCGTCCAACATGGAATCCGTCCAGCATGGAATCCGTCCTAAGTGGCCAGAAGGCCACGTAATAGGTGGTGAGCCGTATTGCCGTGTTTTTAAATGGACAGGCGCAGGTTGTGACTGCCTGCTGTTGAAATAAAGGTGAAACTTGGCTTAACGACTGGCATTTTGCAACCGAGACCAACGGCTTAACGTGCTTTCCGAAGCACGGAAACGCTCAAATAAATGTCACAAAGTGATCACATAGATGGTCAGCCATCCATGAACCGGCCATAGTGAAAGCTTACTGCAGTGATCGTTTACAGAACACTGAGTCCGCGGGGCCACGAGCGCTTCAAAATGTCTATGTAATATATTCTTAAGAGAGATATAACTTTTTTATTTATAAACCGATTGCCATGAAATAAACACTAACCCCCATATTCATAATCGTTTATTAAACCTATTTTAGTTAAAACACATTTTAAGTCTTTTGCTGTCTCTAACCATACTCTGTCATTGGTTAGAGACAGCAATAGACTTAAAGTGTGTTTTAACTAAAATAGGTTTAATAAACGATTATGAATAAGGGGGTAAATGTTTAATGGAGCAAACTTCAACCCAATAAAAACATCCTGAGTCATCTGAGTCATCCTGAGCTGCGTCGCGAGCAGATTGGACTGCCTGTATGTAAATCACTGCTGCAAGTTGTCCACCTCGTTGATAGACGTGTGGCGGTGATTCGCATACCAGCGGCTACCTATTTATTTTATTTTTAGATTAGGTAGTTGCTTTTGTTTATATTATTTTGTGTGCTTAGGTTAAGAATACTAACATAGAATAAGAAATATTGTTACTAACATAATAAGTCTAGTTACTTGTGGAATAAATATATTATTATTATTATCAAAATATTTTTATTAAAATTTGAGTAGAAAAAATGTTATGAGTACAAAAATAAGTAGTTACGCTTACTTTTTGTAAAGTTAGCTTGAAATAAATAATTTTTAATTTGACTTTTTGTAAAACTGGACATTTTTTAAAACTGGACATTTGACACTGCGGACATTTTGTAAAACTCGGCATTTTGACACTGCGGAAATTTTGATACATGGGAAAATGAAGCTGTTGAGTTGTTTATTCATTTAAAGATTTACTCAATTTATGCAGCTTTTTCTTAATAATTTTCACTGAAATCATGGTCACCCTACACATACAATATGATATTTTCGATCCCATTTATCTTTTAAAATACTAATTTCACAGAGTCTTAATTCATTTAGAAGGAGTGTACTCCTTTATATGAGTCAGGAAATAGTTTTTTTGTAATGAAATATGTCATAGTTTAGAAGCTATAGACGTTTAAAGGGTGGCCGAGCTGAACGAACTGAGGTTGGTGTTTATTTTAAATTTAGCAGGTTTTATTAGAAACTAAGGCGGTACATATGATATTTACCATGTGTAGATTCTATATTTATAGTTTTTTAATAAAAATTTTTTGTCCTTCTGTACGTATTTTCTTATCAAAAAATTTCAGCTCGGCCCCCTTTCTACATCGATTTATCGTTTGATATTACGAATATACAAAATCTGTTTTGGAACGTATAACGAGATGCCGGGGTACATTTCTCAAGCTCAAGTGTTTTTTTAATTGGATGTATATTTTTCGAGTTACAAGGGGGGCCGAGCTGAAAGCGTTTGGTTGGCCCGGCCCCCTTTTCATGAGTTTTTCTCCAAAAATACAGAGTTACATTGAAAAAGAAAGCGGTACATATGTTTCTGGTGATGAGTACAGTAGAATGCTATACTCCGAAGTCGTAAATTCCGGGAGGGCCGGGCCAACCAAACGAACGTAATATTAAGGAGCATTATAATCATTTCTTTTTTTACACATTTTCAAAGCACAGTGACTCTTGTGAGTGCTGCTAACGTTTCTGAGAAAATCCTGTGATCAGAAGGATGATTACATTTCCCACAAAGGATTACCCTTGCATGTATTGTGACTATGCTGCCAGTGTTTTAGGAACGTTCTCAGTAAGTGATGATACAAAGATTTCTACGAAGCATTCGTGATGTTAATAGTTTAGTGTTTGTGGATTATCCTTTTAGATCGTTTAGATAGTAGTTTTTGATAAATAGGTACCTATTCTCTTGATGTATGCTTTTGAATAAAGATGCAACTGATGGTCCATAATTGAAATATAATAAATTTTATATAGAATTATTTATATAGAAGCGCTCGTGGCCCCGCGGACTCAGTGTTCTGTGAACGATCACTGCAGTAAGCAACTTTCACTATGGCCGGTCCATGGATGGGTGACCATCCATGTGATCACTTTGTGACATTTATTTGAGCGTTTCCGTGCTTCGGAAGGCACGTTAAGCCGTTGGTCCCGGTTGCCAGTAAAATGGCAGTCGTTAAGCTAAGTTGAAGGCTTTATTTCAACAGCAGGCAGTCACACCCTGCGCCTGTCCATTTAAACACGGCAATACGGCTCACCACCTATTACGTGGGACAAATTATACAAAGGTGAAATGTGGGCATATAATATGCCTCTGCCTACCCCTTCGGGGATAAAGGCGTGACCATATGTTATGTTATGTTAATAAATGTTATAAGTGCTACACACCCTCATCATCACCATCTCTATCTGTTTACACTAACAGCTGAGTAGGTATATAATTTTCACGTAAAGATCGCCGTCTAAAAACCGCCGTCATCGATTCATCGAAACATTCGATTTTTCTCTAGAAATATCAGCTTTTTGTCTCATAAATATCAATAAGTTTGGTGAAGTCTATTAAAGTACTGTGAAAACAGTTGCAAAGATCGCCGCCCCTTAAATATCGCTGTTTGACTTAGTCGTTCAGTTACCAAGCTGACTCACACTATTATTCTATTTTCCCCGGCTTTTTGTCTCGTAAATTTCAATTGGTGAAGGCTAAATTTTTTTTATATTGATGTCCTTGAAGTACAGCTGAAAAAATAGTCAGTATACATACAATAATTCTGTTTTCACAGCATGCTTCAATAGGCTACCTACACACGTAATTATTGTAAGTTTTCAAGGCCGGGGTTGTGTGGTGCTTTCTTTGTTTTCTTTGTACATATCGACACGCAAACAATTACTAGTAACACATTAAACCTTTGGATTAGTAATAAACTAGTGAGTAATAATTATGAGTGATTCATGTCTTGGCTTACGAAGAACTTTCTAATAAATTGAAATTTTTAAGTACTTAAAATGTTACTTGTGTTTGATTTCAATTAATTAAGTAGAAACGGAGATATGAACAAAAAGATTACATACTCACAGTTTTTATTTTCTTGGTCGTGATAAGCGACATCCATTTAGGCAAAGCTGAGAACATCAGCTATTTAATAAAATTTAATCATTGTTAGTAATTCGCACTACGCAGCATTCACAATGCACCCTTCTTGAGCGGTGGGTAGCGTTTCAGCCTGCTGCTGTGCTGCACAAGGCTGCTGTGCTGCACAAGTTGTGGTTATCACGTCATAAATATAAAAATTAAATCTTTAGTGCTCTGCCTATTTATGGCTCTTATTTTTTCTTCTTACCCTAAAAAAGTAGTTAAAGTGACGTGACCATATTAATATGTGAACGAACGCACTACACAAATTTACAGCATTCCACAGAAATACAGTAATCTTAAGCCATTACTTTAATATTAATGCGAACAACGTTTTACCTTTTGTTAAGAATGAATAACCTTCTACTTTTCCAATTGTCCTTAATTGGCGACAGTCTGTTGCCGTTGCCACCAACTACTGCCTTTGTTGTCATGTCAAAGAGGTCGTATAATATGATACATTTATTCTGTAATAATTAATCTATAAGTACTAATATTATGAAGAGGAAAGTTTTGATCGTGTGTTTGCATTGAATAGGCTCCGAACAAAACCGATTTGAATAATACTTTCATTGTTAGGAAGCTACTTTAACCCCGGGTCACATGGCTATAATTCACTCCCGTATTCCCACAGGAATGAGAACTAAGAGGGTGACACCGCGTGTCGTCCGCTAGTATTATACATCTCATTTCTTTTACCTTACCACGCATCCATGTACTTACTAATATTATTATTCTGTGTCTTAATTTCCAACGCAACGGATGGAAATGACTTGTAATGAGGATAGTCATTAGTCAGCAGAGAGATATCACAGAAAAAAAAAATAATCAGGGTTTTAGTAAGATCCTTCTTTTAGGTAGGCTAGGGATATCGCTGGGTCCTTTTCCCTATCCTACATTCACAATGATAGTAATGGGTGGAGGAGATGGTAAAACTTCACTTTCTTGAACTTTTTTACGCCAATAAGACGGCAGACAATCATTTTTTTTTAACCGTAGGCAAGTCCTACAGGGATACTATGATAATTATAAAAACCACACGTTTCCTACCTAATGCCTACAGTTGGGAGTCACGGGTAAGCCCTCGGAGGGATGACCCCGGGATACCCAACAGACTTATGCTACCACTGCGGCCTCACCTACCTGCGGCCTCACTTACCTGCGGCCTCGCCTATCTGCGGCCTTACCTATGCGATGCACCTAATGAAAAGTTATCACCCTAGAATTTTAAGAAATACACGAACTTAGTGTTATTCCACTGCATTAAACCACTGCAGCGATTGCATCCAAAACCCACCTGGATTCGAAGTCTGGAATTGGCTGCTAAGAACAACACTATAACTTAGATTTTATTACTAACAATGTTGACACGATTCCTGATAAGCCAGTCATTACCAAAGATGCAGACAACCAACCTCGAAAATCTCACTATTGACAAGTACCTACGATTTACCCGGGGACGCGTCATTTTGTATTTCCATTGTAATATTCTGTTTGTAGCTAGTTTATGAATGTGATGTAGACAGGAGGAGGGAAATGGTGATTCTACTTACACCTTTTTGAACTTAGAGTCGTTCCAGCTGCTTCCAACCTCTCCTTGATTTAAAGTCTAGAATTCGCTTTTATTGGCTGCTAGAAACAACCGTGGGATAACGTTGGGATCAGTGGTTTGGCCAATTTTGTCTACATATAACACAGTGATGATCAGTGTTACTCACCAACTAGCGCGAGGTAGCTATGCAGAGAACTCTTTCCCAGGGCGCCTTACTACAAAGATTCCAGTGTGCATGCAAGGGTAGGCCAGGGCTCTGACGAAAACAGCCAGGTAGGGTGTACACACATATATTTATATAACACAGTACACTACAGAGACAATGAGATTACATAGATACAGAAAGCACAGACATACATAAGAAGAATTACGGGTTACGTACTAATTGTACAGCACTAAACTAAATCAGCGTGAGTGGTGACTTAGGCGGCTAGGCTACACGCATATAAGGGTGACGAGTACTGGCCTGCATTGTGAGCTGAGAGCGACCCCGTACGCTGTCAAGTCCAGGTGAAGTTGGCAGGCCTCTCTCTCAACAACCCCGCTCGTGCGGTCCACGTGTTCTCGGGTGTGGCTTAGAACAGCGGCTGCCCACTTTTCCCCGTACTAAAAAACCCTGTCATGAAAGAAACGACAAATTAACATACTGACTGACTGCGCGAAAGACGACAATCGACCCGCTTTGCAAATAGTTAATTGAAACTTACCAGAATCTGGGTATTGGTTGACACAGAGTTCAACTCCTTCCGAGGAGAATAAGTAAAACTCAGACTAATTCCTTAACAGGTTCTCAGGTGCAACTTACAACCTCCAAAGAAAAATTGAGGCGTGCCACTCAGAGTAATATCAATTTCCCTCGTCCTTAGCCGATGGTAAAAAGAGACTTGGAACTTTGTATCAGGGCTTTATCCCCTCTCTAACGTGGAATCGTCTCGAATTTCATGCAAAACCTGCTTTCAATGAATGCAAAAACGATTCGTCACCGATCCTTATGACATCCTGTCATTCTGACAGCAGAAATGTCACCACTGACAACCGATTAAAAAAAATAAATCGATTAGGCTGCTTTCACACGCTGAGTGCTGCATCTACAGAAAATAAATGCTACAACCACCCCCCCTTTAATAGTATTTCCTGCGGATTCGACACGCTGGAAATACACAATAAAGAAAACAGAAAATTACTGACTAATAAACTAAGACAACCAGCTAGGTCCTTCAAACACCAGCTGACTACGACCATTACAATACCAAAGAAAGATCCTCCTATATACCTAACTAGCCACTGACTCGTGTACCGGATAGGCTAAGTAACTAGAGTCTAATGCCCTTCATAGAAAACGAATGCTCCCTTTACTCACTGCCGATACCCTAACACTACCCAAGCTCTCAGGATATTGTAGAGTACTGAGGAGCGAATGAGAGAAAAACGCTCGGTGCGGTGCATAGAAGAAACAACAACGTGACAATTTGAAGTCACGTACACACATAGAAATACAAACAAAAGATTAAAATAGTCTTACATAATGATCACATAGCACTGGTTTAATAAACTAGAGAAACAGTGCTATGTAGTTACGTTAGGTATTGGAGACGGCTCCTCCTGATACTTCAGGATGTCCTTGATATGGTACTGCCCAAGATCCCTACCGTCCAGATCTGACAGCCTATATACTAAAGGGGATCGTTTAGCAGTCACCACACATTTAAGGAACTTAGGGGCTAGCTTAGAAGTAAAGTTCTTGGCCTTGTTTGACAGGTAGAACGTGCGTTTGTAAACTAAGTATCTGTCCCACTTTCAGCTCCACATGCCTTTTTCTGAGGTTGTAATACTTTTCATTACGCTGGTGGGCAACATTCAATTGTTTCCTCACCTGGTCGTATATGCGTTGTATTTCTCTCAGCTTGACACCGAAGGCTGATGGATCGTCTACAGAGACTGAAGCAGGGTGGCACACAATATCTGTCTGCCTGTATAGCACTCCATCTCCAATAAACTCCCTACCATGTACCAAAAAGTAAGGGGTGAAACGAGTTGCTTCGTTAACTGCAGTGTTGAAAGCGCACTGTATCTCAACCAAGAATGAATCCCATGACTTGTGTTGTGACTTCACATAGCATGAGATCGCTTGAACAACATTACGAATAGCTCGTTCCGCCTAGGGTTATAATATATATTAGGTACATTGTATTAAGCTAACAGATCTTTAAATGGCTTACTCACAAACTGAGGGCCATTATCCATGTAAATAGTCTTGCAGACTCCGTGCACGAGAAACACACTCTTCTCTATGAATCTCGCGACTACAGCGCCTGTGGCAACCCGAACAGGGCACAACATGACGTATTTGCTAAAGTAGTCGGAGACCACGATCAGGTGTACGTTTCTATTGCTCGAAGTGGGAAAGGGACCAAGCAGATCTACAGAGATAGCTTCGAATGGCTTCGAAACCCGCTTCGGGCTACCCATTAGGCCGGGACGAGACGTATTTACGGGTTTGTACTGCTTGCATGTTTCACAATTCCCAACATATTCTTTGACGTTCTCGTACATCTTGGGCCAGTAATAATTCAGGGCTAACCTTTTATGCGTCTTCCAAACGCCACCATGGGCACTAAGTGTGTCATCGTGGTACTTCGAGAGCAGGGGCAAGCGATCCTCCTGAGGTACCACCAGCTTCCAGTCAAAGTCTGAAGTCAAAGAATATTTATTTTTAGTTAACCTATATAAAAGGTTGTCACGAATGTCATAATTTGGTGACTTCCTAGGGTTCTTCCGAACACTATTCATGGTGTGGTCATACCACGGGTCTTTAGTGGGTACTGCATCGAGGGAATCAATTTTGATACGAGACAGAGCATCAGGTACAACGTGGTCTTTACCTTTTCGATGCTCTATGTCAAAGTCGAATTGACTGAGCCTCATACTCCAACGTGCTAGACGACCCGTGGGATTTTTCAGTTTATGGAACCACAGAAGGGATGAATGATCCGTGACGACCGTACACTTTTGGCCTTCGACGTACTGACGAAATTGTTCCAAGGCGAAAATCACGGCCAAAAGTTCTCGCTCAGTTGTGCTGTAGTTCACCTCGTTCTTGTTAAGAGAACGGCTACAGTAGGCGATAGGGTGTTCAACACCATCGTGAGTTTGTGCGGAGTGCGGAAGGGCAACTCAAAGTTAGGCATTTTTAATATAGGGGCAGAAACCAAGGCTGACTTTAGTAGGTTAAAGGACTGTTCAGCTTCAGGGGTCCCTTCGAATTTAAGGATCGTAGTCAGTTTGCACAGAGGTTTACTAATCCTAGAGAAGTTGTTAACAAAGCGACGATACCAGCCGGCCATTCCCAGAAATCTCTTAACCTCCTTAGGGTTGGAAGGGGTGGAATAGTTGAGGAAAACCTCAACTTTACCCGGGTCTGTCCGTAGGCCATGTTTGTCCACATAATACCCCAGGTATTTGAGTTCACTCCGACAAAAGTGGGATTTTTTCATGTTTATTGTTAGACCAGCATCCTTGAGTTGCTGATAGACTCTATGTAAGAGCTCTACATGCTCCTCAAAGGTGCTGGACACACAGACTATGTCATCCTGAAACGCAAATACCTTGTTGTCGAACTCGGGACCAAACAGACGGTCCATGAGGCGTTGCATCGTGGCACTGGCCCCGACAAGACCGAAGCACATGGAGATGTAGTGGAACAATCCTCTCCGGGGAACCGTAAAAGCAGTCTTCTCAGCAGACTGGAGTGAGTCGAATGGAATCTGTCAGTAGGCCGCACTCAGATCTTCAGAGGTTAAATACTTAGCATTATTAAGATGGTCCAAGATTTGATTGATATAGGGTAAGGGGTAGGCGTCACTCTTTGACACAGAGTTCAGCTTGCGAGAGGCCAAGCACAATCTGAGATCGCCGTTCGCCTTCTCCACCATGACCACTGGAGAGTTCCAGGCGGACTGAGACGGGGACACTACTCCCATCTCCAGCATTCGGTCCAGCTCGGCTTCCAGGGCCTTCTGTTTAAGGGGAGAGAGCGGATAATAACGCTGCTTGATCGGCTTGCTGTCACCAGTGTCAATGACATGGTGCACAAGTGAGGTCCGACCTAAACCCACCTTATCAGTGTTCAATGAGTCGAATTTTTCAATGACCTCGTTGATTACACACCTTTGTTTAGTTGTCAGGTTGTCGTAATCCTCGAGGCCACCGTTAAGGGACACAGACTCTATAGGATTATTATCACTAAAACTATCAAGGCTAATATTTTGTAAAATTAATTTATCACTTAACTTAAATTGTTGCCAGAAATCCACACCAAATATCATGGAGGTGGTTATTCCTGGGACAACATAGAACTTGACAACTCGGATAACCGAATTGTACTCAATTGGCAAAGAGATACAACCCAGACATTGCAAGTGAGTGCTGTCTGCAGTTGTAATACGAAAAGTAGGATTGATACTCACAAGATCAAAACCCAGTTCCAAGAAGATGCGGTGCGCTCCCTTACCTAGTATAGAGCAGGAGGCACCGGAATCTAGAAGGCCTAAGACATATAAATTTAAAACCTTAACAACTAAATACGGTCTAATGTCACTATCCCGTTTAGGAAACAGGACCTTATCATAAATAGACTCAGATACAGAGTAATGCATAGAGTTCCTAACAAGGCCCTGGCCTACGCGTTTTTTGGCTTGCCAGCACATTGTGAGCAGTCTGGGGTCTTGACTCTTTTGAGACCACACCGGAAACACACCAGCTCCCTTGACTGTGTGCAGCTGTATGCAGAGTGACCGCCCCCGCCACAACGAAAGCATTTGCGTTCGTGGGAGGTAGTCGGCGTCTCCACTGCAGACACTTGCTTGGTGGGCTTCTGTACACCTTTGTTCTTATGCTGGTGTAAGTCTGACGAAATCTCAAACTTGTCAAGAGCAGGCTCACGGAAAGCGTCCGCCCTAGTACGCGCAAGCTCCAAGCGCTTACCCAAACGTCTCAAATCACCTATAGAATTAACTTCATGCAAGGCCAGTTCTTTCATGTAATCAGGTCGAATATTGTGCATGAGAATGTCCAACTGCTCTTCACTGGGCATCTTACATGACAACCTTGAGAACATGGCTTGCATTGTACATATATAATTAACCAAGGACTCAGAGCGGGCTTGTGTACGCTCTCTTATCTCGTTCCTGAGGCGGTAATCATAATCAGGAATATCGAAGGTATCTCTAAGCTCACTAATAAGATCCTCATACGAGATGAAGTTAGCTTTGTTTGTACGGAACCAAGACAAAGCCGGTCCATCCAACAGGTCGAAGAAAGCCATAAGGAGTCTAGGCTTAGTAACCTCCCGACCACATCTAAGTTCCTCTAATCTCTCTAAGAACACACGTACACAAGTAGAACCATCATATTTTAAACTAAATGAACATAAGTTAAGGGGACGTTCTTTATACACTATGTTACATGTAGAACTATTCCTACTTGAACTAGCTCGCACCGAGCGGTCCTCTCTCACTACTGGTGAAGTATACTCCACCTGGTCACGACACGAAGGATCATCACCATCATCATCCGAACCCTCGGATTCAGAATTACTACCGGGTTCAGCCCTAGCAATGATCTTCACTAGCCTACCACGAATTTCCACCAGGTCAGGGCAATCCAAACCACAACGCGCCAACCTAGTCAGCAGATAGTTTGCTCTAATACTTATCCTTAAGCGAGAGTTATTATTGGCCAAGAACTCACCTGACTGAAGAGCCTCCTCCAACTCGGAGACCTTCGGAAGGCAGGTCGAAAGCTCAGCCGATGCATCAGCGTGTACCGGAGCATTCGCTTTGATGCTTCCCCGACGGACAAGTCGGTGTGCCGTTCTCAGCTCACCACGAAGACCAGTCACCGTCGCATCCGGTTCCACTGAAATTCCCATGTGGGACAGCTCGTTAGCAAGTTCATCTTTTCTTAAATAATTAATATATTTTTTCATCTGTGCCATGATTTAAATGTTTAAATACAACAGTTATAATAATGTAAGTGACACAGATGGGGTTCAATTACCAAAGAATATAAATTAAGTTTCACTAAGTGTATGATAACTAAGGTTTTAAATTAATATTTAGAATTTTGACAAAATTACAAGCTGACTAAAAGAGTTTAAAGTTTCAATAGTTTCTGAGAGCAAAGTTCAGGTTAATATTCAAAATTACAAGGTATCTACACACCTTATAAAAAAGTTTTAAGTTACACAGAGAAATTCACTAAGTTTACTTACAAGGTGAAGCTATAGAATAATATATATATAATATATTAATCTATACTATACATATGTGTGCACCATAAAAAAAGAAAAAAGAACATAAAAAAGAAAAGAAACACAATAAGAAAAAAAAGTGGGTATGCCAAATAAAATCAAAAAGTTTTTCCAAAATCACAACTATTTTTAAATTTGTAGAATTTAGAATTTTGTGTCTTTTGCAGCCAAAGATGTAGGTAGCTGGAAGAAGACGAAAGGGATAATTTTGTGCTTAGCTGTTAGCACCACCAATTAACGTCCTGGAGCGTCTCGGACAAGACACCAGGATGGTTTCGCCAGAGGTAACCACCTATGCACACACACTAGACTGAGGCTACCGCAGAGTAGACCCAGAGATTTGCCACTACGTTGGGAGCCAATTTATAACACAGTGATAATCAGTGTTACTCACCAACTAGCGCGAGGTAGCTGTGCAGAGAACTCTTTCCCAGGGCGCCTTACTACAGAGATTCCAGTGTGCATGCAAGGGTAGGCCAGGGCTCTGACGAAAACAGTCAGGTAGGGTGTACACACATATATTTATATAACACAGCACACTACAGAGACAATGAGATTACATAGATACAGAAAGCACAGACATACATAAGAAGAATTACGGGTTACGTACTAATTGTACAGCACTAAACTAAATCAGCGTAAGTGGTGACTTAGGCGGCTAGGCTACACGCATATAAGGGTGACGAGTACTGGCCTGCATTGTGAGCTGAGAGCGACCCCGTACGCTGTCAAGTCCAGGTGAAGTTGGCAGGCCTCTCTCTCAACAACCCCGCTCGTGCGGTCCACGTGTTCTCGGGTGTGGCTTAGAACAGCGGCTGCCCACTTTTCCCCGTACTAAAAAACCCTGTCATGAAAGAAACGACAAATTAAGATACTGACTGACTGCGCGAAAGACGACAATCGACCCGATTTGCAAATAGTTAATTGAAACTTACCAGAATCTGGGTATTGGTTGACACAGAGTCCAACTCCTTCCGAGGAGAATAAGTAAAACTCAGACTAATTCCTTAACAGGTCCTCAGGTTGCAACTTACAACCTCCAAAGAAAAATTGAGGCGTGCCACTCAGAGTAATATCAATTTCCCTCGTCCTTAGCCGATGGTAAAAAGAGACTTGGAACTTTGTATCAGGGCTTTATCCCCTCTCTAACGTGGAATCGTCTCGAATTTCATGCAAAACCTGCTTTCATTGAATGCAAAAACGATTCGTCACCGATCCTTATGACATCCTGTCATTCTGACAGCAGAAATGTCACCACTGACAACCGATTAAAAAAAAAAATCGATTAGGCTGCTTTCACACGCTGAGTGCTGCATCTACAGAAAATAAATGCTACAACCTCAGTAAAACCTTTATTTTTTACCGTGAGGAAAACCCTACAGGGAATCCTACCGACTGAAAACCTGACGTATCCTACGTAACAGACTACGGTTGGGAGCCCCGGGAAAGCTCTCGGTAGGATGTCTCCAGGGCTCTCAACTGACTTACGGCTACCACTGCGGCCTCACCTAGTGTCAAGTAATACCTTACCTCAAAAATCTCAAAATCGTCAATAAATTAATTATTGACGATTTTGAGATTTTTTAGGATTCATAAATTCATTAATGAGTGAATCAGTTCTGTAATAACTTCAATATGATACTAAAGAACCCGTTTTCCATACTTTTAAAGTATGAACAACCCGCACTGCGACCTATTTATTACAATCAATAATAATACATACCTAAGCCAATGAGTTTTTATTCTAAACATAGAATGGCGTGCAAGTGTCTGCCAATCGATGAAACCTTGGCCTGGAATCCGTACATTTACCATGATATTCGTAAATTCGCATGCCATGAGTACCCTTAATTTTAGTCCCTACTATGGGTACTGAGCAATACGGGAAGAATGTAATATTTAACACTTCGTCACGTGATTTCACCCGCGTAGCTCTCGTTCTCGTGGGAATACGGGAATAAAATACAGCCTATGCGGGCCCGTCTTTGTATTCCCTCTCTAAAGCAGAGCACCTGGAAAGTCCACGATCAAAATCTGGCCATCCTGCTAGAACACCCCGGAAAAAAACAGGACCTAAACCAGCAAGTGGAATTTTTTCAGGATACTATCCATACATATCTGCACGAGCATTATCCACCACATTCAAAGTCTTAGATCACAAAGTACGCTCGGAAAAATGGAATAAATACTTTTAAAGTCAAAATGAGGCAAAAAAAGAGGGAACTTATCAAACGACTACGGATTGCTAAAGCTATGGGCGATAATCAACTTAGTCACCAACTGGCCAGGGCTTGAAGGTCTATACTGAAATTAATTCAAGGGGTCTCCATTCAACTAATTAATGAAACTAATAATTTAAATAGAGCCAAACATGAAGTAGAATTTGATAGGAACCCTTTTAAATACTCGAGGAATATATTTAATGACAGAAAGCATGGTAGGCTGGACATAAGTAACGATCAGATCTATAACTACTATAATAGTTATTTATGATACAAGTGAGGTATGTTGGTCATTACACTCGAGGTGATATTGCCCGAGCCGAAGGCGAGGGCTGCAAGGAAACCGAGAGTGTAATGACCAAACCTCACGTGTGTCATACGACGTTTTTCAACACACTTACGAGTAAAAAAACAAATTTTATAATTATTCATACATACTCAAATAAACAATGCTCACACATCACAGCACAGACGGAAAGTTTGTCTGTCAAAAAGGCGCGCTCGGCGCTGATATTTTTTTTCTGCGCGCGGGATGTTAGCTGTTGGAGCTAAACAGCCAAAACGCTACATGTTCAAAATTTATTTTTTATGTATTTATAAATTAGTTTCACGTTGAATTATTAATTAAAGTAAATAAGTTGTTGAAAATTTATCTAATTCAAGGTGGTACACTTCTTATTTTTTACAAAAATTGTGTTATTGTTAGTCATAATGTTGAAACGAAACGTATCTAAGTCAATACTTTTTTCCGAGATTTAAAAATAAAACTATAACCCAGTTAAGTTAAGAGGAAACAGAATGTATAAATAATATCTTTCAGCGAGGTACAAACTTAATTTGATGGAATATAAAATAAACCACTAGTGCATTAGAGAAAAAAAAAGCACAAGTGTTTAATACCATGGTTTAAGAGTGTAAAAGCCATGTGATAAAAACTACTTCATGAGCAAGGGTGTTGAAAAAGTAATTATGAGATGCCTAAATATGACAAATCATATAGTGAACCAAAGAAAAAGAAACCATCAAGTCCTCAATTCTTAATCAACTGTAATCCACCTAGCTTAGAAGAAATTGAAACCAAATTAAAAAGAAATCAACTAAATCTGCCCCTGGGCCTGATGGCATACCTTACATAGTCTATAAAAAATGTTCATCAGTACGTAAACACCTTCTGAGCATATTTAACAGGATCTGGTCGAGTAAAGAAATACCAGAGGCCTTCGGAGAGGCCAGTTTTGTGCTCATTCCTAAGAAAGAAATTGTTACCAGTCCAAAAGACGCCAGACCGATAGCGTTAACCAACACAATATCAAAAATTTTCTTCTCATGGCTTCAATTTAAAATGACTGATTTTATGATCAGCAATAAGTATTTTAGACCAAATCACCAGAAAGGGTTTCTGCCCGGAATTACAGGATGTCTGGAACATAATTCTCTGCTAGCGGAAAGTCTAAAAGATGCCAGATTAAATGAAAGGCAATTAACAGTTTGTTGGAAAGATTTGGAAAACGCCTTTGGCTCAGTACAACATGAACTTATGTTGTTTGCATTAAAATGGTATAACTTTCCGTCAATAATCTGTGAAATAATAGCTTCTTATTATAACCAATTAAAATTTGTAATCAATACAAAAGAAGGACATACGCAACCCTTAAAGTATAGAGTAGGTTTGTTCCAGGGTTGCTGTTTATCACCAATAGTTTTCAATATAGTAATAAATATTTTAATAGACAGTATTATTACTCATGAGAAGAAGTGGGGATATCGGTTTAAATTAAATGGTAAATATACAGAGTCCATCCTGGCGTTTGCAGACGACCTCGCAATCCTGACTCGCAGCCCAAAGCAGTGCCAAGACCTACTGCGTAAAGTGGATGAATTCTGTACATGGACAGATGGAATGAGGACAAAACCTAGCAAATGCTGCTGTCTATGTCTGGGTAGGCGGGGTACTAAGTTTACGTCGTATGACCCCGGGCTTGCTATAGGCGGGGAAAAAGTTTCTATAATATCGGAAACCGTGCCTTTCAAATTTCTTGGCAGAAAGATAGATAACAGAGGTTGTACTCCAGCTTTGGATGACATAATTGAAAGTTTCATTGTTGACATAAAAAAGGTAGACCAACAACCAATAGGTAACGTCAAGAAAGCATGGATATACGGCAACTTTTTACCATCACGTCTGAACTGGCCGTTTCTTGTGTACGATATGAGCCAAAACCTTCTCAGAAAATTGGATGCGAATGTTACTAAGACTTTGAAGTCGTGGCTAGGGCTAGCTCAATCGGCCGACCCGTCGGCATTATACAGAGCCTCTAATAACTTCGGAATGACGTTTAAGAAGCCGTCGGAACTCTATAAACATGTAAGAGTTACTAAAATGCACGTCTTGGCAAAATCAAGAGACAAAATCGTTCAAACTCTTCCAAAGGATAAAAATATAGCAGAACTTGAGTCACGCCACAAGAGATTCATGGTGGGTTCGCAGACTGGTCGAGCGGGGTTGGGTAGTATCCGGAGACAAACAGATAAAGACATTACAAAATCTTTTCTGGAGCAGGATGAGAGCGATGCCTTTTTTTTTTTTTTTTGTTTAACGTGAGGGAAAATCCTCATAGGATGTTATGCCGGACTTTTACAGACTAAAAAACCTCACGCCACGCCTAACAGTCTATGGTTGAGAGCCCCGGGTAAGCCCTCAGGAAGGATGTCCCGTGACTCCCAACAGACCTACGGCCGCCAATGCGGCCTCGCCCAGGGGGTGGTTCGGGTGCAATCCCGCGTCTATGGGGGGTTTCGGGTGTGACCCCGCTTCTAAGGGGGGGGGGGGGGGGGGGGCGTGCGTGAGTTGCTCACGTCACGCTGCCGTCATGGGCCTGCTTCTGTAAGAACGGTGAGCAGCCCTCTCACCGTCCCCAGACCTCCGGTCATGGAGGCCGATAGTCCTCGGCGAAGACACGTCGGCGGCGCCCAGGGCGCCGACTGCGGAACTCGGGTGGGAGAGTTCTCTCCCGCACCCGGCCCGCCGCCTCCTGAGAGCGATGCCTATAAGGTTCAGGTATAAGGTGAACCTGGAGATGCAGAATGAATGGCTTACTCTGGGCGAATTTTGTATTCCCATGGCCTTGCAGTGGCGTACCTTATTGTACGACTGGTCGCCGGCTTTGCTTAAGTTCTACCTGAACGCGTTTCAATTGACCCTCCCCGTCCAAAGTAATCTGGTCAGGTGGGGGAATACAAAAGAAATGACATTGCGTTTGTAAAGGAAGGCTGTTCAAAGAAAGTACCTCAAAAGCCATACTCAATTTTGATGGCTGCCGCCGATTGGACTATACTCTCAGACACGTATGAAAAACACTACAAAATCCCGGAGGATGTATGTGCTTCGTCATCCAGACCCGACATATTCCTGTTTTCGAGGATACACAGGCGTGCGGTGCTCGTGGAGCTGACGGTGCCGTGGGAGACCAACATACCGAAGGACCACGCCATGAAGACAAATAAATACTTTGACTTGACCAATGAGTTAACCAAAAATGGCTATGTGGTTAAACTCTATGCCGTATAAGTAGGAGCAAGGGGAATTCCAGCTAAATCCCTGTATAATTTATTTAAGGACCTTGTATTGCCAAGAGCTTCAGTAAGCTCTTTACTAAAACGCGTATCCAAAGCGGCATTGATAGGATCTTACCAAATCTGGTTGGGCAGGGGGGGAACATTGTTGATGGTGGAAGGTGATCGTTTATGCGCA
This sequence comes from Miltochrista miniata, assembly GCA_933228765.1. Taxonomy (NCBI): domain Eukaryota; kingdom Metazoa; phylum Arthropoda; class Insecta; order Lepidoptera; family Erebidae; genus Miltochrista; species Miltochrista miniata. The sequence goes on along the minus strand of OW121754.1, from coordinate 5,070,600 downwards.
TAGTAAGGTGGCCACCCTAAACCTACTCGAATGAGTCGCAAGTCCCAGACGCCGTCGGGGTGTTCCCCCCTGTGCCACGCTATGGACCCGGCGCCCGCACGGAGAATCCATGGAATGCTAAGAATACGGTCTCTCTACCCGGGATAGTGTTAAGCTTCCCAATAGCGAATTTTTTATTTTAAATTTAATTCTTTTAAGTGTTAAATATACATAAGCCATTTTAAATTTATAAAGTACCTTTTATATACGTTGACTTTGTTAGTACTTAAATAATTACATTTGCCTATTTCGATTAAAAGCTAAACCTGTAAATAGGTATCATTTCAAGTTGATTCTAAAGAGTAGCTTACTCTTTCCTAGACGAACTAAAACTAGATTTTTGTGTTATTTCAGTTCCAGAGATCACCGGAACGAATAAAATTAAATGTCTATAATTATGATTTTTTATACCACTAAGGTGGCAGACAAGCATACGGCCTACCAGATGTACCGGTGGTCACCGCAGCCTATGGACGTTTGCAAAACCAGAGGCACTACACTCGCGCTGCCGACCCTTTAAAAACCGTCTAAGACCCCTTTTGAAGAACCCCATACTATAGGCGTTTGGAAAAACCAAGGCAAGGAGAAGGCCCCTCGTAGCCCCTATCGGATATTACCGTGCTCGAGCGCTCCGGATGCAACGTGTGAGGATGAACACCCTGTCTGTGGCGAGCGGGGCGATGATAGAATGTAGCCGCAGGCGTATACTTTTATTTATATATGAGTGGTTTTTAGTCGGTAGGAGCCAGTCAGAGTAGGTAGCATATCCATGTCTTACATGGATATGCTACCTACTATGACTGGCTTCTACCTATTTCTTAAATTAAAAAAATATTGTCAACGAAACGGAAAAAAAAACTAATTAATATTGTCGACATAGCGTAGAATAAGCACTTTAAAGTGGCAGTGGGTCGGCCACATCAGCACATCAACCAACGGCCGATGTAGCTAACGAGCTGTGGAGTGGAGAGACTGTGGCTTGGAAACTGTAGAGTAGGACGTCCACCAGCCAGATGGAACGACAATCTAGAAAAGGTCGCAAGGTAATTGGGACTGGATGCGGAAGGAACAGGACCATGTGTTGTGGCGTTAATTGGGAGAGGCCCACGTCCATTAGTGGACCTGCCATAGGCTGATTTGATTGATGTTATCAACCAACAGATTAATACGTGGGATCAACAGTTCATAAGATCAACAATCAATAATGTCAACGCCATGAGATCAGCAGTTTAAAATACCACTTACAAAATAAATGTTGATCTCGTGATCAAATCGATGTAGTCAGCTATTGATGAAACGAACTATTGATCTAATAACCAATTGAACTCATAACTTATTGGTTGTAGTAAGCCATTGATATTTAAAACTGCTGATCTCATGGCGTTGACATATTGATTGTTGATCTTATGAACTGTTCATCCCACGAATGACTCCCATTATCCAACATAATCACCAATACAAGTAAACGTAAGATTGTCATAACTCATAAGAAAAGGCATTATAAATAAAGGAGAATTAATCTTGAAAAAAAAGCCCTTTGCAAATTCAGTTGGGATTTTTCTTTGTTACAAAAGCCCGCAATGAATGTCGAGGATAGGTTAACGGAAGCTTCTAACATCCTGATGTAAAAGCTTTTTATTGTACTGAGACTCATAGCTCGTACATTCGTAGAGTTAGATAAATATCATTGTCGAAACACCCGACTTCTTCTTGGAAATGTGAAAGTTTGTGAATATGTTAGGATGTCGGTACTCCATCACGCTTGAAAGGATCTGGCTGTTTGGTACAATGATAAATTATAGTCTGGAATATACTTACATAGGAAAATTAGGGTTCATTACCTAAAGGGTAAATAACGGGACCCTATTCATGGGATTTCGCCGTCCGTCCGTCTGTCTGTCTGTCTGTTTGTCACGAGGCTGAATCTCAGGGACCGTGATAGCTAGAGAGCTCAAATTATCACAGAAGATGTATCTCTGTTGCCGCTATGACAACAAATACACGAGTCTGACTCATCATCAGTGCACATCGGTCGGATGCATGAACAGGAACAGAACTAGGTATACCACGGAAAAGGCGCACTAATATAACACCGTTTATAAATTACTAGCTGACCCGCGCAACTTCGTTTGCGCCACATAAGAGAGAGTATTACCTATTTCCGTCGTCCCCCTTTTTTGAAACATTTACTATTACTGCTCCGCTCCTATTAGCTGTAGCGTGATGCTATATAGCCTATGACACTCCACAATAACGTAGCTTTCTATTGGTGAAAAAATTTTTAAAATCGATTCAGTAGATCCCGAGATTACCCCAAACACACAAACTTTACTTCTTTATAATATTAGTATAGATTGACACCGAATTTACATTGTGCTTATGTAAATTTGTTGTCAATAATTTGAAAATAGTGTTCTATTAGTGCAGATGCCAGTGTATTTGCAAAAACAAAACTAAAACTTGTACAGCTGGCTGTCTAGATATCTTGGGGTATCCTTTCGAGGGCTTACTCGGGGTTCCCAACCGTAGGCTGTTAGGTAGCATACGTGTGTTTTTTGTTGGTTGGAGTCCGGCATAGCATCCCTTAAGAATTTTCATTACGTTAAAAAAATGCTGTCTAGATTTGATAGCGATATTAATAATAATACAGTTTACTTAATAGAATTTTTATGTGCGGAAATCACGTCTTGCCTTTTTAGGGTTCCGTAGCCGAACGGCAAAAAAACGGAACCCTTATAGATTCGTCATGTCTGTCTGTCTGTCCGTCTGTCTGTCCGTCCGTGTGTCACAGCCATTTTTCTACGAAACTATAAGAGCTATGCCATTGAAACTTGGTAAGTAGATGTATTCTGTGAACCGCATTAAGATTTTTACATAAAACTAGAAAAAAGGCAGTAAATTTCGGGGGTCCCCATACTCAGAACTAAAACTGAAAAAAAATTTTTTCGTCAAACCCATAGGTACGTGTATCTATAGATAGGTCTTCAAAAATGCTATTAAGGTTTCTAGCATCATTTTTTTTCTAAACTGAATAGTTTGCGTAAGAGACACTTCCAAAGTGGAAAAATGTGTCCCCCCCCCCCCCCTCTAACTTCTAAACTAAGAGAATGATAAATCTAAAAAATATATATAATGTACATTGCCATAAAAACTACCAACGAAAATTGGTTTGAACGAGATCGAGTTGGTAGTTTTTTTTTAATACGTCATAAACCACAATTTTCGCAAAAATCATTAAACATGTTAAAACATCAATCAAAGTTACAACGAACTACAATAACTTTTATATTATGTTACTTGCTGCTAAGGAACCCTTCATGGGCGAGTCCAACTCGCACTTGGCCGGTTTTTTTACGTGTAGATGTCTTCACCGACTAAAAACCAACACGTTCCCTACCTATTGCCCACGGTTGGGAGTCCCGGGTAAGTCCTCGGAAGGATATCCCAGGATTCCCATCAGAGTTCGGCTAACACCGCGTCTTTACCTACGGGTTTAGGTGCTATCCCGCATCATCGGGGATTGGTTCGGAGGTTATCCCGCAAATTGGGGTGTGGAGGCGTGCATGAAAGCTCACGTCACGCCACCATATTGGGCCAGCTTCTGTAAGAATGACCAGCAGTCCTCCTGCCGTCTTGGGACATCCTTCCGAGGCTTACCCGGGGCTCCCGACCGTAGGCTGTTGGGCGTTACGTGAGGTTTTTAATGGGTAGGAGTCCGGCTTAGCATCCATGAAGGATTATCCCTCACGTTAAACAAAAAAAAAGCCCTCCCTCTATACCTACTCAGTTTTAACTCTAAGATAAAAACCTTCATCGACAGAAAAATTTTCAGTTGGACTTTCAATTTCTGATGAAAATGGGTTAGTTGTACATTGCATGCATACAGGTGAACGTAGGCAGTTAATTTAAATATATCATGCCAAGTTTGCTTTATAGTAATTTTCTTTGACGTCATTGCCTATTATTGTGTACTAAAACAGACTTTACTGATATTTTAATAAAGTTTAATGTCCTTTGATTTCGATTGTAGTGTTCTAGTGCTTAAAAAATGGTTTGTGTTACTTGAATTTCGCGTTATTTCTATTTTTAGACAGTGTTCAAATTTTTGTGTAGACATTCTTATTAATGGACGAACCTGCCTATGATGATAACGTGGGAATATTTTTTTGAAAAAAACAGGAAAGGAGTTTCTTTATATAGGACATAAGTAGATCTTCGTCCGTTTTATTATCGTTTATGATTTAGCAAAGTTTTTTTGAAGAAAAAAATTTTTAACAAAAAAGAATCCGACTTCAAACAAAACTAAAAACTGAAAAATAAAATTTTCTTAGCACAAAGTTAGTATAATCTGATTTTTCAGATATCATGAAATATAATACAGAAATCGGTGCCCAGTACTGCCCAGTAAAACTATGTAGGCTTAGGTAGGCATTATTAAGCTCTCTCATAGTCATATTGGCACCGACTTCAGTATTATATTTAATGATATCTGAAAAATCAGATTATACTAACTTTGTGCTAAGTAAATTTTATTTTTCAGTTTTTAGTTTTGTTTGAAGTCGGATTCTTTTTGTTAAATTTTTTTTTTTCACTATTTTTAGTTACGAGTAGACTGAAAATCTATCTACCTAGGTGTAAAGTTCTCGACAGTATAAATTAATCAAGCCCAAACACAAGGTAACTGCTGTTTATCGTTAGGGAATTCTCTCTACTGTCTTTCGTCTCCATCATCAGATCGACTCCAGACCTTATTTAGTTGTACTACTTTAAAGCCCTTAACTAAAAAAAATTAAACGCCCTAGATGCCCCTACAATTTTTAAAAGTTCCCTTCGATTTCTCCAGGATGATATCATCAGATCCTAACTTCCTTAAAATGGGACCACTTTGGAAGTAACTATTTCCGAACGAAATTTTTTTTTTAAATCTGTCCATAAACGACCGAGTTCTGCGCGAACAAACATAAATATATATATATATAAACGGTCGAATTGAGTAACCTCCTCCTTTTTTGAAGTTGGTTTAAAAATAAATAGAAACTAATTGCAAGCTATCTTTCTTTTTTTCGTTTTTGTAATACCTACTTTATTGTTTAGAGCACTTTATGTTACTAAAACTTTTTTTTTCTGACAGTAACATCGAATGAAAACGGGAAAAGTGGAAAAATACTAATGAGCCTACCAGACGCCAAATTGTTAAAAGAAGATAGAAGATATACATTTTAGCGTGCAAGAAAGAGAGAGATGCGATCGGTTTTTGTGCGCTTTTAACGAAATAAATTAAATATAAAAAAAACTATAACCAATATAAAAAAATGCTCTAGTGCAAATGAAGATTTTACAATAGTAAAATCTTCATTTGCACTAGAGCATTTTACAATAGTAAAATCTTCATTTGCACTAGAGCATTTTTTTATATTGGTTATAGTTTTTTTTATATTTAATTTATTTCGTTAAAAGCGCACAAAAACCGATCGCATCTCTCTCTTTCTTGCACGCTAAAATGTATATCTTCTATCTTCTTTTAACAATTTTTATATTTTATATTTTATATTATAAAAACAACTTATAATATACGAGATCTAGCCTAAAATTTCACGAAATCGAGGTATTTTCAACCCAAAAATCTACCGAGGATTTTATCAGTAATCGTGTTTCGAGCCTAGAGCGTTTTTAGTTCATGAATTGAAGTTGTCTGTGTTCAAATTTTAATTCAGCAGACCTCACGAGTCCTGAGATAGATCAAAATAATAGTCTATTTGGCGTCATATGGACTCTTAAGCACGCTCCAACCACTCAACGGATCTAGCTGGTTTTTGGTACTAGATTAGTCTTAAAATATCGAAAATACGGATACACAGGCTTTTTATCTCGAAAATACGGTCCTATGAGAAGGGGGGATCCGGAAAATATAAATAGGATACCGGTACAAAAATAAATTTCGGAGGAAGCTCAGATTTCGTTAAATTAACATTGGCCCCTTAACTTATTTATAACAGCAACATCACAAAAGCTTTAGAGAGTTTCTAAAGTTTCAGATAACACGTATTTCAAATAACGTCCTTTAAGCACTTTGTTTACACTTGTTAGTAAATTGAGATACTTTACAACAAGTTAGGTGAAACACTCTTTAAAACATACTTCAAATAGTACAAGTAGATTTACATTGTTGTTAAGAAAGTATTCAAAGTATTTACGCGACTTATGTCCAAAAATAAAAAAGAGTCAAGTGCATGTCGGACTTTGTTGTATGGAAGCCCCCGTTAATCCCCCTTTTTTATTTGATATCAATGTAGCAACAGAAATACATGATCTGTCAAAATTTCAGCTCTCTAGCTATCACGGTTACTGAGGTACAGCCTCATGAAGGACAGACAGACAGACAGACGGTCAGCGAAGCCTCATGAATAGGGTCCCGTTTTTACCCCATGGGGACGAAACCCCAAAAATATCTAACTATACAAACAACCAACAGCTATAATAAAGTCCAACCATAACTACATATTATACGACAAATTTTATATGATATTTTATATTTTTCAATACTTTACACATTAGTTCATTGTAATTTTATATGACAAGAACATTATTATTTTAGACTCATCTCAAATTTCCCCGGACAGTATAAATGTTTATCCCAAAATTATTTAAATAAATCTCTTCTTGACAAAATGTTGACTCATCCTTTTCTACCGAATCTCCACAGATATTATCACAGAATGTCTCTCATCTAACAAGTCTCATTTTTGTTTTAGGCTTTGCACTGACGTCGTCTCGAAGAGGAACCACACATTGAAACCGCGCGTTGTTTTACCTGAAAATTATGTCAAAGGTAACAAACTTTATGCCTGTTTATTAATTCTTACGATCAGAATTTCTTATTAGTTCGAAACCTATAATTTATTATTCTTTACCTAATAGGTATTTAAAATAATCTTGTAACATTTTAATATTAAAATCAACTTCCCTTTTATCAAAATGAACTCAAAAACGAAATTAAAATAAATACAGTTTTATTTCGTACATTGTAGAATGCATTAAACACTTTATTACGCTGCTGTGGGGACAATTGAGAGAATTTGGGTGGGGTTTTCAAAAACTTGACAGAGAGGATGAGAGCTCACTAGTAAACCCTATGAGATACCTCGGGAATATAAGTGAGAGGAAGCAACCACCATTTGACCATCGGTTCACCATAGGGATCTATGGCCCAAATAATCAGGAGCGCGCTTTATGCCATCCATTATGACTGGTTGGAGGGAAGGAAGCATAGATTCGACATGTTTCTCTCCCGTAGGTAATCCTCTCTCTCTTTGTCACCTCGTTCAAGAACGAGACGATGCCATACAACACTTGATTGACTAGACATCTATGTTTTGCATTACATCAGTCAGCGACAAATATACTCCCAACGCATTTATCGATCATGACTGGCAGTTCTCGCTCAACCGTGGGTGGTAGAGAGACCACATCTACCATGGACCTTACAGTTCGTGAGTTTTAGTTAATGAAGTCAGCTAGCACTCAAAAGGACTGTCAGGAATTTTGTGTTCCATCCAACTATCCTACTTTCGATCCCTATTACGGGCCCTAAAGTGACATAAACCTTCAACAGAGAATAGTGGTTTCACGGCCCACTCTGCCTTCTGCTTGGGATTGGCCAAATCTGAGCTTTATGCTGTTATTCTAGACTTCTAGAGCTTCCTATGTAATGATGAATACTTTTCAAAATATCAAAGCAGTTTTGTTTCTTCTTAAACAGTAACTATCGTGTTTGTTTAGAAATGCGGCCACCAGCGCGAAAAGGACAACCTGTCATCGTGGAATTCAGCATATACGTCGTAGATGTCAACTCTATTAATGTGGAAGATATGGATTTCAGGTAAGTATATTTGTTGCAATTAGGTATTTCGTATTACCAGTATCACCAACTACATAATCATAATACTCGTATCTTATAACGTGAGCTAGATCATGTGAGATTTTTTGTTTTTTTATTTTTTTATATCACTAACGTGGCAGACAAGCATACAGCCCACCAGACGGACCGGTGGTCACCGCAGCCTATGAACAACAATTTTTGCAACACCAGAGACGCCAAAAATAAGATAATAATTAAATTATAATGAAATTAAACACTGTTGTTACCAAGTCCATCTTTATACACCTCGAAATTCGGACGACGATGCGGCGTTGGTATGACTTTTCCAGCCACTTTGGGGGTTAACAGCGTGTTAATAATTATTTTTACAGCTTTTTTTTTCTACAGTTTAAATGACTTAACCTACATTTGTTCTACTCCTAGTAATAGGTAATTGTCTGGTGGCGTAGCAAATAGGCGACCAAAAGAAGCTGTGAAAAATTTTTGAAAAGTACCGTTGAGAGTAGTGTCTCGGTAGCCCAGTGGATAAGCATCTGCCGCGGAATGCCAAAAACACAGGTTGCCGGTTCGAGTATTGCTAGATACCACTTATTTTTTCTCATTAAAATTGTGTATTAGCATACTAATTGCTTATCAAAGATTATTCCTAAAAGCAGCTGTGTTGATCTTTCAGAGTGGACATGTTTATAAGACAAACGTGGAGTGAAAGCCGGCTGCAGCTTCCAGAAGATATATTCGAAGAAGGAGATGACCACGTGACCCTGCCACCCGAGTTTTTCGACAACCTATGGCATCCCGACCCCTACTTTTTAAACTCGAAAGTTACAGGTAATTTGCTGTCTTAAAAGTAATTAACTAAGTAAACAAGCTTGAGATGTTCTCTGAATTTGTTCAAATTATAATTTACTCAAGTTAGATTGAGTAAAAAGCCACAAATATTAAATTTAAAGGTTTTAGAAAAGAGTAAGTAAATAGGATTGAAGAAACTTAACGAGCTTATAATTTAAATTTCGTTCAAACTTCATAATACGATTTAACTTATTTTTCGGTAGTTGGAATCTTAGTTTTCAATATATTTCTGAAATTGTTAAAACTTTAAGCAGGCAAGGTTTACGTACTAACTTAAATATATGAGTTGTTAAGTCGATTTTACTGATGAAACTAGGTATAATCTTCTCTAATCCATTCAGGCAGTAAATCAAAGTCTTTTATTCCGATCGGAACAACTCAATGCTCGAAACATTCACCTTAGCAAAAAAAGTAAAAAAGAAATGCTACCACGTAGGAAAATTCATCAGTTTCATAGGCTAATAAAATTTTGGTTTTTAGGAGGAGCGATGCATTACCGTCCAAAATCACCCGGTAATCTTTAAAGCTCCTTTATTCACAAAATTTTGCTTAGCACATCAAATCACACAGTTTAGAAAGTTCTATTCAGTTTTGTATATTACCCACAAATTATAATCAGCTGAATATCACCTTTGTTACTTGAAGCACTTAACCCTTAGCCACCTAACCTAACCTAGCGTCGGTCACCACTTGCCTATAAGTACTAATAGGCAGGTAAAAAGCTCAAAAACTGCTGTAAATCAAAACTACATTATATTTTTCAATTGTTTTTATTCAAATTGTTTTAATAAACTCTTCAAATTAACACTTTTACTTTTTACTATCGTTATTAAAAGTTGACTTACAAATATTTTAACAAATTTTAAGTTTTTTAATTGAGATGAGATCTCAAACTGGAGAGGGAGGGGAAAAAGTACACAGAGTCACAGGCTTGTGGCACGCGTAGTAACGGAAATAGTTGAAAAAATATATCGAATGGAGTCACTGTGACCGACGCTAGGTGGTTAAGGGTTAATTAAAGCCAAAAGTTACTATCATGTAAAAATTTACGAAAAAATATTGTTTAGTTCATTATTTCGTGCCAAATTGATCAGTATCTAGTTTTTGATTATTTTTTAGTATATAATAAGATTAATAAGGGACTAATATTGTCTAAATACAATCCCGATTTTACTTTCAAACACTGCAAACCCATGAAAATTATGGAATAAACCCGAGATAACTCAAAAAGAGACGGTCAGTTTGATTCTACACAGGGGCTGGCCTAAAGACATTTAGCATGAAAAAGCATGGTTTACGATAACTTCTCCCACACACACTCACTGTTGACCAAATAATTCTTTCATTGTCTCAAAGCACGGCAGATAACGTTTAATCACTTTCATAAACATACATACATAGATGATAAGATTTTCGATCATAATATATTTTTTAATGTTACGCATGTTAAAAAATGTTGGTTATCCCGTAATTGGCTAGTGTGTAAGCCTGATACAAATTGTCTAGTTTAGTTATAAATATTATTGTACGTACGAGCTGTGGGAAGACCTTAATAAATAAATAAATAAATAAATAGACAGATTTACCCAGGTCAAAAGTAAAACTAGCACAGTGCAGAAATAATTGAAATTTGCTGATCGTTTAATGATGAAAGTGTAAGTCAAGGGTGCTATTGATCCTGAGGACATCCTTCCGAGTGCTTATCTGGACTCCTTACCGTAGGCAGTAGGTAGGAAACGTGTGGTTTTTAGTCGATAAGCACCGTAGAACGGTGCGGTGCCGCGACGGGGCGCGGCGCGTTGCCGTGCCTTGCCTTTTAAATTTTCGGTACATTTCTTCACAAAATACCAGATAAATAGTAGTTTCGAGTGGCTGGGGTCCCGCATGATCGGTCTTGCGGGACCCTAGCCACTTGAAACTACTTTAACTGGTATTTAGTGAAGAATGCACGGCGACTTGTAACTTTGCGGCGTCGTGACGTACATTTTTACGGTACGGCAACGTAAATTCCCACGTCACGGCAACGCGCCGTGCTACGGCGCGGCGCCGCACCGTTCCACGGCGACGACGTCGTGCCGTGGTGATGTGGACAGGCCCTAAATCCACACGGTGCCTTGCTATCTGTCTAATGCCCAAAGAGTCCTCAGAGCTCACCCAAGAGAGAATAAGAGTCCCAGGAACGCCCTCGCAAGGATAGCGCCAAAGCAACTGACACAGACTTTGACTGCCAACGCAGACTTTCCCTATGGGTTTGGGATTTTTCCCACTTCGAGCCTTTCCCAGGATAAGTATATTTTAGTATTAAGCAGCCGAGAAATAAGCATTTAGGAATTTTAGTAGATTGCTATTGTTGCTCCAAACTGATTCTGATATCTACAGCAAAAAAGCAGTCTGTATATTTACAACTGATTTCTATGTAAAAACGGTGGTCTGAAAATGAAAAATTCGAGCACGTCAGGTGTTAAATGCAAATATTTTTTTATAAAAAAAAGGGTTTTTAGGCAAGGCGGTTTTTTTTTGAGCCTGGAACGTTGATCCGAAACTCGTTTGTTCGAATAATCTGTTGACAGAATCATTTTTGGCAGACGTCTCCTTTCATAGAAAGCACGGTTGGCAGAAATCACTACTCGTAGAAAGCACGGTTCGCCGAAGAATACTTCCATAGAAAGCACGGTTGGCAGAAATCACTATTCGTAGGAAGCACGATTCGCCGAAGTATTGGTAGATAGAATCATTGTTGCACAGATGTCATGGTTGTTCGAAAGCACTGTAGGCAGAAACCTCTGCACATAGATAGCACGGTTCGCCGAATTAATTGTTGATAGAAAAAACGGAGGCTTATTTAGGTTTAGTTAAGATAGTAATAATGTAAATATAGATATGTAATAATTATGTTTCTCTGTAATTTTTAACAATAAATGTTGATAGAATCATTATTCATAGAAGGCTTGGTCAATAGAAAGCGCGGTTGGCAGAAACCTTTGTTAATGGATAAAACTTCATTCCGAAAGCTTTTTTGACAGAAACCACTTTTTCCAGATACATCGGATCACAGAAAGCAAAGGGTTCGTAAAGTACTGCTGGCTAGCTTGATAGTCCCTCGGATACTTTTTTTACCTGTAGTTCTACCCCAACGATAGTATCGAGGGCAAGAAAGGGACTTTAGATTGAGGAAAGCTTAAAACGAATAAAGTTATTAGATTATTCTTTGTAACGAGTTTTCTGTGACTCGATGTATCTGGAAAAAGTGGTTTCTATAAAAAAAGCTTTCGGAATGAAGTTTTATCTATGTACAGAGGTTTCTGCCAACCGCGCTTTCTATGAACCAAGGCTTCTATTAATAATGATTCTATTAACAATTAATTCAGCGAACCGTGATATCTATGAACAGAGGTTTCTGCCTACAGTGCTTTCCAAAAACCATGATATCTGTGCAACAATGATTCTATCAACCAATACTTCGGCGAACCGTGCTTTCTACGAGTAGTAATTTCTGCCAACCGTGCTTTCTATGAAAGGAGACGTTTGCCAAAAATGATTCTGTCAACAGATTATTCGAACTAACGAGTTTTGGATTAACGTTTCAGGCTCGGGGTTGAGCTTTAGGCTAACCTGAAGCCGTAATTAAATAGGTTATTCTTTTTGATAAATAATAGGTTTTTAGGACTACAACCTCCATTCAAAAAACTTTTTTTAAGATGTAAAAGCGTCGTGGCTGTTTCAGATTTCTAAGATATGGAATGATGAATTCAGTTTTATTTCACTATTGCATTTGTCCCTGAAGGCTTACACTATCAGAAAATGCATTTTCTCGGCTCACATTTGTTTAAGTCTTTATATTATTTACTGTGCTTGCACCATCTGCTTTAAACTCGGAGTAATTTGTTATTTATTTTCACTGTGCAATACTTATTTATTTTCACTGTTCAATGCTCATTTATTTTCGCTTTAAGTATACATCCAATTTTTTGGCATTCCGAATGTGGTATTTTGGTAAGGCGTAAATACACTTTTGTAATATTGAAACGGCGGCTTTTGGCTTCCTGTTAATTAACTTTAAAATTGCCTGTAAGACCTTCAACGTTTTCTTTGTATTCTACAAGTAAGTGGGTATTAGAATACCTGTTTCTTAACCCTAGATAGCTAACGTTCCTCGACTTCCATGAATTGCTAACCATTCGACTTTTTGGCGATGAATTTTATATATTTACATTTTATTGCAATATATAGATATTTAAATTAGTTTTACTGTGTTTTAGGTTATTTGGGATGTAAATGAAATATAATTATAGAAAAAACTAACTTTTATTTTACTTATAATTAAAAAATCACAACTTTCACATGACACTTATATTTTGGAGATAATTTTGGTACTTAAGCTTAAATGATTAAATTAAGAACCTATAATTAGAAAATAGTTTTTTTTTCTAATTATAACCGAAAGAATTAACTCTAAAATTAATTAAAAAATAAAGATATTTATATTTTCAAAGCGCATGTTGGAGAAAAGTCAACTTAATGTTCTCCACAAATAGGCTCCTTACAACTATTGCAGTTATTTTTTGTCATTCGTCTTTTCTTGTAATTACACAAACTACAGCTTTTCCTTTTCTCTCTCCGTCTTCCATGTAGTTGTTCATTGTCAGGAAGCTCATCATGATAGTCACTCCACGTCATTAACCAATAATTCATCTTCATTTTCACTATCAGAAATAGCATTTGTCTCGCTCCGCTCTTCATTATCTACGTACATACATATAGTCACGCCTTAATCCGCAAAGGGGTAGGCAGGGGCCATAGTATACGCCCACATTTACCATTATAGTTCTATGTCCCACGTAATAAGTGGTGAGCCTATTGCCGTGTTGAAATGGACAGGTGCAGGTTGCCGCGACCCGCAGTTGCAATTTTTCAAGCCACCCATAAGTCCTTCAACTTGGCTTAACAATTGCATTTTACTGACAACCTGGTTTCATTTCGAGTATTCCTTCTCTACGCTATGGATCTTTTTGCGAAAGTGTTCCCTTAGTTGCCTCTTACGACACCCTTGGGATGTTTTGGGGTGGCAACATTTTGTACTTTTACCCGTCTCAACACGGGACCCCGTCGTCACACGGGGCTTCATTATCTAATGCCTGAATAATGTCTTCATCTGTGAAAACCGAACCTGCTGCCATTCTTCACATTCAATGTAATAAATTCAAAAAAGAAGACAATATCAACGCATGAGAACAGTCAGTAACAGTCACAAAAGTTACTTATAAGCTAACCATTCGTAAAAATGACGAACACATAGTAGGTATCTCAAAAACTAAATTACTTGCAAACTAAATACGACTGCCACACAACGCGGTTTAGCGGTCACTGAGTTGGCGCGAACGCGCGAGCACGAGAGTGCAACGATTGGAAAGTGACAGAGAGTTAAATTTCAATGTTCGTAAATTTGACGAAAGTTAGCTTTCTAGGGTTTTAATCAAGTTCTTATAAAGAATTGGTCATCGATATATCGAGATGAAGATGTTAGGAAAATTATCGAGTCACTTTATCATTAACCCTTTGAGTTTTTGTCCAAAATGTAAGGCAGATCTTTATGAGGTTTTACATGTACGTAAACACCTAGCTTGAAAAACCCATTTCTATCATTTTCATAACGCTTTTATTAGTTTCGTACGTAATATTGGTCACACCATTATCCCTAATGGGGTATGAGGAGGCACAGTATTTGCCCACACTTAAAGTTTTTAGTTTTTATCCCACTTAATATTTGATAAGTCAATTGTCGCGTTGAAATAGGCAGGCACTTGATGTGACTGTCCTCCCCTGTTAAAATCTATCAAGCCAAGTCCCTACTGTGTTACCCTAAGACAAGTGCGAGTTGGACTCGCCCACTGATTCTTACCGAAGCTCCCGTGCCCGGTAAGTATCTGTGACAACCGGTAGGAGAGAGCACCGTGTCTCGTCTCCAGCCACTCGTCCATGACCGGTCTGACCGCCGGTATTGTGGCGAATACCCTCTTTGGTTGCACAAGTCGCACCTTCCATGTCTCCACGCTTTCCTGGTTGAACTGGCACCGTCGAGTTTCGATTTCTCGAGACGCAAGCCTTTGGCTCTCACTTCCAGGTCCAATGCAGGGGTCCCGGCTAGGAGACCTGCACCTGAGATCGTGCGGTATCCCTTTATCACCCTGATGGCCATCGAGCTCTGCGAGCTAAGCAATCTGGCCACATTGCTGGTCGTTGGGGTCTCCGCCCATACGGGGGCCCCGTATAGGGTCATGCTCCGCACGATCGTCAGGTAAAGTCTCCTGTAGGGAGCGTTGGGTCCCCTGATGTTGGGCATTAACCGCGAGAGTGCAGTCATTGCCCCCTCTCAGTTTTGGGACCAAACTTCGGAAATGGTGTCCGAAGTTCCACCGGCTATCGAGTACGAGCGCCAGATACTTCATCGAGGGTTCGATGCCGATGCTGACGCCCTCAGCCTGTTGGCTGGATCCCTCAGCTGCTTTTACTGACCTCGGATGGGGCCACCATCCGAGGTCAGTAAAAGCACAAGAAACTGGGTCTTGATAGACAGACGAACGGATGCATTACAAAGTGAACCTATAAGCGATCTATTCTTTTCTTTGGGGATTGAGGAACCCTAAAAAGTGCGACATACATTTTTTAAAAGAATTATAACCAAAAACGACTCAGGCATTAAATGAATGCTTACACATTGCTGTTAACCACATCTAGATTATGTATATATGTACTAGTATTATCAAACTGAAGAGTTGTTTGTTTGTTTGAACACTAGGTTTGAGCTTTCTCAGGAACTTCAAAAAATCGATCGAAGTTCGTTAGTTCATTTACAGAGGATGGCTATAGGCTATGTAGTGTCTAGCTAGCACGAATAGATGCGGAGCAGTAATGATAAATGAGAAAAAAAAATCCTCTTGAGAGCTTCCGTTGCGTGCGTTGCGTAAATGGTTAAAGTTATGTTAAAATGATGTATTACAAAATTGTTCCCCTTAAAAATTCCTGTTACGGTTAGTACACAATAACCATTTTAATGAAAATGTAATTTGTTCTACGATAGTGCGACGGGAAACCTCTCTCTCAAACGAAGTTAATCTTAAGTAATGCGACGGGAATACGCGCGACGGGAATACACGTGACGAGAAAACTCTTACTTTCTCTCTCTTACGTAGTAATGAATATTAACGACGCGAGGCTACGAGAGTAAACACAACGCGACGGGAGAAAATGCGACGGGAATGGATGATTTTAAAAATATTATTACCATACCTCTCTCTTTCTCCCTTATGAGACGCAAACAAAATTGCGCGAGTTAACTAGTATGAGTATAATGAGCGATTTAGGCTAAGTTTTTTATTTTCCTTCAATTTCCCAACGACGTATCGGTATTTTCATCGTCGACGACGATTTACAATAAGCTCCATCACAGAAGGCTGAGTGCTCATTAAAAAAATCTAGGAATTCATAAATTATGGACAAATATTTTCGTAGAGAATAAAGGAAAATCCGACAACGGTAATTGCGCCATTACTAAGAAGACTATAAAGGAATTTTAAAAAGGTTGTGATGTGTATAGGGCATAGTCTTAAATATAATGATGAAGGTTTATCATCCAAGCATTTTGAAGAGATTCGGTTAGTTCTAGGTATTAAAAACCGGTCAAGTGCGAGTCAGACCGCGCTCGGAGGGTTCCGTACCAAAAAAAACGGCTAAAAGTCATGTTTGTTGTATAAGAGCCCAAACTAATCCTATCGTTTGTCTGATTTTAGTATTTGTTGTTATAGCGGCAATAAAAATACAATATCTGTGAAATTTTTAGCTTTCTAGCTATCACGGTTCCTGAGAGCTCGTGACGTATAGACAGATGGACAAACGGACAGCGAAGTTTTATAATAATACCTTTTTCTTACTCTTTGGTTACGGAACCCTAATAAAATATGCTAGTCCAGTAGTGGATTAGGTACTATAGGCTGATTTTATGATATTAAAAGCGACCGCGGCTCCTCCCGCATGGAATATTGTTATCGTCCCCACTTTCCATGGGAACTCATTCTCGAAATAAACAGTAGCCTATGTGTTATTGTCCTAGGACATCCTTCCGAGAGCTTACCCGGGACTCCCAACCATAGGCTGTTGGGCGTAACGTGAGGTTTTTTAGTCAGTAGGAGTCCGAGATAGCATTCATGAGGATTTTCCCTCACGTTAAAAAAACCTATGTGTTATTAACTCCTGTGTATTTTTTCACACTTTAACGGCTACACAGATCTGGCTGAAATTTGGTACAGGGGTAGATTATAGATCTAGAAGAGATATAGAATGACTCAAAGGCCACTTTTATTCTGGGAATAGGAACCCATGGGAAGTAGGAATGGAAACCTTCTTCATTCCCAGAATCTGTTATATTAATTTATATTCGGATAACTGGTGGATATTTGTTAGGTTTCGAGCCAATTACTATTATGGACCTCACTGCTGACGCAGTGTCTCAGTGTAATGGATGGGATGTTGAAATACCGAATGTAAATCTGGTATGTTCATGATTGAGCACCACCGTTTAGAAAGCAAAAAAAAAGGAAAACAACAAAATGTAAAAAAATACTTTCGTTAGTAAAAACATCCTGCTAGTGCCTAACTAGGATGAAAATGTTATTGAAGAGGTTTCATAATTTAATATGCTTTGTTGTACATTAATTAATATTTACGTAAATTTGGAATAGATTTGAAAGTTACAATGAGTGACCTTATTGCTGAGTGCAATTTTCTCCTGGAATCCTTTAAAGGTGCCGTAAGAGGCGACTAAGTGAACACTTTCGCAAAAAGCCATTGCGTAGAGAAGGAAAACTCGAAATGAAACCCCGTTGTTAGTAAAATGACAACTTGAAAGCCTTATAGGCGGCTTGGAAAATTTCAACTGCGGGTCGCGGTAACCTGAGCACCTCAACACGGCAATAGGCTCACCAACTATTACCTGGGACATAATATTTTAAGGTAAAATGTGGATCGTATACTATGCCTCTGCCTACCCGTTCGGGGATAAAGGTGTGATTATATGTATGTATGTAAACTTTAATGTTTGGGTGTTTGTTATTGAATCTCTCACTAACGGTTAAACGAACTTAGCTTAAATTTGGTAGTTACATTGATTGTTTAAAGTTTAGAATAGAACATTTTTTTTTCTCTTGAAATACGTGTTCATGGGATGCACCAACGGGTAGGGATTTCCAAGCAGGCGGATATATTTATAAATATTATTTTGAACTTTTAGCATATTAATTTTTACTTGACCTTTGATTGATTTGATTGAAACATACATTTTGAGCTTTGATTTTTGCTTGTGAATATTTTTCACGTGTAATGACACTAGGTAATTCTACACCACAATAAGCTCACTAACTAGGTCCTCGTAGTAGGTCTGGACGTGGACACTCTCTCGCTCGAGACTATGGTGCGAGCCATGCTCTCCAGCGGGAGTAAGTGGGACTGCGCCGCCTCTTTCTGCGAGCATGTCAACCTTGTGAAAGAGGCGGCGGGGCGGAAACGGGAGAGAAGTCTCTCACCCGAGTTCCGCAGTCGTGTCGTAAGACGTATCTTCGCCGAGGACTATCGGCCTCCATGACCGGGGGCCTAAGGACGGTGAGAGGGTCGCTCACCGTCCTTACAGAAGCAGGCCTATGACGGCAGCGTGACGTGAGAAACCCACGCACGCCCCCCCCTTAGAAGCGGGATCACACCCGAAACCCTCCAAAGACGCGGAATAGCCCCCGAACACCCCCTGGGCGAGGTCGCAGTGGCTGCCGTAGGCCTGTTAGGAGTCCTGGGACATCCTTCCGAGGGCTTACCCGGGGCTCCCAACCATAGGCTGCTTGGCGTTACGTGAGGTTTTTTAGTCGGTAGGAGTCCGGCATAGCATCCATGAGGATTTTATCTCACGCTAAACAAAAAGAAAAGCTCACCACCTATTACGTGAAATATAAAACAATAAGCTGCCTACCCCTTCGGGGATAAAGCCATTGTCGCTCCGGAACATCAAGTGACTTTACGTATGTACCTACCTATGTGTGTTAATGAGACTATTGAATGTTAAAGTAGAAATAAAAAAGAAGAAGGTGCTAAAGTTGATCAAAACTTTTGCCCAAGACTCTTGAGCTCATGAGAATCAGACCAGAAGCGCCTTTCACACGTCTTCTTCAGATCAGATAAACTTTATTTAATTAAAGTCCGTATGCTAATACGATACCACGTCAGACGATATAACTTTACGTACGCTATATTGTACTACGAACCTTGAAGGTACAAAATTCACGTACCTACGTAAAATCCACCGTAGACGCTGGAGAAGGTAGGTATTTAATATCTCTTCTCTTTCAAGATTTTAATTGGTATATCAAGCATCATATCCGTTGTTATTAGATTGTTCTAGTGTCCTAATGGATAGAGCACCGGTCAGGCCTTAATATTTTTTTATACCGCTAAGGTGCCACATACGGCCCACCAGTTGTACTGGTGGTCACCGATATATCTTATTAATGTAATTGGCCCGGTTCTTGAGTGCAGCTAGTATTTTGAGTCCATAGTTGCATGCTATAATCTTTTTTGCATGTTACACTGCACGACCACAGAACTCTTTTTGGACACTTAATTTTCTCCACAAGTGAAAATAATCTAAAATAATATCTTTATAATCTTCATTATTCACTAGCCCATATACACGGCCGCACCCCCCGTAATATACCTACCTACTAATTGGCTGATATCACGATACTATGACCCATAGGAATCAACAATCTTGATAAACGTAGAAAAACCAGTGTCATATTTCGTACAGACCAAATATATTTTGAGTACATAGTAAACAGGCAGAGCTAAAAGCACGTTGACGAAATCGTTTAGGCGCTTTTGGTCCAATTGGCGATTTGTCCATTTGACCCTTTTTGCGATTGGATCAATTCGCGGTTAGTTATGAATGTTAATCTAGCCTAAAATATAACATAGGTGCGTTCGTCGTCGCAGAAGTAAAGAACATTATCTTAGGAAATTTTGGACTTCAGTGAGCGGCAAGCATATGCACGCGGGCGGTATGATTAATACGCCTTAGGACGTTTAATTCTCCCATTAATCCTTGTACTGTCACCAAAATATATAATTGAATTTTGTTAGTCGCTGTCGCAATATTCAAAAATAAGTTTAAAATACTTCCTTATAATCCATACTCATATTACGCCCGTAAACATCTTATTGTTATACAAAACTAGCTGATGCCCGCAGCTTCGCCCGCGATGGCGCTGTATGTGCTATAAAAATGATTTTCCCGCTTTTCTGTTGAATTTTTTCCTGAATTTTCTTTGCTATAAACCTCACGGAGCCCGAGACCTTTCCAACGAATGCAAAACCGTGGAAATCGGTTCGTGCGTTCTGGAGTTATAGCGTCAGGAAAGAAAACCCGACTTATTTTTATATAATAGATGTCCAGAACACAACTTGAAAATTATGAATTATACGCACAGTTATATACGTACATTAAATCACACAAATAGACTTGACTTTAAATCACAAAACTATTGAGGAGATTTTTTAACATTGGTGATGAATGTTTTTCTTTCAGAAATTGCCGAACTCACGCACAAGTTTTCCTCCGTGACACTGTACAGAAATCGAACAGTCAGATATTCAGCGAGAATGCACGCCATCATTGCTTGCCAAATGGAGTTCCAGCTCTACCCCATGGATATACAGTCGTGCCCTATTTATATTGAGAGCTGTAAGTACAAAAGCTATTTTTTTATTCAAACCAGCCTAGGATCAAGTGAAGTGACACTCTGAGAGTGCCATTAAACCCTTTACTGCATAAATTTCGTTTCTGCACTTATTATGATTTTAATGTATTTTCGGGACTAATTGGGGGTTATTTGAAAGGCTTAATCTATACATATAATAAAATGATAGAAAAGCCAAAACTGTACATTGGAAATATTAAGAAAAAAATACTCGCTAGGTGTTCTACGCAAGATACGGAACCCAAAAATATAGTCAGAAAATTTTTTGTCTGTTTGTCTGTTTGTCTGTTTGCTTTGCTTTGTCCGGAAGGATCTCGAAAAGTACTGAACAGATTTGGTTCAAATTTTGCACAAATATCACTTAGGGGTGGGGTCTTAAAATAGGCTATATATTATCACGCTACATATCCTAGGGGCTAAGCAGAGAGCAATGAAATGTGTTAACCGGTGGATTGATTTAACTAAAACGTAGCAGGAATATTAGTGAGAGTTAGGTTTTACACTCAGACAACATATTATTATGCTAAATATTTTAGGAGCTCGGCAGAGAACAATGAAAATCTTTTTGTATATTTTTGCAAAATAGAGAAACGACTGAATAATTTTAATTAATCTTTTATTTGAATAGCAATGTAGAGGTAGGATCTTTAAATAGGCTATATATTATCACGCTACATATCCTAGGGACTAGGCAGAGGGTAATGAAATATGTAAGTATGTGGATTGATTAAACTAAAACGTTGCAGGAATATTAGTAAGAGATCGGTTTTACACACCGGTTACATATTATCACGCTAAGTATCTTGGAGGCCCGATAGAAAAAAGTAAATTCTGTGTTTGCTACGATATCCAGACGACTGATATACATACTTATATATTTCTAAATACATACATATTATACATAGAAAACACCCAAACTCCGAAACAAATATTTGTGGATCACACAACTAATTGGAACAACCCAGAAATCGAACCAAGCCCTCCGGCGCGACAGACGGTATCACTACACCGACTACGCCACAGAGGCAGTCAATGAAATTATATTTCATATTCTTTCATATAATTATTCTAACGGCTTGACAGACACAAAATATATTTGTTTATGTATTTACGGGCAACAATCAAAAGTACCTAACTGTAAAGATTAGTAGTAGTAATTTATAGGCTTGATAAAGAACAATAATCAAATTCATTAGAGTACGTGTTTGTTTTTAAATATGCATTTAGTATATAACATAATAAGTAAGTTTATCAGTTTTCTAGATCTCATAGCTCACACTAATATAAATCAAATTTCAGGCTACGCTATACTAGGTATTGTACAAGCCATTTATATGTTGTATATTTTTTTATAACGTGAAGGAAAATCCATCGTGGATGCTATGCCGGACTCCTACCAATTAAAAAACATCACGTAAAGCCTAACAGCCTATGGTTGGGAGCCCCGGGTAAGCCCTCGGAAGGATGTCCCAGGACTCCCAGCAGACCCACGGCCGCCACTGCGTCCTCGCCTAGGAGGTGGTTCGGGTGCTATGCCGTGTCTTTGGGGGTTTCGGGTGCGATCCCGCTTTTAAGGGGGGGGCGTGAGTGAACGCCTTCGGCGCGGACTGAATTATTTTACAATAGCCTTAATCATTAAGCTCTTTTATCATTAAGCCAACACGCCAGTTTAGATTTACCCTCGCATTCAAAGGGATCCTTGTCTCTAATTCCTGAACTAGAAAACCTTTAACATGGAAACTTGTGTGAAACATTCCTTACACTATTCCCTTTATAACACTAAAAAAAAATTTGGAATCCGAAAACGCATTGAGAAGTAACAACTAAAAAACCGTTTTGTCTTTCATCCCTTCTCCCAAAGGAACTGCGCAAAATATCGAGATCAAAAGTATCCTAGAACCTTCCTCGGATTATAAGCTCTGATTGGTTTACTGAATGGATTTGAATGAAACTTAGTAAAGTTTCATTCAAATCCATTCAGTAACTTCGGCGTGATACTTATTCGGAATACAGACAGACAGACACACATGAAAAATGTAATTTCATTTTCGGCTTCAGTAGACTCTCGACCCTCAACAGTTTTACTTTATGTATAGACTAGCTAACCCTCGCAACTTCGTTTACGTCACATAAGATCTATGAAAGGAGAGGTATTTCTTCATCAGACTCATCTAGCGTGTGAAACTGCCCTGTTTGCTTAATCAAAAAAGAGCTTAAAGATTAAGTCTATTCTAAAGCAATTCAGTCCGCGCCGAAGGCGTGGACTGAATTGCTTTAGAATAGACTTATTTTACAATAGTCAGTAGAATTATTTTACAATAGCCATAACCATTAAGCAGCTCTTTTATGATTAAGCCAACACGCCACACAAACGTTGTTTATAATGAACATTCTTAAAACAACTTTACTTAAAAATGATGAGCTTTGGCTACAGTGACATGGGTAGGTACATAAATTAAATCATCTTAAACATAATAAGTACATGCATACGGTCTTATTTGTTGGGTTTATCCCCAAAGGGGTATCGAGGCATATTATATGTTTACCTTTTTTAATTTGTCCCACGTAACGTAATAGGTGGTGAGCCGCATTGCCGTGTT
Source organism: Miltochrista miniata (assembly GCA_933228765.1). Taxonomy (NCBI): domain Eukaryota; kingdom Metazoa; phylum Arthropoda; class Insecta; order Lepidoptera; family Erebidae; genus Miltochrista; species Miltochrista miniata. Next base: position 5,047,441 of record OW121754.1, on the reverse strand, counting down.
GAAATGGACAGGCGTTAGTACTGCCTACTTTTGAAAATTATGCAATCTATAAGGTCTTCAACTTGGTTTAACGACTGCCATTTACTGGCTACCGTTAGCGTTAGTGTTATCGTCTCAACTCTTCCGATTATGCGTAAAGTTTTCAGTCTGTGGCCCTAATCTAACAAACGTTTCGTATTCGCGCTTCACCATACTACTTACTCTTTTATTCAATATTAAAGGGGCTAAATAATAAACACGTACGTCATACCGGCCTTGGACCCACTAAAACCATGAGGTCTCTTCCTATCCATCTAGCGCAGTCCTAGGGTATCCTTTAGAGGGCTTACCCGGGGCTCCCAATTGTAGGCTGTTAGGTAGGATACGTGTGGTTTTTAGTCCGTGGGAGTCATAGTACATTCATGTGGGATTTTCCTCACGTCCTTTAAAAAAATCCATCTAGCGCATAACTCCCCGGGTAGGTTGGAGGATGTCCTAAATTTGTTCCCACATTTTGGTTACGACTTATCCTAGAGGCTCAAATAGAATACGGTTCAAACTTTGCTTATAACATAATTTCCACGCGGACGAAGTCGCGGGTAACAGCTAGTCAATAATAACATGACATATATATGCGAGTATAATTTTATGGCCCGTGCGATATATCGGACGCTATGCACTGTGGCACCTGAAGTTCCTTGGATGTAGTATACAGTTCAAAGAATAAGACGGTTAAGAATTTAGAATTATTAGTAAGTAAAATAAAAAAATGAATGAAATAATAATTTTATGGGCTCTGGAGACGGTTAACGCGACTTCACGAGTACCTATCATGTGTACATACACGTTGATGCACAAAGGTACACATGCTAAGAATTTTTCATTCATATTCATTCATATTTTAGCAGACCTGTCAAATCACATTGACCGTCTCTGAAGCCCATTACAGTAAATGATGTTTTAGGTACATGGTAGGTAATCCAAAAAACATTTCGGGTTAGGCGCACATCGCATTTCAAGCATTTGTACTTTGATTTTCCTCCACATTGATGAGCGACTGATAGTTACCACCTAGTGGTATTTGCCATCATGCCGTGTATTTGACAGTGGTTTATCAGGTTTTTGACCTTTAATAATCTTTAATAATCTTTATTGGTTTCTAAAACATTTACATCGACTGCTAGATGATTGGGAACTACTTTTAAGTGTGTGCACACTTGTGTTAGCAGATCCCGCTCTTCCATAACAATAAGCATACATTATCTTTTGCAATTACATAATGAAATTTACAAGAAGGTAGGTACATACAAACATACTGTTTAAGTGAGAGATAAGTGTGTGTGTGTGTGTGTATTTGTGTGTATGTATGTGCGTGAATGTTAGTTGTGAATATAGGTATATTTATTATTTTACTAATATTATAAAGAGGAAAGATTTGTTTTTTTGCTTGTTTATTTGTTTGTTTGTTTGTTTGTTTGTAACGAATAGGCTCCGGAACTACTGGTCCGATTTGAAAAATTCTTTCACTGTTGGGAAGCTACACTCTTTGCGGGTAACATAGGCTATATTTTATTCCCGTATTCCCACGGGAACGGGAACTACGCGGGTGAAACCGCGTGACGTCCGCTAGTTTATTATATTTTGCGATGTCAGTTGCAGAAAGCTTCAGTTTCATCGTAGTTCCATGCTTTCAGCATATTTAATAGTGACCTTTTACATTCATATTTAGTTTTGGTATAGATGTTCAACTTTTTATTTATTTTGTTATAAAGTTTAGCCGATCGACTCCGGTACTGTCTTCCGGCATATGCCGTATGGCATCTATGTACCGGAGCGACAGTGTGTTTGCGTCTTCTTGTTTGACTGCTGACATCGTATTTCAGGGTTCTGTGTATTTTCAGTACTGTGCACAAAATATACAGTTGTCTGACCGTAAGGAGACCGCAGGACGCATAAAGATCAGTGGTTGGATATCTAAAAGGTTTAAACCACATTACTTTTAGTAAAGATCTTTGAACCCTTTCAAGTTGTAGAAAATTTGTCTTAGTGGCACCCCCCCAAGCCGGGATACAGTACATCAGGATTGACTCGGCCAGCGATGTATATATTTGTTTTAATTCATAATAATTCATAATTCATTTATTCATTGCTGAACACAGGTACAGAGTAAACTTATATCTAAGGTGTTAGATGATAACAATGTGCAAACCATGTTCCGCCGATTGAGGCATGCAATACAAGAACGGCAACCACTGCAATTTGGGAATACCGATGCACAATAAAATTATAATAAATTAAATTAAAAATTTCAAATGTCAAAAAATGTTAAATAAAATTTGTAGTGTACATTAATGTCATAAATATAAATGATACAGGAAATACAGATAAATTATAATACACAAACAAAAATAGAGTCACACTTATCCTAAATGTCATAGTTTTCATTATTATTAATTAAGTATGTCAGCTGCATATAATATTATTTTTATCATTTAGGTACTCTTCAATTGTGTAGTAAGTCTTATTAACCAGATAATCAAACAAATCTCTTTTAAACACGTTTATACTTTCGGCATTTCTCAATTTCTTAGGTAGCTTATTGTATACTTTCGGAGCCATTGCGAAAATACTTTTATGGAAAAGAGCCGTATGGCACTTCACTAGATGTAGCGTGCCTTTTCGACGCCGACTACCTACTTCATCAAACATGGACAGGTTATTTCTTACAAAAACAGCCGTTTCGTATATGTAAAGACATGGCATAGTGAGAATTTTAAGATTTTTGAAATGGGGTTTGCAGCTTTCAGTGGATCGCAAGCCACAAATGGCCCGTATACACCGCTTTTGGCACTTGAAAACTAGGTCTTTTCCTGTTGCATTTCCCCAAAACATTACACCATACCTTAATTTGGAGGCAACTAGACCATGATACGCTGCAAGCACTGCTGACCGACTAGACACTTTACTCAACATATAAAGGGCATATGAGTGTTGGTTTAATTTGCCACAAATCTCATCAACCTGTTTATTCCACTTTAGCGTACTTTCAATTTGAAGCCCTAAAAATTTTGCAGCGTGAACTTCGCGTATAGTCCTACCATTATAATTAATATTTAAACCCATATTTTGGTTTGATCTTTGACTGAATTTCATAACGGCTGTCTTATTCAGGTTGATAATTAAGTTATTACTTTGTAGCCATTTTATAACTAAATTAATATTCGAATTTATGTCGTACTCAAGAGTATTTACGTCATTACTGTTAAAAACCAAAGTGCTATCATCTGCAAACATTATCATGGGATAAGGAGAAGCAGTTGGAAAGTCATTAATATAAAGAATAAACAGCAGAGGTCCAAGAACACTACCCTGTGGCACTCCAAATCTAACTGTTTTGTTAGTAGATCTAAAGGAAATGTCAGTATTTTTACATAATTTATTAATTACAGTCATTTGTTGCCTATTCACTAAATAAGATTCTATCAAATTTGCTATGTTACCTCTTATTCCATATGCACTCAGTTTAGCTATTAAAATTTGATGGTCCACGTGGTTTAAAAGGGCTTTGTCAGCTACGTGTCTTAAGTTTTTAAAAGTCCATATTAGTTTTCGCATCCTGGACATGACTAGCTCTAAATGACTATGCCAAGACAGTTTCTGATCAACCACCACTCCCAGATATTTAGTGTGGTGGACCTTACTTATAACGCAACAAGAACACTCTCCTATAAAGTTGCAATTGTGTATTTTTAATTCTAGATCGAAAGTGGGTTGAGTACTATTATATTTAGTGAAATAGATATAATTGGTTTTGTTTATGTTAAGGGTTAGCAAGTTGTTTCTTAACCAGTTTCCTATTTTAGCAAGGCCCAATTCTGTGTATTGGCGAACCAATTCACACGTGTTTCCGGTAAATACTACAGCTGTGTCGTCTGCATAGGAGTATACTTTTCCGTGATTGATTTTTATATTACATAGACCGTCTATGTAGATCAAAAACAAAGTTGGCCCCAAGACACTACCCTGTGGGACACCATACATCACATCAGATTGATCACTGACGTGTGGACCTATTTTGACTGCTTGTTTACGTCCTCTAAGGTAGTCAGCGAATAATGCAAGTGGGGTCCCCCTTATGCCAATATTTTCTAGTCTGCGCATCAGAATTGGGACAGAAACTGTGTCAAAAGCCTTTTTGAGGTCAAGAAAGACAGTTATGCATTTATTCCCTTTATCGACTTCATCAACAATATGAGTTGTTAGTGAAATCACTGCATCTTCGGTAGAAAGGTCTTTCCTAAACCCGAACTGTGAGTCTGACAGTAGGTTAAATTGTTGAAGATAGTTAAGAAGTCTTTTATTCAACAACTTTTCAAGAACCTTCGCGATAACTGGGAGGACCGATATAGGGCGATAATTTGACACGCTCTCTCTGTCACCACTCTTGTATACAGGTGTTACAATAGCTTGTTTAAGCGCTGGTGGAAATATACCTGTTCGGAAACACAAATTAGCCAGGTGGGTGATTATGGGCACAACTATGTCATTTGCATGTTTTAGTAATTTTGTGTTTATACTATCCCAACCAGGAGCACTGTCAGATTTAGGACTCATAAGGGTTGAGTAGACTTCTTCAGGGTCTGTTTCTAAAAGCACAAAAGACGACACCTGGGACCTCAATTCACTAATGACATCTTGCACTTTCACTAAGGATGTACCAACATTAATCTCTTCAGCTAAGCTTTTACCAATATTTATAAAATAGTCATTTACTAAATTTACAGATTGTAGAGGAGATTTATTATTGTTTAATAGTTGTAAGTTTTGGGTTTTAGGAGGGTTTCGGTTTGTTATATAATTGATGGACTTCCACAAGCTTTTCATGTTGTTTCTGTTTTTTGACAATTGGTCTCTCTCGTATTTTCGCTTGACTTTCTTTATAAGGCTGTTGCAGTAATTCCGATATCGCTTGTACGTAACTCTTAGGATATCATTATGGGGATCAGCGCGGAGTTTAGCTTGCATATTGTTTCTATTGCGAATACACCTGACAATTCCTAGGGTAATCCAGGGTTTTATAATTCGCTCCTTGTTTGGAATAGCCCTAGTTACTGTATTAGTTAAAGTACATTGCATTAGAACATTAATTAATGAATTGGTTAAGAGTGTAGGATCACCATAGTGTACCATGTTGGTAATATTACTTTCCCTTAGATTTCTTAGAGCATCTTCCATATTTATTACAGTTTTAGTTCTAGGATTGTTATAACTTATCACAGTAGTACGAGATAGTTTTAGAAATATCATTCGATGATCAGTAACAGTTGTCTCAAGTACTGTAATATCGGCCTTTGTACTACATTCATTCAATTTGAGTATGAAGTGGTCAATACAGCTACTATCTCTGGTGGGCCATGTATGGCCTGGAAGCAGGCCATGCATGGCAAGCATATTTTGGTATGATAGCCTGTTTGCCCGTTCCTGAGATTCTTCTTTCGGTTTCTGTATTAAATTTATATTAATATCACCAGTTATTATAATATTTTTTTGTGCTTTTAGAGTATCTAAATGAATATTTAAG